>OU862879.1:23929740-25179740 GCA_917880725.1 Selenia dentaria
CAGTATTGGTTAAATCTTTAGAACTTTCTAAAGAATTTGATGTTTTGTAGGTTATACCTCGAACATTTTCAATAAATTCGACAGAACGAGCTTTAATCAATGTCGAACCATCATCTGGATCACCAAGTCTGTAACCTTTGGTATGATCACAATATCCCAACATAATATAGGGCTTAGATTTTGGATCAAGCTTTTTGCGTTTTTGTTGTGGAGTAAGAGCATAAGCTGTGCTACCAAAAACTCGAAGATTACTGAGATCCACTTTAGACCCAGTCCATAATTCTTCAGGAGTAGCATTTTTCACAGCTGCAGTTGGACTACGGTTCTTCAAATAACACGCAGTATTTACCGCTTCAGCCCAATATTGTTTCTCCAAACAAGCATCTTGCAACATGGCTCTGACTTTTTGCATTAAAGTTCTGTTTAAGCGTTCAGCAACGCCATTTTGTTGAGGTGTATACGGAACTGTCGTTTCGTGAATAATACCACATTGCTTAAAATGATTCGCTAAACTTTTATTACAGTATTCCGTGCCGTTATCGCTCCTAACCCGCTTTATTTTAAGATCAGTTTGATTTTCAACTAAAGTTTTGAATTCGATAAACGTATTCAAGACAGTCATCTGATCTTTGCATTTTAGAAAATATATAAACGTTTTGCGCGAAAAATCATCCGTAAACGTTATAAAATAACGATAACCACTCCAACTATTGACCGAAAAAGGTCCACATATATCTGTATGAACTAAGTCAAGTTTAGTCATGCTCCTATGTGCCTGACCACGCGGAAATGATTTGCTCGTTTGTTTACCCTCAAAACAAGGAGTACAAGGTGTCAAATCACCATTGTTAAACTTAATACCATTCGCTAACTTATCACGAAGTGTTAACATACCTGCTAAACTTAAGTGGCCTAGGCGACGATGCCATAGTTCCAAAGAATTAATGTTGGACACAAAAGCATTACCTTCAGTGCTAATATTAGGCTCTTGGTTTTTCTTACATACGTAACTACCCCTTTTCTGATCAATTTTGTAAATGCCGTCCACATTAGTAGCTGTTACTACGCTGGAACCAGTCACATTGACATTATCCTTCCTGTAAATATAACAGTTATTAGCATCAAATAATAAAACATAGCCTTTTGCTGCAATTTTGCTAACAGACAAAAGATTAGTTGCTACTTTCGGCACATACAAAGCATCAGTGATGACTTTATCAATGTCATCATCAAACGTTACAGTAATATCACCAACGCCTTCACTGTATATCTTATCATTATTTGCAGTAGTAATTTCAGATTTATTACTGGCAGAAAAATTCTTCATCCAGTCTTTCCGGTTAGTCATATGACTAGAACAACCTGAATCTAAGATCCAACTATTACTGTCACAAATGTTATTCACTAAAGCAACTTCACCAGATAATAAAGTCAGATTTGCACTACTTCCCTTCTTTGTAGACGAAGATGCATCTGTCGTCAAGCTTTTATCATGAATCTTCTTCAAATTCTTTTTTAATTTGGGACACCTTGGCTTAATATGCCCTTTTTCATTACAATTATAATAATAATAATAATATCATATTTATTTCAGACCACAGTCCATATAATGTTAGTACTACCTACAGAGCACTTATAACTATGTTAGTACTACTAAACTAAATAATATAAAATATTACAAATGTTACCTATTAAAATAATTAAAATTAATATAATAAATTTACCTATTAAATTTATTATTTTTTCAATTAATTAAAATAAACCTACTATTTAGCCACGAAGCATGTGATAGGCTTGAGCACTGACATCCAGTGTCTCATCAAAGATGAGTACATATCCTCAGCCACGACGGCCAGAAGACCGCAAGAGGTAGTGCGCATGGAACTCATCAGGGATGCAACTCTTTTTCGCATGATTGCATAGAAGTCGTCAGTGCGCGCATCTGCAAACATTCCTGATGCGCTACAAAAACGCGGCAGCCCCAGCAGCATCCTAAAGCCGTTGTTGTATTGGACACGTAGAGCGTTGTAAGATTTTTGCCTATATTTAGCCCACAGGCTACAAGTGTAAAACGATGTACAGTACGCTTTAAATAATGTTATCTTTACTGGCGCTGTACATCGAGCAAATCTGCGAGCCAACATATTGCACCTAACCGACAACGCCCTACGTTCCCTTTCCATGTCCATGTCATCTGACATATCATCAGTGAGCCAGTGGCCCAGGTACTTGAAATGTTTTACCCAGGTAAGGGGAGCTCAATCAAGCTCTACCGTCGGAACAGAGTAGCTTTTCCGACCCGCTTTAAACTGCATGAGTTCACTCTTCTTGACATTGTACCTGAGCCCATGGCCTGCCGCATATGTCTCACAAATAGTTAAAAGGCGCCTGAGGGCGTTAATCGATGGAGTCAGCAGAACCATATCGTCCGCGTAACTGATGTTATTGACACTGACGCCATGAATTGAGCAACCGATTTTGGTTTCACTGAGTTCAACGATCAACCTGTTGATATACAAGTTAAACAACTTTGGTGAGGTTATACCGCCTTGCCTTACCCCACACTTCAATTGATACTCCTCAGAGTATGATCCTGCCCATCTAACTGTATTTTGTTGATTTTCATACCAAAATTTAAAAACGTTTACCAACTCTTTAGGTAATGTGGTGTCTGTTTCAAGCTTACGCTACAAGGTGTCATATGAAACCAAATCAAATGCTTTCGACAAGTCCAAAAAACAGGCATAGACTGGTGTCTTTCTACTAGTATAGTATTGGACAGCATGCTTCAGACACACAATCGCAGATTCAGTAGAAAGCTTGGGTTGAAAACCAAACTGTGCCTCATTAAGATCTAAGTGTTTACATAGTTGTCTATTAAGCATGCTGTCCAACACCTTGGCAATGACTGTAGCTAGCGAAATAGGTCTGTAGTTGGACCTGTCGGAAGCATCGCTGGTTCTATTCTTTATGATAGGTACTACAATAGTTTTCATCAAATTTCGAGGCAAGTATGAATGTCCGATACAGAAGTTAAACAACATAGCTAAAACTCTGGGCAGGTGATTCCCAGCATACAATAGATGCTCTATACTGAGCCCATCGTGCCCTGGTGATTTTCCCCGCTTCATTTTCTTTATAACTATTGCAACGTCTTTTGCCAGAACATTTTCGTGCCTAACGGTGTTATCAACACGATGTAACTCAGTACAGGGCTCAAACTGTTTATTACATGTTATGGGCTCGACCTGGAACTGTTCTTTAAATAAATTAGCAATTGCCCCCGAATCAGACACGCCATTCATGCTTACAGGCAGACTATCAACCGTACTGAGCTTTTTGGTGTGTTTCCAGAAACTACCGAAATCTTTAGAGGTATGGTGTGTGGCCAATATATCCATTTTTATTCGGTCTTGATTATTTTGACACCATTTTAGCGCCCTCTTTAAAACTTTGCGTGTTTCATTCATGTTTCGATAGTGTATGCCCATTGTGGGCTTACCGTGCAGTACCCACATCTGGAAAGCAAGACGAGCCTCCTGGTGTACATGTCTGACGTGTCTATTCCAACCAACCACCCGAATTGACCTAACTCTTTGTTTTTCACCATAACTCAAGATTGACGCATGTCTTAAAATTTCAATAATATTGTCATACATTCTATTTATAATAGTCTTATGATCATAATCATTACACATTTTATCACAGCATTTTTTTAATTCACTGGGGAAATCAACGCTTTTCAATAATAAGTTGCATATTTCGTAATGACACGTAGGAATAAATTTGTTTTTTGCAACAAGAATCTTCTCAGTTGGTTCCACATTCGAATTCAAAGTTCCCTTTTTAAATTCGCTTTGTATCAACTGACATTTCACAAAGTCAGATGACAGTTTCATATTCGTGGCTTCCATGGCCATAATCAATGAGTCAAATAAAATTCATTTGGTAATCCTATTAGCATCATTTCGGCTAATTCATCATCCTCTATTTGACATCCAATGTCTGCCAATTCTTGAGTTACAGAAATTATATTTCCTAAATAATGATCCATTGAGCTATGATCAACATATCTGAGCTGCGATAACTTCCTTTTAAGACATAATCGTCGGCTTATGCCACTATTTTCGTAAGCCGCCTTTAGATTATTCCAGGCGTCTGCCGCCGTCTTGGAAACCTTTACATGCGGATAGCAAATCGGCTCGATATTCAAACATATTTTGGCATATGCTCTCTGGTCTTTTATGGGGTCCGAAATAGTATTCGACACAACATCCCATAAACCATTATCAATCAATAAAAGTTTTATTTGAAATTTCCAGTTTTGATAGTTTGTAACACCCTTTAGTTTCTCAATAGAAATATGTGAGTTACTTACAATTGTAGTATTCATATTTGAAGAGCTAATAAAGTTCTCCATGCTCACATAAACACCCAGTGATTTATTTCTTCATAGAATAATATTCCACAAGAAAAAAAATATCACATTATTGAAACATACATGGGAAAAAACTTCACAAAATAAATAGGTACTAATAATTATTACAGCCCATAACCTGATAAAATTAGTAAATATTGTAACGTGAAGTAAACTATGAAATAAAATTCATTTTATATAAAGGAAAATAATCAATGATATTTTTCAATGTTAAATCAAATCAGTGACATATTTGACATTACACAATAATCAAATAAAAATAGTTTCTTCTTCTTGAACAGTATTAACAAAGAGGTTTTCTAACAATATATGAGCATAAAAATATATATGATTAACATACCGTTTAACATTCGTTTTACCAGGCTTAGGGAAACGGTGAAATGAGACCACACCATCTTGAACAGGAGTTGCTCCACATTTTGCACATTTTCTGTACATGTCCGTAGACAACATTAGAAAAGGGATATTTACCGTGTAATCCATATTATTTGAGTTCGCGATTTATATTCCCGAGAACATGGATTACACGGTAAATATTCCGTTTCTAATGTTACTAATACTTGGATAGTTCTGCGGAAGCTTACATTAAAGGAGGGTCACTATAATAACATGAAATATCCACGAAAATACGAAATATCAGCAATTTAAAACTAATTTATAACGTAAATGTTCAAATTGAATTTGATCAACTTGCTGACATACAATTCGAGTGTTGCAAGATGAATTAAAAAATTGGAGCTAGTTTTATAATATTGTTTTTAACAAAAATGTTAGCTTCTTTTATGTATTTTGTACAACAAAAAAAAGGTAAAAGAATAAAACATATTATGAAACGTTTGGTGGCAGTAAAATATGTATTTTATTGAAAATAGTACGGAATATTTTTTTATGGAACGAATTTGCTTCCCTATAAATGTCTAAATTTTATCGCTGTAGCAGTACATACAATTCCGCTACACACATCTAAATTTTGCTCGTGTGTGCAATGGTAAAATCTCGATACAGGATACCTCCCCTTGTTCAAAATTGAGTTGGCAACACTTTGTCTTCCACAGACCACATGTTTTGTTTTTCTTTAGTTTCCGACTTTCTGATTTCCATCATAATTTCGGAAAATTGAGCATATAAAACCTATATTAACATAGTTTTAAAATCCTCTGAACCGTGTATGCACAATGGGAAAGATAAAGAAGTTAAAACCTTCACAAGTTGGCAAGAATGTAGCACTGGGCGATCAAATAGAAGCGGCACGTTCTGTGAAAGCCAAGAATAGAATTAAAGAAAGAAACAGGCACGGTGATGATGACGATGAGGTAAGTCATTTGTACACATTTACGTTGTATGATGAAGGTATATCAGTACCTACATGCAATGAATGGCATGTGTTTAGAAACCCTAAATAGGGTTACAAAGCGAACGCATTTAGCGCACTAAATTTTATAGGGTTTACATATTTACAATGCTTTTACTTGGTATTGAACAAATGTAAATGTTATATCTGTATAAATATAGGGTATCAATGTCATTGTACCTAGCTATTATTATAAAATAAAATAATAGGTACAAAGACAGATACCACTTTCAACTGCACAATGACTGACCATCAAGTGATATGGTTGGTCAGTTGTAAAAAAAACCAAAATTTATCATAGTTTTATAGTTTGTCAATGCAGATCTATCGAAGAAAATTCTGAAAGCTGCAAGAAGGCAACAGGCTGAAGTTGATGGACCATCTCCGGCTAAACATGTGACCCTTCCTCCATCATTGCGAGGTATTCAATTTACTTTATTTATTTAACACAATGATCCTTAAATGTATTGTATGTTAAAGATATGGAAATAGTAATAAACACACTTTGTAGTTATGCAAATACAAATAGGCATTTAAGTGATAATTCATGAAATAAACATGCTAAAAATGAGAGGCATACAATAATTATAGCATAATAGTGTTGAAATGGTACATGTATTGTCTGTACTTGTACTTTATTGCCTATTTATAATAAGTATTTTGCAGGTATAAAATACAAATTAATTAATCTGTCCGAATCAGCAAGACTCATTCGAGTTAAGTTTCATTCATAAATCTATTGTTATTTTTTGCGCTGATGCGGACGGGTTAAATAAAAAACTTGATAAATTCTATGATTAAAATTTTTAAACTAGTTATGTGGGTAATACAATTCATAATTTTCTTGTAGATGATGGGTCTGAAGCTGGCTCAGATTCAGACAGAGATGACTTAGAACCAGATACATTCTACGATAACATTGAGATCAATGAAGAAGATGAGGAAGCCCTTAAAATGTTCATGACCTCAAGGCCAGAGAGGACTAGGACTCTTGCTGATATAATAAAAGAGAAAATCACAGAAAAGAACACAGAGCTTCACACACAATTTTCTGATGTGGAAACACTTAAATTACAGAATATTGATCCTAGGTATGTTTTTGTTTTTTACAATAACAATGGTATATGTTTATTAATACTGTTATTCTTATATTTGTATTGTTCTACAGAATAAAAACAATGTATGAGGGTGTGAGAGATGTCCTTCACAAATACCGTTCAGGAAAATTACCCAAAGCATTTAAAATGATTCCTCATTTGCAAAACTGGGAGCAAATTTTATATATCACAGAACCTACAACATGGTCTGCAGCTGCTATGTATCAGGTACAGTTAAGTAAATATATATATACATATTCATAAACTTAACTGTGTACAGATTTTGTTAACCTTTCTGCTTGTAGAAGGGCAGGTATGCCAAGTCAAAATCCCCTTTTTATTTATGTAAAATAATAGTAGGTACACTGCACAGGCCCTTTGCATCCCAGAGACGTACATATTATGTTAGTTTAATTCATAAATCTTGTGTTTTAATTATCATGGTATAGGAAGGATTAAGTAGGAATTCATTATGATGTGCCACTAAGTTAGCATCAGATGCGAAGACAGCTGTTTAGAAGTTAACAGATATTCATTTCATTTTTATTATGTGTTCCAAGCACTATATTTTCCTCTATAGGTATTCAGTTTATTGTCAAAGGTGCATGTGATGGAATATTTTTGTTTTTAGCTTTAGACAATGTTACAAGTTTTAGTTATGTTTACAATTAGCAGGTTGTATTGGGCCCATGTAAAAATAGTGTCCAGAAATTCTTGAGCCAGTTTAATTACTTCTTGTATAGATGACCCTAAATAAAATAAATGTGTTGTCATCTGCATATAGAGTTATTTCTCCATGGAACCCTAATTGGTGAATGTTATTTACATATATAAGAAATAATAGCGGACCTAGTATCGAACCTTGAGGTACTCCACAAGTAATCAATGACAGCTCACTTTGATATTAACCTATTTTAACAATTTGTCCTCTTTTGTTAAGTATGACTTGAAAATTTATAATTATACTAGCTGGTGTCCGCAACTTCATCTATGCTGGATTAGTACTTCTAATACGAGGGTCATTTAAAAAGTTCTTAGCCTAACATGGTTAAAGTCATTGGTTTTTTTAATAACTACCCTCATTTTGTAGTTACATTATTTAGCAATAAGTATGCACAGTTTCGTTTATTCACAGTTGTTCGTTTACATGTGATACCGTAAGTCAAGTCAGAGCTATTTTTGAAAATGGATAAAATTGAACATCGTGCAGTGATAAAATACCTGAATTTGAAAGGTTTAACTCCAAAAGCTATACATGAAGACATGTCTGCTACTTTGGGTGAGTCTGCTCCTTCGTATGCGACTGTTAAAAACTGGGTGGCAGAGTTTAAACGTGGTCGTGAGACCATTCAAGATGAGCCCCGTAGTGGCCGGCCTTCGACTGCTTCCACTGATCAAAACAAAAAAAATATCTGTGATTTAATTTTATCTGATCGAAGATTGACTGTCGAGGAGATAGCTAAGACTGTAGGCATCTCATCTAAGCGAACACATCATATTATTACTACAGAACTTGGATTCTCTAAGGTGTCTGCGCGGTGGGTACCGCAACTGCTTTCAGTGGAACAAAATCGCAAACGACTCACAACTTCTCGTGACTGTTTAAGAGTTGTATGAAGCTGACCCAATAGAATTTGTTGAAAGATTTATAACCATGGATGAAACCTGGGTTCACCACAATACACCCGAGACAAAAGAACAGTCGAAACAATGGAAAAGAGCAGGATCGCCCACCCCAAAGAAGGCAAAGGTGGTTTTATCGGCGGGCAAAGTCATGGCATCCTTTTTTTGGGATGCAAAGGGTATAATTCTCGTGGATTATTTAAAAAAGGGTAAAACAATAAACTCCGATTACTATTGCAACCTGTTGCGTCGTTTGAGAGAAGAAATCAAAGAAAAACGTCCAGGTTTATTGAGAAGAAAAGTCTTGTTTCATCAGGACAATGCGCGCGTTCACATCTCTGTGCAATCCATGGTAGAAATCTATCAATGTTGCTTCGAATTGTTACCCATCCCCCATATTCACCGGATTTAGCACCGTCCGACTTTTATCTATTCCCAAAGTTGAAAAAATTTTTAGGTGGTAAACATTTTTTTACAAATGAAGAGGTCATAGCCGGCGTGGACGCTTATTTTGAGGAGTTAGACGAAGATTTTTTTAAAACGGCTATCGAAGCCTTACCGGGTCGATGGAAAAAGTGTTTTGAGCTCGGAGGAGAGTATGTTGAAAAATAAAAATAAACTCAAAATCGTGTGGTTTCATTAAGTAAGTATGTTAGGCTAAGAACTTTTCAAATGACCCTCGTAGTTTCTTATCTTCTCCAAGGCCACATCTATTTTTATACTAAAATGTCATAAAATATTTATATGGTCAAATGCAATTGCTATAATTAGTAGAGTATATTTAAATATGTAGTAAATCAATCAGTAAAAACTAATAATAAAATACCCAATTCCTGAACAATGAAAAAAAATGCTAAAAAACGAGTCAGGTAATGTAAGGACTGAAATCGAAGTAATTTAAATTTGTCTGTTTGTCTGTCTGTTTGTAGAGGCTAATCTCCGAAACGACTACGCTAATTTAAATGAAATTTTGTATGGTGGTAGCTCAGTGGCATGCATCGGGAGAGGCTTATGTATAGCAGTGGACTGATACTGGCTGATGATGATGATGGTGGTGGTAGCTTATATCCCTGGTCAACGTATAGGATACCGTTGATGCCAGTAAATTAAAGAGTTCCCGTGGGATAGTTAAAAACCTGAAATTAGCCGTATCCCGCGAGGCCACGCGAGCGTAGCCGCTGGCGCGTCAGCTAGTACGAATATAAAATTTAGCCTTGACGGTATTTGTGTTACATTTGACGCTCGCCGAGCACGTTTAGTGTATCAAGCTGTCAAAATGATAGCATGCTTTTGACTAAGTTTGACACAAACTTTGACAAAACTGTCATCATATTGATGAAGGCGGAGATCTTGTTATTATGTCTATGCCGTGCCCAAGAATATTACTTTTTAACACCCGCGTATTGATGGATGATGATGATAAGTATCCTATGTGTTAATCCAGCACCTCATCAACCTCCATACTAAATTTCATGAAAATTGGCCCCACAGTTGAGCGTGAAAGAGTAACAAATATCCATACATCATCAACATCCATACTCACAAATTTTCGCGTTTATAATATTAGTAGGATTGGTATTATTCATATTTGATACCTCATACCGGCAATTATTTCAGGAAAATGGAATATAGTCACTAAATACATACATATATAATATATATATTTGAACCACAATAAATTCATATAAAAAATATGTATATTGAAATATCCATCAGAAATATATTCCTCTAAGTATTAGGTTATCCTTTTGGTTAATGTTCAGGGGGAATATTGTTTTAATAATAATAGGGTATTGGAATAACTGTGACTACTGTAAAGTCATGTCATGATAAGCATATAAGGCAACTTTTTATGTGGTAGTGCCACGCTGCAACCCCACAACTGAATGGGCCGGCACAACCGGAGAAGTACCACACTCCCACATAACACCGATGTGAAGTAACATAGCTTGCTATTGCGTTTCATCGGTTTGTAGGAAGTTCCGGAGGCCCGATTCCCCCTTCCCTGTTCTCCCTCTCCTTCACCCTCCCCCTCCTATCTCTTCCTCCCTATCATCCTTCCTCAAAGGTCGGCAACACATTCTCGAGACCTATGGTATTGCGGATGTCCGTGGACGACTGTATCATTTATCATCAGGTGAGCCGCTTGCTTGTTTGCCAACCTAATCCCATAAAAAAACTCAACATGCAACATCTATTTTCCATAACACTCATTATAATGTCTAACACACAAGCTGTTATCAACATCATCACAATTCTCAAAATGGTAAAATTTGCAAACCACTTAACCACAAACCACAAAAGCAAATAGAAGTGACTCCATTATTTCAGATCCACCTACAAAGACTTTTTTATGTATTTATAACCAAAATACCAATGCTAATATTACTTTACATTTGTAAACTAGATTAACTAGATAATTGTGTTTAAAATATATTTTCGTTGTTATTTTCAGGCAACCAGAATATTTGCATCAAATCTCAAAGAAAAGATGGCACAGCGTTTCTATAATCTAGTATTGCTACCAAGAATTAGGGATGATCTGGCTGAATACAAGAGATTAAACTTCCATTTGTACCAAGCTCTACGAAAATCACTGTTCAAGCCGGGGGCTTTTATGAAGGGTATTTTGCTTCCCCTTTTAGAGGTAAGATTTAAATCGTGAGCACAGAAAAGGTAATTTGTCATAAGTACCAGACAATGGACGAAGTCAATACATCACGCTTCGGCGTACAAACTGATGTGTCTGTGTCACAGTTGCCATAGATTAAAGGCAGTTTGTACAAGTTTCACGTGAACGACACGTCACGTTCCACTTACGCAGATATTCGTGCTAGATCCCATGTTGTTCTGTCAGTACGATGGGAACTAAATTATGTTGTGACCAGTAGGTTTTATAAAGTGATACAAAGTAAAAAAAACATATTACTGAGACTCCACTGTCCCTCCACTTATGTGTCTCTGTCTGTACGTCTGTCACCAGTCTGTATCTCATGAACCCTAATAGTTACCCAGTTGAAATGTGTTACCAGTTGAGCAACAGATACTAAAAACCGGCCAAGTGCGAGTCGCATTCGCGCACGAAGTCCATAACCATTATCTTTAAAAACGGCAAAAAAAAAATGTTTGTTGTATGATAGATTTATAGATGATGGTACGGAACCCTTCATGTGCCAGCCCCTCACATGGGCTATGTTGGCTAAGTTATACTGTTGGATCCAACACACCAATGTGAGGATCGATCTAGGAACGTTATTGGATCAAAACGGAACATTGCGTCCAATAGCCAATGTCAACCCGACATGTGTCGGTAACTTGGGTCCAACGTCGCCGCTTCTCAATCCACACATTGGTTGCATCAGTATCGCGCTCTGCCGATGTGAGTGCTGGACGTGTTGCGATATGTTTTCTCCGAACTCCGGATGATATATAAAAAAGGTAGTGTGACACAACATGTCTTGAAAATCAATATAGGATCAAACTTATTAGCGTGCATTTTTATCATCCAGAATCGCCTTTTTCTTGGCTTCTTTTTCCTTTGACTAATATAATAATAATATGTGCTCAATGCGTGGGCGTAAGTAGTCAGAGCGAAAAGTGTCCCGTCCGACATGACTTGCTAGCAATAAATTTGATGAATAAATGATACCTGCTCGAACGTCCAGCCTTCCAATGCTCTTGGCATGAGTGTTTGCCCAATTATATTGGAGCCCATATGAGGCCGCAACCTTGGTTGCAATATTTGGCCATTCTATTCGTAGCCAACGTTGGAAACAAGTTATAAGCCCATGTGAAGCGCCGGAAATGCGCGAGTCCGACTCGCACTTGGCTGGTTTAAAAAAATCAAATGTTTTACTGTTGTAGTGTAAATGGGTAGTATGATATAGTGATCCATTCAGTCACACCGCCAAGCTATTGTGAAGACAACTGTTCAGTTAAATTTATATAACATTATCACAAATTTTGTATGGTGTTTGTCCTTAGTCTGGCGACTGCACACTGCGTGAAGCAATTATCGTCGGTTCTGTGTTGGCGCGTAACTCTGTGCCCGTTCTACACTCCAGTGCTGCACTGCTCAAGATCGCTGAAATGGACTACACTGGCGCTAACTCCATATTTTTGCGAATACTATTTGACAAAAAATATGCTCTGCCATACAGAGTGGTGGATTCTGTTGTATTTCACTTCCTGAGGTACATATTCAACATGTTTTTATGCTCTAATTTTACGCGTTTGTAAGTATTATAAGTTTATAAGTATTATTATATTGTATACACTCGGTATACGGTAATTCGTGTTAAATCTGACGCACACAAAATGTTCATCTCACTGTATGTAATTATTTGAAAAAATACATTTAATTTAAATGGTGTGGTGAGCCAATATTAGAAATGTTAATAATTAGGAGTGTTCTTAATTTCAATTTCATTCAACTCAGGTTACACTTTTTTTTTACCAAATGAGCAAAATTTAATTTTGTGTACTGAGTTTAAGCAGCAAGTGTAGGGTACAATTTATAATTATTATAATACCTACATAATTTTGTGCTACTAAGATGAAAAATAATGTAGGTTATATAGATAAAACTTTAATGCTGTTCGTTGGTAAGCGCATAACATGAGAACAGCTGGACCAATATGCTTTTTTAAATAGTCTGAATAAGGGTTTAAGAGAATGATATACATAATGAAAGTATTGGAAATATTGCTCATATTAACATAAGTCGCTAGTTTTTAAAAAATTTAATTGTATCTAATTGACAACATGACATTTTCAATCTTGAGTTGTTTATTTCAAGGTTTCAGAGCGAATCGCGTAACCTGCCAGTGCTCTGGCACCAGGCATTGCTGACCTTTGTGCAGCGCTACAAGGCAGACATTTCTACGGAACAGCGTGATGCCCTTCTGGAGCTGCTTAGGAAACAGTCACACCCAACTATTACTTCTGAAGTAAGCTTTGATAGTCTTTGTATTTGTTTATACTGTATATTAATATAGATAACTAGCTGCTCTCCGCGGTTTCACCCGCACGGTGATGGATGATGATGAATCTTATATAGCCTATGGGTGAATGTAGCATTCCAATATGGTGAAAGAATTTTTGAAATCGGTCCAGTACTTTTTGAGCCAATTTGTTACAAACATACATACAAATCTTTCCTCTTTATAATATTAGTAGGTTATTAAATTAGTTTCTCTCCGTGATTTCTTCCGAATGAATAAGGTTACCTATTGCAATCGCTCGTGCAGTACATAACTGTTAAATGGGGATAAACAGTAGCTTGTCTGAATTCTGAGTACATTTACAAGCTATAACCATTTCAAACTCATAAAATCCGTTGAGCCGTTTCAACATGAAGAAGTAACATACACAACAGTCATACACACATTGCGCATCTGTGTATAATATTAGTGTGTATATGTTATAGTATTAGCTGGTACTATGATAAATTGATTTTCAGCACACATGCTCGTAAAGTGAGCCTTATTGCATCGATTTTATGACCATAAAACTTTAAGACACATGTGTAATAAAATTATAACCTAGTGCATACTATAATTATTCCTACAAAGATAAATTAGTGCCGACGCGGTCCAACCCCAATTTTATAATAATTTACGATGCTTTACGTAAGGTTGAAAATCGCTTGTTAGATTGGACGATGTAATGCGAATATGCGTTAGTTTTTGTACGTTTTCTTTATATTTATCGATATATACTAACACAATTGAAAAAACTGCTGGTTATTACTTTAGTACTATACGTTAGCTATGTATTACCTAAAACAAAATAGTGTTATTGCTGAAAATTCTGAGAGTTTGGAGGTGAAAGTTTATTTTTGTGGACCTATTCAAGATTTTTTTCTGCTAAAAGAGAGTTATATTTATGAATTCTATTCGGTTATTACTCTTTTCCTATTCCTTTTCTAACCTTTGTATTTTTTTCATAATATACTATCGATCTGTTTCGTTACACTAGGTGTTTAAAAATTCTGCTTTTTCTTTAATCAGTGTACGAGCGCGCCTTAATGCAACTTATAGGCGACAGTTATTTATTTTTGATATTTTTAATAACAAAAGTTTTTTGCAGCTTTAAATCTTTTTATACATTTTACACACTTTATACACGAACAACCATTTATTATTAATAATAAATTATTCATAATTCACAATATTTTTTTATAAGATATTAAATTATTTGCATTTTATCACTCAATGTTATAATTTTGTAGTGGGTTTATATGTTCACTCACCTTGCATTTGGCGCGTAATAAAAAAACTTGCGCGCCATGTCACATACTTATCTTATTTAGTTTGTATCGTATTTGTCGCTGTGATAAAGCTTTTTCCTCGGAAATGTGTTGAAACACGTCGTAAGAAACTCATGAGCTCTGCTCATTTGAATTGTACACTAAGTTCCCATTTTAATAGGGTCCTAATAATCTATTGCATAATTCTCACTAATCCTCATTTTTTCGGATTTGGCCATTCACTCAGTTGTAAATTGACCTTCTATACAATAAAAGTTATATTTTGTATGTCATTAAATTATTTAACTTTTACAGATTCGAAGAGAGTTGCAGGCAGCCAATTGTAGGGATGTTGAAGTGAATGAAGCTACATCAAGTGCCATGGCTGTTGAATAAAATTAATTCCTCTATGAAAATATATTATGTATGTAATAAATAAATAAAAATTAATATACACAGGTAGTTATTATTTGTGGAAAGATACATAACCCTTCAAGGGTCGATGTCATTATAGCAATGAAATTTCTATTGTCTGGCCGTGCGACCTTTGATGCATTAATATTACCATTGTTACTGAAACAAACCAATACACGCAAAATAGCATAAAATCATGGTTATCCTCTAAACACCACTATGAATATGTTTGAAATATAATAAAATATATTACATGTAAGTTGTTTAATACACAATACATACCTATCAATAGTTTTTACATAACAATTTCAGATGAGAATATTTTCTTGTTTCATACTTTTAAAGCAGGATTTTTCAGTAGTTGTTGGGTTTTAGATTTTGAACTTATTTTTTATTTAAAGTATTTAGGTTTTTGCAGAGCCACATCAAACTCTGTTCAGGATTGGTTGTTTTACATGTATCCAGATAATGCGTAAGTTACAAGAATAGTTTTTATGATTTTGACGGGATCTATCTCGCAAACAGTAGGCTTGACAAAATTAAGATTTACCAAACCCTACCTTTCTTACCTATTACTAATATGTATTTTATTTTTACATTTTACATACATGCCGGTCAAAAACATAACCCTCCCTACGCCACCTATTCGTTCACCTCTGATTGTAGAGCGCATTGACTCCAATAAACTTGAAGAATATGCATGTTTAATAGAGCTGTCAAAAAAAATTGGGAAACAATTATTATTATGGTATGTATATTTTTTTACTTTGTATGAAAACAAAGCGGCCATGTGAATCCCGATCTTTACTATACCTTTTTGTTAAACGCTGTAAACGCAACTTTAATACAGATAATACTCTATTGTATGAAGAAAATTTTGTGAAAATATAAATAATAATTTAATCTAAAATAGGAAAACGTAATAATCCTTATTACGTTTTCCTATTCTAAAGGTGGTACACAAAAGACAAATTATTTAGTTATATTTATTTGAAAATTGAATATAATGATAAAAATTATCTCATTATAAATCTACCTTATCATAAATAATAATAGTACATTACTGCATTATGGTGTGACACCGCAAGTAATTTGATATTTTATGCAAACTGAAAAAGTTAATTTGACAGAGCTTGCAATTTCTATATTAAGTCTCGAATATAAAATTTCTCACAGTACCGGGTACTATTATAGTAATGTACCATTTTTGGCGGTCACATGGTAATTCTTTGATATTTCCATCACAAAAAAATTACTGAACAGACCTGCCCGGCCTAAAGCATAATTAGCCCATTATGTTCCCCCTGCTGGTAATCCACCACGCGGTCTCAATGCAGCTAGATGGACATGCTAGTGGCCAACCCATGTCGAAGTGTTATGGCTGCCCAAAGGCCTTCATATACCCTAATGACTGTAGTCCTAAGGCCAACAACTGGAACTGCTTAACCTGCCCTCTGCAGTATGGAAGTGCTCAGATGAATAATGGTATAATGGCACTTCAGCCATAAGAACAGAAACCTGTAGGGCTATTATGTATCTCAGTTGCGAACAAATAATGATTGAAATCAAAAAAATGGTGCCTCTGTCACTTTTGTCAGCTCCAGTCATCAACTTACTAACATTTTTACTTAGGTACTGGAGTTGTCAAAACTGATAGAGAGCCACCTATTTCAAAATTTCAATTAATATTTGTTAGCAACTTAGATACATAATAGCCCTGCCAGTGATGATTTTCTATTCTTGTGCTTCAGCTCCCTATCGACATAAACCTTTGTTTCCCGAATAATTGTAATTAAATTAATGCCACTAGCAGTCACCCATCCAACTCCTGACTGCAACAAGTGTTGTGTAATGACTCTGGATCCTATTTACTCTTAGAACAAAGGATTTTGACATCAATGAACATCCATCTATGTAAATGGATTTACATTGTTGATCAGTTAAGATTGCCTCCGCTGTGAGTCCCTCCTAAAGCAATGCTTACAACATAATATTATGTACTGTTTGTGGGTAGTTATTATAAATACACAAGTTGCAGTTCCTGGAAAAGTAGGTTGATTTCTGCGAAATCTATTGTACCTATTATTGGCCAAATATGGCGAATCGCAAGTCAACAGGTTAAATACAATACTAAACTATGAAGGTACTGGAAGTTATGAATTATATAGTATGATATTATCTTAAAAACATAGCAAAGTCATCATTTACATTGGTAAGAGGCCTATCTACTTGACTAGCAACTAAATGGACTGGTGGCAATACAGACTCCTTGCATTCACACTTTCTTCCAGAGACATAATCGAAGGATCCAACTTTAGATCCACACTGTTCACAATTTAGTTTTCCTTTTGTCCATGTTTCTTCTTCCACTCTACATTTGATCCAGTCAGGTAGTCTATCCTCAGCTAAATAAAGAAAGCTGTTTATAATGTAGCTACTGCAATCTTGTGAATTACATGTGCTGTTTTTATTGCACACAATGGTTATATCGTTAACCAATACATGCCGGCACTTGTGACATTTAATCACTCCAGATGCTGGTAAATCCATGTGAAATATCTGGAGAATTCGGCGAAATGCTGTCAGTCAGTAAAAAACAGGTAGCCAAGGAAAACTAGTTGAGAGAGAATTGTTTTTTAGTGGACTTTACTTTGTTGTATGCGAATTCTATGGTTGTATGGACCTCAGGTATGGACACACAATACACAAATGAAAATGTCGTGTCCCATACAAAGTATGGATTCGTGCCCTTCCTCAAACCCCACAACTTATTCGACTTCTTGTTTGTATGGCTTGTGCGGTGTAACCACAATTTTGCCAATAACAGTTCGCGCGGATAGGGAGGACAACAAACGATGGAGAATGATCGGTAGTTTTTGGCCCACAACTTATTTTGTTAGGTTATCTAAAATACACCAACCGCCATTTAATTGTCTGCATAGATTAATCAGACCATAGAAGCAAAGAACGGGACGTTAGCGAGAAGTTTAATACTTTAAGTGCCATCCACTTTGACGGATCATAGTCGCACGCTCGTCTTCCATTTGTAATATTAGTGACGTGGAAGACGAGCGCGCCGGTATCGATATCGATATCGACAAATAGGGATGTGCTGTTTGATATCGAGGTAGCAAGAAGCGTTCCTATCTAATCTATCAAAATATTGTTTTGTAAACCAAATGGGTTTATAAAATTAAAAATCAAGTTTAAGATAATTTAATCCATTTATTGAAGAACACATTCTAAAATAAAAAAGATTGTAATTTATTAAGAGTAACACATATTGTTTACCTTACATTATTGAAAGCACTTATGTTTTGTGAGATGACGATTCAAAACATGCATGATTAAAATTTCTAACTAAACATTTTCGTTTTGTTATTTAGGTAAGTACCTAACAATAAATTAATATGCATCAAATAACTGTAATTACGTACATATTAGTTACAATAATGTGAAACAGATATCAGTAATTTTTTTAACACATGGAACAAGTCTTTACATTGATAATAAAAAGAGCTGATAGGTGTCAAGTAATACCTTAATACAAGGGTTTATAATAGAAGGTTTATTTACGTTAATTTTACAATAAATTATCATTTCTTAACTTTAATTTAGCATATTCAAAAACGAGTGCCCTTTTTCTGTAGAAATTTCTTGCTTTGTATTGTTTATCCGTTAATAGTGCAGTATCTTTGGTTCTGATTTGAATTTTCCATTGCAAGTCTCATTGGTTGAACATATTTCGTTAAGCCTTGTAGCTTTGACAATAGTCTGCAGCGGTTGTTTAGACCCTTATCTTCAAAAGCTGACCTTAAAACTTACTATGACAAATTTGCCATTTTTGCATATCTCACGTGAACCAGGCAATGTGATTATATCATCAAACATATCCTCGCTCTTGCTTTTTGGTCTCTCTTTATGTCTTATCAGAATTCACCAGTGTCGTATGAGTGTACTCCCACAGGTTGCCATGGATAAGATACAACTCGATTATGAATTTCAGTGTCTTGTCAAATGAGTTTCCTTTTAATTTCTCTATGTATGTTAAACTCATACCCGTATCGTGTGCCGGCTGCGATCTCTTCAGGCGTTCGCCGCTCGAAGTTGTGCTTGCAACCTTTACCTTTAGCCTTTACTGTTTACACTCAGACCAAATAAAAAAGTCAAGACAGAATGTTGTGAACAGAAAAGTGAAGCCGGTAAAACTACGCCTCGCCGTGTACATACACAATTACACACACACGCACTACGAAACTACGCCTTGACTCGTCAGTCGAACTATCGCTGCGCGTGGGAGCAACACGTAAACTAAATTAACAAATTTACCAGTCAAAATGCCAAATTGTGTCGTGAAACGGTGTTAAAACAAACATCAAAATATAAAAAGAAGGATGGAATCACATTTCACACGTAAGTAACTTGGAAAGCAATATTTTAAATAAATAAAAATAAAGGTTATTGCTTGGAACATAGAAAGTGTTGCCATGGTAAAGCCTGTAAGGTTTACCCTATTATTGGGTAATCTTAATATTTAGTATATATGTTACGTTAATACGGGTACGTTTTTATAATAGTTTATCAACGTGTTTTAACCGACTTCAAAAAAGAAGTAGGTTCTCAATTAGACTTTTCTTTAAATATAATATTGTATGACACTCGACGCAATATCTTTATACAAAACCGGTTCCGTCGTTTGAAAGCACATGAAAAAAAAATAGGCAATTCTTTTTTTTAATTTTTAGTTTATTTTCAACCGACATCTAAAAGGAGTAGGTTCGCAATTAGGTTCTATTGTTTTAAATACTTAACGTTAATAATTTGATAACGTTATTTTTATGGGGTAATTTAAATTATCATGGCAGCACCGATTCACGCACTACATGCATAGAAAACCGGCCTCACTGCTCTGTTCACAACATTCTGTCTTGACTTTTTTATTTTGTCTGAGTGTTTACACCCGATCTTCGATCCCGATCATGAAACATCGAATTGAAACTGACGTGAGCGGGATTGAGTATCTTTGATCACCGACAACGTACAATGAAGTACCACAACATTTGTGTATAAACATAAATTATAGAAATAGAAACACGATAATTAAATATAGTTGTTTAGCTCATAATAACTTTCACCTTTGACATACATCCGTCAATCAATGACAACTCTCAAACAAATGACGATTAGACAACGATATGAGATTACGCAAACTCTTTGCTCTAATAGAATTGAAGAGAAAAAAGCCACCGTTTAATAGAACATAGATAACTTTGGTGAATAATGCGTGGTGGCACAACCATAGTTAATACCTTTCTAAGGCCCATACGACAGTAAGGAAGTGAAACCACCGTGCATGGAATCTAGCATCATAGATTAATCAGACTATATCTTAAGATAGATGGAAATCACTAAAGCAAAGAACTGGACGTTAGCAGGAAGTTTAATTTTTTAAGTGCCATCACTTTGAATGATCATAGTCGCACGCTCGTTGTCCATGTGTGACATTAGTGACGTGGAAGACTAGCGCGCGGGTATCGATATCGATAAATAAAGATGTGCTGTTTGATACCGAGGTAGAAAGTTCTATATCTAATTTATTAAAATTATGTTATGTAAACCAGAGTTTATGCAATAAAAAATCAGGTGAAAGATAATTTAATCCATTTATTGAAGCTTACAAATTCTTAAATTACAAAGATTATAATTTATTAAGAGTAATATACATTGTTAACCTTGCATATTCAAAGCACTTAATTATGTTTTGTGAGATAACGATTCAAAACATGCATGATTACAA
The DNA here is from genome assembly GCA_917880725.1 of Selenia dentaria. Classification (NCBI taxonomy): domain Eukaryota; kingdom Metazoa; phylum Arthropoda; class Insecta; order Lepidoptera; family Geometridae; genus Selenia; species Selenia dentaria. The sequence goes on from OU862879.1 coordinate 23,950,711, forward strand.
TTTCTAATTCAAGATTTTCATTTTGTTATTTAGGTAAGTACCTAACTATAACTAAATATGCATTAAATCACTGTAAATACGTACATATTAGTAGTATTCATAAATATGTGAAACAGATATCAGTAATGTTTTTAACCCATGGAACAAGTGTTAAAATATGGGCTGATAGGTATCAAGTAATACCTTAATACAAGAGTTTTTAATAGAAGGTTTATTTACGTTAATGTTACAATAAATTATCATATCATAACTAGATTCAATTAAAATATTCAATAACGTATGCCTCTTTCTGTAGAGATGTCTTGCTTTGTTTTGTTTATCCGATAATAGTGCAGTATCTTTGGTGTTTGTACTTGGGTCTGCACTGCTCTGCATGAATCCTGAATTTGTAACAGCTTGGCCTTCACATAGTCTATAGTCAACTCTATATTTGAGTTTTTCACTCATTGGTTGAACAAATTTCGTTAAGCCTTGTGGCTTTGAAAAAAGTCTGCAGCGGTTGTTTAGACCTTTATCTTCAAAAGCTGATCTTAAAACTTACCATGACTCCTTTGCCATTTTTGCATATCTCACGTGAACCAGGCAATGTGATTTTATCATCAAACATATCCTCGCTCATGCTTTTTGGTCTCTCTTTATGCCTTATCAGAATTCACCAGTGTCGTATGAATGTCCTCCCACAAGGTGCCATGGATAAGATACATCTCGATCATGAATTTCAGTGTATTGTAAAATGAGTCTCCATCTAATTTCTCTATGTATGTTAAACTCATACCCGTATCGTGTGCCAGCTAAGATCTCTCCAGCCAGTAGTTCGCCGCTCGAAGTTGTGCTTGTAACTTTACCTTCTGTAGCCATAATACTGTTTACACCCGTTTTTCAAGAAACATCGAATTGACACATAACGTGAACGGGATTGAGTATCGTTGCTCACCGACAACGTACAATGAAGTTGCACAACATTTGTGTATATAATAGGCATAGAAACACGATAGTTAAATATAATTTAGCTCATTGTAATTTTCACCTTAGACATACCTACGTCCGTCAATCAATGACAACTCAAACAAATGATGATTAGACAACGATATGAGATTACGCAAACTCTTTGCTCTATTATATCTTTGCTTTGCTTATAAATGGAGAGAACAAAGCCATCGTTAAATAGAACATAGTGAATAGTGGTGAATAATGCGTGGTGGCACAACCATAGACAACATCTTTCAAAGGCCCGCAGGACAGTAAGGAAGTGAAACCCCCATGTCTAGCATGGAATGGAATACACTATAAAACTTTCCTTATTTTTAATCTATGAATAAAACGAAGTGTTTTTATTCTCTGATACATAAAAATGTTAGTCTGTGCAAAAAGTCAAAAACCATAGAACAATAGCATTAGGTACCATACTCTAGCATACATACCACTGACACAGTGATGCCATACTCTAGGGACTAAAAATCTGTACATCCGACAGCAAAATCCGTAAAATGTTCGTAGGTGCGATAAATATGAAACTCCATACCAAATCTATAAAAAAAACCTAAAATTAAAAGCGAAAATTATTAATACATGTCTATTTTTTTATCATTGTTGAGAGTTGATTTCGTTCCTTAGTTTTTATTAAATAAATAGCCAAGAAAATTCGCTTAACTGCTGAGCTTGTATGAGGCAAACAAATCAATTGCGAAACAAATCTGCTTAAAGTCGGGTACAACACATTCTCATACGCTGGATTGGTGGTTGTTTCTCCAGTATTCTTCCAAAGTCATCAAATTTGTCGAGTGTTGTGCTGTGTTATTAACGATATATTTATGTTTGTTCTCTTTCATTCACTACTTAAATTGAACTGTTGATTGCAATCAATGCCAACCGTGTAATATGCTATCTTTGTCAGTCTTAGTTTTATGTTCCAGTTTTATGGTGTGCGTGATTGTCACCTATTTATTTTTTGATATAGTTCTTTTACGGATATCACGAATAGAAAATCGATTTATCGAAGTATCTATGTTTTTGTGACTTTGACGCGTTGTACTTTAAAAAAGTACGTATTATAACTTATTATTGCAAATCCGAATACAGTCATATCCGTACGTTCCTCCAGATTCCGTACGTGTACGGACACATCCGTACATATGGCAACACTGCTGACTGACTATTCGGAGATGAGGGAAAGCAAAAACGCTTCAATCACATAATACCTAAAATCTAGCGTAGCGTTATATTCTCTTTGCCTAAAATGAGTAATACATGTTTTTTTGTAATTTGCATATTTTTGCACAATTCTGATATTAGCGTGTTAAATGTGTCATAAGAATTGAAAAACAGTGGTTGGTATAAATTATAATTAAATAGTATTGGGCTCAATTCCGAAATATTGATGGATTGAAGTGAGTTTGCATGTTAACCATAATATATTCTGATTAATCTATGATGTTAACAAGGGATCAAAGCGTATTTGCTTTTCACTGCCTGGGATTGAGACGGATTTACTTTACTTATTAACTTTTAAAATGGACAGCTGTCAGGAAGGGAGGTACTTGTGTCAAAAATAGAACAATATTCTTTAGTAAAATAGTTATTTTCCATGCAAATATAAAACTAAATCTACAAATTAGAAGATATGGCGGGCCAATTTTTCTTCCTTCATATTTTTTTTTCGTCCAGTTGTTAACATTTTTATGAGATATACTCGTATGATCACCGCCTCTATGTTCTTTAACTTGACCTGAATATATTTAAAAATGCTGGTTGGTAAACATGGGTTAGCGTGTTGGAATTTTTTTGTCTGATGCATAATTTAGTTAAATAAACTAGCCTGTCGTGTACTTGATGTATCTGCTTTTGGTCAATGACTTTATAGGTAACATGACAACATTTTAAAAGAAAAGCATCTTGGGATTCCTTAGGTTTGTTAGTATACCTACCTATGAATGAACATGTTTTTTTTCCACATCTTTCTATGTTACGGGGGCGGGTCAATAAGTCAGTGACTTTTGGAATAAAACACAGATTTTTTGATAAATAAATGATTTTATTTTTCAACGTAGTCTCCCTTGAGCTCTATACACTTTGTCCAACGCTTCTCCAATTTTTTTATCCCTTCCAAAAATATGATTTGTCGAGGTCCTCAAAATAGGCCTTTGTTTGCGAGATGACTTCATCATTGGAGTCAAATCTTTTTCCACCAAGCCATTTCTTCAGGTTTGGGAACAAGAAGTAGTCACTCGGAGCCAAATCTGGAGAAAAGGGCGGTTGAGGGAGCAATTCATAGCCCAATTCATGGATTTTTGCCATGGCAACTGCACATGTGTGCACCCTTGCATTGTCTTGGTGGAAAAGAACTTTTTTCTTGGCCAAATGAGGTCGGTTTTTTTTCAAATCGTCATTGAATCGGTCCAATAAGTTGGCATAATATTCCCCATTGATTGTTCTTCCCTTTTGAAGGTAGTCAATGTGGATTATCCCGCGTGCATCCCAAAAAACAGTCGCCATAACTTTATTGGCTGACAAACCCACCTTGGCCTTCTTTGGCGCCGATTCATCCTTAGAAACCCACTGTTTTGACTGTTGTTTGGTCTCTGGTGTGTTGTGATGAATCCATGTTTCGTCCACGGTTACAAAACGGCGCAAAAACTCCTCCATATTGCGATTAAACAACGGCAAACCTTCCTGTGAAGTTGTTACACGATTGCGTTTGTGGTCGACTGTGAGCAAACGCGGCACCCATCTTGCGGAAAGCTTTCTCATGCCCAAGTGATCATTCAAAATTGAAACCACTGAGCCATGCGAGATCCCTACGGCTTCCACAATCTCTTGCATTTTCAATCTTCGGTCGGCCAACACCATATCGTGAATTTTTTCGATTGTTTCGGGTGAAGAGACTAATGCACTTAAAAAGTAAACTTCCTTTTTGTATTGTTTTAGAACAGGTAGTTGGGGTAGCGGTTTTGGGGAGTACTTATAGCAAGAAAAGACAACAGAAACAACTTATTGCTAGTTAAATGTTATTCAAATTCTATGTCGGCACTAAAATTACGTATGTCACGTTTCTGAAAATCATACCATTCCGAATAAAATATTAGGGAATGTTTTATGTTATTTCTCGTATTTATGTATTAGGGATAGTTTCTGTCATTTCTCGTACTCGCTGCTACTGATCTACATTTCTCGAACGTTTCCTACTTCATCCTGCACAAGCTGGGCGAATATTTTTCTCCATCCCACAAAAGAATAATGCAAAAACACTAAAAAAGCAAACGAAAACCGCTCTCAACTTACTATGAAAAGCAACAGATTCGTCATATTGAATTTTTTTGAATGGCGACCTTTGATTGGTCGATTGTGTTCGAAGCTAGTTTGCATCTAAAGAAAATGGGATCGAAGCTGCTTTGCTTCTAAATGAGACTTTTACAGTGTATTTTAGCTTGGATTGAGCTGGATTTGAATATGAATGTTTTCATCACAATGTTACTGGTTTGAAATACTACAATTTGGTGTGCTCAGTTAAAAAACATAAATTTTATTTTAAAACATTAATATTATTATCTAAAAACTCGGAAGTCAACTAGCTCTCACAAACAAACGGGAATCCTACTGTGGAAGCTATGGCAGCAATAATTTAGGTGTAAATGTATATAATATAAAATGTATTATTTAATTCAATAACTAATCAATAATTAATTTCGGACTGAAGCGGTTTTGCTTTTATACCCCTCAGATATACTATGGCTATTTTGGCTACGTTCTGGTAAGAGCCAAAATCACTCGCGGCGTTCGCACACACACCCATTCCCTTACAAGCCCACTGTCACTGTCAAACATTAAATGTATAGGATGACTATTCGCGACCGTGCAAAGACCTTATACTTACTAACTAGACTGTGCACTATAGCGAAAATACCGGTCCGCGTGAGACGGCTCCCGTTGGTAGTGTGTCCCTTTCTAATGTAGTGACCATGACCAAACAGGATACAGGACAAATTGCTTGTAAAAACGATTGTAAACGATATTGATGCTAACTAACTTCTCTACATACATATACCAATTTATTTTGTAAGTAAAAAAAACAACCATACTTAGTTTGTATATTTTTTTGGAATCTGCATCACTTACCCTACACGTCCCACGTGTAGGGTAAGTGATGTAGTTAAGGGTCTGAACTTCTGAAGTACAAGGTGTCTCAAAAGAAAGTTTTAACTTGTATTTATTTAGCTTACTGCGTGAATGTTTTAGAAACACGTGTCAATATTCCGCCTAAATTAACGCTACGCCAATACTTGTATGGCCCTTTATCATATTGTTTGCCAGCTTTGATGGCCATTGCATCAAAAATAAAAGCGACGTTCATTTCACCCTTTTCAGCCTTATCCATCAAGAATTTCATCATTTCTGCCATAAAACCCAGGTCGCATATATGAGTCGCCAATATCCTTCGCAGAGTTGCAGGGCGAGGTAAAGGGATACGATTCCTCAAAAATTTATAGGCTTTACCCGAATAATCATATAATGATATTAATGGTTTAATTTTATCTCAATATTTATTAGACGTGTTAGATTTTGTCGTATTTATTCATGTGTGAATGTTTTCGACTTCAGAATAACTATCACATTAATTTTATTATTTTTAGTAAACATTTTCGGTTATCAAAAGTTGTGTAACGTCTTTTCAGGCGTTGTTGTAATAAGATCTAATAGTACCTATGTACAGAGCTTGAACCTGTTGGAATGTTAGTTTTAACAAACAAGTGAATTATTTTTCATTTTAACATTATCAACATAATGAATCGATATCATAGAAGAATAATTATTCTAAGATGGATCATCATCATCATCATCATCTCAGCCGTAGGACGTCCACTGCTGAACATATGCCTCCCCCATGATTTTCCAAAAGCACCGGTTGGAAGCGACCTGCATCCAACGTCATCCTGCGACCTTCATCAGGTCGTCTGTCCACCGTGTCGGTGGATGACCTACGCTGCGCTTGCCGGTCCGTGGTCTCAACTCCAGAACCTTTCGGTCTCATCGGCCATATTTATGCGTGCTATGTGCCTAGCCCACTGCCACTTCAACTGGATAATCTTCTGGGCTATGTCGGTGACTTTCGTTCTTCTACGGATCTCCTCATTTCTAATTCGATCACGTAGAGTAACCCTGAGCATAGCCCTCTGCATAGCTCGTTGCGCGACTTTGAGCTTATCTATGAGGCCCATAGTATGAGACCACGTTTCAGTGCCATAAGTCATCACTGGCAACACACATTGGTCGAAGACTCTTGTCTTGAGGCACTGAGGTATTTTTGACGAGAAGACTTCGCGAAGTTTCCGGAACGCTGCCCAGCCGAGTTGGATTCGACGATTGACCTCTTTCTCGAAGTTGGACCTGCCTAGTTTGACTGTCTGTCCCAGGTAGATGTACTCGTCAACAATTTCGAGAACTGAGTTCCCAACTGATATTGGGGTAGGTACAACATGGGCATTAGACATAATTTTCGTCTTATCTATGTTCTTTCCCGTTCCCCTAAGACCTACCCGTTGGGAAACTCGATGGAGGCCTTCGAGCATTGTACTGAGGTCTTCCATGGATTCTGCCATGACTACAATATCGTCGGCAAAAAAGTGAGTGATGTATTCGCCGTTAATATTGATGCCAAGTCCTTGCCATTCCAGAAACTTGAAGGCGTCTTCCAGTGTAGCGGTGAACAGTTTCGGAGATATAACGTCTCCCTGTCTCACGCCTCTTTGCAATGGAAATGCCTTCGAAATCTGCTCCTGTACTTGGACTGACATGTAGGCGTTTTTGTACAAACACTTCAGCACTTCAATATACCGATAGTCAATACGGCACCGCTAGAGAGACTCAAGCACTGCCCACGTCTCGATCGAATCAAAGGCTTTCTCATAGTCTACAAACGCTAAATAAAGAGGCAAGTTATACTCTACGGTCTTCTGTATAACTTGCCGTAGCGTGTGGATGTGGTCTATGGTACTATAGCCTTTTCGGAAACCGGCTTGTTCCGGAGGCTGGAATTCATCAAACCTGCGACTGAGACGGTTCGATATGACCTTCGAAAACAGCTTATAAATATGGCTCAAAAGCGAGATGGGTCTGTAATTTTTAAGTAAAGTGTTGTCACCTTTCTTGAAGAACAGCACCATCACGCTTTTGTTCCATGCTTCTGGCGTTGAACCTTCGAGTAAGACGGTATTAGAGAGCTTCTGAAGGACTTTTTTAAGTACCTTAAAGATCCGGATGTCGTGTCGCAAGGACGTCCATATTCGTCTATTGAGCAGCGTATATGCTTCAGCATCATCCGAAGACTGCAGTTTTAATAAGCGTCGTTCAGCCATGAGGTTGAGGGTATCGTTGGAGAGTTTCTGTGGCCTATCTGTACGGTGGGGTTTAAAGTATTTGGAACCCACTGTATGGACTGTTTCTACTAACCTGTTAGTGATCTCGTCCACTGAAGCGATGTTCTCAAGGCAATTGAAGCGATTGGATAGCTCAAGTTGAAAGCTCTCGGGGTCTTCAATACGCCCACGAGTGGGTCGGAGCGTAGACTTCATCAGACGAGACCTCTCAAGTTTGACATTAATATTCACCTTGCCTCTTACTATTCGGTGATCACTACCGGTTTTAACCCTGTTGATCACGGAGACATCAGTGAATACTTTTGGTGGTCATAATGAAGTCAATCTCATTTCTCGTGGAACCATCGGGACTCAGCCAGATCCATTTCCTGTGAGGTGGCTTCTGAAAGAAAGAGTTCATCATAAAGAGTCCCTCTTTCTCCAGGTTGTCAGCCAACATCTTTCCCCTACGGTTCCGTTGTTAATAGCCAAATTGCCCCACTTTCAACTCATCCTCGCTTCTCTTACCCAACTTCGCGTTGAAGTCCCCCTTAACAACTAGAAAGTGCGTTTCAGAGGTATGTATCCTCCACCTCATCATCCGGGTGCGACTTCGTCGGTGCGTATACCCGAATGACCTTCAGCGAATATCGTTTGGATATCCTATTGGAAATGCTATCGATCGCAACTATGTTGTTAGTAAGAGACTTATGGACGAGAAAACCGACACCACCTTGGGACTGTTGGTCGCCCTCCCGGTAGTAGAGTAGGTTACCTGATTTTAGGGTTATCGTGTCCTCACCCGCTCTACGGACTTCAGATAACCCCACAATGTACCACTGTAACTTACTCATTTCTTCTTCCAGCTCATAGATCTTCCCGTCTGTCCTCATCGTGCGTTAGTTGTGTGTTACCAGGGCCAGTCATCGTCGTTGGGGGTGGTAGCCGGGCGTCTGCCGGGGATTCGTAGCACCCCCTGCCCCACCGTTACCGTGGCCGCTACCGTAGCCAGGAATAGCGGGGCTGCCGGGGACAGGGGGCCTGGTTCTTTTTATCAAATCCATAGGGAGGGGATTTAGCCAATACTCGCCACGCTTGGCAGGCGGGTTGGCGAGCGCAGTTTTGGGGTTGTTTGATGGACCTTCCGATAGTTATGCCTTAGCCGATTTCTACGGCACCCACGGGTAGAGTTGGGGGGGTACTATTCTAAGCCGGTACCCCACGGCCAAGATGCCGTGCGTGCTAAGATGGATATATTAAATTAATTCCAACCTCGACGCAGTGGGTACACGGGTAAACAGGACCTCTTACCCAGCGGTGGGTGAAACCAGTGGGTGCACACATCGCGGATCAAATGAAACAACATGTCGCATGTGCGTGATATTTTATTTCACTGAACTTATTCCACGAGAATTTTGCGCTGTCCAATGAATGCAATAATTTTTATCGACTATGCGACTAATGTGCTTTTTTTTTAATGTTCTAGGTACATGTTATTTTCGGCATGCACATTGATTATTAAACTAATTTAACAATAACGAACAAACGTTCAATAAAATTTATGTATAAAAAGTATACCTACCTAAAGCAAAACATTGTGGCTTATACAGGAGCTGTAGTCACGTGTCTACCAGTGGGTGTCTAGCATAACGCATAAAAATTTTAAGTATGATCGAATTGGTCTTGCGTCATCTAATTATAAACAAAAAATACTTAATACTTAAATTAGTACAAAAGTGTTCTTGATCTTTAAGGCGCAGGCCACATTATTATAGATGACGTCGGGCGCGGGCATGGCGCGGGTGGCTTCATAATCCATTAAAATTTCATACATAATGCAAGGAAATAAAGCGCAAATTAGAACAGTAAATGGCGCGTCATTACCACGTCCGAGCAACGATATACAGTGTGTTCTAAATTGAGCTTTATTTCCATGCATTTTGCATGAAATTTGAATGCAATAGGAAACTGCTCGTACTATGTCCGCGCCCGAAGCCATTGATGTGTGCCTGCGCCTAAGGGTAGCCAGCGACACAATATCTCAATATTAATCCAATATCGTCATCAATAAATAGGTACCTACCTACCATGATTGTAGACATTCTCAGAATGTGGTCAATTATTAACTACCCACTCATTCCATCCTTAATTTTTTTTCTCTGACATTAAGAGAATTCAAGAAGTGCAGACAAACAGCACATGCGCAGAGCTTAAATAGTAAGTAAAGGGAACGCCTGTGGATTTTTTCTTAATTTATGATATAAATATTTTTCTATTGATTATTTCGTGAGTTTGACGCATAGCAAAACAATATTTAACCGGCAAAACAGTCCGGGATCTATTACATTGACCCGAGTTTCGAACATACTCGTACGAGTATCAGAGACCCATTAAACCCGGGGCAATGTTTTAGATCCCTGTAAGCATTTGATATGCTCGACATTGCGATCGACGTGTTCGATGCCTAACGCAATTGTTATGCCGGATAAATAATACTTGAATAATAAATAGATATTCTGTTTTACTAATACTTATTTCACAGTGAAAACCATATAGTAGGTAGGCTATATTGAATGAAATTTAGTTAAACAGTTTTTTACATGTAAAGTTCAGCTATATAACAGATTAGTAACCAAACTGGGATCTAATATCCTATATTTGTAATAATGTAACAATAGATTTAAATGCCCAAAAATCTAATTTGAATGATAATTAGCAAGTGGATAGTCTTTGAAATTAGTAAGTAGCTACAGTATTTTAAAAATAACATATATTTTAAAGCTTTTCTATAACATTTGTGTACCCGTTTTGTCACACCCATGAGCAATCCAAAAATAAGCCAGGAATTCAGTATATTTTAGTCTGGTGCTATCCCGCGGCGCCTGAACAAAACGTTACCTCAGAGGTTTTAAGGATATCATTATTACATACCTATATGAATCGAAAGGTAATCACGTGGTAAATAAGAAGAGATCCAGTATTCAAACCGAGAGTTCGAAACAATGCCACTTTAACAGCCTACTTATCTGGACTTAGTTTATTTTTTAACATCTACCGATAAAACCAGATAAAGTGCTTTGAGAAAATCTTGAGATGCCACCATACGCCTGGGCCGGAAGGATGGTAGCTTTACTCGGAATCCAATCGCACTTGATAATCACACGTACACGTGGCGTGGCCTTCATAGGCGTTCATTACCCGTCGATTCATAAGTATATAATCTAAGCATAAGTCTTATAGGGTAGCTTTTTGTGTACCCACTGCTTGGACTATCATATCTGTGTTGATACTAAACCAATTTCAAAAGTTATAGTTTGAAATTGTTGATCCTCAAAGTCAAAACTTTTATTATAATTTACAATAAAACGACATCCCTGTGGCTTACAACTTAAGCTCACTCAACTTTTCTGAAAGAGAAAGACTCGAAATTTAAACAAGTACTTCCTGTTCACAAAACTGAGTTCCACTTATTAACTATTATTTAAGCGACACACTCAGCAATCTAATGTAATTAAGCGTTATGTAAGTTGTCTATTTTTTTATCTACATTTTTAACGAAAATGTTTCACGTTGAGTCAAAAGTACATCTCGAAACACGCAACATGCTTAGAATAAAATTTTGCAAATAACACAATTTCACCAAGAACAGAACAAAATTCTCATAATAATGTTACGATATTTTAATAGATAACAGGGATTTAGGATATATAATACACAACAAGAAATATCCGTATTCATACATTCTGTAACGCTTAGATCGTGCATTAATATTTACGGCTATGACAATGCTAGAATTTTAATTCGCTCGCAAGAGTTATTATTGTCAATGGGAAGGGCGGTATCACATAGGTACACATCACTAAAATTGTTATTTGTGTAACTGTGACATAGGTAATGCCTAATTATGAGCAGTTGCATAAATACATACGTTTAAATACATTCATGACAGTATATGTTCAGAAATCGCAACACCCCAACAAATAGTCAAAAGGCGGTAAATATGTCGGTTTCGCGGATTCACTCCTTTTTAATTTCATAGGCTTTGTAGAGACAAGCGAGACTATAATCATAGTGGTACTGTTTTCAATTAATGATATTTAGTATCTACATTATTAATATTACGTAATGAAAGTGAAAATCTACGGTTTTGAACACATAAATGATTACAGCATGGATTTGGATACTGATTAATAATACACAAAGGAATATATAAAACTAAATGTAAAATATTAATAATCTATATATATATAAAACGAACCCTCATTTTTAAATTTATTAATTTATTTAATTTATTTATTTTTATTTAAAAAAAATCATTTTTCAAGATGGAAAAACCTCGCTAATAAACCAAGAAAAGACGGGAGGTTATGACGAGGCTGAAGGCCGAACTTACTACGCGAACGAAGTCGCGGCCAGTCGGTAATAATAAATATATATAACAGATAGATTAGGTAACTATATGATAGGGAGCCAGTGCAGAGTAGATCTCATTTTAGCTTAGCTATATAATAGATCTTGTTAACACTTAACAACTCAGCACGGCCCATGCCCATTTAGCATAGCACATTATGCACTATGGATATCTTTTAATTCACCAATACGTAGTATATACTGTTTTGTATTCTTGCGCTAAGAACAAATCGGATCTTACAAATGACACGAGCGATATCGTACTGGTAATGTAAACCTACAGAATGTATAAATATTACAGCGAGCATTTCGAAACAATTGTTACAAGTGCGCTTAATTCAGCTTAACAATTATAAAATTTTGATCACAGACAAAATTACATAATACAATTCACGCGTTAAATTTGCGCTTATGTTCTTGAAATACAAAATACTTAACTTATCTTTACAATATTCTAATTTAATAATTGTGAGTTTATTCAAAGCTGAAACAACCAGTTTTCTGTGACTAAAATATTTCAAGGCAACAATTTTCAAATGATCAAGCGAACATTTCTTCGCAAGGTGGCGACTTATAGACTATTCTAACAGCTAATAAAATTTTCGATTTAAAGAGCGATGTAAAATTCCATCGCAATAAATCCTGCAGACCTATTGCGTTATAATTATAACGTCTGTTGTTTTATAATTAATATACTTTTATGGTTCTAGTCTGAATGTTTGTTTACGTTAATTAATCTCCTTCTTGATTAATGTTTTATTGGTTACTTCAATAATTATCGTCTCACTTAATGAGATCAGCCGTGCGATTCTCTAATGATTCGTTGACGAGCTCACCGATGTCAAATTTATCAGGTATCACCCTTGTACACAAGGTTGTTGTTCCAACGTTTCTTGTCATCTCGTCGTTTGTTTCACGGATGCTGTCAAAGATGCAACGATGTTTGCTCTTAGAGAACCGCACGGCTGTATATCGGAGCTGGTTCTCTTACACCTTTCAAAATTGTCACAATTGAAAATAATTAACTCTAAAGAGTTAGGCATTACTTTTCATTGATTAGTCAAGTTTGAGGGCTGATTAATGAGGATCTAAAGAAACTTTTAATGCAAGCATGTTACAATCAAAGCTTCTTCAGTTAACATGACATAGATTACTAAACGCGTTCTTAGAATTATTTGCATAAACATTTATGATCATCATAAGAATTAATTTCCTTATTATCTAGTCTGGTTAATAGTAAACATAACGCTTAGATATTCTATAACTGTCGGTCGGGTCTGAGTCTTTGTGGATACAAAAAAATAGTAAATAAAATTTGATCATTTGGTCCATTCATGATAAGGAGTCTCGTAGCTCATACAAAAATTTAGGTTATTTTATGTTTTTGGGTCAACCTTAAACGAGATGTGGAAACAAGGATTTCTTACAATGAATGAACATTATGTAGCTGATGAATTTAAACACTCCAGTGTCGGCCGTGTAGCATCCAGAGGACAAATTAACAGCTTTATATTTTAATCAAGGTTAGTTTGGATAAGTGACCTACGAATAAGTATCGATTTGAATTTTTGATTGAAAGCATTGCATCATTAGTCGACAGATATAATACAGCTAGATTCTTAAGACATTGTGAATGGCTTATGAACGAAATACACCCTGTGCTTAAGCGCTATAAGTCAAACCACTAAATTATATCTAGCGTGTTTAACGTAATTTTAATTGAATAATTGCATTACCTAACTATAGTCCAAAATAAATGAATGCATTATTTATTATGATTTATCTCTCGTTTGGCCAAATTTAACATTTTGAATAATATAACATAATGATTTCACATTTTGTATTGTTATTTAGTTCATTTTTTTTACATTACATTGTAAAAAACTATTTATGTAGGTAATCTAAATATATATAATGATTGAAAAGAAAACACCTTACGAATATAATGTTGATGCTAATTGACTAAATGAATATAATTAAAATATAAGGAACAGTAAGTATTCCCTGCTTTTAGTAAAAAATAAACGTTTTTTACAGTTTCCTCATATGATTGTAGCCAAAACGTTTTTGGTAAAAGTAAAATGTAACATTCTTCAGACTTTCTACTATTAACCAAAATCTGTGTAAACTCTGCAACATCGAACGTTTACATTTTGAACATTTATTACTAATACTTGTTTTGTTTCGTATAATATATGATTATATGAATAGAATACTATACACACTATTTTCCAACATTCAGCCATTTTGAAATTCTAAATCTACGAAAGCAAATAACAATTCTTAATGTAAGATCTAGAGTGCTGGCCATACAATAGTAATTTAAAAGCATAGCTATGAAATTGTAAAACTAGATTGATAAGGTAGGTGTACATTTGGAAATTGACCAATTTACAAACCTAAACTACACAGTTAGTCCTATAAATATAATCTAATATTTACATTAACTTACCTAGTTCGTATATGAAATAAATTATTAATTGTATCAACAAAATGTATTTGAGTGCTTTTTGGTATTAGCGTTTTTAAACTTCCACATACGTACTAATACTATGCATGCATTTTCAATAGATTGTTTTATATCTGCAGTGTGACATGTTAATTTAGTCTGCAGTTAACGCTCTATTCATATAAGGTACCTAGTCTATTGTACTTGTTTGTAGGTACTTGCTGATATATGCATAATTATAGTATTTTAAAGTTTTTATTAAGGTTCAGTAGGTATATCATATTAACATACGACAGGCTATAAACGTTAATTAAATTTAAACGCTGAACGATTGATACATCAATCAAATCAAATACGGTCTAGTTTTAATCCGTCCCTCTTGGAGGAAAAATTACGTGCGAGTACTGAGAAAGTAAAGTGGCCAAAGTTTTATTTACAATGATTAGATTATTCTGCCATATTATGAAAAATAAATTAACTCTGGAACACCCCTTGTTTAATCTAAAGAAACGGTTCCTATAAACACTTGGAAAAGTAATTGTATTAAAAGAAAACGATCAACATTTCGCTTTCGTGCGTGTTATAATACTACGTGATGATGAGATTGAGATGAAGACCATTCAAATGTACATAATTATACCGAAGCACACATTATACATGAGAGAGCAAAGTAGAGCATTATGTAGCACTATTTGAATAGATATTTTGAATAGTAGCACTTATAATTTTACGTGGATGTGATTAGTAACTTAAATAATTTAATTACCTATTAAAATCACGTCATAAGTTCCTTAAAATATCGTGGGTTTTTATTGCTTACAATGATATTTTTATGTTGGCGAAACATCTTACTCCGTACCTATGATACATTTTACAACATAAAGTTTTTGAGCCATATTTTAATATAACCTTACGTAAACAAACATGGAATTATACAATACTTTTATGATTAGGTACGCTTATGGTATATTAGTTCTGTTGTTACTATGTAATTTTTGTGATTTATTTTTCCCTTAATGTATTTAATTAATTGTAATATGATTTCTAAGGAAAATAAGTGTAGGTTAGGTTGCATGACCGAACACGTGCGTGGTGTGTGATGTGCCTGGTCGAGTGATACAATCATAAACGTACTTCCACAAAGAGAATCGAGCGGACTCCGCGGTGACGCCGGCGGCGGCTGCGGTGACGGCAGTGCCGCGGTTCCGTACATTTACCTACCTACTAGGTGTATGTAAAGGCAAGGAGCAAGGACGGGTAGAAAGCGTTTATCGTTTAGTGGTCTCTTCTGGAAATACAGTTCACGGTGTTTACGTAGTCTCTCAGTCTTATTAGCCTCTTTCTGATCATCTGCTATATTCATTCATAGCATCAATTAAGAATTACACACGTTAAAATTAAACTCGATAACATAATAATACTCGGTGGGACATTTTGTCAGCTAGTGCCATTGTACTAATCACACCTAACAACTTATGAGTGAGTTCTCGTTAAAGCCGATTTAATACATAAAATTAAAGCACCCAATTTTACCACTCCTGATTGCGTTTATATAACCACTCGTGTAGTTCAACGCTACCGTACTTAGTTTACGGCATGGTCTATAGTCCGTTTACCGAATTCTGGCCGCATGACATTCTAACGTTTAATAAAGCGATAACTTCATGAAATTTATTATTTTAAAATACGGGCGGATGCACCCGTTCGCGAGGACGTTAATTTAGGCGTTATTAGAAGTATAAAATTGGTCCATGCGTCGGATCGGAGCGCGTCAGAGGAAGGTTGGGGCGTCGTCGAGTCGGTAGCGCGCGATACGCCGGCAGAAGTGGAACCGTGGGCGATGGCGCGGGAGTGTGCCACCGCCAACGCTGCCGGTACCAATGGCGTCATCGCCACCGCCGGCCTCCTCCCCCGCAGCCAGCGAGCCGCACGAGGCGGACTCTGCGAGCGAGCGCTTCGAGGGCCTGGAGCGGGGGGCGCTCGTCTCGCGCGCCTCACACTACCTATAGAAGGAGTGCGAGTGTGGCGGCGGCGGCAGCGTTGGCGGCACCGGCGCGTGCGGCTCCGACGCTGACCGCTGCACCCCCGGCGTGCGCTCGCCTCGCACATACCGCCCGCTGCCACGCTCGGATGCTCCATTCCAGTTCCACTCCCACTGAAACAAATCCCAAATGAGACTTAGTTTTGTATTTAAGCTGCAAACAGGCGTATGCCAAGCGTACACAGACGAATACGCGTCTATGAATATTATAAAAGCGCATGTTTACAATTTAGTCGTGACAAATCTGAACTTACGTCGTTAGATTGAGGCACCGAAAGAGAAGCCTTTGGCAGAACTGTGGAGGGAGTGTGGACCGGCGCAGCGTTGTGGTGTACGGGCACTTCGCGTTGCTGTAAGAGTTGAAGAATACGTCTGACGTCCGATGTCAGCCCAGTCTCGAGAACCGCCACCCGTCTGCTCAGTTCTTCTAGACGTGTCAGCACCGTCGCCACTGACGCGGCGGTCGCAGCCGATCCCACATTTTGATACTGCGGTGAAACGGTGTCCTGTGAAACGTTACATAATAGTTAGACAAAATTATTCATTCTTCGAAAGTTATAATTTTATTTTATTTTAAGTGTTTTATTAAATTTTATATCACATAGGGACATTTAAAGAAGCCGATACCCAGCTTCTTTAAATGTCCCTATAATCAAAATAATTGCTATCTTTAAGGACTAACAATGTAATGGTAGGTAATTTCGTTCATGGTTAATCAACGTTATATCATAGTTGGTTATACTTTACATATTTATTTAACATAAATGATAAAAAGGAAGTTAGGTAATTCACTATGTTACGCTTAAAAACCGGCTAGGACTCGCGAGTCCTAGCGTAATTATGAACATAACTCGCGATAGTTTTCTATCTCAAATTCACTATGTTAATTATAAAGGAGAAAGTATGTGTATAAAGATAACATTTTGTAGAAAAGGTTGTATTTTAGATTTTTTGTAAATTTATTAGGTGTACTATGTATATGCGTTTGAGGACATTTATGTGGAGGGAGATGTATAGCGTGGGTACCTGTGGAGCTGTTGAGTTTTGAGTCCTTTCATTGGAGAAGGGCAACGCGGCGGGACGACCTGTTTGGTGGAGGTTGACGGCAGAGTGCGGCGCCGAGCGACAAGATGGCGTACGCGCAGCGGGCGGGTGCGCGGCGGGGGCGAGGATGTCGTCGCAGGAGACGTGCTGGTGCGCGGGGGGGCTCGGGGTCGCGTTCGTGTAGTACGAGCTGGGGTTCGTGCTGAGGCTGGAGACGGGCAGCGTGGCGCTGTGCGCGGGCGTGCTTACTGCCGGCTCTCCGCCGCCGCCTCCACCGCCGCCCGTTAGCGGGGACGTGTCGTTCAGCGGACCCACAGACGACTGACGTCTGACACCCGCGCGACTACGATAAGTCTGGGGCGTCGATTGAGCTGTAAGTTTAATTAAATAAGTCGTTTCATAATTATACTTTAAGACCGGCTAGAGCTCGTGTTATATTTACCGGAAATAGCCTCCGACCAGTTTCGAACTTATTTGAACTTCTACTCTTGTGCACAGCGGCGAGCGCGGGCCACAGCACGTAACTGGCCCTGCGACGGTCGCGGTGTCTGTCAGATTTCTTCCGTCCGTCAAGTCACTTGCGCCAATGTCACTTTTTACTTTTGAGACTATTTCCGATAAATATCACACAAGTCCTAGCCGTCTCAAAGTATAAGTAGTATCATCTTTTGTACGTATTATTCTGTTCATGTATATACGCATATATTTTTAACGTGAAAGAAATGTATTGTTTCATTATTAAAGTTTGTAAGTGTTACGTAAAATTTTATATTTCTATTTTTTTCCTTTTTTCATAATATTTCAATGACAATTTTGAATTTGTTATATACAATGAATTCATTCAACATTGTCTAACTAAAACGAAACGAATTGTACAATCTATCGGAGACATGCACTATAAAGAAGTAGCATACTTACAGTACTTGTTGTGCAGCGGCTGGTGTGTTTTATGATGGTAGAGGTCTGGGAAGCTCCGTTTTAGTTGCGCTAGCATGCCTGCACACAAGGGCCGCGCTCAGAGCGGGGCGACGGCCGGCGAGCCGGGGAACGAAGCCGAAATCAATTCGTAGGTACCGTATTTACAGACTCTTTATTTATTTTTTTACTATGACACATAAATGGCTCTCTTTAAAAGATGCGTAATATTTTCAATTAATACCCCGGCATCGCTGGCTCGCCGCCGACAAACAGGAATAAATAATAAGTAAAGAAACAAGCAAGACGCATGCTGCTTTAAAATAAATTAAATGTTTGATTTCTTCCCACACAATTTTCAGGTTGACTTATTTTGAATTACTATATTTATTAATAAAAATATCAACGAATGAAATATTCATGAAACATTATTCAAATAGCAAAACATAGTATAATAAAATCATAAGAGATCCAAAACCTTCCGGCGTAAACAAAATCTCTTGGATAAATATGTGAGTAACCTGGATTCTTCAATAATGTAGCATAACATTCGTCGATTAAGTCTCCGCCTGGGTAAAGGTTCGTAACATAATTAAATAATGTACATAGAGAAGTGTAATTGGAAAATAATGACCAAGGGGAATGCAAATCGTTTCATTCATTTCTATGTGTATACGTAATAAGTCTCTACTCTAGGAATAGACAGAAGATTTTACACAACATGGCGCCTGTATAAAGTACGTACCTGCACAGACGCATGTTATGTATGGAAGGTAGAAATTTAAAACATTCCAAAATGTATGTGTTATTCTTACCTGTGATAGAATTTAGAGTGGTTGAGCGTTGTTTGCTGAAATTTAAATTAAGTGGAGTGACATCCTGGCCTGCCTTATCTGTAGAAAATTCTAGAATTCCCCTACTTGCAGGTGATTCTGTCTCGTCATCGCTGCATTGGGAATCCTGAAAAGGAATGATGCTTTTTATACTATCAATTGACATCAAGTCATGTGTCTTACAGTACCACGCCCGCCTATAAAAGTGGCAGTAACACTCAGAACTTGAAACATATTTTTTCACTGCACTGTACTCGTCACCAAAATACTTTAGTCTTTTAAGTCTCCAATGCCCCTTGGTTCTTAACACAGTGATGATTGCGCAATATTGTTTCGCGGCAGCATATCTGGCACCGAGGTAGCCAACCAACATAACCATCTAATAATCATGTGGTTATAATGGTCAACATTAATGACTCGGCATTGTGTTTACGCTTAGAACAAAGATTTAAGAATGAAACTAGCGTCGACGGATGCATTAGGATTCAACAAACGTTGAAACATAATAATTACTCAGCCTAGGTACAAAATCAGCAAGTTTTTAAAATATTGAATTTTGCCTGAAAAATAATATTACTTAGTTACCATTAACTATGTGTTTTCACAAATTTTAGTAAAAATCACGAGATTAGATACTCAAGTATAATAATTAGAGCTAAGCGAGACGTCACCCACTCCTCGAATAAGACCACCACATGTGGTCGAAAGTATATTTGTCTACCAACTTCCAAAAAGGAGGAGGTACTCAATTCAATTGTATTTTTTATGTTTGTTACCTCATAACTTTCAATAGGGTGAACCGATTCTCAAAATTATTTTTTTGTAAGGTGGTGTTTTTATTGTGATCCCATTAAAATTTCATCAAATTCGGTCCAGTAGTGTTTGAGTTACACTCCAATAACTGAATAGAATGGAAGGCGCAATAAAAAATTTCAAATTGTACTTGTAGTTTTATAGTCGATCTGACAATACTTTTTTGATACCGATTTTGATAATGTTTCCGAGGTCAACCCATTTAAATTTCATCTGATTCAGTCAAGCGGTTTTTGAGTTACACTGCAATAACAGAACAATTAAACTGAGAAGAAATGAAACTTAAAATAGAACCGAGTTCAACACCAAACTATGCGAAATAACTTGTTGAAGTCGGCATCACACGAATAATATTGTGATAATAGGTACTATTGAACTAATACTACTTTACTTTACTACTGTACTTTGGTGTTGAAGTCGGTTCCATTTTTTGGTAAAAAAGTTTAGTATATTTTTTTGTACAAGTACCATTTTCTCAGCGAATGTCTCAGTGTGCGGGCGGCGTGTTGTCCGCGCGTAGGCTTCGCGCAGCAGTCGCGCGTCACACGTCGAGCTTTCATGTCGCATCCTCCGACGGGGCTCGATACCACCCAGGTCGTCCTGTATATATAGCACAATAATAACAAAAATGCAAACAACTTTTCAACATTTCGTGACTCATATTAATATAAGAAAATACTTTGGGACTTTGTCGCGCACCGAATAATATCAAAACATAATTTTGACTAACCTCGACGTTTCGACCACGGTCGATCCACGCATCTCGATCAAAAATGCGAATGTTTGTGAGCGAGGATAGATGATGAGACCACCTTTTACTTCTTCACGCATGAAATTTCGAATAATTGTGGAATCATTTAACACTTTTCCCAGACTCCACGGGCAGTCCCCGAGGGGTTGTGTTAACCATATCATATTTATTATGATTATATTCCCATTATTTAGCACTTCAACTAACACTGTGATTTAAAACTGGACAGATTAAAGCCATGACGTCCTTCGTTATTATCTTTCTCGGTATTTTGCATGTAGTTTATAAAAAAACTGACTGAGCTCTACGGTTTCATCCGCGTGGTGATGGATGATGATGATGACGAATAAAAATATATACCATATGTACATCAGGGATAATGTAGAATTCTAATGGAAAAAATTTCACAACGGTCTAGTAGTTTCGGAGCCTATTCAATTCAAACAAACAAAAAATCTTTCCTCTTTATAATAATAAGTAAGTATAGAAGAGTAAAATTAGAAGTGGCACCTGTGACTAGTGACACATTTTTAAAAACTTTGTACTCTTCAATTATATTGAAAAATAATTCAAAAACCTCGCAATTTTACTGAGAAAAAATACCCATTCTCGAACCGTAGAATCCGCGTCTTTTGACAATCCCGAGTTCGAATCCCGTCCCGTCGTTGCAATAATGGTTGGTCTTGCTAAGTAGAAGCTAGTGCTTCAAAATACATACTTAAGCATAATATAACATATTGAAGCCTCCTTAAAATCTGCCTAATTTATTTTAGTCATAACTATTGCGTGGTATCAATATTCATAAAACATTAATAGATAGACATTGAAGCGTAAACTAAGTTGGTATGACATGGTTTATACAGCTGTAACAAAAAGGTGTAGTTATACTAAATCCACACACGCAGAAAAGAAGCAAGAAACTTGCATGCACAGAATTCGCCCTAATTACATAGGTCCAGAAAGATAGTTTTCATACAAATGACATTTAAAAGTGAAGAAATAAATATTTTTTTGAGGTTGGCCATCCTGCCAGATCTGACAATATTACAAAACAATACTTATGGTTCTATCTTGCCATAGGAAATATTTTACCCGAAGCATCGGGTAATTAAAATATGAACGGATTGAGTGGTTTTCTCAATAAAACTATCGAATTTAATATTAATACATTTGAGTGTTGTGTGGCGTTAGTGAATATTAACATTGCATAGCTGTAGCTCCTGTATCATCGCCTTAATGCGAAATCTTGTATGTATGTTGGTATGTCTGTGTATTTGTTATTCCTTCACGCTAGAGGGATTTGCACATTTTGAACAATATTTGCCGATACTTTGAAGATATGGGGGTTCGCAGTGGTGAATACAGATACAATAGATAAACACTTATGCTCCTTTTTTATCATTATTATAGTTACCACTCATTACACAATCGTGGGGTATATAGTGTTCTATTAAAACTACTTTATTAAGTACTAGCTGCGCCACACGGTTACACCCGCATAGTGATGCATGATACAGTATTTGACTTGATCTAGTCAACTCATTGATAAACTGAGTGGATAAAAGTTAGTTTTACAATCATCTGTAAACAAACTTTTATCCCATTATTGGTCTCGTAAGCCAGTCAAAAGTCTAATAAAATCCAATTTGGAGTCGTAACTTTAAAATAACAAAATATACACGGCCGAGTGTAAAGATCGAAATAGCCTTAATAATATGGAACGGACTATACAATAATTTAACCACTTTTACAAGTTTCTGCATATATACGGTTTATATTTGGGCTTCGCCAATATGACCATGTCTCTGAATTTCGCACTAAATTCAAGTGGCTTCCCATCGTTGTCGCCGGAATGCTCATATATTGTCCCTACTTTATAGTATATTGTTCAATCCTTCATTCCCACGCTATCTTCAGGAAAATTTTGAATTTTTTCATGTTGGAAGCTCTTTTTCTCTAAAATCGTCAGAGAACTTAATGTTAAGTACCCCGATGTATCGGGGTGCGGTGTCCCGCACCACTTTTTTTGGTTCCTGCTTTTGTGTTAAAGCTCGTCTATGGAACACTTTACCCTACGAAATTAGATGCGAGCCTTCTCTGGACATCTTCAAACATCGTGTCAAAGCATTTTACTTCGCGAAATAACTAACTGCAAACCTACTTACTATCTTTGTTATAATAATTTAATGGTATATGTATAGTATGTATAGTTATGTATATATTTTGTAGAATATATGTATAGCATAAGTATAGTTTGTATATATTATAAGTAATTTTTTCTAGTTATAATCTTGAGTTTTGATATATGTAGTGTTTAGTACACTTGTTGTATACACCGCCACCTTTATAAGTGTATGCCTATTTCTTTCCGTGCATGGTTGTCTGGAAGAGATCGCTCTGAGCGATAAGACCGCCCATTGTGACACTTTTAATTTTAAGTATTTAATTGTGAAATACTTTTGATTGTATTATGAATTTATTCTTATTTCATAATTTGTAACATATATTTAATATATACATAATCTATCTATCGAAAAGAAATCTGTCTATTGTGTCTACGTGAAAATAAAAAACCAGTCTTACCAAATAATCATCATCATCATCATCTCAGCCGTAGGACGTCCACTGCTGAACATATGCTTCCCCCATAACCAATTTATAGATTACATTATAACTTTTTCTTAAAAAAACTTGCTTGTTTTAAACTATTTTATAAGTTAAAATAAAAATATTTATATGTACCAAAGTGTATCTTTAACTGAATCTTTTGGAAACATAAATGACACTCAATCGGGAAATTAAACGAGTAGAGTGGTAACACTAATTGAGTTTTGCATACTATTAGAAAAATCACTTCTAAAAACACTTAAAAAGAGCTGTTGGAGACTGCTTTTGCGTGAAGGGCGACCGTGGTCTCCTTTATTTTACATATACTCTAATTTTTACGCTATCTAATCGCACAAAATGGTATTTTTTGATATTTTACTCAGTATCCACAGCGAGTGACACTTGTCTACTGATTTTGAATTTGAAAAGTGGAAACTAAGTATCCCTTCTAGGGTTACATTTTTTTGCTTCATGAATTTTGACGTATTAGGCATCTGGAGACTATATACCTATGCTTGCATGCAATAGAGTTGTTGATCTTTTTTAATGTATGTCAAATTACTCAGGACACCGAAATACACACCCAGCATTTTTTAATAATTTATTTAAAGAACTCTAAAACTAAAAAAAAATTAAATTTTAATTTCAACTTTTAATATTGGCACTAAAACATTATTCAATGGTGGCCTATACGAAGTATGACATCGCTAGGGCAAAAAAGAATAGTGTTGGGATTATAATACGTTTTGCTTGCTTGGAAGTTGCTTGCTTGAGCATGGAGATGGCGGGAAAAAACCAACAATGACTATAACGTTTTATTTTCTTTTATATTTACACTCAAAATTTGATATGTAATAGTATTAACCGTTATTATTAATTAATTAATGGATTATTAACCGTTGAAGTTCATAATGGTGCAAGAGTGTCAGTAAAGTGTCTAAAATCATGAATATTCATTATTTATTTTCGTCAATCGTGTTAGCAAGTTTTAGTAATACATCCACGTGACTTATACAAAACAGTAGTTAAATGACTGAATTATTTCTTAGACCAGACGCTAACTACCTACTCTGCAGTTACAAAAATAAACCTAAATTTTAGCCGCATGATTTGTTCTATGTAGGGTCTCCCACCTGAAAAGGAAAAATGAACCCTTATCGGATCACTTTGTTGTCCGTCCATTGGTATGTCTGTGAAGACCCTTTTTCATTAATAAAAAAGAAAACATCTATGTCCATAACAATAATCTAAATCAACATATATATCTATATCAATCATAAATGTGTAGCAACAATGAACAAGAAAAACTAATTTACTATTGAATATTATTATAAACTTAGGTATTTAAATAATATAAAAAAAATATAACAAACTTAATATTTGCGGTTGCGGCAACAGCCGTGTTTATGGATCGATAGTTTGTCCTTTTTGACCTAGTATGTATTTAATTTTAAAGCAATAATCAAAATAATCGAATATTTCGATGACTTCTTCACTTGCTTGATTCTCAATCTGCCGTGCAATTCTGTTATGATTCGTCGACGAGCTCACCGATGTCAAATACTTTATGAGATATCGCCCTTGCATATAAGGTTACTTTTACAACGTTAAACAAATGACGAGATGACAAGAAACGTTGGAAAAACAACCTTAAGTAAAAGGGCGATATCTCATAAAATGTTTGACATCCGTGAGCTCGTCGACGAGCGCATCGAAGAATCATTAAATAATCGCTCGGCTGTTGAGAAGGCAATATAGGCCCTTATGACATAAATTCTGCCTCTACTTCCGTTAGAGGTCACGTGACTTCTAGAAACTCTTGTACACATTTTATTTTAAAAGTAAAGTAAATCCAATGCAAATTAAATATATTTTAAATTCATTGAGTTATTTGCTCCAACCACTATTAAGTTAACATTACATTGTAATTTATTTTTGACTGTGTCAACTACCCTATTGGGACCTAAGTAGTGCGTCCCAGGAAGTAGTAAAAATAATGAGCTACGAGTGACTAAAGTTTTTCTAATACTAATAATATTAATCAGGTTAATTCTTGGAAAACTAGACCAAAAATGGCGCATGCAGGCTAGGGAGATCGTTGTGCATGAATAGGTGGCGTGGGGATTGCAGAGCGCATTGACGCAAACAAACTCTTAGAATAGGCATGTCTAATAGGGCTGTCCAAAAAATGTTAGATGTATATTTATTAAAGGTATGAGAACAAATAATGTGAACCATTAAAATTTTGTCACTTTGCCATGTGAATCCTGGCTAGGTATATTGTATGCACACCTTTCATTTTAACTACACCTTTTTGTTACACGCCGCATATTATGTTTATATTATATTTATTAATATAAAATTCAATAAATATAATAATATTAAACAATTCATCTGTTAGAAAACTAAGATATTATCGAGTTGGCTAAAACTATCTTATCTTAATTATACATCGTATTCAACTTGCATTTCAATAATTTGATTGTGGATGTTTACGAATTGATAAGAAATCATTTGAAGTCCACAATCTTATTTAATATTTGTCCTTACTTAATCGCATAGCAACAAGGTAATCGAACTGTATGATATCATTTCAGTCACAAATAAGATAAATGTTAATAAATATTTACACAAGAACATCGAACACCATCATTGACTCACAAACAATAAAAAAAATAATGTTCTTAAAAATTAAATGTCGACATACTGCTCTATGTGTACTGCAACAATATTAGTATTCCCGTAGAAGCGTAGATGGTCTACAACGTCTCGTAGAGGACTCTGTAGCAGCGTAGAACCATAACCTCTACGCTCATTAGGATAATGTCTACGGCAGCTTTCATTTCAGTTATGACTGCGCACGGGTTTTTCACTCTGCCAGCGTCTCAGATTGACTATTTCCATCGTTAAATTATCAGTCATCGTTTTGACTCGTGGACTTGTTGGACTTAAATAGAGAATCCTTGTACTTCTAGTTAGGATTTTATTAAAACCAACTACCAATATAACTTATTATATCTTTAACATACTTACGTCACGCATTTGGTACGTAATCTCGAGGTTGTTGACAAAGGAGGAGCGGAACTCGGGATAGAAGTCAAGCACATCCAGCAGGTCGTCGCGGTGAACGCGATGCAGGTCGCAATAGGTAAGCGCTCGCACGCGACAGTTGCTGCGTCCAACGGTGGAGTATAGGCATGGGTTCTCACCGAATATGTCGTCTTTGCCTGTAATACATTTAAAATAATAGCCACTAAGTCATTTTTGTGTATAATTAACATCTTGCGTGTTTGTCACCTATAGTATGAATAGTAAAACACTAAGCCACCATTCGGTGACGAAGTGTTATCAACATTCCATACCTACTCATATCTTTGTATGTATACCTACTTATATTGTGATTATAGAGACATTTGATAATAGAATGATTGTAACATAATAGAATGATCGAGACTGTTATGTTTCTGGGGTTTATTCGATAAGAGTTTGACGTGGGAAACGCACATCAACGCTTTATGCGGGATAGGCGTCGCACTTGCTTCGCTCTATGACGTCTTTCGGAACGTTGCCGACGCATGAGGCAAAGTACTTGGAGCGCGCGGATTTACTTACTTTGCATGAGTTCCAAAAGTTGCTATTATGTCAATCTTTCCGTAATTTTACGCCTGCGGATGTGACAATGGTTTCGCTACAATTGTAGTAGTAGCAAATGAGTTTGCACGTTCACAAGCGCAAGTGTAGATTTGTACAAAATGTTAGCAGATAGGCCACATACTTGAATGGTCACCAGTGATAGTAATGAAAAATAGTTTTATTTATTATAGAGAAATGAACAATTCTATGTTAACGTAAGTAGTATTGGACTTTTGTTCTGGTAGATATTAAGGATTTAAAAGGACTAAGTCAACAAGTAAACCAATATGCAATTTTTATAGCTTTCTTTACAAACATTTCTGAAACTTTTAAGGTAGGAACTATAGAGCATTTAAAAATTGTTAACACCAATTACGTAGATTTTATAGGCAAATAAAGTCATTGGTAGTAATTTGCTTGTGCATAACACTATAGCAACATTGCCTAAACTATAGTTCTTATCATATTTATAATTATTTCCAAATTTGACATGACAATTCTATAAATATGATTATTATATTCAATTGTGGCTACTTTTACATTAGTTTAGAGAGCACGAGCTTACGTGGTGGCTAAATTTGCACCAAACATACCCACAATTGAACTCAAATGGTAAACTTAAGAACTGTTATTCGTAAACATTATACGAATTTGGACTTTAGCAAGAACATCACTTATCTACCTCCTCTAATTTACTATATATTTTTAGTTAATTATGGTAGTTTTTATTCGTAAAGTAACCAAGACAGAGAAGCTATGTCTAGGTAAGGTTAGGTAGTTGATTTTAGTTCACTAGTTTAGTATGATTCTGAACAAGGAAACCATAACATATATCATTGTATCATCATTATAGTATTACTAGTTTTGAAAAGTAATTCTGAACACTCCATCAGACTTCACGTATGACGTACCTAATATAGCCATAACGATGTCATCTTTGAGGATTTCGATTGATCCTCGAGAAATGAAGAAAAGCGATGTGAGGACGTCACCTCGATGAACCAGCGTTTCACCGGGTGGTGCATGAGTCGTCTTAAATCGCAGGGAAAGGGCCCTGTATATGAACATACATAAAACTTGTTGAGGACAAGAAAGCAATTTAATTTGCATAAATGTAATGACTGAATCCTTACCTTAAACACCCAGGACTGGCACCTTCAAAAGCTGAACAGCTTGCGAGCAAATTACGGTTTAAATGTAAACAAATGTCAGCTTGAAGACATTCAGGGAAACCTTTGAGAAGGCTGGACGTATCAATTCCATTCGTATAACTCCACGCATGCTGGAAATATTCCTCAAGTCTTTGTCGAAGAGGGTTTGCAATCTAAAAAGTAGAGTAAAATCAGTAAAGTGATTAAATATTGTCAATATAAACTTGATAGAGAAGGCCTTACCTGATGAAAGCGGATAAATTCTCGCACCCTTAAAATTTGTGTATGATAACGAGCCGTACCCGAATACAGTCTTTGTATGATTGCTGATACATTACCGAAAATACTAGCGTACATAAGAGCTGTAACACGACATTACGGATTATAGGCATCTGCATCACAAAGCGAACACGTACGTAGGTACTGGCAGCAGATATCAGACATACTCACATCCTACAAGCATCACAAATATTGTGAATCCTTTTTCCATATCAGTATTTGGCGCCACATTTCCGAAGCCAACGCTTGTCAAGGACGTGCAAGTAAAGTACAAAGCGGTGATGTAACGTGATCTGAAAGATTAGTTTTAGTTTAGTGCGTGTTCCTGTTATTTTGTTATCTACTTCGTATTATCTTACCTCAAAGTGGGCCCTGTGGAGTTTTCATAAGTCGCCTGAACAGCCTCAGCTAAAGAATCTAGCCACCCAATAGGGGCGTGAAGTTGAGGACGCTCCCAGCTGCCAATCGCATACCTGAAAAATATGCGTTATACTTGTATATCACGGCTCAGAGGTTTTATACGTACTCTACGGACGGTAACTGAAGAATAAGAAAGTGGAAATTGTAGAGATTTTTGCCATACTCAACGTCATTTGTGAGATAAACGCTCACGCAGAAAGTGTTGGTTTGGTAATTTAAAACGAATGTACTCGAATAAGCAGGACTACCGATTGACCTACATCAGTCTTGTTTTGACTGGATTAACGAACTTGATCTGCGTCAAATTTATGCCAGAGGCTGAGGAAGCGTCTTGGAATCTTGATCAGTGGCACTTGTCATCTGAAGCCAAAATTCTTTACAGGTCCATGATCCAGAGTATGTAAGTACGCATTACTATTTTATTTTTAGTGTAAATAAATGAAAGAATTATACTCACCACAAACAGGCCAGCCAATGCGCAATAAGTACAAAGGTTGCCATGAGGAGGAGTAGCACTGCGGTGCCATATTCGGAGTATCTATCGATCTTGCGAGCCACGCGCACTAGCCGGAGTAGGCGCGCTGTCTTCAGCAGTCCGATGAGCGTCGTTGTCTGCAATCACAAAGATAGCTAAAAACCTCCGCCGACTTCACTCACATATTATGTTTAGCCGCAAACCCAACACAAGCGGTATATGAATTGTTCGCTCAGAACTAAAGTAGCATCAACGAGGCCTCGCAGCAAAATCACTCTAACTAAGCAAATATTGCCTATGAGATATGCTTTCGAGCTGAATCAAACATATTATATTAATTGCAGAGTTACAAGCATTATTTTAAACTATATATAGCTGGCTTCGTACAGGATGCGGTGCATATAACTGTTTGGTAAATATTGTATTGTCAAGTTGGCTAGTTGTTATAGTAACAATTTTGAAATGTGGTATGTATATAATTTGCTATAATAATAAAATTATATCCCGTTATACAAACGAGAAATGGACGTGTTACTAAAATAAAATATTATATATCTTAGGATGTATTTACAGCACTAATGAGTGTATTTGTTTATGAGGCAGTGCTTATTTACTCCAAACTATTTGGAATATTAGATAAGTAACACACATATTTTAAAATTGCAACACCACAAATTCGATAATGGAACTTACCTAAAAGAGTCTTAAATGCGATGGAAGCTTACGGAATAGGTAACGTTATGTTGATGTTATGTATATTATAATAATTTAGGTTGTAACACTGGTAATTGTTTAATACATACACTCCAGACGTAACAGCAAAGATGTGCCAATTTATAGGCTCCGTTGTAATACAGTTATTATCGAAACAGATAACTTATGTAGATTGATATAAAACTTATTTTTCTTAACAAAACTTTGGGGGTACAGATTATATAAAACAATTTAGTTTTAGGTGGAATTTTAAAAATATATAAGATATATTATCAAAGATATTGTCTTAAAATAGACAGATAATATAGGAATTCAATAAAACTATAAAATATGACGCTCAATAAATTAATAAAAATTTATTTAAACTGTATTTTTAATTGAGTAGTTACATAATGCAAATTAAATTTAAAACAATATAAAATCAACAGTGCGGATATAAAACGTGAGGATTTGTTTTTAAAAAAATTTAAATATAATTTGGCAACTCAGACATTTTGTACTGTATATGATAGATTGGTATAACAATCTGATTCATAAGGTGGGTGCTATATAGGTAGTATGTATGTTAGAATTGAAATTTCACTTGGTGCTTTTTGAATGTGAAAGGCGATTCATTGAATTGTACAAAATAGTTCGTCTGGGAAGTGTGAGCGTATTTTCTACCAAGCTCTGTGCATTTTGTGACCTTTTAAGGCACCTTTCGTTTAAGAAGCCAATGATAATTTTAAGATTGTTTACAAATTAACAGTATTATCGTTATTTTATAGTTATCATTGAGTACTAAAATTCTCTAATGCTAATTATATACTTAAATATTTTAATTTAATTACATAAATTAGGTTGGTACTTATCTACATTACTCTATCTATATATCATCTAAAACCTATACGTATTTAGCACTCTTTATTGCGAGTATTCTAAATCTATTGATTGAGGTATACCTACACGAGTCTGAAATCATCTTTCACGTTTAGATATACTGTCGAGAATGTACTCATATTTGTGGATATCGCATTCATATAGGTAAGGAAGGTAATATGAATATCATCGTTCCGGAACATGATATACTGGCCTCGCAATATTCCGTGCTTTCAAACATTAGAAGAAAGTGGGTCTCGTCGCAAGTTGCCAAACCCTGCAGCCAAGCTCGTGATGCAGCGAGTGAGCCTTATTAGATGTTCAGTACGGTGTAAAATTCGAAAATGATTAACATTTGCTCATGGGAAGCGTCCACATCTTCCATTAACGCATTCACTTTGTGGATTCAGAATGGCTAGTGAAAATTAATGAATAAAATATGTCAACTAAAATGTAATAAAATAGAGTGGCAGCAACATAAAATAGTTCACAAAGATGGTATACCTCATCACTTTCCAGCCCCTGCTGTAACAAGAAATGGTATTACAAGTTCAATACGCACCCACCTTTGGGCATATTGCACACCTACAATGAACTTTAAAACGAAATGACAAATCGTTCTATTTATCAACAAAATTAACACATAATCAAAATTACCGACCGAACAAATAAAAAATAAGGGTAATTTTAAAACGAAACATATAACATACTGAACGATACATTTAATTTTTAGATTTATGTTTAAAAGTATTGATAAATAGCTAAGTTTTTATATAAGTTATATGGTGGGAAAATATTTGTGACACGTGGGCATACCTAATCGTATGTGACAGTTGCTATGACTGCATTCCACTACATCGTGATACTAATATAGGTCCAGAACCACATTTGTCCGAAAGAAATAGTCGTCCGAAACAATATTATCATTTATTCATTGAGAGCTACAATAAAACATTGTTCTATCTTAAAATGGCAAACGCAAAACCTAGCTGACATAGTTCGGTTGCATATTGTTATGACCTATTTTAAACAATACCGTTGCTATCCTAATCGAGTTGTATTTGTATTGTACGGCCTCTACTTATGACGCCTTAGGATTTTACAGGTTAGTCGTAACATTTACATAATACGGGATTTATATTTCTATACACTTAAAACTACTTTCGGAGTTTAAACAGCAATATGTGTATAAATTCCTTTTCGGACAAATCGTCTGGGTACCGACCGAGAAAGACAAATTCGCTCGATTGACGATCCGTAAAACTAATCCATCTCTATCGAGTCCCACGACAAGATAGGATGAAATTGGTCTCTCGTAAATCAAGGCGAGTTTGTGATTCAAGGGTGCCCGGATAGTGTATTAGTTTTCTAAAATATAGCATTCATTTTGTTGTTTATTCTAAAATTATGTCTTGTATGTGTATTTATTGATGATATGAACTTGTAATGGCAAGTTTAGAAAGTCAGCTCACTTCGTCGGTGTCGGTGCCGAAGAGCAGCAAGTCGAATGGAATAGCAGCAACGAGGTCGATAAGGAACCATCCTCGTAAGTAATGCATTGCTATTTTAGCAGGATCAGATTCCACCTCATCTGCCACGTTCACATATGTTGTCCGGAAATTTATTAGGATATCTATTATGAATGTGACGTCCACTGAAAAAAACAAATAGATATTAATGTTTATTCATTAATTGCATCTGTGCACAAGTAAACATATCATTACCGATCATGTCAATGACGACTATAGGGTCTTCGCCGAAGCCTTTGGATCTTTTATCGAAGTCAGGCTCATTTAGTTGAAAGGCAGCTACGTAGGGAGTAAATATCGCGGTGTAGATAACCAATATTAGGATCAACCAATCCCAAGCGGCCTGAAAATGGGAACGGAATATCAGTTTACTCCAAAGTGTACGTTATATGCAAAGTATAATTTACCATTTAAGACTGACTTGTTAAAGTAATGGGTCGGTGGCGTGAGCGCCTACAAATATTTGTGTGTCGTGCTTTTGCGTGCCGAGACCGAGGTCAGTGCGGCAAACGTTTTTATGTATAATACTCTTCATCTACACTAAATATTGTCATTAACTTTTATAAAGCGTTAAGACTTATTACTGCAGAGTTCTGCTTTCAAATCAGCTGTTAGAATAAGAAAGTATCAGTATCATATGGGGTCAAGGTGTATAGTAGCGAACTCTTTATTCATAGAGTTTTTTTTATACCATATTCTCAACATTATTGTAACGCTTTGCAGTAATAGTAGCTGTGTGTATCGAGATTTGTCTACTTTAATCTACTTTCTAAAAAAGTTATATTGCAAATTCTTTTTCTATCAACATCTTCCCACCCATGTAAGGTGGTAGGGTGTACTTACACTAATCACACATGCACATATTGCCTAAGGATTTGGCTTTAAATTTATACCGGGAAGCCAAACCCCCTTGGTAATCATCGTGAGTAGAATACGCGCTACCTTTCGGGTCATAAGATCGTCAAAAGTTGTTAGGATCCTAGTGTGCGTCTAATGTACCGCATAACCCTACACATGGATGTGAGTAACGTGACATGGTGCTCATTCTGCGCGTTATTTCCCTTAGTCGTCTATTACGATTATCCAACGAGAGAACGTGGAACAGAAGAAAATAATCTTGGATACTTAACCCGGGAACTGCACTTGACAGACATAGTAATATATAAGAGACAAGTATATTATAGGATAGCCCATAAAGCGAGGGCTCTCAGCTTTAATACCTGCCAATAGGTATGTGTGATTACTAGAAATGTTTCTTGGATATGGAACTTTAGTGATGCATTAATTGTCTGTGTACATGCTTCCCGACAAAGAGAATCCTAGTGATTAGTAGCTTGAGTGTGAGAAGTTACTTTTCTTTACATGAATGAATAAATATTCAGAATAATTTCAGTTTATCATTTATAAAAAGTTTACCTTGTAAGGAGAATGGTGGAGGATAGTGCAGGGGTGGGAAGGTTGCGTGGTTCCCTTGTGGCCGCCCGTGGCTCCGAGAGATAGTACCTGTGGGCAAAGACGAAATTCTATAGTATAGTCACACCCCGGGTGTTCCATTGCACGAACGCGATCAGAAATCGTGTCGTAATGTGGTTGAAACTAACTGACCATAACGCTGTGAGAGCACCGTTATCGCGTACCTATGCTAATTTGCGATCGAGCAATGCGATTCAAACTAAACTCCCTCATTGACTCTAGAGCGGCATGGTCGTGCGCGGGAACGTAAATCCGCGGAGCTGACAGTGGCCATCAATTGTTATTTAATATATATAACCATAATTATTTTCCGTAGTATAAACCATAATGTAGTACATACATCAAAAAAAGATTGCGATCACTCCAAAAAATCTAAATCTTTTTGCTACGGGTGATTATATTATGCTTTCTTCGTCTTTTTAGAGTCTTTATAAATCCAGATAACCGACGTGTCCGTCGGTGTCTGGAGAAGACCAGGAGACCGTGAAAGCAAAGAACTGCCACTGGAACAGTTCAGCAAGGCGGGAAATCGGTGTCCTTTTGTCCGCATCGAGGCTTCATGATAACAGACATGTATAGAGCAGTTGTTATTGATGAAAATTTATATAATTGTCAGACCATTCTGAGTAAACCATGAGCACCAACTTGTACTGGTTGACGACAATGTGCGTAATAATCAAGCTCAAGATGTCAATGCTGCTCCCCGAGAATACATCACAAGGTGAGACTGGCCTGCCGGCTCGCCTGACAGCACGCGTGAGATGCTCTTATGCGAGCGGTTTGGAACTCTCAGCCACGTCCCCAGCCGTCAGCACGCCAGTGCCAGAGCTCAGGGAAGCCGCTATTCAAGAATTAGACAGGTTAAGACAATTAAGCTAAGAAACGCTGCATAACTTGATTCTCAGCATGCCCAGGCGAATCACCGCATGTGTTCGGGCCAAGGGAGGAGTTATATTATATTGAATATAAACCTTTTATTAATAAATTGTTGATTAAGTTCAATTCAAATAAATATATCAGCTTATGCTGGTAAGCAGTTCTTGCCTTTCATGGTCTCCTGGTCTTCTCTAGATACGGACACGGTGGTTATCTTGATTTAAAAAGACCCTAAAAAGACGAAGAAATCGTAATATAATCTATCGTAACAAAAAGATTTCGTTTTTGCAAAGTGATCGGAAACTTTTTTTGACGTGTGTATGTACTACAACAAATAGTTATGTACTTTTTAATAGTAAGTCAGTAAAAACTAGAAACGCTAAATATTTTCATGATACAGATTTTAACTAACTTATTTTTTCCAATAATTTTCAATTATTTAAAATATACGTTTAAGTTGGCTAGAAAAGGTCGCCCATTATTATAACGGCTAGATTTTGTATTGTTTTAATGTGTTTAATAAAAACCATCTATCTGTGTTCGGTATGCGCCGAAATTTTTATGATGATTCGTCTCGTTGGTACGTAATATTAAAAATAACTTGAATAGGTAAGGCTGCTTGTACAATGCTCACAACAATGATTTGTATCCAGAAAATCTTGCAAGACCCTCAAAATACATGTATTATTATGTATTTTTAAGGTTACAATTATATTTATGTTTAATTTACATATATCTATAGTAATATACTATAAGTACTTGAATTTAAAAAAATAACACACACTAAACCCAATACAACGCTAAACATAGTACAGATTACAAACCG
This sequence comes from Selenia dentaria, assembly GCA_917880725.1. NCBI lineage: Eukaryota > Metazoa > Arthropoda > Insecta > Lepidoptera > Geometridae > Selenia > Selenia dentaria. The sequence continues at coordinate 23,986,157 of OU862879.1, forward strand.
GAATGAACATACGGTGATTATTTTTTAGATATTTTTTAGAAAGACATAGTGCAAGTGCATATAACCTTAATATTCGTTCCAGATACTTCCTACAGAATATTTGAAGGCCGTGTAGGTAACATTAAGCATGTGAGGTGAAACACTTAGCAGGCTTTGACCCACATACCATTATTAATATTAACGTAACGTACACGTCATATAATTAAGATTAATATAACTTTGTAACGAGATACTTAAGTAACAAGGTTTACATCCAAGTTTATTGATAAATGTCAGTTATTAATAATAAAATATTATTAACTAACGGCCATTTTCGAAATTCTGTCTATCCATAGCTTTTCTTAGTACCAATAGAAATTTGACATAACGTCCACCCAAATTGTGTCAAATGTCTAGTATGGTAAAGCAACGATAGATAAGTTATTGAAAACGGCCGTAAGCTGCTATGGATATGAGATTTCAGGATCCAAAGTATCTATTTTTATAACCTATACATGCAATTAATGATGAGATACATGATAAAACATAAAGTAAACCATCATAGCACATTCACATCTAAAATTTTGCAAATTATACTTGATCGTTAAGCCAAGACGACAATGAAATACGGTATACAACTGCATAAATATGTAAAGGCAAAAGCTTAAAGGTATAATTAAAGTTTTATGGACGTACAGTTTATAATCTTTATAGAAACGCATTTCGATCGGCCCTATACACATGTGATAGTGACTTTAATCTTTAGGTCATTAATTAATGAAGTATAGAGTCTATTGAGATTGGCCTGGATTTCATCAGCCCATAGCAGGCTCGGTGAATAGGGTGACAACCCCCCGGCTGTCACCCTATTCACCGAGCCTGTCGTACACAACTCGACTGTATAAATAAATCATTCACAGCCGAGCACTTCTGTAATTTTTATTAAGTAGAGACTCGCCTCACTCACAGGGGTCTGTAAATGGTGTGAACCACGTCTGTGCGTTTTGTTAAAATGTTGATTGCGATATTGATGCAGGCCAGATGTAAATTGATGAATATACACAAGTTTCATTTCAAAGCCAAGGTAATACGACATTATTACGTAATATCGTCTGTAACATGTTACAGAAAGCAGAACAAATCAATTTTAATGTCTTTCAATAAACACAACATACGAATGCGTACGTAAAGCTAATAAGTCGAAGATACATACACGTCTTCCAACATTTAGCATTCACATTTAACACGTCTCGTAGGCGATGAGATATATGTATTACCTCCTTGCCGATGGCAGGTAGCCCGTTGAGGCCATTACAGGGCGGTTCGAGGCGTACAACGCTTTTGCGGGAGCCACGGAAACCGGTGTCGTGGACGCGCACCGAGGAGCGCCAAGGTGGCGGGTCGTCGCGCGAGCCGCGCGCGGAGAGGGCGCGCCGCGACGTGGTGAGGGCCGCGCCGCCGCCGCCGCCGCATGCGCCTGCGCACGGTGGCGTCACGATCAATGGCACGTCGGGCGGCCCGCGCTCTTCCATGTCGCTGCCGCGCCAACGTTCTCACCGGAACCCTCCGTGTTCCGACGCTTCGAGATGCTCACATTCGAGAACGGCTCGCTCGAAGGCTGACGCCGTCTCCAGCAGTGCAATCGCCGTGTTTTGCATAGATGCGCGGTTTATTTCCTCTCAAAGTCTTGATACTTCCGTTCTATCTATTCCGACAATTGGATTCACTACTTAAATTGTTGATTCAAACTTTTTATGAATGAAATTTTAATATAATGCATGGTTTTGCATAATTTTGTTGCGATGGTAAGCATTCAAAAGTATACGAATCATTTGGATATAATTCAGAAAGAACGCGTCAATCAGATGTGATTATTGTTGAACCGGCTGCTGTGGCATTGTGGTGTCCGTCACTCGGCTGAAGGCTGTGTTGATTGCAGCACGCGATGCGGCGCGTCATAGGTGGATGGTTAATTGCTAGCGTCTGAAAACTGTGAACGAGGCCGTGCCTCATTCAACACAGTGTGTCAATAGACGGTTGGTTCTTTTCATCTCTATATGCACGTGTTCAATGAGAGCCAGTTCCTTTCTTGCTAGCGTGAATAAATATCATCATTCGGGTCATTTTTTGGTGGAAAACTAATGGAAATTAAAAACGAAAATTGGTCATAAGAATAAAATAAGTTGTACGAGTAGACTAATACTACAATCATCTTTAATTATTTTAAATTCCTAAGACAAGTGTTCATACAATGTGTTTTATGCCTGCTTTTTGCTTTTTATGCAATCAAGAGTATGCAATCAATTGGTGAGAACCTCAGTAAACGTTTATAAAAATTAAACCTTAACCTAGGAATCGTAAAAACACGGGCCGTTCCTTTTTACTTACCTAGCATTATTAGATTGTGCGCATCATTTTGCTATTGCACTTAGTGGTCAGTGAACAATATGTGACTAATTAATAATAGAATGATACGTTTACGTTTTGTGCATTCGCTGTAAGTAATTTTACTAACACTACTTGTTGTATAAATTGGATACTTTTAGGCAGATTTCCGTGTAGATTTTACTTTACTGTAAACCCTTACAATGTAGCAAACACACACTTTTACAAGAGACATACGAATAGTTAATGTTTTCTGATTAATTTGATATGTGGGACTTATAAGAATATCCATTTAATTACCTAACAAAATTATGACCTGATAGTCCGAAAAGCTAATGACTTAGCAAAATATGTTTGACGATTGTTCCTGGTGTCTTTCAATACGTCATAATAAAGAACAAATGACGGTGTTTATATATTGATGTCATACTATTGTGTCGTTATGCCTCTAGTGATCCAATATGTGAACTTTTCGGGGCATATTAAACACACCTAGGAACACTGGAAGATCATGCTTACAAATTGAAGTAGTAAGCTTACATACTTTCAGGAAAATTTTGAACGACAATCTTAAGTTGATTTATTTCTAACTAAGAACTGATGTTGTACCGTCTCATAATAACACGGTTACGCAACTACTTCGGCTACTGCTCTAAGACATAAGAACTTTGCTTTACATCTGACTTAGACAAGAGGACTGACCTAGATTTTATTTTGTTTGAGGTTGTTCGTAGGCGTTGATTACTATTACAGCTACATTTGTGAGAGCGATGAGGTCATTGCACATAAGTTATGTATAGGTTATAATTTACAATTTTGGCGAAGTGTCCTTGTCCAAAAATATTATCGTTCCTGCATTATTCATATTCTGTACCATATTTATTACTAAAGAATAAACTATAGCCGTATTGATAATTTAGTAAGACAAATTTAACGTTTTAGAATAAGTACTTCTTTTTTTGTAATGCAAATATTATTAAAAACCCAATCAAAGATTCTTCTTACTGGCCCACTTTACTAGAATTTAACTTTATGAATGGCCCGTCTAAAATATGCATTAGGCTTCTGTGAAATCCAGTATGCAGGTCGATGACAGCAGCTTTGTCTAGACTCTAGCCGGCATATTGTCAGCTAGATCAATACTCTAGAATTAGCTGTTGCTACACTAGTTCGCCGTTGTTTTAAATTATGTACATGATAGGTTTGTAAAACTTATTAAATCTAGTGCTTTAGTAATTCGTATTTTTTGTGACATGAAATAATCAATGTAAAATAATACAATGTGCCATTTGACACTTTCAAATCGTCGGTTTCTATATCCTATCTATTGAGGGTATCCTCTACTTTTTATTCTATACAAATAATGACTAAATTGTTTCCCTCGTGGGGTAAGCAGGGTGATGGCACCCATCTTCATAAATAGAATATACAAAAACGCTTTATGTTTTTTAATTTTGTTTTCTAAATTAAAAGACTTTTAAAAGACTAAAGGATATCTACTTGTTGTTCTTCTACTCCTGTGATTTGTATAATCAAGGCAATCAGTTTTGTCATTAAATTAAAATTGTTCACGATGCGTAGATTTGAATGGGACTGTAGTATTACGTAATAGTTGTACTATAACAGATTGTGAGAAATAACTAGGTAGGAAATAAGGTTGAACCTACGCAGAACGTCAAGCAGTGGTTCGCGTTGCCAATGGAATGCGTATGTTATGTTGATGATATGCAATCGGCAGCATAGTTTACAGGTTGGATGTGTGAAGAATTCAGAACGTCGGCGGTGGTGGGAGGGGCATGCTCTGCATATTTCCAGCTGTTAAGGTCGCCAGAATATGAACAATGAATCAAAAGAAACAGCGCCTATTGTACTTGCGATCGAAGTTCCGAACGGAACCACTAAAGCAGCGAGCATCATGTTTCATTCATATTATTAATTAACATTACCTACTTTGCTAAATATATAACAATCAATACTATTTTGATACTAAAGACTAAATAATATTGAGGAAAGTTTACTTATATGTAAAATAATAAGTAAAGATTCAATAAATGCAACAGTTGAATTGTTTTTAACCCTTTCTACGATGATTTCATTCAAATGTGATGTATTTAAACTACCATCCTTTACTAATGAACAAAAGTAGATAAACAATGTAGACAAAGGAAACCATACCATGGTTGTCATAACTCCAAGCATGGATCGCGTTTTCCCACAAGAATATCAAATCAGAGGTAAAAATAAATAGAAAGAATACAATTAGCGAAGCTCGCAACCAAAGGACAGGAGAAAAACACCTCTGGACAATTGACGCACTGTTCACTGACCGGACTAAGCACGGGACGGCACCACACTTCCAATACAGAATTTTAAACATTCGGAGCGCGATTAGCGATGTAAAACCACTTTATAGTATTTATTTATAAGATTAACTTAAATTTTTGATTCCAGCGCAACAAAATCTGCAAAAGCCGACTGCAAAAAGATAATAATAGTTTTTTAATGCAGTCGATCGATCAAGAGCTCGATTCTTATTTTCAGACGGTTTACACATTTACTGAATAGTGGGACCGTTTGCAATGTAATGTGTGGTTGTACGTTTTTCGGGCGTGTATCGCGTCGTCGTTCACGGAAGGCGAGGGCCTGGGAACGGTATATAGATAACAATTTGATGGCAGTGTGAAGCGGCAGAGTCCGCAGCGTGATCGCCGGACGTAAACTTGACGGAGGACTGTAGCGGCGCACGCAGCAGGTCGCGGTGCGCGCGTCGAGACTGTGCGGAGCCCGAGCGATGGCGGAGTCGTCCGAACGCAGGCGTGACCTCGCACAACCTCCCTCGCTACTCATCGAACATTTTAGCTGGGACGCGCGGTGTCACCGCCGCCATGCCAGCCGCTCGGCTGCCGCCACCTGCAGCGTCACGCCACTGCCCATGCCTTAGCATGACTATGCTTTAGCGCGACACAAATAACATCCTCGCTGGGCTTTCGTGACTCTCACATATTATCCTCGCAGTACGACCAGCAGACAATGCCATAAAAAGTTTGATTAATATTGGAGCGTTTGTTTCCATGATGGTACACACAATTTTTACATAATACAGTCGTAACGTATCAACAAAAATTACGGTCAATGATGCAGATTACCAGTAAATAGTACGTAATCAAGGAAATAACATAAACTGTTCTAACTCTTCCGATTTTCTGCATAAATAACCTCGCGAATATAATGACTAAGTATATATTTATTGATTGTACCTAATAAAACTTTCATACAATAGTACAGAATTTTTATCGTTATGAATTATGTTTTTTGCAGCATAATTTCGAAACTATCTACAGTTTTTTATGTTATTAGGTGACGGTACTACTTGGTGGGCTGGCTCTTTGGCGCGGCCCATTTTGCGTGAAGTTTATTTAGGTAGTAAGTATTCTTAACCTAATTCTTTAGGTGACGGTACAAGTACGAGGTCCACCTTGTGTTAAGTGGTAACCTCTACTCAGAACAGATGCATTTCGTCATAAGTGACGAACTGCACTGCGCCCGTAGCCCTGGAACATTAAGTTGTTGGGATTTAACATAATGTGCCCGTAACGACAAGTTGAAAGATTTTTAGAAGGATTTTTACAGGTTTTGGTTCCGAATTGAAAAGATAACTAACTTTAGTGCTGGAACGAATATCAGGTATACACTGAAAATTATATGGCACGATATACTATATGTTTCTAAGTTTCAATATTAAAAATTACTTTTATTCACTAATATTTTATTAGCGTGTATGCATAGGATGTACATGGTTTATGCACATTACTGATAAGTAGTAGGTACTTAGTAGTTTCTAATTTTTCTTAGATGGTAGTACAGCACTATAAGGGCACTCCTGCTACCACCGATATGCCAGGGATTTTGTCGCGAAGCGTTAGTGTGAAAGCAACACTGTGTTATGGTTGCGGGCACTGTAGCAATCGAAATTACTGGGCCGATGAGACTGAACAACTATGTCTCAGGGTGATGAGCTCGATGCAGTGCTACGCAGAATTTTGAAGCTCAAAGATCCGGGTCGCACTACAACTATCATGGGCAGGCATAATGGTTAGTTTCTTACTATATAGGTGAACGACAGTCAGTCTTTTCAACCGACTTCCAAAAAAGGAGGAGGTTCTGCATTCGACGCGTAAATTTTTTTTTTAATGAACACGCTAACTTTTTACAGAGTAGTCCGATTTTGATAATTCTATATTTGAGGTTAAATTTTATGAAATTCGATCTAGCGGTTTTTAAGTTACAATCCAATAACTGGAAAGCTTTTCGCGTATCTTGATATTATAATTGACAGTGAATGACAATCGATCCCGTAAGTGACCAAACAGGTGTAAAAAAATTCAAATAATGGAACCGACTTAAACACGAAAAAGTGCGAGATAACTTGTCGAAGTCGGTACCGTGCGCACAATATTGTGATAATAGGAACTTTTGAACTATCATGGTACCGACTTCAACAAGTTAAGTATATCATACTTTTTAGCGTTGAAGTCGGTTCCATTATTTGTTAAAAAAATGTTTTACTTAGTTTATTGCTAATAAAAGTTACTATTTTTCAATCTATTACTAAAATATTATCATCAGTGCATATATTTTTAAAAACAGAACCATGTTTTCAAACACACTAGCCTTATTTTTTTTTTATATTTAATTATAAAAAAAGAGAGTCCTGAAGAGCGATACAATGTGATACATTTGTATAGAGAAGTGGTATTGAGAGAGTGCTTGCCACAATTTTCGTGTGTGTGAAAAACACTTGACGGAAATTGGCCATGTGATCATCTACGAGTAACTATATATAATCCCTATTTCCCTTGGTCATCGCATCACACGTCAGCGGATAGAACAATTTCGCTAATTCTTTTTTGTGTTAGTTATTGTCTGGAGAAGGGTTCTTAACTTCTTTACTGAAAGAAAAATCAAGATAAGATGGGAGGTTATGGCGAGGTCGAAGGCCGTACCTACCTATACTACGTGAACGAAGTCGCGGGCAGTCGCTAGTATTATTTACCTTGGTCATCGCATCACGCGTCAACGGATGAAATAAATTCGAAAATTATTTTTGTTGTGTTACTCGTAGTTATTGTCAGAAAAGAAAAATCAAGAAAAGATGAGAGGTTATAGCATGACCGAACGTTGAGTCTACTACTTGAACAAAGTCGTTAGTTTATTATAAATAATTTGTCACAACACAGACCGTAGTTTGAAAGAATTAGTGGCGCGGGTTTTGGTATTTTCCATGAGGACATAGGCACATACTTGTTTTGTGGTATGCCATAGTTTAGTATCATTTTGGTAAAGTGGTAGGCACCGTCTGTCAAAGTCGTTGATATCGCATGCGCTTGTCAAACTAAGCGTGAGTCACGAGACGATTCCGTAGCGTGCTCGCCAACAAATAAAATACAAACTTTTTATTCTTTTTTTTACGTGCATATTTTTTTTATATTCGTTAAAGGTATTTAACAAAACTATTCCTAACCCTCCTATAGTATGTATAGGCATTATTCCAGTGCTTAAGCAAAACGAATCAAAGACAAAATGTTTAACAGAAATATAAAAAAATACTTACTAATATCCGTACCGTACGTCAATCATTTTCTCTATATCAGAAGGCCTATTCCACTAATTAAATTGCAATCGAACCGTAGCTGAACGGCGACTTTTATGCGGTTCCTTATTCTGCTATGGAAAACAGTCCAGCTGCAGTTACGTTTCTGTGGACGCCAGCGATCAATCAAAACTTTATGTTCTGCTAACTCGATAGATCATGAACGCGTTGTTAATTCCTATTCGTATAAAGTAGTGTCTAATATATATTTAATAAAAAGTTGCGTTTAAGTTACGTTTACGTGATGCTACATTTCAATTTGTCTATAGAAATAGTAGAATGGCTTTATGCCAAATTATTGAAAGACAACCGAAGCTGAGCTGCAACAGCTGCAGTCCGTTGCAGTTGCAACGGGATAGATTGTTGAACGTTGTGAAATAACAGAATTGGCCTCCTGGTGGCCCGAAACTCTACGATAACCTGGTACCGGGCGAGAGGCCTAGATACCAGTCATGAAAAAATAAGATAAAAACCATGTCATTTAGCCAAGCGATAACAGTCATTTTTCGAAAAGCTTGAAAATTTTATACAGTTATTTTTTAATAATGTAATCTCAAATAACAGTGCTATTAATTGCAACCAAAAATCAAAGTCATAAACATTGTTAACTAAAGTTATATGATTATTAACGGGATATTTACCGTGGTAACGTTGTGGAATGAGCTCCCGATATTTCGGCGCAGTTACATACACCATGTTCACGAGAAGACTTCCCATGAAGCTCATTCCACAACCTTACCACGGTAAATATCCCGTTAATAATCATATAACTTTAGTGAATAACCGTGATAGTTTAAAACATTGTTAACTAAGTAAAATAAATTAAGTACTTTTGACGAGTAATGGTTTATAAAATTATTGTCAGTTAACTTTGACACTCCATGTTGAAAAAAAAAAATATTTTTCTTATATCTTCATAACTGGTATACCTTGGCCTCTCGCCCGGTACGATTTTCTAAGAGCAAACATCGTTGCATCTTTGACAACATCCGTGAAACAAATGAAGGGATGACTAGAAACGTTGGAAAAACAACCTTATGTACAAGGGCGATATCTTATAAAGTATTTAGCATCGACGAATCATTAGAGAATCGCACGGCAATTTATCGTTGAGTTTAGGGCACCACGTATATTGTTCATATTACTTTTGCCTACCATTATGCATTATATATTTCGCTGAGCTACAATCAGATTATCAGATACCCTTTAGCCATCGACACAACGCCTCTTTCGTCACCAATAAAGGTCCCCCTTTTGAGGGGTCCGTTTAGTGGGTGGCAAGTCACCACCTGCCTAAATATTTAATGAGATTAAAATTGGTAGCTGTCTAAGTTTTCTCCATAGCCATTATCATTTCACTCATTTTTGTTGTACGAGTAGATCTACCATCCAAAGTGTTTCAGTATTAATTTGTTGTATATTTTTTAACAAACATTCCTCTAAGTGTCTACTATAAGTAGTCCCACTTGTATGTAAAAGAACGGATAATGAAGTAGGCGAGTGAAGCAAAACGGCTCTGTTTTATGTGGCCAAATTTACTTTCATATGTCCGTATATTTGTTAGGTTGTTCGTTTGTCTACCTGTACAGCAGGGCTATTATGTATCTCAGTTGCTAACTTTTGTTGATTGAAATCTTGAAAAATGGTGGCTCTATGTCAGTTTTGACAACTCTAGTAAGCAAAATTGTTAGTAAGTTGATGACTGGAGCTGACAAAAGTGACATAAAGCGTAATTTTTTTTGATTTCATTCAGCATTTGTTAGCAACTGAGATACATAATAGTAGGACTATAATAATAATAGTAGGTATAATGTAGGTAGGTATAGTAGGTAGGTATAATAGTAGGACTATTATGTATCTCAGTCAGTCTCAGGCCGCTTTTTTCAACCAATGTTGACGAAACTTGGTATGTACCTATGTTAATTTATTTAATTGGTTTTTTTTATCGTCGGCGCTTTTTGATTTGAAGTGTAAGTCTCTCAACAAGTAAAATTTGAAAAATTTGATACCGACTTCCATTCTATTCAGTTATTGGAGTGTAACTCAAAAACTACTGAACCGAATTTGATTAAATTTAAATAGGAACACACGGAAAGCACCAGCTTTCAAACAAAAAAACCTATCTTAAGTTATGAGGTAACAAACATAAAAAATACAGTCGAGTTGAGTACCTCCTCCTTTTTGAAAGTCGGTATAAAAGGGGGGAAGTTTGCTATTTTCCAGCCATTTTCTGTGTGAAGTTTGCTGCGGCGATATTTTGATATTTACCGACCGATTATGATTAAGTTTGGCACACACATCAGGCACCTGATTTTAAAGAGGAATTCGAATAAGAGGATAAATGGTCAAGTGGTTTCCGAAATAATAGGTTGTGAAGTATGTACTATAGTTTTTCGAAAAGTTTGTTCATCGTGAATATGGAACAACATACCTTTTTAATCCCTAGGGACTGAAAGTGATTTCAATTGGAAAGTGGATATTTTAAGTAAATATTCCATCAAAGGTATGTTTAATTTCTATTGTGTCTGGCCGCACCATCATGCGGCCAGACACAATAGAAATTTCATTGTTATAATATAACGACTCTTAAAATGACCAAACAAATAAATCACTAACATTGTATGCAAGCAAGTAAAGAAAACGCGCGTCGATTACAAAAAGTTTGTGAAGAAGTATTAATACTCGCGAAATAAATTCCGCCTACGTTCGTATAGTAATTGTTTACCCAAATTAGAGTTTTAGGTATAAAAATAGTGTCTCCTTCAAGTAATGAGAATGAAATGAAATTGTTACGAGGCATTTCCATAATATTCTAATATTTATACTAATTATTTAAATTTATCTTATTTTTTGTAATGGTATTTTAATAAATAAACGCGCTGTTCATAGTAATACGTTGCACTTGTTTATTTTCTCATAGAGGGTGATAAAACCTAGAGTTAGAGTTGAGTTACGTTGAATGTTTAATTTAGTTTTATGAAAAAGGGAATCGCTAGAATATAACTGTCATGCTTACATACATACTCTATAACATATAGTACTAGCCGTGCCCCACGGATTCACCCGCGTGGTTATGGATGATGATGATCAAAAGTATCTATGTGCTCCTCTTAATGTTATTTGGCAAGGAATTGCCAAATTTAATTACGATCCGTTCAGCCGTTTAGGCGTTCTAAGGTAAGAAACGGACAGAGATTTATATAATGTATTATTCTAAAATAATGTAGCCTAAGTTACTCCTTATAACACGAGTTAACTGGCAGTGAAAGTCTCGTCAAAATTGGTCCAACCGTTTCAATGATTAGCCGGAACAAACCAACAAAACAAATATGCTTATATGTTTGCGACAAATAACTTTTCTTTTTAATAATAATTGTTACTTTGTTTAATATTATACTTGGTTGTTGCAAATAAACTATTCTGATTCTGATTCAAAATTTGTTTTATTAGTAAGTATCTACCGTACTTGTAAACTTTTATTTGTATTTAGTTAAAAGCTTTTGATTTGCAATAAGGGTATAAGCTCCCATATTTCACCAAGATTAATCAAATTATACAAATTTTTCAGTTTTATTTTCTACCTAATTTTTTTGAGAAATGACTCCAACATGACAAAATGTGTTACAAATGTGATTTTTTAACAGTGGAAATCAATATTAAGCAACGCTCTGGATGTTTGGGAGAAGACCAAATCAAATGGTTCTGCAGACTCTAGAAGTGGAAGCGATAATATTTGTCTACGGAACGGTTGGCTATCAAGAGAAAATATCCCAGCAGAATATTTTCAGAAAATGAGCGATTATTATTATTTGCCAGCTATTGTTAGCATTTTCTACCTTCTTCAATTTTTTTTTGAGATAAAGCGTATTGATTCGTCACTAGCTCTACATTTTCAACAGATTCAACACAGCTCGACTTTAAACTAAACAAGACAATAAAAATGGCGAGCTTTTTCTACTACTACATATGCAAATAGGCGCCATGTCGTATCAAAAAAAACACAGGGAAAATATACATTCAACCAACCAACTTTATGTAGCGAATATTTAAAATGTATTTATTTATTGCATGATTATAAGCTCTAACGCCTGCTTAGCGAGACCAATAAAATTAAAAAAATAAAGAAGATTTGCAACACCAATGCGAAAGTAAAAACAAGTGTTTGTAAAAACAGTTGGATAGATGTCGCTCCGTCCTTATACGACGACGGTTAAAATCACATGCCTCGGTGGCCTAGTGGTCTTGGCGTCTGGTACGAATTGTAAGAACACGCGGGTTCGGATCCCGTCCGAGGAGGTGTTATTTATGGTATATATCCGAAGATGTATAATTAGTCTCACTAAAATTACAAAGCAAAATAATGAGGTTGGTATTTACGTATGTATTGTGTAGTATATTAATGAAATAAATATATTCTGTTACACTGTAAATTACTGCGTAGTATGTATGCTGTGTAATTATGATTATGTACCAAGGCTATAAAGCAGTGTCTTACGTCATGGCCGGCATATTGTACCTTAAACCTTAACACCTACAGAGGTGGGACGCGAAGGCGATCCTATAGCGATCTGGCGCGAAGCGGTCGCGGTCTGGACCATGTCCACCACACAGGCACAGTAGGAGTAATACTGTGACACAGGGCTACCTTCCACAGCCCGCGGGGGTGGGGGTGAGCCGGTATGACACCAAAAGCAGTCAAACTGTTCACACCGATCGTAACACAGCACCATGTCAGACAGCGACGAAAAAATTCTATTAGCGCTACTTTTGCAAAAGACAAAAACGCAAACCCAAAACCATTTGGGTTCACGACATAAATAAAGAACGAGATATTTTTGGGAAGTACCACAAATTGTTTAAAGAACTACTTTCAAACGAGGGCCAAGTTTATACGTATTTAAAAAGAAAAACAATTTCATTGCATAATACGCACTAAAGTTGTAAAAACATACAACTGTTTCTCCCGCTCTCAGATCGCTTCGTTCTGTGTGACAGCTTATACTGATTATCGTAGAATCCAGCATCCGCCGCACGTCCCGCGTTCCGCCGCGTCCTTTCCGCGGGTCGATCTCCTATTTGTCGTATCGATAGTCCTGCACCAGAGATCGCACCGCGCCGGATCGTGCCCGCTTGCTATGTGTCAGGTTGCATACAAATTCAAACATTACAAAAAAATACCTCGCTACCGCTTTCCCGCGTCTCCCGCCTCTGTGGAAGTTGAGCTTAAGCGTAACGTGGGACAATGGACTTTAAATGATAGTTATGTAGAGTCCTTAGTGGAGCGAGGGACTTATATACAGACATTATCCCAGAGGTACTTTACCTGTACATAGCATCTGCAAAACAGTAAAAACCAGGGCTACATAAATAAAGCATTTATTTAGTTTACAGTTTAAATTGAAAGTTGATATTCATATTGCACACATTTAACCATTAACCAGTTGGACAATTGTGTCCAATGGAGCGACAAAGTAATATTTTTGAGTCAGTGTGTAAATGATACAATACAGAAAGTACAGAAAGTAAAACTGCATGCATGCAGGTACGTAATTGCCATGACAACCTCACTTGCAATCAAATCTTGATTGAAATCTTGATAGGCGAGTTTATGTCAGTTTTGATAGCTCCAGTAAGCAGTTGACTGGAGCTGTCAAAACTGACATTCATAATAATAAATTAATTAATAAATTCCTAAGGCTTGCCTTAATTGGCTGTCTGGGGGAGGAGACGCATGAGCAAGTAACAAGAGCTCCAAGGGTGGAAGTGTTAAAGGGAATAACGCCGGTAGTAGCGCTCTAGTAAACCACAACACAGCTCTCGACACCCTTTAGCCATCCACACCAACGCTCCTGCCCCTTTTGTCACCATTGATGGTGGCTCTTATTGGGGGCCCGTTTAATGTGTAGCAAGTCACCATCTGCCTTTAACACTTACACCCTTGGAGCTTTTTGTTACTTGCTCATGTGTCTCCTCCCCCAGACAGCCAATTAAGGCAAGCCTTAATTGGGTCAGGGGTCTCTTTTAACCCCAAGGCGAATCGGGGTACACGATGTCGCCACTCACCGACGGCTCGCCACAAAGCCGCTCCTGCGGAATTTATTAATTAATTTATTATTATGAATGTCAGTTTTAACAGCTCCAGTCAACTGCTTACTGGAGCTATCAAAACTGACATAAACTCGCCTTATTTCGATCCGGCGCGGTGCGATCTCTGGTGCGGGACTATCGATACGACAAATAGGAGATCGACCCGCGGAAAGGACGCGGCGGAACGCGGGACGGGCTGCGGACGCTGGCGCTCTATTCTACGATAATCAGTATAAGCTGTCACACAGAACGAAGCGATCTGAGAGCGGGAGAACCAGTTGTATGTTTTTACAACTTTAAAGCGATTTTATAAAAATTAATTGTTTTTCTTTTTAAATACGTATAAACTTGGCCCTCGTTTGAAAGTAGTTCTTTAAACAATTTGTGGTACTTCCCAAAAATATCTCGTTCTTTATTTATGTCGTGAACCCAAATTAGTTTGGTTTTGGGTTTCCGTTTTTTCTTTTGCCAAAGTAGCGCTAATAGAATTTTTTCGTCGCTGTCTGACATGGTGCTGTGCTACGATCGGTGTGAACAATTTGACCGCTTTTGGTGTCACACCGGCTCACCCCCACCCCCGCGGGCTGCGGAAGGTAACCCTGTGTGGTGGACTTGGTCCGGATGGCGACCGCTTCGCGCCAGATCGCAATCGGATCGCCTTCCCGCTTCTCCCGCCTCTGTGGGTGTTAAGGTTTAAGGTCCAATATGCCGGCCATGACGTAAGACACTGCTTTATAGCCTTGGTACATAATCATAATTACACAGCATACATACTTCGCAGTAATTTACAGTGTAACAGAATATATTTATTTCATTAATATACTACACAATACATACGTAAATACTAACCTCATTATTTTGCTTTGTAATTTTAGAGAGACTAATTATACATCTTCGGATATATACCATAAATAACACCTCCTCGGACGGGATCCGAACCCGCGTGTTCTTACAATTCGTACCAGACGCCATGACCACTAGGCCACCGAGGCAATTGATTTTAACCGTCGTCGTATAAGGACGGAGCGACATGTATCCAACTGTTTTTACAAACACTTGTATTTAATTTCGCATTGATGTTGCAACTCTTCTTTATTTTTTAAATTTTATTTGTCTCGCTAAGCAGGCGTCAGAGCTTATAATCATGCAATAAATAAATACATTTTAAATATTCGCTATATAAAGTTGGTTGGTTGAATGTATATTTTCCCTGTGTTTTTTTTGATACGACATGGCGGTTATTTGCATATGTAGTAGTAGAAAAAGCTCGCCATTTTTATTGTCTTGTTTAGTTTAACCCGTCCGCATCAGCGCAAAAAATAACAATAGATTTATGAATGAAACTTAACTCGAATGAGTCTTGCTGATTCGGACAGATTAAAGTCGAACTGTGTTGAATCTGTTGAAAATGTAGAGCTCGTGACGAATCAATACGCTTTATCTAAAAAAAAATATTTAAGAAGGTAGAAAATGCTAACAATAGCTGGCCAATAATAATAATCGCTCATTTTCTGAAAATATTCTGCTGGGATATTTTCTCTTGATAGCCAACCGTTCCGCAGACAAATATTATCGCTTCCACTTCTAAAGGCTTTTAAAAGCCTAGTTTGGGAACCAGGTGATTCTACTATAATATTATGTTATTTGTAAGTGCCTGCCTTTTATGAAATAAACTTATTATTATTATTCCTCATTCAAAAAAAATCACGGATTTCATCCGGTCCTTTACAAAGGCATAAGTGGGGCTGTAGCCAACACTTAGAGGCCTGTTTGGTATAAAAAATACAAAGTAGTATCAGAAACTTTTGGATGGATGGTGACATGGTATGTCTATTATAAAAATGGGTAAAAAGGCAAGGCTATTGAAATGATTTTATTAGTGATAAGAAGATAGTGGGCGATGGAAAAGACTACGGCACCTGCCAAATTCAGTATCAATTTAAAATTTTTGGACAGGTGGTGACGTGCCACCTACTAAACGGGCCCTCCATTTATGGCCTTTAGGCCACCATGAATGGTGATAGAAGGGGCAATGTTGGTGTGGATGGCTAAAGGGTGTTGAGAGATGTGCTGCGGTTTCACTAAAGCGCTACTACCGGCGTTATGCCCTTTAACACTTCCACCCTTGGAGCTTTTCGTTACTTGCTCTTGCGTCTCCACTTCTAGACAGCCAAATAAGGCAAGCCGGGGTCAGCGGTCTCATTTAGCCCCAGGGAGAATCAGGGTCCACGGTGTCGCCACTCACCGACGGCTCGCCACAAAACCGCCCCTGCGGTATTATTATTATTATTTTTATTTAAACAATTTCACGGGTTTCACCCGGTCCTTTACATAGGCATAAGTGGGGCTGTAGCCAACACTTAGAGGCTCGTTTGGTATCAAAATACAATGTAGTATAAAAAAACAGACATTTTGGATGAAGGGTAACATGGTATATCTATTACAAAATATATCTATTATTATTATTATTATTACTATCGCTTCCACTTCTAGAGTCTGCAGAACCATTTGATTTGGTCTTCTCCCAAACATCCAGAGCGTTGTTTAATATTGATTTCTACTGTTAAAATCACATTTGTAACACATTTTGCAATGTTGGAGTCATTTCTCAAAACAAGTAGGTAGAAAATAAAACTGATTTTTTTAAATAATTTGATTAATCTTGGTGAAATATGGCTTATACCCTTATTGAATATACTACACAGCTTAGCCATAATTTGTATATGCTAAATACGAGTACAACATTAATAAATCAATTATTTTTAAATTTTCTCATCTATACAGATAAATAAAATTGAAGTGTCTGTTTGTAATTCCAAATTAAAAGCTTTTCACTAAATACAAATAAAAGTGTATAATTACGGTACGTACGTACTAATAAAACAATTTTTGTTGGTTTGTTCCGGCTAATATTTGAAACGGCTGGACCAATTTTGACGAGACTTTCACTACCAGTTAACTCGTGTTATAAGGAGTACCTTAGGCTACATTATTTTAGAGTAATACATTATATAAATCTCTGTCTGTTTCTTACCTTAAAACGCCTAAACGGCTGAACGGATCGTAATTAAATTTGGCAATTCCTTGCCAAATAACATTAGGAGGAGCACATAGATACTTTTGATCATCATCATCCATAAGCACGCGGGTGAATCCGTGGGGCACAGCTAGTACTATATGTTATAGAGAACAACGACATGTAAGAATGACAGTTATATTCTAGCGATTTCCTTGTTCGTAAAACTAAACTAAACATTCAACGTAACTCAACTCTAACTCTACGTTTTATCACCCTCTATGAGAAAATAAACAAGCGAAACATATTAGTATAAACAGCCCGTTTGTTTATTAAAATACCATTAGAAACAATGAGATAAATATAAATAATTAGTATAAATATTTGAATAATTATGGAAATGCCTCGTAACCAAAACTATTTTCTGTTTTTATTCCTACTTTGTATTTTTTATAACAAACAGGCCACTAAGTGTTGGCTACAGCCCCTCATACCTTTGTAAAGGACCGGATGAAATCCGTGAAAATTTTTGAATAGAATAAATAATTATATATTTTTTATTCAAGTAACATACATACCTTACAGACTAACACCTACATTATATATATATATATATATATAAAATTTTAGTTTTAAGTTTTGTTGCTAAGTTTTTACACTCATCACAATACTTGTTGTGGCTAAAAAAACTCTCTTTTTACTATGCCCGCATGTATATCGACAGGCCTGTTGGTCTAGTGGTTAGTGACCCTAACTGCTATGCCGGAGGTCGTGGGTTCGATTCCCACCCAGGACAAATGTTTGTGTAATGAGCACGATCATTTGTTCTGTTGCTGGGTGTAATTTATCTATAATATGTATGTATTTAGAAATATATAAGTATGTTTATCAGTTGTCTAGTACCCATAACACAAGCTCTGCTTAGCTTGGGACTAGATGGCGTTGTGTGATAGTTGTGGAATATTTATTTATTTATTTATTTATATGTCCTACTAAGAGTTTTCATACGAATTTTAACGTTCCAAATTCAAACCATGCCTTTTTGGGCTTTTAATATAGTTTTAAATCCCTTGTGATATAATACCCACCAATTAGGTATTATATAATATTACCTTGCTTTACGTCGAGATTACGTGATACTTAGTAATTTGACATTATAAAGGTGGTGGTATGAAAAGTAAATTTCGTATGAAAGACAGAATGCTGAAAATTTGACAATAAATAAATACCATGTGACATTATTTTGACGTCCTATTTATTGTTTTCCTTGATCTACACGTATATTATAAAGAGTAAAAATTTGTTTGTTTGTTTGTATTGAATAGGCTCCGAAACTACTTAACCGATTTAGAAAATTCTTTCACCATTATAATTCTACATTATCTCTGATGGTCATAGGACTATATATTTGCACAAATGCAGGGAAACGTATGAACACTTCGATAATGTAACCCAAGGTGTGAAAAAAGTCCTTATATCGCGTACGCTAGGAAAACTATTGGTAACGAGCAAAGTGATGTAGGTAGACCTTTTTTTAGAAGACGTCAATGTCTACTAAAATGTCAGCAGTACTGTTAAATGTAAACAGTTAGTTAGATTGCAAATGTATACAGTATTAAATTTATGTCATGTTAATATACTTGGAAATGTAAACATCAAGATCCGCGATACATTCGCGTAATATTGTTCACCAAAGAATCGATAGATGGCGTATGTATGTTTCTGCATCGCGCAAGCGTCGCACGCGAGCCATATGATTGTATGAAGCCGCCAAATTCAAATATACTCAGCAACCACTTCACAAGGTCTATTATTTACAACAAGTAATACCCTGCGAAGTAAGTGAAAAGTTCGAACGTTAGTTCTACAAGTACTTTTTCGTGTTTACGTATGCAATTCATAGACCAAAATATATACTAGATGCAATTGTATAACCGAACAATCGAAATCCTTAAATCGCATACGCTGCGGAAATTATTGATAATAGAGCAACGTGATGTAAGTATTATAGAGGACATTAATAACTACAAAAAAGCCTGCAGCCTCCTATATGTAAACTATTACCGTGCTTAACATAATATATGATTGCCAGGCATGTTCTCTTAGGAGAAAACACGAAGAGAAAATTGCGATTTGCCAGCGAATAATGGATAGAAGCATTTTAGGAATCAAAACTTCAGACATTGTACTCGTAAGTAATAAAACAATACGAAAGAGAACTAAAGCACCAGGGTAACACATACGATAAGACTATTGAAATGGACATGGGCAGGCCATGTCAGCTGACTAATAACGAATGATAGTCAAAAAGGGTTACAGAGTGGATACCTCTGGACGGAAAAAGAAACCAAGGATGGCAGAGGAAAAGATGGAGGGACATATTTTCTAAGAAAATCGGACCAGACTGGATGAGGAAGGCAAGAGAAAGAGTAGAGTGGAAAGATTTAAGGATGTCGCAGAGGCGATACATTATAGTGTAAAATAAAATTCAATAGTTCAATAGTTAATACATAAGCCAACTATGTCAGATTTTTGTGGGAGATTAAAGGCTTTTTATTTATAATTTTATTTATTTTATGTCACCTATTACAGTTATAGTATTACTTTTTTAAAGCACTAACTTAACACCTGCTTAGCGATACTACATATTGCAATTTTTAGAGAGAAAAATTCACATCCTCGGACGGGATTCGAATCCGCGTCTTCCAACAATCCGTGTCAGACGCCATAAGCACTAGGCCACCGACGCTCGAGGTCCGAGCATCGAACTTTAACTCTCTATCTGATTTTAACAATCGTATGGGAATGGAGCGAAGTCTATTAAACAAAAAAAATGCAACATTACAATTATGTCGCAATAACTACTTTTTCACGTTTAAATATGCAATAGTAACACCGGTACATACTAAACCACATTATTCGTACCTTAGCATTTAATCCTACAATACAACAAAGAAAGATTTCATTGTTTGTTTGCTTGTAATAGAAACACAAAAACTACTAAACCGATTCAAAAAATTCTTTCAGCAGTAGTAAGCTACATTATGCCTGATTAACATACGCTATATCTGATTCATCACAATAATCATCCATCACCACGCGGGTGAAACCGCGGAACGCAGCTAGTTATTTTATACTTAAGCTTGACAGTGAGTAATATTGATCAAGATTATTTATTTATGTGAGGATTTGCTCAGTTTCTTCGTAAGTCGTATACTGAATTCCCGTAAAACAATCCTGCATTTTGTATTTTGTTGGGTGTACTTCATATGTTACTACTAAAGTAGGACTTTTTCTAATGAAACATTTAATTTTTCAAACTGTATATTATTACCAGAACAATATGAAACAGACATAATATAATTATATTTTTTTTTCCATAGGTTAATTATAAAGGATAATTGATAGAACACTGAAAGAAAACTTTTTACGAACACTTCAATTTCGTATTGTGGTCGCAACCTTTCACGATGTTTATCATTGATTTTAAAATTACTAACGAGTACTTAGCGACACCAAACATTGCACAACATTAAAACTACATGAAATTTACACGTCCTCGAACAGGATTCGAACCCGCGTCTTCCGACAATCCGTCCCGGACGACATGACCACTGGGCCACCGGGTTTTTTACCTAAACCGTTGTATGGGGATGTAGTGACATCTATTGAATAGGTGGAGCTTATATATATATAGGAAGCTTTATCCAACCGAAATATGACTTTTTACAAACACCTAATTGATGTCGCAACCTTTCATAATTTTAATAAATCTTTTTTAAAGCACAACTGCTTCGGGAGACCAAATTTTGCAATTTTAGAGAGTAAAATAATACAATTGTATTTATGTGAAAGCATTTATGTTACGTGTTTTCCGTTAGAATTTCTAAACTTGTCTCCCCATGCATGCTGTTTCATAAACCAATACATTTAAGTGGCGTCATAACAATCTGCGTGATTATAATAAATACTTTTCTATTAGCTTTCCAAGGGGCTGCTGGTGAATAAGGCAAGGTCACCGCCGTTGGGGGCCGGTTACGCAATACTGGTAAGGGGTTCGTCAACAAGGTGGGGCTGCCACCACGTATTTGGAAAAGTAGGACAATGATGCAAAACTCTTGTTCTTGTTGCGAAACGCGCGAAGCATTGATTTTCTCTAGTAATATCTTGAATGAATGTATTTGACAGACTCTGAACGAGCCCTATATTGAGTTAAGTAGACAGTTACTGACAGAATATCACATAACACTATCACACTGTAATATAAACACGCATGATTGACAGTTAAAGGTTCATGTTGGTAGCCGGCTACATGAAGCCTACTACTGATTTCTATGAAATACCATTCGTAGTTAGCGACACGAAACTAGCGTCGCGTCGTCGAGCGGCAGACGACACTGTCGCCCGACCGCAGATCAGTAGTGCCGCTCGCGGGTACCAATCTACCTAGTAAAACAACTTAAAAGCTTTAAAACTAAACCTTTCGTATCGCTTTTCAAATGATTGATGCCATCTGCAGTTGCCGACTGCAGTCGGGTTCGAAATCATGACTGCAGCGACATTAAGCGACGACGTGTCGCGGCGACATGAAGTGACGACACGTCGTCTGCTGCTGTTACGTGTAGCTGGCTACCAACTTGCACCTTAAGGAATGTATTAGATATTTCGTCACGCTGATACGACTGAACGGAATAGAAAGAAATTTGGAATGAATGAATAATATATTTAGACACACTGGTGATAACGGCTAAACTTAAAATTAATTTTACAATACATATAAACGTAAAAATTAAAATTAATATTATAAATAAATATAAACATAAAATTAATACTTAGATCGCTGTCACGCACAGTCGTGCCTAAAATGGTCTAGACTCAGCATGATGCTGCAAGTAGACAAGAATAATGAAGATAACTATAACCGGGAATAACGAATAGCCTATTTATATCTCGATTCAACGGATAGATACGAGGGGCGGCTGATAAGTTCGCGGTCTAAGGTATTTAGCAATGACTAATCATCTCTATACTGATATCACTAATTTCGGGACTCAGTGGTAGTATAAACATTAAGATTCATTTTTAAATAGTTTTAACGAAGAAGATGCGAGGGTGGATCCGCCGGTGGTCGCTATCGCGGTCGCCGTTCGGCTCGCTGGGCTTCCCCTAGGGCCACTAGGGGTCTCACCCGGTGTGCTTGACTCGCCCCGACATCAGTGACCACCGGTTCATGGAGAAACCCAAGAAGCCTCAACACCCAACGACACGTTCATTGCTATGAACGAAGACGAGCTAGGGGCAGAGGGCATAGCCCTGACCCCCTTTCCCCGCTCAAACCGCACTTTGAGCGAGAAGAAGACCCGTGAAATAGTTTTATTATCTTTCGAGCTTTCGGATGAACAACATCACCATGTCAACTGAAACTGGAAATTCACGCAATTTGGAGCACCGTGCAGTGATTAAATTCCTTGTGAAGAAAGGAAATCCCCGAAAGAGATTTTTGAAGAAATGTCATCGGTTCTTCAGGAATCTGGACCTTCATATACGACTGTCAAAGAATGGGCACGATTATTTCAACAAAGTCGAGAGACCTGTGAAGATGACCCACGCAAGGGACGACCGGTAACCGTAGAGACTAAAGAAAATGTCGAAAAAGTTGAATTGGCCGACCGTAGAATTAAAATCTGGCAAATAACTGAAGAATTGCTGATTAGTAAAGAATGTATCAGAGAGATTTTACATCAACATGAAAAAAAATAGTGCGCGTTGGGTACCCCGCATGCTCACGCCGTTTGACAAGCAGCGACGTTCCTTTTTTTTTCATTGAAAAAGGAGTTAAGAGGTCGAAGATTTTCAGACGACAGTGAGATGAAAGCAGCCGTGGAAAGCCATTTTCAAGAGCAATCTAAAGAGTATTTTTTCAATGGGTTAAAAGCCTTATATTCACGATGTGAAAAGTGTATTTCACTCAAACTTTCAATCAAATTATATTGAAAAATAAAAAATATATCATTTTTTTTTTCTATAAGTACCTTAGGCCGCTTACTAACGCTTACTAATCAGCCGCCCCTCGTAGATTAGCTTCATTGAACTACCACAATACAAAACTATGTTACAAATAACACAAACAAGAAAAAAATAAATCACAAACAAAATATTTTACAATCAAATACGTAAAATTAAAAGTGTCACAAGTGGCGGTCTTATCACTCAGAGCGATGTCTTCCAGACAACCATGATAGTTCCCAAGAAATCGTAGAATCCGCGGCCAGTGGAGAGTTTATGTTTTCATATTCAAAACTAAACTAGTAGTCGACACGCACAAAATAAATTCATGATTGGCCGATGTGAATAATTTATGTCGAAATTTTAGCTTTAGTAGACATACTTCATATATGCTTTTGGAAGCGTCTATAGGCCCATATTCCAAAAGAGCAGGCTCAATCATGAATTTCGACTTCGAGTGAACGATATGGGTCTTACTGATGAAAAAAATTAAAATGCATGAAAAATGCAGCGTTTATTATGTCTATATGTATTTCAGAAGGGCGTCCAGCCGTGAGTCTCGACTGAGTGGAGATTTTACAGTAAATGTCATACAAAATTTACTCAGATCTGTACTCAGAAAAGATACTCGTACAACCCGCAGCGTTCTTCTGGCATTCGGAGATTTTTCTGGCATTCCCTAGAGTTACCTATAATCAACTTATAATACTGTACTGAGGTTTAATTGAAATAAAAAAGGCCTTCGACCTTATTCTGAACAATAAGGCCAGATGATGACGCTATAGGTGTACGTTTGTAGCCTGTCCGTTGAAGAAGAACCAGCTGTAGCCCTTGAACTATCGCGTGCTAATCACGGTCTCACAGCCGGCTCGCCGATACCGTAGCGTCACGTATCTACGAACTAAGGTATACTTGTGAATACTGCACCACTTTCTCTTCAAGGTAACAGTTTCTATGTCAGATCGACCGCTTGATACCGGTGCTTTGAAAACATTCTTACCAGCTTACTTGTGTGAATCATACAAGGTCTACACATTTTAATACTCGTATTAATCAATACTGGTTTGGCATAATGGCATTGGTTTAGTTGAGGATGATTAATTTGTAAATAGAATTAGAATTATGCGTATGAATTCATACGCATATTCACACGTAACCACTGCTTCATCACATTTTTACAGATGTTGTGTGGTTGTGGTACGTGTGAATAGACCCTAAAATCTGTTATAATGTACATTTATTCTATTCTCCTTTAACTGACATTTAAATGACAAGGACAGGTTCTACTTATACCAGGCTTACAAACGTACCTACTGTGCTCGCGACTTCGTCCGTGTGGAATAAGGAATAATTAATTTTTGAGCCGGCTTAGAATAGTACCCCACCAACTCTACCCGTGGGTGTGGTTGTGGTGTGGGTCACAATCAGAAGGTGAGCAGCAGCACCTTCCCAGTATAAAATCATAAAACTGCGCTCGCCAACCCGCCTGCCAAGCGTGGCGAGTATTGGCAAAATCCCCCAATGATGGACACAATAGGAACCAGGCCCCCAGTCTCCGGCAGCCCCGCTATTCCTGGCTACGGTAGCGGCCACGGTAACGGTAGGGCAGGGGAGGCTAAGAATCCCCGGCAGACGCCTGGCCTCAACGACGACGACTGGCCCTGGTAACACACAACATACGCACGATGAGGACAGACGAGAAGATCTATGAGCTGGAAGAAGAATTAATAGGTTACACTGGGACATCGTGGGGTTATCAGAAGTCAGAAGAGCGGGTGAGGACACGATAACCCTAAAATCAGGTAACCTACTCTACTACCGGCAGGGCGACCAACAGTCCCAAGGTGGTGTCGGGTTTCTCGTCTACAAGTCACTTATAAACAATATTGTTACGATCGATAGCGTTTTCAACGTTTTCAATATGATCCTTGCTAATACTCAGAGTATCCAAAACATATTCGCTGAAGGTCAGTCAGTTATACGCACCGACGAAGTCGCACCCGGATGATGAGGTGGAGGATATGTATGAGGACATTAGTCGGGCCATACATACCTCTGAAACACACTTTCTAGTTGTTATGGGGGACTTCAACGCGAAGTTGGGTAAGAGAAGCGAGGATGAGTCGAAAGTGGGGCAATTTGGCTATGGACAACGGAACCGTACCCATACAGCACTTTTTGGTAACAAAATCGTCAATCCAGTAACAAGTTGTCACAGTTACGTAACTGTTTCGAAACATAGTGACTGTGTGGGGTTTGGTCTGTATGTGTGGTAATAGTTCACACACATTTTTACCGGAATGTGTTTCAGTAACTATGTGTAGTCGTTGTATTCACACTTTACGTAACCATTTGTGTAGACTCATTTCTATACACATTGTGTACAGTTTATGACAAGCGTACAATCAAGAAGTAAATGTGTAGTAACGGTGTGGTCACCATATTACAATTATATAAATTTAATACACAAGGTGTTGTAATATTACGACATTGTTCCGACACATTTATTCTTAAATGAGAATCAAAAAGTCATATCATAGACGCACTGTTTCCCAAAACTTATGCTGACAAGTCCCCAATTGGTTGCAGTTCATTTAAAATTAGTAAAGAGCCAAAGAAACGTTATTTCCGTTGCACATCGACGTTCTACATGAAAGTCAACAAATTATTGGCTGAAAAACTTTTTGTTGATTACATCGAAAAGTTCGCAGAAATTTAGGATCGTGACTCTGTGACCAGTAAAATTTATAATTTATGACATATTTTAAATGATGTTTCAAGGTTGGACTCTACCTTCTCTATGTGCATATCCATTTCAAATTAAAGTTGTTTTGCATTAAAATAACAAAAAATGGTGTGTGGATGTTTCATGGACATACTCGTAGCCGTGAGTTGTACGTGAATACGTTTCTCCGAGTCAAAACGCTATAACAAAAACGATTTATGAATGAAGCGGAGGCTTGCTGATTTAATGCAACTCACTACATTCCGTAGATACCTTTAAATGTTTCAAATGTGCCTAAATCGTTCATTTTAAAATTATCTATTAAGTACTTGTTTGTCATTTGATATAAACTTTCTTACAACCACTTAGGTTTATTAAAAAGTTTCAAACTAACATGCTGGTTTCATTATCTACAAGTTTTTCTTGTCCTTGGCCAAAATATAGCAGAATCTTTGTTTACCCATGTACTGGGTACAAGAGATATGTGTTAATTGGGATGAACCCTCTAAGTTAGTACTATTAAAATAGCATGTTCACTGAAAGTTTGAGAATCGCTGGAAACAAAAAAGAAAGTGATGCCATTTTGTAAATTCGTTAACTATATAACTACATCAATTTTCAATTGGACTAAATGTCGACACAGTGTAGTAACTTTGTTACTAGAATATTTTTATTAAATAAATAAAAATATTTTAATGCTTTATAATTTTTATTAGGTTAATCTTAGATATATAACAAATTGTAAATAATAAAGTGTATTATTCTATGGAAACAAAACTTTCTAGTTCTGGAAATGCAATAACCTTGCAGTAAACACAATAGTAAATATTTAACTATATGGTTAAATTACAATATATGGGTGGCGCATTGGTAAATTTCAAACTATTTTATTACATAACACTATACATTTCTTTTCCCATTGGTTATAATCACTATAATTCCATTACCAAAACGACCAAAAATGTTACTAGTGTCGACGCGATAGTGTCGAGTTGTTTAGTAATGGCTACCAAAAAGTGCTGTCTGGGTAGGGGGCAGGGGTTGGCGGACTTCCTGGAGAAAGAGGGTCTGTTTATGATGAACTCTTTCTTTCAGAAGCCACCTCAAGGGAAATGGACCTGGCTGAGTACCGATGGTTAGTTCACGAGAAATGAGATTGACTTCATTATAACCACCAAGATACTGATAACTCCGTGATCCACAGGGTGAAAACCGGTAGTGATCACCGAATGGTAAGAGGCACATTGAATATTAATGTCAAACTTGAGAGGTCTTGTCTGTTGAAGTCTACGCTCCGACCTACTCGTGCCCATATTCAAGACCCCGAGAGCTTTCAACTTGAGCTGTCCAATCGCTTCGATTGCCTTGAGAACATTGATTCAGTGGACGAGATCAATAACAGGTTAGTAGAAACTGTCCATACAGTGGGTTCCAAGTTCTTTAAACCCCACTGTACAGATCATCTCACTGTACCTCATGGCTGAACGACGATCATTAAAACTGGAGTCTTAGGATGATGCTGAAGCATATTATATAGGCTGCTCAATAGACGAATATACAAATACAATACAATACAAATCGTATTAAAGACAAGAGTCTTCGACCAATTTGTGTTAGCAGTGGTGACTTATGGCACTGAAACGTGGTCTCTTACTATGGGCCTCATAAGTAAGCTCAAAGTCACACAACGAGCTATGGAGAGGGCTATGCTCGGGGTTTCTCTACGTGATCGAATAAAAAATGAGGCGACCTGTAGAAGAACGAAAGTCACTGTCATAGCCCAGAAGATTAGCCAGTTAAAGTGGCAGTGTCAGGGCACATAGGCCGCAGAATATATGGCCGATGGGGCCGGAAGGTTCTGAAGTGGAGACCACGGATCGGCAAGCGCAGCGTAGGTCGTCCACCAACACGGTGGGCAGACGACCTGATAAAGGTCGCGGGAGGACGTTGGATGCAGGCCGCTACCAACCGGTTCTTTTGGAAAACTATAGGGAAGGCTTATGTCAGCAGTGGACGTTCTACGGCTGAGACGATGATGATGATGAATTTTTGAGAGAAACATTACTTACACGTTACGTGGATTGGATTTTTTGTTAAATATCACATGTAGTGGCGGGAAATAGTCATGGACAGAACTATATACCAATTAAACTATTACTGTTAATCGGCAAAACACTCACGTTAGGGATCGAATACGTCAACCCGGGTTTCAAGCATGTCCGAAGCTCATCTTCAGGGCGAGTGCGCAGCGGCGTTTGCGAGCTCCTGACGGGATTTACTTTTGTATACAGTACCAAACAGACAAAGAGATGGACAATAGACAGCGAGTTAAAAACAACGTGATAATAAAATTAGTGATGACAGGATGGACATATTATGGTTAATTTCATTAAATAAAATCATATACGAGTAAGTAACACACTTATAAACGGTTAAACAAAAATTGTGCACTTTAGGCTTACTCCTAACAAACAAACTTAGCCATAACAACGTTTCGATAATAATTAGCTAAGCTTACATAACGCATTGCAGGCCTTTTGCAACTGAGACCTAACGTGATTATTGCAATTTACTAGTCAGATATTATGCGAGTCTACGAATATTTATAAGTGCATATAAGAACTTTTATAGTACGGATTTCAAATTACATTTAATCAGTTTGTTATGAAATTTACTTCCTTATTGAATGAGATAATAACTGATGAATAAATGATGAATTTCGGTTTTGGGTTTGCACTGTAGAGTCATACGTTGATATATAATAATAAATATAGTAATAACTTAGGTAATAATGTGATACGGTCAAGCATGTAATGCACAGTAAAACTTTGCACCTATGTGAATAATATTGCTTACTTAATTCATGACATGTATTCGAATACCTACATTCATAACTCAATTTATCATTTCCATATCTCATCTAATTTATTATTTACGATGCAGCCAGCACAGCATAGATGAATAGTAAATAGGTGCCTGCGTGCTTGTTATAAGTCTTCTATCTAAGGGTTTGCAGTCGAGAGCAGGTGTTAATTGCGGTGAGAGCGGAATAGTAAGAAGATATGAATCGAATAAAATGTTACTGTTATCGTCGTAGCAGGAAATTTAAAATTATTACTGTAAATTTAATTTGCGGCTAGTCTAGGTTATTAATTATCGAACTTAATCATATGGTTTAATATCAAAACCATTCGATACATCAACACCATTTCGGGGATGTCCGATATGCATCCTCAGAGAGTTTACGTAACCTCGTTGAGAATGGGCATCGGACATGCCCAAAACCTAGGTCGATAACGTCGGCAAATTACGTGAGTAAAGTCGGTTAATATATTAAATAAATATGTGTCAAATTCACGAGAATTTTCAAACTGAAAAAATATTAATCATGTGATTCATTAAATTATATATGTATTTATAAAATATCTAGTACAACATTCCCAGTGCTGGGTTACGACCGTATGAGCCTTATTCTCATACTCCTCGTATGTGATATAAGCCATGACGCCCGTTGTTTTACAGATAGGCTAGCGTTAGGGCTCGAGCTTTAAAATCTTTGATTCTTTAATATATAATAATATATTCATTAATATATTACTATTAATGATAGAAAACTTGTAATGATAATGAAGCCCCAAATTTAACCCTAAATTACGAGTATCATATATATCAAACAAAACCAAAGATAAACTAAGAAAGGAAGTTTTTAAATAAAAGCTTAGCAAAAACTAATTAAATGTAGATCCTAATATATGGCAAATTTTCATTTTCAGTATAAATCAATCATACAAGTGGCTTGTATGGTAATCCAGGTCAAATCTGTCTGTTCCTAGTAACTAAGTGTCTAAAGTTAATCGAAATCGATAACACCGCTCTTGAGGTAAATGCTTCTGTCATCTGACTTAAATGAAAAACAAACAAAAAATGTCGTATCTATAATACTAAAGATGAGAGATATTTTGCTTTTCATTTTTCGATCTTTGTATTTATAGCTTTCTAGACCTCTTATCGGCTGAGCAGAGCGAGATCTTAATGGCAACTGGCAAATCGAATGATAACTTAAAACAGTTGATAGCAATTTATTTCCTGAGAGATTGTTAAATTTTGTTAAAGGTCACTTCAGGTATGTGGTGCTTGATTGTATTATTATTGTAGTATTGGTACAGGAACCGATTTTTTTATTTTATTTAAGGTTTTTTATTAGAACCTATATATGAAAAAATCTTGTTTCTGAGTTGAAATTAAAACGTAGTGTTTATATTCTCTTTGGTTGAGATCAAACTTGTTGCACTAATGTAAAAAATCTATTTTGATAATAAAGGGATTTTTATAAAATTGGTTTCATATTTTTTGTTATATGCCAATATAATTTAATTAAAACATAAAAACATAATAAGTATATAATCTACTGAAATACAAAATGGGGGCGATTCACCGGTGCGAAGTTGGCAGCCAAAGTTAGCAGCCAATATAATCCGACCAAATTAATGTGATAATTTTGTAACGAAGCCATTAATTTTATGCCTTTTTTTACAGTAAAAGCTGCTTTAAATTTATACTTATTGGACCCAGATATTTTCAATAATATAAAAAAATAATACTAAAAACCTGCACATGGCAATAAATAAATTAATATTCATTACACCAGCTGCTGAAAATTTAAACCAAAAACCTTTTTAAAATTAAAACAAAAACGACTAAAACATCAAGGTAGATAACTTAGGCAACATGTAAATGCAGTTTCAGTACGGAATTAGCAGCCTATTTAACCCTAAAATAATAGTCAAAGTAAATGATAGGATTTTTTCCCCATTCGCTTTTCAGTTTGTCAGTTTCAACGCTTTAACCCCTGAAAACTGAAACAAAATGTAGCTTAAACTTAAATAGACTAAATATTCTTCAATAATACTCTAAAGAAAATGCAAAAATGCACCGTTTTAACCCTGCTATTGGCTGATAACTTCATCAGATGCATGATATTGTAACATTTTGTAAATTCAATGTCCTGAAAAACTACCTCATCTTCTTAAATCTATTGTTTTTTCAGATTAACAATTAGGCATATTTTACAAGTGAAAGATTCAGAGAGTTTCAGAGCGGGAGTATTCCTACTTTATATAAAATACTTATCTCGACTCCGTCAAGTACATGCAGCTTTTTAGCTGCAGCTTTGGTTGCCGGTGAACTACGCTAACTAATCCCCTGAAATGTATAATATAAACCCCTGAAATGTCAAGATTTATAGCCTAGACATCATACTAATGTAGTTTCAGTGGGGGAGGCAGCCTTCTTAACCCTAAAATAATAGTGAAAATAAATGATAGCATTAAAAAAAAAAATTGATTTGATTTTATTATAATAGATTAAATTAGATTCTGAAAAACATTAGATTTCAGGGGATGAGGTAGTTTTTCAGGACATTCAATTTACAAAATGTTACAATATCATGCATCTGATGAAGTTATCAGTCTATAGCAGGGTTAAAACGGTGCACTTCCGCATTTTATTTAGAATATTATTGAAGAATAATAAGTTTCTTTTAGTTTAAGCTAGATTTTGTTTTAGTTTTCAGGGGTTAAAGCGTTGAAACTGACAAACTGAAAAGCGAATGGTGAAAAATTCCTATTATTTACTTTGACTATTATTTTAGGGTTAAATAGGCTGCTTTCCGTACTGAAACTACATTTACATGTTGCCTAAGTTATCTACCTTGACGTTTTAGTCGTTTTTGTTTTAATTTTAAGAAGGATTTTGGTTTTAATTTTCAGCAGCTGGTGTAATGAATATTAATTCATTTATCGCCATGTGCAGGTTTTTAGTAAATTGTTTTTATGTTATTGACAATATCTGGGTCCAATAAGTATAAATTTAAAGCAACTTTTACTGTAAAAAATGGCATAAAATTATTGGCTTCGTTATAAAATTATCACCTTAATTTGGTCGGATTATATTGGCTGCTAACTTTGGCTGCCTTCACTCCGGTGGGCGAATCTTCTTCTGTGTCTTTTTGTTGACGTTTTGAAGACTTAGATATAGATGAAATATCTCAATACAACCTCAAGTCTCACACCAAAAAGTTCAAAAATAAAGGATTTTCATACAAATGTTTTCACCCATGTTTACTCCCTTAAGGGGTTGAATATAGAAAAACTCTTTTTAGTACACCTCTATATACCCACCAAGACATAAATACCCTCTTTTCAAGTTTCTACGACCAGCGGCTTAGCCTTTGCGTTGTCTGTCAGTCAGGCAGTCAATAAATCAATTCTTTGATTCATAGATATTAAATATTATATTGATGTAAAAATAAAATATAAGCATTCTAACTTACCATTTTTTAAGCCCATAGTAACTTAACTATGATAAATGTATAATGATGTATATCTTCGTAACAAATTTTCTCGCTAACTTACTCGTATATAGACAATAAACAACAGTTTTTACAGTACTCTTACGGCCTTAATAATAAACTTGTAATAAGCCCGAAGTAGTTAAAACATCTATCTGTCAATTTTTCGCTTGCAGTAAATGTCACGCGTGAAAGCAAGACAAAGCATGTTACGCCTAAATATTAAATTAAATTGCAAATAATTAAATTGTAAAGATAAAGATTACAACAATAATTGACAATACAAAAGAAAGCAATTAAATTCAAATCGAAATACAGCCCAGTATATAGTATATCAGTATATGTATACTCATATTTAACTAATGGTATATACATTATAATGGTTCGAAAATAGCTTATGCTTGTGCGACAAACACTTTCATATTATAAAGTTAAATAGTATTTCATATTGAACATGGTTTGGATACTTAAAACCATTTATTAAAAAACTAGCTGCGCTCCGCGGTTTCACCCGCGCGCGGTAATGGATAATGTAGCTTTTTACTGCTGAAAGATTTTTTAATTTCAGTTTAGTTGTAGTTATATACTTAGTGTTTTGTATAAGAGTTTTACGTGTATCTATTATAAAGAAACAAACAATCATATAAGTTTCCTCTTTATTATTTTAGTAGATAAGGATTAGTACCTTCGTGGTATACAGGGCGTCCCAAACTTATGGGACATGAAGGGGAAGTACCTTAAATATCGTAGATAGTGTATTTTGTTTTTATAAAATGATAAGAAAATCAACAGGTAGCGGACTCATTAAAAGATTGGCGATTTGCGTAAGACAAGAGGGATCACATTTTGAGCATTTAATTAATTAATTTTCAAAAAAATACCCACTTAATTGACTACGGCAGTTACATGTATGTTTTTATGTTGATTAAAATGATTAATTTTACGTTGTTCCTTTCTTTTAAAATACAATGTTACCTAAGCAGAGTTATTATTTTTTAGCTATTCTTTCGATTAGCATCATAAAAGTAGGGTGATTTTTTTTGACATTTGAGTCGGTTCGATTCCCAGACGAAGCAAGTAATTTTTAGAAAATCTATGAATGCGGAATTACTAAGTTTTAAAAATAACATAAAGTCTTCTTTAAGCAAAATACACTATCTACGATATTTAAGGTACTTCCCCTTCATGTCCCATAAGTTTGGGACGCCCTGTATATAACGTACGAATAATGTGGCCTGGTTTCGTCACTATTGCATATTTTAAAAACTTAAACATATGGTAATGTGGACTTCTTTGTAGATATTGACGTCTTCTATAAAACTGGGGGGCAATTCTACTATTTCACAACTTTAAACAATCCACCCGTTGCAACTGCAGTCCGACTCCGGTTGCCTGTTGTTGTTTGATAATTACCCAAAAAGCCATTCTATTATTTCTGTAGACAAATTGGAACGTAACGTCACGTAAATGTATCGTAAACGCTACTATATAATAGTTAAATATTAAACACTAATATAAGTTAGCATCGTGTTCATAATCTATCGAGTTACCATAATATAAAATATTAATGGATCGCTGGCGTCAATAGTAACTACAGCTACGCTGTTTTTCAATAGCAGAATAAGAATGCAAGAAAATTCCATAGCAATTGGAACAAATTTAGTTAGTGGAATCGGCCCCCTGTCATCACTTTGCTCAAATGTCAATAGCATAGACTAATATTATATGATCAATAGTTTCCGCAGGGTATATGCGATATAAGGAATCTTTTTAGAATTTTTTCCACACATTGGGTTACATTATCGAAGTTTTCATACGGATCCCTAACTTTTTGAAACTACAATATGGCCTATGTTCATCAGGGAAAATGTAGGATTCTAATGGTGAAAGAATTTTCCTAATTAGTCCAGTAGTTTCGAAGCATATTCAATACAAACAAACAAATCTTTCCTCTTTATAATATTAGGCTGAGCGCACATTGGAGTCACGACAGTTTTAAGACAGACTTTCCTCACATAGACAAGTCTGTCTTAAAACTAAAACCAAATTGTTTTGCCTATGGCACGCCGCACATCTAAAACTAAACTGTTTTGACTATTACAACGACGCGCACCGTCTGCGTCAATTCTTTTTCAGTATCAAAATAGACTTCATCGATACTGTTATTTTGCAATTACGAGGATACTTACATGAATTTGTTTTTTCTTCAGCCGACATTTCTCTCCACCTTACAATTACTAATTGCATTGTAACCTCATCCCATTTGTTTTTTTTAAATTGACATCAGTATATTCCTTACACGTTTTATTAAAAAGTGCAGGCCTCTTTCCAACCTCCTCAATTATTTTTTCTATGAGTTCTTCGTCTGTAAACATGATGCGATGTGTTTACTTTCTGAAGGCAAAAAGAGAGGTTTGTCTCTGATGTGCGCGCCCGCGTACATATAAAAGGGAAGTAAATAATCGTTAGTCAGATTTGTCGCCGTGCAGTTCTTGTAGGTATTAGACAATTTTGTCTATGAGACGTTTTGTTTGAAGTTAGAGCGTCTTCATAATTTTTGTAAAGCAATAGTCTGTCCTAAAACTATCGTGACACAAGTCTGCGTTCAGCCTCAGTCTTATAAGTGTAGATGTAGATACTCGTAATTTGGATACTGAACCTTTCAATTCTAGAGCTGTCAATATTAAGTAGTATTTTTTAAAGTTTAGATGAATACGCTGTACCGCGTCGTAATGTGTGACAGGCGTGTTACGGAGATGAAAAACGTAGTAACTCTCGTGTAATCTGTGCTAAATCCAATATTTGACACCGGGCAAAGCGTGGCCTATTCAGAAGAACTATAGTAATCCTCGTTCTGTGGTGCAAACTATATATAAAAATGCCTGTAACTTCTTTTTGTATGAGCCGATCTTGATGAAACAAAGATGGAAACTCCAGTTAACCGCATCAAAATTCATCCCGTAGTTTTTGCGTGATGAAGTTACATATGGTCAGACAGACAGACAAAAATTCTAAATGCGATATTTTTATTTAGCATATGAAAATGTTTTTCTATATTATCTTTCAGGTACAAATTTCACATTGGACACAGTTTTAATATATATTGATAGATAAATAGATAGATTAAAGAAGCTAGCACGTCATTTCTACCTAAATTTGATACCTACTAAGATTTGGGCTCTTTTTCAGAAGGAATGCAAATAACACAATACTAAACATCATGTTACATAAAATTCTTGATTTCAATTTAGATTCAATCAGTTTCATCAAACGTTTAAATGTTGACAAGGTTTTGATAGCTTCTCATATTTTTGTCGTAAACATTTACATTTAGTACAGTATAACCCAATTGGCAAGTTAGCCTGATTGCAGTATTATGGACGTCTTTTATTTGCTAACCTTTACTCAGCCAAACTATTCTACGGCTAGTTTTTGTGTCTATGCTATAATTTTGCCTATCATGCAAATATTACTATTATTATATTTGCTCAGTATACAATATAATTTCTTACGCAGGATTGACCTTATTGGATCATTTGAGAAACTTGGATTTTACGAAAATAAATGTTTATGATTGTTGCTCTAGTTACTTCGTAATACTTAACTGCAAAAATAACATTTTAGTGACGTGTATCTTTTCGCTTTATTATAAGAGTAGATAAGGATTCCCATAGGACGTCCCACAGAATTCGCCCTATTTACACAGGTCCAGAAGGATAGTTTTCATACAAATGACATTTAAAAGTGAAGCAATACGTATTTTTTTGAGGTTGGCAATCCTGCCAAATCTGACAATATTATAAAACAATACTTATGGTTCTATCTTGCCATAGAAAATCTTTTACCGGAATCATCGGGTAATTAAAATATTAACAGATTGAATGGTTTTCTCAACAAAACTATCGAATTTAATGTTAATAGATTTGAGTGTTGTGTGGCGTTAGTGAACATTAACATAGCATAGCTGTAGCTTCTGTAACATCGCCTTAATGCGAAATGTTGCATGTGTGTTGGTATGTCTGTGTATTTGTTATTTCTTCACGCTGGAGGGATTTGCACATTTTGAACAATATTTGCCGATACTTTGACGATATGGGGGTTCGCAGTGGTGAATACAGATACCATATATAAACACTTATGTTCCTTTTTTCATCATCATTTTAATTACCACTCATTACACAATCGCGGGGTATAATATAGGATTCTATTAAAACCACTTTATTAATTACTAGCTGCGCCACGCGGTTACACCAGCATGCGCGTATATATATATGTATATATATCCAGTGGCTCATCTCATCCATATCAAACTTCATGCGTAGTACTACAAGGTTCTATCTTAGTCCTGTTTTGTATTTGACTTGATCTTGTCAACTCATTGATAAACTGAGTGGATAAGAGTTGGTTTTACAATCATCTGTAAACAAATTTTTATCCCAGTATTGGTAACCCAGTCAAAAGTCTAATAAAACACAATTTGGTCCCCTAAATTCAAAATATAAAAAATTATCACAGATGTGTGTTTTAAGGCTATTTGATCATAAAAGATCGAAATAGTCTTAATGATATGCAACAGACTATACAATAAGTTTATCAAGTTTTACAAGTTTCTGCATACGGTTTATATTTGGCCTTCGCAAATATGACCATAGTCTCTGAATTCCGCACTCAACTCAAGTGGCTTCCCTTCCCATCGTTGTCGCCGAAATGCTCATATATTGACCCTACTGTATAGTATATTGTTAGATCCCTCATTCCCACGCTATCTTCAGGACAATGTTGAATTTTTACATGTTGGAAGTTCTTTTTCTTTACGATCATCAGAGAACTTAATGTTAAGTACCCCGATACACCACACCACTTCTTTTGGTTCTTCCTTTTGTGTTGAAGCTGTTCGTCTATGGAACACTTTTACCCTACGAAATAAGATGCGAGCCTTTTCTGGACATCTTCAAACAAAACGTGTCAAAGCATTTTACTTCGCGAAATAACTAACTGCAAACCTACTTACTATCTTTGTAACAATAATTAAATGGTATATGTATAGTATGTATAGTTATTTATATATATTGTAGTATGTATGTATAGTATAATTATATAAGTATAGTTTGTATATATTATAAGTATTTTTTTCTAGCTATATCCTTGAGTTTTGCTATATGTAGTGTTTAGTACACTTGTTTTATACACCACCGCCTTTATACTCGTAAGTATATGCCTATTTTTTTGCCGTACATGGTTGTCTGGAAGAGATCGCTCTGAGAGATAATACCGCCCATTGTGACACTTTAAATTTTAAGTATTTAATTGTGAAATATTTTTGATTTATTATTAATTTATTCATATTTCATAATTTGTAGCATATATTTGTATTGTGGTGTTACAATAAAGAGTTAATCTATCTATCTATTTAAATCTATCTATTTGAAAAAATATCTGTTTATTGTGTCTACGTGAAAATAAAAAAAACTTGTACCAAATAATAGATAAGCCAAAATTCTAAAATAAAGACGGCAATCTAGGATATTATTAATGTACAATAAATTGTCTCTAAGAGTTACCAATCTACATTATAACTTGTTTGATTTTTCTAAACTAATAGCATAGCAAAAGTATTTTATAAGTTATGATAAAAGTATTGATATGTACCAAAGTATATCTTTAACTGGATCTTTTGGAAACCTAAATGACAGCCAATCGGGAAACTAAGCGAGTAGAGTGCGAATTGAGTTTTGCATACTATTACAAAAATCTCTTGTAAAACACCTAAAAAGAAGTGTTGGAGACAGATTTTGCGTGAAGGGAGACCGTGGTCTCCTTTATTATATATATCCTCTAATTTTTACTTAATCTAATCACACGAAATGGTATTTTTGATTTATCCTCATATTCAGTATCCACAGCGAGTGACATTTGTCGACTGATTTTGAATTTGACAACTGAAAACCAAGTAGATAGATAGATAGAAAACTCTTTATTTCACTATAATAAGATATAAAAGAGAAAAACATACGATTGAAAAAATATTACATAGTTGTACAAAAGGCGGTCTTATCGCTTAAAGCGATTTCTTCCAGACTACCTTTGGGTAGATAGAATAGTATTTTCAGGGACAGTGGTGAATAGTATCAGCGTTAGTATAGACAATAATGAATATGTACCTGAACTGATTAACATATATATATCTATATATAATACATATTATACATAAATACCTACATAATATAATATAGTATACAAACTGCCTAATTAAAATAAAATACACACAATACACATTTATATATACTAACACATATAAACTACAATCCTAATATAATACAATATAAGAACATTTATAATAATTATAATAAGTGTCAAAAATAGATTTGAAATTTTAGCAAACACCAATCTGTGACAGATATAATTTTTTAATTCGATCTTTAAAGATATTTAAAGAGGGAGAATGACGTACTGAAACTGGCAAACTATTCCAAAGGTGAACTGCCTGCATGGTAAATGTCGCATTGTAGAACGATGAAGAGTGAGAAGGTGTTTTTAGCGCCAATGTTCCTGATGATCTCAAGGGCAGAGAATTTTCTAAGTAAAGAAACTGAAAACGTTCTTTAAGATAGCCGGGGGTGGATGGATTGTACAATATATTGTACAGCAGGGTCAGCATGTGAGTTTTCCGACGAAGACGTATAGGTAACCACTTGAGTTTATGACGAAATTTAGAAACATGGTCATATTTGCGAAGTCCAAATATGAACCTTACACAGAAATTTTGTAAGCGCTCAAGTTTATTTAATTGATCTTCTGTAAGATCTAAGTAGCAGGCGTCAGCATAGTCAAGAATCGGGAGAAGAAGAGTTTGAGCAAGTGTAACTTTGGTTGCAGTCGGAAGAAAGTTTCGCAGTCGCTTCATTGCCCCTGCAGAAGCATACAGCTTGCGACTGACAGCCTGGATTTGTGGACCCCATGATAGAGAATCGTCCATAATTACTCCAAGATTCTTTACTTCTTAACTGTAAGGGATTGTAACTCCGTTAAAGATTACTGAAGGTAATTGAAGCCAATTAATTTTGGATAGCATACGGGAGCTGCCTAGTATTATCACTTGTGTTTTAATTGGGTTAACTTGCAGGCCAAATTGTTGACTCCATTTTGATATGCGTATTAAATTATTATTGGTTATTTGGATAGACTCTGCCAGTTTATCATAAGGAGCCTGGGAATAAATCTGCAAATCATCTGCATAGAGGTGGTAGGAACACGAAAGATTATTAGAGATATAATTTATGAACGTAGCAAATAGTAAAGGAGAGAGAATGCCGCCTTGTGGAACGCCTGCTGTTGTGTTACACCATGAAGTGTACGAATCTTCAAGGCGAACCCTTTGCCGGCGCCCATACAGATTACTGTGAAAGAATTCAATTACAGTTGGAGATATGTTCATGGAGCGCAGCAGTCCTAGTAGAATGTCGAAATCAACGGTATTAAACGCGTTGCTGAAGTCAAGGAGAGTTGACACATTTAGCTTCCCTTCTTCCATGCCAAATTGAATATCATCTGTTACCTTGACTAAGGCAGTAACAGTGCTGTGGGCAGGACGAAAACCGGATTGAAAAGGATTGAATAGGTTATTTCTGGTGATAAATGAATTCAACTGGTTGTGTATAAGGCGTTCTTAAACTTTGGAAAGGAATGGAAGGATTGATATAGGACGAAATTCAGGGTGAGGTTTAGGATACAGTTTCTTTGGTATAGGAATAGTTTGTGCGTCCTTCCATATCGAAGGAAATTCACCGTTTGTTATAGAGCAGTTGAGGATATGACACAGGATGGGGAGAATTATATCTAGGATTGGAATTATCATGTTACGGCTAATACCGTCAATGCCAACAGCATTAGACACAATGGACAATACGCTTTTCTGAACATCACAAGCTGTGAATTGAGTAAAACCGAAAGGAGAAAAATTAGGAGGTGGAATAACAGACAGAAGTTTAAATGTGTTAGATTTATCCAACATGTTAATATCAGAGGATACCGAAAAATGCTTATTAAGGGAGTTAATGTCTAAATCATGTGGTACAGAGTCTTGCCGAGATTTTCCCACTCCTAGTGATTTTAAAAATTTCCAGACCTTAGCTGGATCATCATTACTAACGGATTCATGAATATGGCGACGTTGAGCATCCCTACACACCCTGTTGCAGCTATTTCTAGAACGCAAATATCTGGACTTGTAGTGATCAGTTAGAGTTAGTTTGTACTTGCACTTTGCCACAGCTTTTTTGTGTATTAAGATTTTAATTTCCGCAGTCAACCAAGGTGCAGGTAGATGTTTTACTTTAATTGGCCTCATTGGGGCATGGATATCATACAAGTGGATTAAGGTAGAGTTGAAACAGTTGATTTTATCTTCCATTGACACAGAATTGAGTAAAGTAGACCAATCAAACTTTTGACAATCGTTGCGCAGGCTTTCCACAGACATGCTACCGAAGTTACGTTGCAGGATAATCTTTGGTTTCACTTTAGGTGGTCGGACCTTGTATGAAAGGAATATCAAATCGTGATATGAAAAGGAATCTGCCGTACATTGGCCATGTTTGGCTACATGATGAAGAGATGATACTAAAATTAAATCTAAAAGTGAAGGTGTACTATTTGGGAAATAATGAGTTGCATTTAAGGGAAGGATATACATATTGCTGGATTTGACAACAGATTCCAGATTAGAAGATCGAGATTCTTTTTTATAAGGCAGGTGTTGAAATCACCCATAATAATGGAATGATCAAATGACAAGTATCCCTGCTAGAGGGTTACATTTTTTTGCTTCATGAATTTTGACGTATTAGGCATCTGGAGACTATATTATCTATGGGACGGCTATTCATTCGTACCAAGTTACGAATAATGTGTACGTAGTACATATAATAATAATTGTCTGTGATAATGTGGCCATAGATGAATATAATACCTAGCGGAATGTGGCCTGGTTTCGCCACTATCGCATATTTAAAAATGAAAAAGTATATAATGTGACATACTTAACTGTAATAGATAAACCTATGGTAATGTGGACTTCTTTGTAGATATTGACGTCTTCTATAAAACTGGGGGCAATTCTACTATATCACAAACTTCAACAATCCACCGCTGCAACTGCAGTTCGACTCCGGTTGCCGTTCGGTAATTACCCAAAATGACATTCTACTATTTCTGTAGACAAGTTGGACCGTAACGTCACGTAAACGTATAGTAAACGCTACTATATAGGTAATAGTTAAATATTCAACACTAATATGAGTTAGCGTCGTGTTCATGATCTATCGTGTTACCATAATATAAAATATTATTCGATCGCTGGCGTCAATAGAAACGTAACTGCAGCTGGACTGTTTTCTAATAGCAGAATAAGAATGTGTGTAAATCAGCTACGGTTCGATTGTAGTTGAAACAAATTAAGTTAGTAGGATCGGCCCCCTGTCATCACTTTGCTCGTAGACTAATAGTATATGGTCAATAGTTTCCGCAGCAAATGTGATATACGGACTTTTTTGGTATTTTTTCCACATGGGTTACATTGTCGAAGTTTTCATACGGATCTCAAACTTTTTGAAAATATTATATAGCTTATGTTCATAAGATTTTTTCTAATCGGTCCAGTAGTTTTGGAGCCTATTCAAAAGAAACAAACAAATATTTCTAATTTTAAATTTTCAATATTTTTTATTTATTTATTATACCTTCTATAAATACAGTACATGTTTCACAGTTCTTTAATTAGGTATATCATAATAACAGATTTCAACCTTGTATTTTACAGGTGCATACTTAGAACAGTGCTATAGGTACAAAACAGGACAGATACTTACCTCTTATTATGAAACAAATATCCTAAACTGTTTTTATTTCATATCATAATCTGAAACACTGGGGAGCAAAGTGGCACATACCGTGGCTTAATTCATATTTAGTTAAAG
Source organism: Selenia dentaria (assembly GCA_917880725.1). Taxonomy (NCBI): domain Eukaryota; kingdom Metazoa; phylum Arthropoda; class Insecta; order Lepidoptera; family Geometridae; genus Selenia; species Selenia dentaria. The sequence goes on from OU862879.1 coordinate 24,028,328, forward strand.
TAACATTAATGTTTTATGAGATAATTGAATACCCATCCACACATACACAGACATTCCCAAGTATTATTGTTAAATAAGGCCAGAGAAGACAAATTACAATTATTTCAGAATCAATATCTGCATTTTATTTTATATCTAGCCAAAAAAACACTATTGTTATCATAGGTTACATTGTGGTAATCATTGCACATGTAATTGCACTACAATTATATATATACGACTACTACTATATATACTTATCAGATGTAGATAACACAGTACCTATATCATTGTTGAAAGTATTTAATACATTGACGAAAACTATAGGCAACCAACTGATGACAGTGCAAAAACACTAGGAATTATCACTGGACACTGTAATCTAAATTACCAGTCACACAAGATTGGAGTAATGGACAGCCCTCTATGTAGAGGCTGTCTGCAGGAGGACGAGACTGTGGAGCATGTGTTGCTGCACTGTAGTGCTACGGAAGAAAGATATTAGAGCAAAAAACAAGATAACTGGAGGTCCACTCCAGACCGCATGAGGCGTCACTAGCATCATCGACAGTTGTTTATACAACATCTCAAACAACACTGGAGCAGTTGTGCCAGGCCATACTCCGCAATGTAAAGGAGTTAGGCTGGCTTGAGTAAATGCTGGCAGGGGGAATGCACTAAACACCCTAAGCGGGACGTCAATGCAGGCCTCATCGCCCCTAAAACGAATAAGAATAAGACAGTGCAAAAAGTGCCGAGATTCCAGCTCGCATAGTTGTATATCTTGATGAAAACAAAATTATGTAACGTATACCTAATGCTCATATCTTTGTGAAAGAAATTGTATTAGGCTCCATAGGCCTTCATTATGCAATAGTGTGCATTCCTACTTCGAAAGTATCTTTAAATTGGGATGGCTTCGCGCACCATCTGTTAAGGACTACTGGTTTAAACTGATCTATTATAAAACACTCCAAAAAGTAACAATGATGCATGTAGGTACTATATAAATATTTAATATAAACAATAATGAAAACTGGCGAACCCAGTTTAAAGTTTTCCCATTTTTACGAAATTATTAAATACTTAAGTAGTGGGTTTTTTGTCCATCGTTGATGAGACGAGCAATTCGCTCGCCTGATGTTAAGTCGCACGCTTGCCCATATTAGTTCAGTGCCATTTAGAATTTTAAACTACAAGAGTTCAAATACCTGCATGATAATGCACTGCGCTCGTCTGATGTAAATTATTATTGAGAGATAAAATTACTAAGAGATATATATTTCTATATACATTTGAATCGGTAGCATTATCAACTGTAGGAAAAGCTATGTTTTGGAAAGTTTCATCCTAACAAAAGTGTTCTTACTGTATTGATCTATACCAAAACATTTCAAATTTAATTACAGTAAAGTAATTTACCACAAAATACCAATCAACGAAATAGCTATTTAAACGAGAGGTCATCCAAATGTCATTTATTGAATACTAGCGACTGTCCGCGAGTTCGTTCGCGTAGTAGGCTCGGCCTTTGGCCTCGCCATAACCTGCCATCTTTTACCTTGATTTTTCTGCCAATTATTAACACAACAAAAATAATTAGCGATATTGTTCCATCCGTTCTTAAGTTAAAGCGTGACCAGGAGAAATAGGGGTTAATTTTTATATATATAGATAGATTATAGTGTACGTATAGAAACTGCACCCGAATGGGCAACCAAACGATGCTTAAGATCAATGAAATAAATCTTCAAAAGTAAATATATCTTACAAATAGTGCGGCTTTTATAAAATTGAGGTGTAAATTATACGTCATGGCTATGCTACACCAGCATTTATCCGCATAATACTGAACTATGGGACAGGCTGTGTAAAAGTTGGAGGTAACTTTTGAAAGATACTCACCACTTTTTCTTCCAGAGTTTCATTGTTGTTGTTGTTGCTCCCATATTTTAAGGCACCGTTTTCCATGACCACAACTGATTGTCGGGTTTTTATTAAAGTAACTAACACTATTTATCCACATCTAATATATTTATAAATATTAACTTGTTTGGTTGATATATAACAATTACTTTTCCACAATTTAAGTCACATTCGCATACGTAGTAACGGTAAGTGGGACAACACTTTTAATCTGTGAAAATAATTATTGATTAGATATTCGCCAGATACTGGTATGGCGACCTTGATTATATAATATATACCTACAGATACTATTGATTTACATACTACTTTTTGTTTGACAAAGCAACAAAAAGCAGATCTATTTAAAAACATGTTCTATTTAGGTACTGAATTTCATATTCAAAAGTAGTAAGTTAACTTTAAATTGCCCTCAAATCAAATATTTGCGTGGAACTAAACTTTTAGAGAACTTTCCAATTTCCGCCAGCGGATTTGAAACACGTGCAAAGCTCGCGCGTACTTTATGGCTCACGGCGATCTAAGAGTATCCGTAACTAACCACTATCTACTTCTAATAACCCAATTACAAGATATTTAAGACAAGTTATATAATGGAAGCCAAATAACAAGGTGACTTTGGTTGCTACGTTACTTTTCTTTGTAAACACATTTCTTTGTTCTGCGAACCGCACTTTCTTTACAATCGGAGTAAAAACTCTATTATTTGATTTTTATATTAGGTAAAGATCAATAATAATTTCATTTAGGGGTAAAGTTTTTAGCACTCTTGGCATTCACTCGAAAAGTGCATAACGTGTGGAGTGATTATACAAGAAAGTTTTTATAGTTTATTTGAAGGCACGGTTAGAACAGATCACAAAACTGTGATGTATTGTATTATTGTTTGCGGAGTAGAGACGCGCGCGGAGTTTTGGGGGTGGTCGTCAGTAGGCGCGCTGCTGGGGCGGCGGCGGCGTGGCGCGAGCGGGCGACTCGCTTGCCGCGTCATACTGCGGCGGGCGCGGGCGTAGCGCCGCCGTCACCGCTGCCGTGCCGCAGCCGCACTCGCCCGCCCTCGGCCCCACTCGCCACCAGCCATCACGACTGACCACCACTCTACCACAAACCACAACACTACACCTGCCCGACACCCACACCTACCATCATTCATTACATATTGAACTGAAACATGGCCTTGGCCCACATTATATATTTCTTTTGAAGGGTTTTATTAGGTCAATGACAAGAAGCTCCGGTATTAAGGCTTTCTTCGTACTATAATAATTATAAGTACGTATTATTATAAATATTAACATTCATGGAATTAATTGAATATGTTACGTTTCGAGTAACGACGTACAAGGTCGATCATAATTTGGAGTAGAAATGTACGGTGTGTTGATTATTTCTTTTAAGTATGTAAAAAAATATCCATGTGCTATACACGGAATATTTACATTCTAATACTATTTCTTTGAGTTCTCGATATTTTGGCAATTTAGCAAGCACCATAATCACTAGTGAACTGAAATGTATATACGAGTGAGTGACACTTAGAGCACGAATGTATCTATATACATACATATTAATATATACCGTCTTTCTATTCCGTTTTGCGCGTACAACTCACTTTCTACTACTGCCACACCAAGCATATGCAATTAGAATCATGATACACGAAAGTAACAGTAGGTAAGTATACGTTTTTGACCTTTTTTCGACACTTCTTTGGCATGTACTTAGCCTAAGTACTGTGAAACTTGCGGTGTCCATCCACCAGTGGAATCCCTATCAGCCGATTTCGGTTAAACGTCTACTTTCCTTCGGCCAACATCACGAGCTACATAGTTTTTGTCTGCATTGCAATAACTTATTTCACCAGTGAGCAGTTCGTCGGAATCTTTTTTATGTATGTACTTACCTACTTATGTTCACCGATTACTCAAACACGCCTGATCTATTAGAGAATTTTGAAGAGGGTATACTTCCCAGGTCCCATTGGCACCAAGTCAGGCTCATCAGATGGGTTACCAAAAAAAAAAATCCCGCAAGTTATATAGGGACGCATAGTGTGTTTTATTTTTTTAACTAATCAAATATTTGCGTGGTACTCATCATCATCATAATACGAGTTTCATGTTGCTGAGTTGATGATGGAAAATAATTAGGAGTTAGTGGATAATTCTTTGAATATTATCGCTCGTATAGACCGCTACTTAATTATGTTCTTTTGAATTTTCTATGGGCGTATTCCGTCTGTACCTAGTACTAAGGTATTATTTATTATGTGGCAGTAACAATTAATTAGAGAAATCGGTTTCGTCTTTTTCAAATAATCACTAATATAATATGTACAAATATTGTTTAGTGTGGCAGGACGACGTTGGATGCAGGCCGCTTCCAACCGGTCCTTTTGGAAAATCATGGGGGAGGCTTATGTTCAGCAGTGGACGTCCTACGGCTGAGATGATGATGATGATGATGATGATGATTGTTAAGTGTGCATGATTGTGATTTTACGATTAAAACGGTTGCTAAAACAGTTTCTCATCACTTTGATATGTACGATTATTATGTATACCTACATATATTGAATTGGCAATAATTGTAGAAACTAAGAAGTATAATATTCTACTTCTTTGAGTGAAGTTGATACTAATTTATCTTTTGTACATGATGACAATGACATACATACATATTATATATTTGTTCAATAAAATGAACGTTAGTTGCGTTATTGCTTGGATTTAATCTTATATTATTTACTATCACACTGCAAATATTTGCATTGGTACAGACTAGGACTGAGGTAATAAGATATGCTTTTAATCTAAATTAAATATTATTCTCGAATTTATCTGAAGTGGATTTTGCAATAATATGAGTAACATGGAGATAACCTGCCATAATGTGGTATATGTTGTGCCAACCGGGCTGATGGTGCGCTATTAACGCACCGCCAGCCCCACTGATTAAGGTGCAGTCAACTCACGATGTCAATAAAATGAGGGTTTTTGAAGCAGTTTATCTCATATCGATTTACTTAAAAGTACAAAAAATAATAGGACATTTCTACGACTTTTAAGTACACATTGACGGACTTAAAATAGTATATTATGCAACTAGTGAATAAAGGACGGATTTAAAGGATATAAAGGATTAAAAGGCCTTTTTATTCACTGTTTTCAGTGAACAAAATAAGATTTTTAGAGTAGGAATGGTATAAAAATATTTTAATATACTAGAGTACATAGAAAAAAAAAACATAACAATTAATTTCATATTTAAAACAGTTTTGCGCATTATTCACAATTGTATTTTTCAGGAAACACATATAATAAAATAGCAATTTCACACATACACTGACGGGTACTGTTTTTATTAACCCGTCCGAACCAGCAAGCCTCCTATCCATTCATAAATCTTTTGTTATAGCGTATATGGTGAACATTATTTTTTTATGAATTTTTATACGTTTTTACGTGATGCGCTTGCTTAATTTCAAGTAAAAAAAATAAAGAATTCAAGCTCTGAATTGTTAGCGCCTTAATGACCCAATGCGTCTAACGCTTGTTATATTTTTAGTGCAGTAGAACTCTTTGTGATTGAGTTCGTTCGGAGGAGTACTGCCACCATACCCTCTTTCTACCGTGAAGCAGTAATGTTCGCAATACTGCATTCTGGTTGCAGGTATGGTTGCCGGCGAAGTTACAGGCACATGAGACTTAACAACTTACGGCCTTACTTATAAAGACTGCTTTATTGTAAGGTTCAGTTTTAAAACAAAATAGCTGAAAGATACCGTAGACCGGAGTGTTTGATAAATTTTAACTGATACCTTTACGTGCTTCTGAGAAAAAGGGTCTTGACAGACAGACATACGGACAGACGGAGAGCAAAGTGATCCTATGAGGGTTTCTTTTCCTTCCATATTCATATCATTTAATGTTAATAAGTACCCAATTTAGGGCATAGCAATATGAGTAGAAGCGGACCCATCTATTATTACTGTTTTCGTCAAAATGTATCCTTAAAACAATCATCTAAACTATAATAACGTAAGGTAAGTAATAGCGGTTTAAGTATAATTTCAAATTTTTGGTCTTTATCTTGGGCTTTTATCATATCCGGAATTTTATTATAAATTTGACAGCCATGATGTTTGGGCCAGCCGTGCGATTCTGTAATAATTCGACGATGCGCTCGTCGACGAGCTCACCGATGTCAAATACTTAATGAGATATCGCCCTTATACATAAGGTTGTTTTTCCAACGTTTCTTGTCATCTCGTCATTTGTTTCACGGACGTTGTCAAAGATGCAACGATGTTTGCTCTTAGAGAATCGCACGGCTGAACTGTGTATTTTTAATCTGGAAGAGGGCAGTGTTATATTATGTTAATATCTAGTTCTTCTTGATTCCATCTTCGCTTTCCATCAGGCAAGAGGGAGTCACTTTGATGAACCAATAAAAAAATTAAAACAGTTTCGTAACGTCGCAGGTAGTCAATTTTTTTGTGAAAAAAAACATAGGGTATTTTCTGACGTTTCTGTAAATATTCTAAAATGTAAATTAATGTTAAGTACGGAACCCTAAGAAAATAAAAAACGAGATCATTACTTCAAATTTTAAGTCTACGAATCTACGATTGCGCCACATGAGTTATGTATTGACTTTCATTTCACTTATTGACATTACACTTCTACTCATAGCTGTAAAGTCCGATGATCTCTAAGTGCCTGATGATGCTTTAAAACCACTAATGGCAAACAACTCTTAGAAACAGATATTCGTTTTTTAACTTACGTCTTTTATAGATCTGATCGATCATTTTGCTCAGAGATTACTATGAATTAAATAATTTCTTCTATATATAAAGGTACAGTACCTTAATGACTATCAACTCAACTACTTGTGTAAATATCTTTATGTAAAGCCCTATCCTTTAACCGTTTAACTCCGTAGGTAATGTTTCAAAAATGTAAGCAGCATTGTCACGTAGAACAGGCCGTAGCACAAATATTTTGCGAAAAAGTATCCGTATCGAAAGCGTAAACGCACTTCAGCGTACAAACTATGAGTTATCTGAGTCACAGTTGGTCTAGATATTTGACAGTTTGTACTGTTCCACGCGAACGACACGTTACGTTGCACTTACGCAGTTATTCGTGCTACGGTTGTTCAACATTTGTTCGACTGCTATAGACATCCTATATCTACGAGTATAGACCATATAAGAAATATACCTAGGAAATAATTTAGGTCACGTGTAGCCTCGGCTAGTAGAAGGTGATAAAAACAGACCAACAAAAAAGTAAAATAACGCAGCTGTAGGTACACTATCCAACGGGCACATTTAACGAGATTAGAAGTAACCTATGTTTTTCATCAAAATCAGTTCGCTAGTTAATGAAAATAGTCGCCAAAGTAATTTTTTTTTGGATTTATAGCCAATCTCTTATACCCCCACAGGATTATTGTTTAATAATCAACTGTGAACACAATATGCAAAGTGTGAGAAACAATATGATTGATCTTTTATCATAAATAACCGAGTGAGAAATTACGCTTCTGAGATTAAAATGAACTAGATAGTTGAAATTGCTGATATAGCCACTATATCTGTCACCCTGTACTCCGGTCATATACTGAATTGTTTTGGCATTGAAAAGGGTGTTAGAGAATAATGTGTACCGTCAACGTGGCAGTGAAAGTTAGTAGAAGAAACGAAGTCATTAAATGCAACCGAGATGAAATAGTTGCGGAGTACTCTGGCTCTCTGTATGAGACATAGAGATCTAGAGAAATGCCAATCCGTGCGCTGAGTACAAAACCTAGTGTCGCAAGTAGAGGCCATATTCCGCGATTACACGTATTGTTATCTTCAATAAATTCATTATCCACTGAGGTATTAAAACTTAACGTGTGAATATTCGTAAGTACAGGGCAGACATTGTAAACTGTTTACATGCAATATCGCGACCGGCGTTCAATCACACAATATAAAAGTTGCGAACCGCCCCGCAAGCAATGTGTTCTGTTTTTGGGCATATTGCTGCGACACAGGCCCCGTCTTTTCATATCTCCCATGATTCTGTGATCTGTGGTATGAGACAATTTGAGTATGTAGGATGGATGGCGTCTAAAAAAGTTTATACAACACGAGGGACTCCACGAACGTATTCTGACCAAATCGGCGGTATTCGGGGAAAAAACCCAATTATCATCAAGCTCATTGATTTTGTTCAATCCTAGATTTCTCTTGAAGAGAAGAAACAAAAATCGTTTGATTTTGACTTGTAATAGTGATGGGTTGTTATCGGTTAAGGCGCGGTCCAATCCTAATTTTAAAACAATTTAGGATGCTTTACATAAGGTTGAGAATTGCTTATCAGATTGGACGATGTATTGCGAAGATACAATTAAATGCGTGCTAATACTTTTTATATTTATTTTGTACAATCAAAATGATTAAATTTTAATGATAAATGAGTCCATAGTTCACTAGAAATTTCATTGAGAATTCGAATATGATACATTCATTGAAATATATTTGCCCATAATTGAATAAAAATGCTTTTTCCCACGGAGCACGGTAAGAAAAATTGCAAAATTTACGAATGTAGTTCATTTTATTTTCCATCGAGCCAAGTTTGCTCAATCGTGTATTGGCTCCCATAGGTACTTCATAAGAACGTATATTCAATTTACACTAGTTTTTTTCGAACTTCGGTTATTACGAGTTGGTTTAAGTATCGTAAAATTTAGTTTTTGCGAAGTCAAATCATGAAATGCTGTTTTGTCTTTTCTTGAGGTTTTCGTCAAAAGCTTTAGATCATTTTACTAATATCTCGATCGCTTTTCTCAAACAGACAGACAGATCTATTTAAGTGACTGTGACTTGACTCTGACTACTTGAATAAAATCCTCACTTGATGCAACTATTAATGTAGGTTATATCATGTATGCATCCATTAGATTCAGCGTACGATAACTCAATTTGACGTGTTAACTATTTTGTTATCTAATTGATAAAAGTACGTTTAATCAGGTGATACGAGTATGATACTTTTCCGCCCATATTAGATAAAAAGATATTCAATACATAGTTTTGCGAATGAATATATTAGGTGCATATTTGTGTGACCCTAATTATATTATTAATATTACGCCACAATTTCAGCGATGTAATGATTCAGGCTGAGAAGATTAATTTTACTGGCATTATTAAAGTAGATACCTTAAAAAATACGTGACATATTTTATAATCTTATTTCTACTTATGAACGATGACTAGAAACTTTTAAATGTACTTATGAAAATAATAAAGTAATTAGAATCTATATGTATAAACGTTAACCAGGGTCGTCATGTACATAGAAAATTAAGAAAATATATTTTTGCTGTTTTATATGCCGTTATTAGAATCCAAAAAAATTTTTTTAAATTCATTATGTGTTGTCTTATTGTCATACTGTCTGCATTTTTGTTTGTTCGTACATCACGTAAAAAACTAAAGGATATAAATTGATAGGGTTACTTAAATGTATTTATTGGAGTCCTGCGGATTGATACCTTTATGTTTTATTGAAATCGGTCAACCAGGTTCAGATATAGGCAAAATTCACTCAATCGTCAATATTAAGAGTGATAATTGAACCTGATTATGTTTTTGTATTTATTTTTTATTTTTACGTATTTGTCCAAATTATAGTTAGTGTTATATAGTTTCATAAATAACGATGTGAATAATATAAAACACGCAAGCGATATACATCGCAGTACCAAAATTATAGATGGAATCTTTATTAGACAGACTGGTAATTAATTAATTTTCTTAGGTGCATGTTATAATTTTATATGTTTTTATTGTGCTATTGTTTAAAATCCCGAAGGTCTTCGACGTAGCCTAGCGACTATTATACCAAAGACAAACAACCGGGACCGACGGCTTAACGTGCCCTCCGAAGCACGGAAGCACGGCTTTTTACTACACCAGTGAGAAATACTTCTTATGCATATTTCCTACGCGCTTAGCATTAGGTCAGCGAGCGAATCCACACATCCTCTACCTGACTATTGTACCATAGTCATATTATGTTTGTAGTTTATACAGATGAGAGTAAGGGTAGTAGTGAACAATATGAATAAAACTAGAGTTATATGAGCCATTTGTTTAGGGATACAATATTATAGATAGAACGAAACGCCAACAGCTTATAGATTACAGCATATTAGATTTTTAAATATATAACTACACAACACATAATGTGTCAGTCAGGAATCAAGGATTTATTTTATAGTGATGTGTTGGGGTATTGCTTCCAGATTAGAACTCTCAAGGGTTTGCTGATGAGCAGGAACTGGATCTCAGTGATGGTTTCAAAGTCAAAGTCAAAATCATTTATTCAATTTAGGCATCAAAGACACACTTATGAACGTCCACTTTTCATTATAATGTACTTTAAAGACTATACCGCCGCGTTCCAAAATATATAGAGCCCACCGAGAAGAAGCGGCAAGAAACTCGGGGCCATTCTTTTTATATAGATGTTTACAATGTTTCTACTTAGGTTCTAAAAATATTACATTTTATGGGTGGCAGAGAGACAGCTTGCCAGAAGTAGAGTAGTCCAAGCATCTTTATCTTCTATATAATGTCAAACTTTATAGTAAGCTTTTTTATTAAAATATAATTTCGTAAAAATTGCTTTATGCCAATGCTCGTTCCCGTATTCAAACGTGATCTCTTTTATTCTATACGATAATTATATAAATTTTATATTTTAGCCCATAGATAGAGGGGCAGTTTGACTTTTAAGTAAGATGCTGTTTTTAAAACTTATTAGATATATACATTATATCAAATATTTCTGTGACTTCATACTCCTTATACTAAGCAAGCAAAACTCGGGCGGATCAGCTAGTATGTAATATGTTGAGAATGAAAGATTAAATGGAAATAAAACAACGTACTTATATTTCATTTAATCAGCCAGTAGGTATGACAAAAAGTAACCTATTTAACAAATGTTTTTTTGTTCATTCTTCTTTGTATTCGGTTTCGTACTTGTGTACATTTGCCATTCCTAAAGATATATAGTTCTGTAATTATTTAACTTAAGGATTTAATTATTAAATAATATGAACTGACTTCGTTGAAAACATAACTCTAAAACGTTTACATTTATAATATTAGTGCGCTTTGAATTAGTTCATGTTAAAGTCAGTACATGAATACAGCAGAATATAGTTTTCTATCTTCTTCTTTCATCTCTGGATCACAAGTACCTAATAATAAATCAGACAATTAGATACTACCTAATAATTTGCTGACTAATACAACTAGGCCACGCAATATTATTACCGCAATTATAAGACTTATAAAAGCGAAGAAAATTATTTAAAAAGCGGATATACCTACTATGAGGTTGTCTGGAAGGAGCGCTTAGCGATAAGACCGCCCATTTGTGCCTATTATTTAGGTGTTTTATTATTTTGTGATTTCTTTGGTGCCAATAAAGAGTTTTTGTATTGTATTGTATTGTATGAGCATACCATAATCAACCTATTGCGTTCTCATTCTCGCTGTTGCGGTTTCATCCTTATAGATAGACTTAAATAAGCTGCCGTTCAATCCTACTCCAAAATGCCATCCTTTTAGATAGACAATATAATGTAATATATGATAATATATGTAAGATTCCTTAACAGAATTAAACAACTCAACAACAAGCACTGCTAGGATTGCTTCCAACTACTTCCAGCAACCTACCTTTCTATCTACCTAGAGTGGAAAGTAAAGAAAACAAAACAAACTTTTCTTCATTTATTTTCATGGTTTAACAAAGGTTATGAGATTGACATATTGGCTTAAGCGAATAAGCTCTTTAAATAAGAAAATGCTATGAGATAAAATTATTTATCTAAGCTTTGCAATGTATGTTTGAGGGTTCCTAATATCCGACAGCTAGCCTAATGTAGACTTACGCAGCAGATACTGTACCTACAGGCAATAAATAAATATAAGGTGGCGTGCTCAAACTACATAGATACTTCAGCATACCTGTTATCGCCCAGTCTGAAAGAAGCGTGATCGGTGTGCGCAAGGGCGATCACTGTTTTAATTGTGAATGTTTATTCATTATTCTTGTTATGTAGTTTGTGAATTGGTTTACATATAATATTATCAAAATGGTGGATACTAAATCTAAAAAGGGCGATATCAAAGGGGTTCAACAAAATAATGAAAAAGTCGATCAATTACCACCGAAAAAGAAAGTGCCAGGACCGCTATCCAGGTCGCTATTTTGTTGGATGATTCCTATTTTCTACAACGGGAATTATCGGGACTTAGAAGAATATGATTTGGTGCCCGCTAAAACTGAATATGATTCCAAAAAAGTCGGTGATATACTCGAACGGTAAGTTGTTAATGTATACTTAAAACTTTTTTGTTTTTTAAATTATTAGTTCCATATATCATTAAAATTAGTGAGGACTGCCACGACGGTATATGCAGTTCTCAACATAACTAGAAGTAGATCTATGACCATTCAGTATCCATTATGGATATCAAACACTACTATGTGGATGTAGCTAATGTATTGGCCCATTTGCCGACCACTTTAGGATGTATATGTTTTAAAAAAATTATATGGAAGATTTATATTCTGCTTTTGTTTCATACAGCGAGAAAAAATGAATTATAGAATCGTTTTTCATAGCCAGGCGGCAAGTGCGGTAAAGCACTTCCAAGAACTTGAGGGTAAAAATCAGAAATAGTTTTTCAGTGTCATTCGGTCAATTCGAGCCTACTTGTTTCATTCGCGAATCGCAGTTCAGTTTTCTAAATATTTCTTCGACCAGTATTAATTAATTATTAAATAATTAAATAAGTATTATTATAAAAGCAAACATTTGTGAGTGAGTGAGCGAGTGAGAGAGGATGTAAATATTTAATTAGTATAGTCTGAAGACTATCGTGAGATTACAGTTAATAATGTAGTTATTATTGGTAGTTTATTGTCTATCGGAATTGTAGTTATTGAAACAATATTCTTAAAAATATTTTTATAAAATATCATTGGGAATATTTGGAGTACATATGGATCGGAAAGAAGGACCGATTTTAAAAGATTTCATAAACGTGTGTGTAGAAACCGCTCGGCAATAATAAACTAATAAACAATTCCTAAATGTCGTCTGTGGAACTTGTTCATCAATTAGTGTTCTACTACATCAGGTAAGAATAATTGACACATACAACATCAATCATTATTATGTGACCCTTCAAACACTCAGCAAAAACGCGAATTGGCGCTTCCAAAGCGTTCTCGCTCTTAATAATAAAAAGATACCGGCCCCCACTTAACATAAACTTAAACCTATACATAAATTATTATGCCAGTGTATTAATACTGTCAATTACAACATTAATAATAATGTCAATGTGTGTTTGTTACTCCTTCCCACTGTAATATCCCGGCATGTCAGCCATGGAAAGGATTCCCTAGTCACAAATCTTCCATGTATAGGTTTGGTATATACCAGTCAGATGTCGCGGCAAATCGCTAGTTCTTTTATATGTCTTTTATATGTTGCAAGTTATCAACAGTAAACAAAGCATGCACATTGAAATAAATGTGAGAAACAGATGTATTAGAAGAAGCGTTGTTTTAAACTGATATAATACAGGTATAGTCTGATAGAAAACGCCGTATATGCCATACATAACTCTTTGAGATATTCTGAACATTCATAGATTTTGGAAAAGTGTAACCAGTCAGCGAAAAAATGCGAATATATCAAAATCCTTTTTAGTTAGGATATAAGATGATGACCGAGTCTTGAGTCGAAGTAAATGCACAATAAAAAAAACCACATCGTTTTAAGAGAGTTTTCAGGATGATTCTCTTTTCATATAAGTAATTAAGATGATGATAACTTAGTAAAAGCTTTAGGTTTGTATGTTGTGTGTAGTTTAATTAAAAGTAAATAAGCTTTAACTATCACGAAACATTTATGTTTGCTCACATTCTGATAAATATTGCATCATAGCAATATTTACTTGCTGTGGATTAACTTGTATATAAATACGTTTGAAATGAGCAAATAATCGTGTTGCGCTCTGTTTGTGTAATTTACTTTGTTATAAAATGTTACTTGATTAAGTAAATATCTAAAGAAAATAGGTAATTGTATTTTTTGTTTATTGTTTATATTATTTTACTCACACTGCCGATGTTTAGTTGACTTAAAACTATACTTTATTACGCGTTTATTCCAATGTTAGTCTAAGCATGTCATTTAGGACAATCATAGTGAATTTGGTACCAAATAATTCTTTATGGTACACTAGATACTCCCCGCGGTTTCATTCGCGTGGTGACGGATGATGATGAATAGTTTAGTCCTGGCTATATAATATAAATAATTCCTTCCGTATATGTATATAGAAAAAAATGTAAAATATATCTCCATGCTAAATTTCATTACGATGCGTTAAGCCGTTTAGGCGTGATAATGTAACAAAGAGACAGAGGGAGTGACAGAGTTGCAAACGTTTTTATAATATTATTATAGTATATATACATAAATAAACAGCTACATATAATAATAACTGTTGGCACAGAATTCGCCCTATTTACATAGGTTGGTTGACTTATTCCTATCTACTGATTAAAAACCCGTTTATTTTTTGATTTTTAATGCGTATATACATTTTATATAATTATAGTAATTATTCATGAATAAAACAGCCTGATAGTTTTGTAGCATAACATAAATTTGATAGTACGAAAATCCTTATGAAAAACATTAATGATTTTTCAACACAAGAACATTACTAGAATAGACAGTATTTCGTCAATTGGATTCATAGTACGTCACTCGAGCTTGTAATGGTGTTGCTTCCGAGGTGGAAACTCTATTTTTTATCACCATCTATGAGAAAATAAGTAAATGTAACTCATTAATATTAATAGCACGGTTATTTATTTACAATTAGGAATATACATATACAATTAGGAACAAGGAGACATAAAATAGAAAAATAATTAGAAACTATATTTATGTAATTTAAAAATAAATATATTTGAACAATTATGGAAATGCTCGCAACAATTTTATTTCTTACTCATTACTCTTCCTAAGTTAAAAAAACTACACTTATGTAACTAAAATTCGAATTTGACTCGGTCGTTTTCAACAATCTATCTATCGTCGGTTTACCCCACTAGAGATAGATATTTGACATTATTTGTATGTACGTTATGTCAAATATCTATCCGTAGTAAGGAAAACTGTCAATAGATTGATTATTGAAAACGACCGTAAGCATACTATACGAACGAAGGAAAACTTTTTTTACTAGGCGCGCGGTTTTTTATTATCTGTTATCTACTTGCGTTCATACAATGTTAGTGACTGATTTCTTTGGTGATTTGAATATTTACTTACTATACTATATCGCTCGTTGCAGGAGCTCGACTTGGCGATCTTAGACAATCAACAAGTTAAGCAACACTTGCTGCGGTCAGGACTTGAGCGCTTCCGTGCTTCGGAGGGCACGTTAAGCTGTCGGTCCCGGTTGTTTGTCTTAGGACATCAGTCGTTAGGCTATGTCGAGGTCCTTCGGGCGGCCTGAAAACTTCGACATGGGTTGGCCACTAACCTATCCACCAAGCCGCATTGGTCCCGCGTGGTGGATTATGGCCCAACTTCTCTCTCTGAGAGGAAGGCTCGAGTCCCAGCAGTGGGAACAAAATGGGCTGATTATGATAATGATGATGATAATACTATATCAGCTTTTATAATTCGCATAAGTTTTAGTCCCTAGGGATTAAAAATCTATTTTGTTTTCTGTTTACGAAGAACAAACTACCACTTTTCGAATAAATGTGAGAAAAGCATATATTTTTACAACTCATTTATTTATTTGTAGCATTCATATTCTAATATCCAAAGATACATGGTAGGGTAAGTAAGAAACAGGAAGTAAATAATATCATCTTGTACTAGGTATATGTTATCCTGTATTATGCTGCCAAAAGACTTTGTAAACCTATTTAGTAACAAACCAGAAAATAATCATCACATTATGTTCCCACTTCTGGGACTCGAGCCTTCCTTTCAGAGAGAGGAGTTGGGCCATAAACCACCACGCGGTCCCAGTGCGGCTTGGTGGATAGGCTAGTAGCCAACCCATGTCGAAGTTGTCAGGCAGCCCGAAGGCATTCGACATAGCCTGACGACTGTTGTCTTAAGAGAAACAACCGGGACCGACAGCTTAACGTGCCCTCCGAAGCAGGAAAGTGCTCAGTTGAATAATGCCACTAGTGATCACCCATCCAACTCCTGACCGCAGCAAGCTTGTTGATCGATTAAGATCGCCAAGTCAACCTCCGTTGCGAGGGCTAGGAATAAAAATTAATAAAAATCTTCCTACTCTACTATTATGAAGAAGTAAAATATATGAAACATAAACTTAACCTCCATTTATTTTGCGTTTATGTTACTGCTACGGTTATTATATTACGGTCTGCTATTATTTGTGATTTGCATTTCATACGAATACTATGTTTTTTAACTATGACGCCTTACGCTTTTATGTATAAAGCCTTGAGACTATTTGCTGGAATAATGTATCAAACATCAACTATAAGGAAGTCAGTTAAAAAGTACCTAAGTATATATTTATTACTTGCATGGGATCTTTACCTATAGAGATATATAGTACATACAAATAAAAATACTACTTAAAAAAGAGGTATTTTAAGCCTCTGGTGATTAAACCTCTGATCACATTGAATGCCCATTTGATAAAACATAATCATAACTTCATATCCGATATATAAAATTACAATTTGGAGTGACACTTATATTTTAAAACTACCTAACTGTAATTATAAGCTTATATTATCTTGTAGTTAGTGTGAAATAGTAGGACAAATAGTACTTGGATTATTCGTTCGGAAGTTATGTAGCTTTTCGTACAACCTGCTCGACAATGTCCAATTACATATCACGTAATCCCGACTTGAAGCAGGGCATTGTATCTTAAGGGATTTAAAGTTATATATAATCCCTAGGGATGTTTAAAAAGAAAATTTATTCGAAAATCGAATTAGCCTCCACAGGCGGCACACAACTGAAGAAAGAAAAGGTTCCGTAATGAATGTGAAACAAACGACAGCGTTTGGTGTTATTTTACCATTTCTACTGCCTTCTCATCGGGAACGTTTTGATTAAAATATAATAGGCGGATAATATAGGAATAGTAGATTATGCGCCGAGGTACTTGGTACTTGGTACTTGGTGGGCTGGCTCTTTTCCGCAACCAGGCCGCTGTGGCGCGGCCCATTTTGCGTGATAGCCGGGTGAAGCTGATCAGTCCAGCCAGCCAGATGTCGCCCAGGAAAGCCAGCAGCTCCTTCAGCTTGGCGCAGGCTTCCCACACAGTCCTCGGCGAGCCGAGGTTTGCTGCCCTTTGTGCCGCCACGCTCCTGCATTCAATGAGCAGATGCGCAGCTGTTTCTTCCGCCTCCATGCAGCCTCTGCATAGGGGGCTGTCTGTAACACCTAGATTAAACAGGTGTTTGTTTAAGGAGCAATGACCGGTCATAATTCCGACGATATGTCGTACATTATTTCTTTTAAGATTGAGGAGTTTTCTGGAGAATTTCAGATTTAGAATCGGAAAAGCCTCCTTCGACTGCCTACAACCCTCGATACTTGCCCAGTAGTCCTGATGCTGGTCCTTAGTTTTTTTGCGAATCCATGCACGAATTTGACTGAAAGGTAGGGGGATCATTGGTTCTGGTCCTGCACACGTCATTCCGGAACCTCTCCTAGCTAGCTCATCAGCCGCATCGTTACCTCTGGAATCGCTATGCCCCTTTATCCATTGGAGTGTGACATTATTGTTATGGTTACTTACTTCCTCCAATAGTCGGTGACATTGTATGATCAGCCCCGAAGAGTGGTCGTATCTATTTAGGGCTCGTAGTACCGCAGTGCTGTCGCAGAGTATCCTAATATTACTATTGGTTACCTTTCTGCGAAGTACTGCTGCTGTGGCTTGGATGACACCCACACATTCTGCTTGGAATATAGAGTTGTGTTTACCTAGCCCTGTTGCTATGTGTATGTTTAGTTCCTCCGAGAACGCTCCCGCTCCGGTGCCTGTTGCCATCTTAGAGCCATCTGTGTAAATTCTGACTTCATGAATACCTGAGCAGTCGCTTGGCTCTTCGTTTAGTTGTACGCGGTAGCTCTTTGTAAAGAAGTGTTGCTTTTGTACTCTATCATAGATATACTTTATTAGAGGGTTTCCAACTGCAAAGTCTTCTATGATTGTTGTATGGGGTGCTAATTGGTCCTGATACCAGAGGTTTAGTGCCTTTAGCCTGTACGCAGCCGCCGCGGCCTCTTGTTGTATGTATAGGTGTAGTGGGGTTTGGCCTATCAGGGCCTCAATCGCGGCGGTTGGTGCAGTGCGCATGGAGCCTGTTACGGCTACACAGGCAAGTCTCTGAAAGGTTTGTAGCTTGGTTTTGGTGGTGCTGAGGGTGGTTCTGGGCCACCACACAATTGCACCATATGTTAGTGAAGGTCTGATTACAGTTTTATATAACCACAGGGTGATCTTAGGGCTTAGTCCCCATGTTTTACCTATCATCCTTCTGCATTGCCAGAACGAAATACTGGCCTTGATTAACTTGTTCTCTAAGTGCTTGGCCCAATTCAACTTGCTGTCTAGTGTGACTCCCAGATATTTCACTTCTTCTGACAGTTTCAGTTGCTTGTTAAATAGGCTAGGTAGTGTAAACCTGCCTAGGGTTCGTTTGTTAGTGAACATCACCAGTTCGGTTTTAGCTGGGTTTACGGAGAGTTCGTATTCTATGCACCATTTTTCGACAACCTTTAACGCATTTCTCATCAGGTCACATGCCACACTGGCAAAATGGCCTGATATTAGTATTGCGAGGTCGTCTGCATACCCTACCGTGAAGAAGCGACTTGTATTCAGCCTGGTGATTAGATCATTGACTACTAGATTCCATAGGAGCGGGGACAGGACACCTCCTTGGGGGCACCCCTTGGCCACCACTCCCCTGGTTGTGCCGTTTAAATCAATGCGTATCGCCCTTAATTCTAGCATGTTAATGATCCAATCGATCAGGGTCAGGTCTACTTTATGTTTAAGCAATGCTGCTCTGATGCTGCTAAAGTTAGTTTTGTCAAAGGCTCCTTCTATATCGATGAAAGCTCCTAGACATAGATTTTTACTTTTAATATCCCCCTCTACTTTGTGTATAACATTAAGTAGGGCGGATTCGGTAGACTTACCTGAGCTGTAAGCGTGCTGTTTTGGGTGAAGTGGCGCGGTAATGAGAACTGTGTCTCTGATGTACCTATCACAGAGCCTCTCCAGGGTTTTCAGGAGAAAAGACGTGAGACTTATCGGTCTATAAGCCTTAGCTTCTGTGTAGTCACTCTTACCCGGCTTTGGTATAAACAAGACCTTGACCTCTCTCCACCCTTTGGGCATGTATCTGTGCGCCAGACATGCCTTGAAGATAGCGCTCAATGTCTCGTTTATATGATGTTCACTCCATTGTAGGAGTCCTGGGAATATCCCGTCCAAACCTGGCGTTTTGTACGGTGTGAATGTGTTGATTGCCCAGTTTAGTCTCTCTCCTGTAACAACAGTCTATGCAACAGCCCAGTCTGTCGCTGTAGGTGGTGTCATGAGGTGTTCTGTCCAAACATTCGAGTCTGATATTAGGCACCCAGGAAAGTGTGTTTCCAGGAGTATTGTGTGGGTTTCTGTTATAGTTCTTGTAAACGTATTGTCGCTTTTTTTTATGGAGCCGATGTCGCGGTTCGGGTTACTAGCTAGTATTTTCCTAACCCTATTCGCTTGTCCATTCGACTTGATGCTGGTGTTGTAGTTTTACCATGATCTGCGTGACCTGGACCGTATATTTTTCTTATATTTAGCCTTGGCTATTCTATAGTTATCCCAGTCCTCGTCCATGCAGGTATTCATGGCTCTATTGAACAGCTTGTGTACCTTCCGCCTCTGTCGTTCCAGCGCTTTGGTCCACCCTTGATTGCCTCCCCTGGCATTTGGCAAAGATAGGGGGCATGCGCTCTCAAAACTCATAGTGAGACTATACGTGAGTTGTTCAACAGTTTGCTCTATTTCTTCTATGTTTACCAGTTGCGTGTTCGCACTTACTTTGTTCATGTTTTGTTCAAGGGACCTTGTAAAGATCGTCTTGTCAGTCCTGCGAGGGTTGCGGATTGGTGTTAGTATCTGTTTGCTTATTTTTAGTTCATACCTGATCCACCTGTGGTCGGAGCCGGAGTATTCGCCTGATACTTCCCAGTTCTCTATGAGGTTTGTATTACCTGAGACCAAGGTGAGGTCGATGATAGTCCGGCTGCGTTGTCTAACAAAAGTTGGCTCCGCGCCTGTATTTGCTATAAGGAGATTTGTAGTAAATAAAAAGTTTACCAGGTCCTCCCCTCTGCTGTTTGACGTGGGCATACCCCATATAGGGTGATGGGCGTTTGTGTCTGCTGATATTACTAGTTTGAAGTCATTGAGTTCGCAGTATCTTACCAGGTCCGCAACGTCTTTCGATGGGATCTCCTCGTCGCCGGGCATGTAGGCTGACGCGACGATCACGTCCCCAGCTTCCTCCCCGAGAATACCCCGGAGCCTGGCAGTAGCCAAGTCTCTGGAACAGAACTCGGTTAGAGGCATTGATGCAATGTTGCTTGGTACATATATACATGCTCGAATGTTTTTGGAAATGTTGTCATATATTAACTTACCCCTTAGATTATTGAGACCACACACACGCCCCGCCCTGATCCACTGCTCCTGGATCAAGGCCATGGTCTCCTCGCTGTCATCCCCCAGCACTCTGCGCAGGTTAACCGTTGCAGTGAGGCTGTGCTGGAGGTTGGTCTGTATGACCTTACACGTCATGGAGGATTGGGTCGCCATCATCCAGGCTTCCCTCCTCCTCTGACTCTGCCTTGTTTGCCCCGTTTGGATCCCTCCACTCTTCTCTAGTAGGGGGGTCAGGATCCACACTCATATCCTCCGTCGCCTTTGAGGACGATGGTTTGGGCGATGAGTGTGACGGCTCGTCCGGAGTTTCCCCCGTCTTGCCGTCTGGAGCCCGCATGGTATCCGGCTTGTCTGCCGGTGTGGACTTGCTTGCTGGTGCAGGTGGTTCGTCCTGAAGAGACCCGTTCGCTGCATAGAATCGAACGTAGACATTCCCCAGGTTGAAGGCTAGCCTCCGCCCTTTCTCTACGAGTGTAGGTATAAGGGGTTCGGGAATCCCCAACGTGAGGAACATCGTGTCGTCTCCGTGCATGCTATGCGCGAACAGTCTCCAGGTGTTCACCTGGGCCCACTTGTTCTGATCCGCCAGAATCAAGCTCGTGTCTTCGACTGAGCTGTCACATTCCGGGATGAACAGTGCTGCTCTAACTACTCGGGTTAAATCTCCCTGTTGTTTGACAGTGAGTTTTACCCCTGAGTCAGCTGACAGACTGCTAACTGCCTTGTTGAGCCACCTTAGTGAAGCATCATCCTCACACCACAGCTTCAGGGCTCCATCCTCAATGATGGGCTTCCCTCTGAAGCAGGGGGAGAATGTGATGTTCGGATCTTTGACATCAGCTAGTATCCTGTTGACCAGGTACTTCTTTACTTTGGTGGCTTGCTCTTCTTTCAGCTCTTGGCTTTCCCCCGTCACCGCTACGCACAGCTCATTCTGAGCAATATCTGCGTAGCTGGTCCGGGTGCGCCGTGAGCTGTCCAGTTTGGGTCTTTTGTGTCCACCTCTAGGTGACACCGTGTCATCCAACCGGGTACGCTTGCCGGGCTCAGTGCGGGGAGGGGCCTGTGCAGATTTAGAGATGGCCACTGCCCCACGCCTCTGGCGATTGTACCGGTTGCCATATCTAGGGTGCGACCACTTGCTCTGGACCCCTGAAGGTCCTGGTTCTGCCGTTAGTGGTGTTCCAGTCTTCAATGGTTTGGCAGGTGGTGCGGTGCTCTGTCCTGCTTTTTTAAAGAAGTAGCTCGGGCCAGGTGCGCCGTTGCTGGAATCTCCAGTCATCTGCTTCTGACCTTCCGGATGGTCTCCTGCCTTGGGGACTCCAGCCTGCGGCTTAAGTCCCGTTGGGCTAGATCCCGTACCGGTGTTTTCGGCTTCTGACCTTTGACTAGCCAGTCGCGCTTCGGCCTTTTGCTGTTTCTTTAGCTTCTGCCTTAATCGGTTTCTTTGCTTTAACTTTTGCTTAAGTCTTGAGTCTCTGGGACTTGCGCCCCCTCGAGTCTCTTTTCACTAGGGAATCCAGCCTCAGGCTTAAGTCCCTTAGCGTTAGCATGGGGGAATCCAGCCTTCGGCTTAAGTCCCTTAGCGTCAGCATGGGGGAATCCAGCCTTCGGCTTAAGTCCCTGTTGCTTATCTTTTGCTTTTTTGCCCTTCGGTCCAACAACCGTCCAGGCAGAGGTGCAGGGCTCCGGGGCCGACATGGCCGCCACGAGCTCCTTCACCGCTTCACCCAAACTCGTGGGGGTTTGCTCTCCTCTCTCTTCTACAACTTCCTGCAATATTTTGCCCCCCCCCAGAATACGTGGGGCAGCCCGAGCTATGCTCAGGGAGGGATTCTCCGGATAAACCGGTACCCTCCTGGGGTAGTTTCTTGCTAATATTTGCAGCCATTGTGTGGTTGGATTTTTATACAGGGGTTTCCTTCCCCGGCCAGTTTTATCGGTTTTGTGTACGTTCCATCTCACATTCCGCCCGTGATCTGGATCTAGCTACGAAAGTAGCCCGTCCCATTTCACAGGCGGTGCAGGAGATGGGCATGTCACATGGGCGCCGATGATTAGCCTTCGCACTGCATACTTGGCTGTTATGGTCTCGAGGTAGATGTTATAGGCGGGCTCGTTGGGGACCATAACATTGCCCGGGGAGGACGACCCACAAAGATGTTAGTATGTGGGCCCAGCCCTAGACCGCGGCGGCAGTCTAGAGATGGCGTGGACGTGTATGGAGCACTTGTTGGTGTGCGCCTGTAGTCTAGATCCGCACTTCTAGACGTACGCAGCTGGCATTACTTAGCATTTTATAGAGGCATGTTCTTTGGCCTTGAACATACCCCACTAAGACCAAAACCAACCCATTCCCCCCCCATGCGCCGAGGTAGTAAAGCAGTGTCTTACATCACAAGCGGCATATTGCACTCTGAGCGTATCTGGGACTCTAGCGGGAGCGGAGTGAGGCAGTTATGTAGAGTCCTGAGTGAAGTGAAGGCTTTGGGCGCCGAGACGAGAGAGTAAGTGCCTCGAACTGTATGATACGTATACGTCTGTAAGCGATTTAATCTGTATATAGTAGTTTAAATGTAAGCGTAGCGAAAGTCTAACAAATAATTCCACTAAAATATCTTCCACGTACACATATTCCACATATTCCACAATATAACTATGTTCGTCGTAAGGGAACGGAGTAGAGTATACCCTCCGCCGTTGGGATCCGAATCGTACTCGTAGATAGATAGATAGATAGATAACACTTTATTGAGACACCACATTTATGACTTAATATTAGACAATAAAATAAAAAACAAAGCTTAAAACTAGGTGCAACAATGGGCGGTCTTATCGCTCAGAGCGATATCTTCCAGACAACCCATAGCGTGTCATCATCGTAAGAGGTGATGAAACCCGACTTACTAGGTAGTAAGCCTCTGGTGCAAGAGGCCATCTTGGTCGATACCACCGCATTGTCAGGTATAATCTATCGCGAAGAAATAGTTCAGAAGCATTACTGTGTTAGAATGTGAAGGGCACTGTAGCAAGTGAAACTACTGGACGATAGACACTCAAATACTCGAAGCAAGGTACCACCAAGTGTCTTCAGGGTTGCCATCTCTAAAATTTGACAACCCAGACAAGACGCGTAAAAACCTCGGATTTTTGAACCCTGAACCCGGACATGTCAACAGATTTTTTAAACTTAGTCAGTGTAATAAAAAATGCCATAAATCACTTATTTATTTATTTATATATTTTCAGACCTTAAAATTAAATTTGGTCATCGTTTATCATCATTTTAAATGTACCTAACAAAACATAATCTTATTACAGTTTGTTACAAATGTGTTAATCAGTTAGATTTTTTTTATTCCGGTTAGTTCCGGGTTTAAAAATGTAAAGTCTTAACATAAAATTTTTGAACCCGGACTACTAATGAAACGCTGCCCGGACGCTCCTCGGACGCCCTCTAAACGAGGACAAATCCGGGGATGTCCGGACGGATGGCAACCCTACTTCAGAGTATTAGTATAAGAGTGTAGTACTCAATACCAAGCGCACGACTTTCCCGTGTCACTTATTTGCGTGACAAAAATGATCAATAAAACGTCCAAGAGATACATAATGATAGAGATGGTAAAAAAAATAATTACTTGAAATAATTGCGCTTATACTTTCGTGAGGTTCACTTACAGCAAAATGCAAGCAAAAAACTGCTAGAACAATTTTAATACTTGCAAGTCTGGCATTTATTTATCTGTTCATTCTGCAAATGGCCTCGTTCCAATTGAAAAACTTTTCTCCTTATTATAATAGCCTGGGTCATTCAATCCAACGGTTATAGGTACGAAGAAACTGTTAATTAAAATAACTTCATTAGCTGCCTGCGACTTGGCACGTGACCGGTATCGAGAACAGTCCTCTGCATACATAGCGGAATACATCGTAGAACCTTTCTTGGCAGGTATTGCCAATTTATTTAATGATAGCTACTTTTATTGCATTTCATGATAGCTACCATCTCTAACATGATCTTTCCGCGTAGATTATTGACAAACAGTAGTTTGAGAAAAGTCACATACAAAAGTTTAAAAGTTAGTAATCCTATTGTTATAAAATAGATAATCTGAACCTAAAAATTTAAATCCCATGACAACAACCTAATACAAGTGTAAAGAGATACATCCTAATTTGATCGAGTTATGTCATCCATTTACATTAGTACTTAAGAAAGGTTCATTGCTCGAATATAGAATAAAATATGTTGAAGTATTTTATCATCAAGTGCTTACTTCATTAAGAAATTACTTAGCAACAAGTAATTACTTCTAAATACGAGTGTAAGTGATGGGGCAACTTGTATCGATTATACTCGTAGTTGTCGATATGTAAGGAATATTTTCCTTGCGGGTTTACACAGATGTTTACTATTTTATTATTTTTAAAAGGTTAATTTTAATTTGATATATCAGCTAGTATCAAAATTCGGCTGAAATAGTTAGTGGGCGTTGACTTAGAAACTTATTCTTTTTACAGCTCTAAAGAACTGTAGACATTATGATAACATTTTATTATTATTTATTTTATATATTTATTTGGGGATTCTTATCCAAAATGGTATTCAGTCCCATCGTACCCTAACCTTACGACTAGTTCTACATTAACTTATGACTACTATAACATTACTAGTAAACTTATGCGGACAAGATGAAATCATTAGTGCATAAATACATCCAGCCAGTGGCACGCGGGCTGCTTCGCAACTAAGGTCTGATAATATGTTGATTATCTAATGTACCCGTATCATACCTATTTAACCTAAATTTATGCAACAATGAGTCCCTCTCGGCACTGTACTTATACGGTATCATGAGATAATCACATACTTGCATGCCTTTATCTAAGCATTTGATATTTATTTGGAATTGATACTTCCACGCGTTTCTGGACAGCAGAAAGACGGACAATCAAGTGATCCTCTTTTCTACAACACTAACAAGTGAAACCTTACGTAGTACTATTATTTATTATGTGACGTTTTATGGTTTTTTATTTATGTATGTAAGAGCCCTTTAGCTTTCCGTGTCTGTATCTTCTAAATCCTTAACCACGCAACGGATTTTAATACGGTTTTCACCATCAGTCATATTATAACTTTTCCGGGAAGGTTGATTCATAAAAAAATATATAAAAACCGGACAAACGTAAAATATTGATGGAGCGTCACGACGTTGCTATGGGTCAAATGTTATTTTCGATGACGAGACTTGGTTAAATGCAAACCACACGGTATCTAAGAACTGGACTGACGACACCGCCGCTAAATACAATTAGTGAATATTTTAAATTCGATAAAAAAACTCCCTAAAATATACTGAGCTAAACAAAAAAAAGGGCAAACCCGGAAAAATACGAGTAGTAATTTTCCTTCGCATTCATTAGGGAAGATAACTGGCAGCCTAAATTTGGCTTTGCGTGGTGACCGATCTTTTTGCGTCATCCGCAATTTTTATTTTTAGGATATTTTTTTGTTTATTGTACAACTACTTTATTTCAAATTGAACACGAAAAATGGTTTTACAAACGTTATTTAAAATAAAAGTATAACATAATATACCTAATAAAAAAAAATTAAAGCCTATATTATATTTTAATTCAAATCGATTTTTGCCTAAGATCGATATTTTCCGATTTATACCCAGAAGAGTAGGCAAATTTTTGTTTGATTAATAACTTGTTTATTTTCAATTATACATTGTTAAAAACAAATTTGTTTACAATAAAGTTACCTACAATTTTGTTTCTCATATTTTTTTTGTCGGATTGATATTTTTCGATTAATTATTATCATGTGTCATTATTTTCAATTTTACATGGAAAATTGTTACCAACAAAAACAAAGTTGTTTGAATCAAATTTCCTAGTTTTGGTTCATATGATTTGTTTGGTAGGATCAATATTTTTAAATTTATACCCGAAAAGAGGTTAGGGTATCTTATTACTCTATTATCACGTTTATGAAATGAGATGAAATGAAATGAAACCTAACCTAACTCATTCAATCAAATCATTTAATCTGATATTGAAACAAATTAGTAGCTTCTTTTTAGAAATATACGGTTTTGCATGAATCATAAAAACTTCTATGATTTTTTTTAGTAAAAACTTCATGGTTGGTTTTTCTTTTTAATAGACATTATTTTGACAGTGGGGAAAGAGAACGCACGAGTTCGGGAAAGGTAAAAAAAGCACGAGTATGTAATAACCCACATCCCGAACGCTATACGTCCCTGCAATACGCCACTTTTTGAGCATCTGTATTAAAAAGAAATATTTAGTGACATTTCCGCTGTAAACAATGCTTATGGCCGAGTTGCGGTGTGCACCACACTTCCTTCCGCATCAACTGCAAATAGGATACAGAATTAATAAACCAAAAACGATTCGACACGTGTTTCGCCTCTACACAAAGCATCCTCAAGAGATTTTGACTCGAGCGCTGGACTGACAGTGGGTCTAGGCCCTAGACTCTAGGGTCTGTATAAGCATTGTTTCCAGCGGAAGTGTCACTAAATATTTCTACGTTTTTGGTAATGGTTGAAAAGTAACGCAAATGTTAGCATTTGCGTTACGTTTAAACGATAAAACTCTGAATCAATAAATTATCGGCGTAACTGGCCTTTTCCCTGCTCTTTAGAAGATTCTCTAGAGTCAAATTCTAGAGTCCTCGCCCCCACACACTACTGGAAAGCCAGCTCTGGCCGTGTCCACCACTGAGAGCCATGTTGACTTTCTTTTGCTCATCAACGGAAACTTCAGTACTTAGTTCATTTGAGTTTAATGTGAAGTACATACGATGCTATTTAAACCTTTATATAGTCTCATTCGGTAATATTCTAATTAAGAAATGAAATACAGACTTTTATTGGCATATTTTATTTACATACTGCTTTAAGAAAATTAAAAAATTAAATTACCGCATCATTCTCCTAACAAAACAATGCTTTAAAAAAATTTTTAATTATTAAAGTACAATGTGTCCCGACCAAGGAGGTTTCTATTCAATTTAAGTACACATTATCTGTGGGGAGCACTGGTTCCGAGTCAATAGACCAAAAACAGACTTTTTCCACTGATATTGGCAAAATTGTGGTTACGCCGCACAAGCCATACAAACAATGAGAAGAAGAAGATTTTTTTCCATTTTGGCGCTATTTCGTACATACGAATTTGAGTAATGTTTTGTTGGATAAAACTTTAGTAGCAAAAATGTCATGAGATTAAATAAAGTAGTGTATGCAACTGCATATAATTAAGTATTAAAAAACTCGTGTAATCTTATTTTGAAACTCGCCTGCGCTGCGGCTCGTTTCAAAAAACTACACTCATGCTTTAATACCCTCTATTATATGACAATTTTTTATTGCAATTCTGCGAAGTTGAAATTAAAGTGCCTTCTAATATATTGTCAATACCTACTTGTTGCAGACAAGTAAAACTAGCTACTAAATACGAATTCTATAACAAAATAGCATGTGTTAAGGCGTATCACACTATATTTTGTCTTTTTCACTTTCGAGAAACACTGAATAAAGTAGGAATAACAATGCAGGGCGAACTCTGTACCGAACATTCTGAAAACTTTACACAAAATCGTGTCTCAAGTTCCATATCAGGTAAATGATTAGACTTCGTCTTTAGCTGCAATGTATAATAGTATGTACTGTAAAGGTGCGCCAGGGAGATTAGGTACTATAGTAGATTATGCCCCGAGGGAGTAAAGCAGTGTCTTACTTCACGGGCGGCATATTGGACCCTGAGCGTAAAAGGGATTCTAGAGTTAAACTCTGAGCGCAGCGACGGTCATAATCATCATAATAATAACCAGAATAATATTATGGCATCGAATATTTTATGGAAAACTCTGTTTTAGACTTTCGCGGTTGTTAAGTTTTTTTAAGTATTAGTACTCACGGGATGTATACCACGATTTAGTTGCTTTTAGAGCTCCCGACATTTCAGCACAAATTCATGCACCATGTTCAAAATTATAACATTATATAAGTAAATATTTAAGTTGTTAAAATAACATCAATCACCGTGTTTTCTCCCTAATTAATTACAATAGCGCCTTTTCTATTTTTTCTGTATGCTGCCTGTGGTGGCCTGTTCGATTTATGAATAAACTCTTTTCACAATGCCCGTATCTACTCCATAATAAGAGTTTTTCTACAACTAACGTTCCAAATCCTAAACACTTTACGCCCATGGGAGTTTCATACAAAATTACAGCCCGGGGGATTTAATGCCTTGCTTTACGTCGAGATTACGTGATATGTAATTGGACACTGTCGAGCAGATGATATGAAAGACTAATTATTGTATACGTTATACGTAGGATGAGGTACAGAGTCTACACACATTAAATAAAACTTTTTTTTATACCACCTGATCGACATGTCCAATTACATATCACGCAAACTCGACGTAATGCAAGGCATTACATCCCCCGGGAGTGTAGGAAGACTTTGTAGGAAGACTACTACGGAGTAGATACGGGTTGAGAGTTTATTCGGAAATCGAACTGGTCACCAGACAGCACACAGAACAAAAGAAAATAGCCGGAATTGTAATGAATTTGAAACAAAAGACGGTGTTTGGTTCCTAACAAAAATATTACTACGAGTATGGCCCTCCATAACTGGACTAATGTGTCCAATATTATTATTAACTTATAATTTTATTGTCTCGCTGTAAAATAGGCGGAATTGTAATGAATTTGAAACAAAAGACGGTGTTTGGTTCCTAACAAAAATATTATTACGAGTATGGCCCTCCATAACTGGACGAATGTGTCCAATATTATTATTAACTTATAATTAATTTTACTTGTAAATGCTTTTTATGAAGCCCTGAGTTTTTATTGTCTCGCTGTAAGTAAGAAAAGTAGAGTATTCACCTCGAGGATAAAGCCTGTCTTCGTCATGGCGCGGCTTGAACCCCTCGCTTCACTCAGGACTATAAATAACACCCTCGCTTCGCACGCGAATTAAATTTCAATCGCCTCGCTGCGCTCAGGGATGAGTGTCATGCTATGAACTGTTACGCCCAGGTTCCAATATGTCACCCGTAACGTAGGACACTGATCTACTCCCTCGGTGCATTATATAGTATTGCAAAATGCAGCATAGCATATACAAATATATGCTATATATAATATATACTATATTTTGAGTATAATTTTATCGTACTAAACTATTATCAACCGGCAAAACACTCACGTTAGGGATTGAATCCATCCACCGCTTCGAGTATATCAGATGCACATCTTCAGGGCGAGTATGCAGGGACATCCATGAATTCTCGGCGGGCGCTGACGCGGGACGTATTCGGTTCCTAAATTTAAGTGTTTTTCCGGTTGCTAATAGCTTAAAATGTGTCAAACTCACGAAAACTTCAATGCATAAATACTTTTATCTTATTTATTTTATAATATTGAATTTCGCGGTCATAAAGATAGACAAAAATACACAATAAACTTGACGCGATCGAATTACAAGGGTACAAACCCTTGTAATTCGATCTCTATAAATATAAATGTAGCAGGTTGAGATGGAGTACTTCGTAAATTGTGTCACCTGTTTAAACAAACATCAACGCACCGTCACTGTTTTAAAGAACAACAAAAATTAAATATATCATGGAAGCTAAAATAAAATACGCCATGGTGTATCTTTAAAGAAGACAATCTTATTCCATCCAAATATTTCGTCGAGAGCATGTAAGGTTGGAAAATTGCTGCATTTATTGAAACAATGTAGTTTAGCTCCGAATGTCACTTCTATCTCCACAATGTACGAAGAGCTTCGGATTCGAAGTGACTTCTGACAGTATCTGTCCTGAAAGTCTAATCTGAGTTTCTTTGACATATTTCCGTGGCTTAAAACTCGAATAGCGCCCGAGTTTGCATGGTATCACGGAAAGCATTCTTGGTGGGTGTTTTGTGAATCTATCTTGGCACCACCCTGCGCCATTCGAATTTCAAGTCACGGAAAACCGTGAAACAAACTCAGACTAGACAGGCAGCAGGATAATCGGAACGGCTTCTAAGTTCCCAGAGCCTAAAAAGTCCTCGTGTAACTTTTTAGTACAGTTTCTGGGCTAATTAAGTTTTCGACCTAATTAAGGATTTGTCAATAATGGAAAGAAATTTATGTGAGTTTCACAAATACTAAACTATTAATTAACCGACAAAACTCTCACGTAACAGATCACACGCACACATTAAACACACATTAAAGACCCGGGTTTGACAAGGGTTAACTAACGGATCGCTGAAATAAACACATAAATAGTTTTCAGTTTTAGATTCATACTTGCTCTATAAGACCTGAAATCCGAAACTTATGGATATGGACGACTATCATGAAGGTGTGCCATGGATAGTTTTCCGAAGACTCAAATGAAGTGCTTCCAACCAGGATCTTACTAAAGCTGCAAAACTATTGATAAAAATTCCAATCTTACGAATTGGTCCTTGAATTGGAGTGGTCGTGGGAGAGGCATATGTGTGGGGGAGGCGTTTGTTCAGCAGTGAACAGGACGTTCACTGCTGAACAAACGCCTCCCCCGGCTGAGATGATGATGATGATGATGAACTGGTTGGAATAACTTTGTAATATTAAATGATAAAAATACATGGGTTCTAAAACGTAACTGTTGAAATAAGGCTGCCTACTCGGCACCTCTTCTATATTATTATATTTTATAAGCTGTATGCCTCTACCGGTATTTACAGCGTCACCGGATGGGGGCATCTCTCCTTGTTTCGGCATAGATATGCAGTAGGTGTTCTTAATTCTTGACTTTAGTTGACTGTATAATGTGAATAATTATGTACCAGATTAAAGATGTAACGAAGCCGCAGATATCTTCTCACATACTCACATGACGCACCCTTCGAAACCCATTGAGCCTCGCACCAAAATTTGCGCGTGTCGTATTGTTGACGTACACACTACAATCTATTATTTATCTATAGTGTGACACAGATAACTCATACTTTGTACGCCGAAGCGTGACGCCGAAGTTTACGATACGAATACTTTTTCGCAAACTGTTTGTGCTCTCTCCTGTATAAATCAGGCCTCTGTATAAATCAAAGATACGATTACGTTACACTTATGCAAATTTTCGCGCTAGGTCAACTGATTTGTTATAATACTCGTAGTACAGCAAATTTATTAAATCTGTGGTGAAGATATTAACTCTATTACGATCAAATATCTTAACAAATTCAAGAGGCAAATACATTTATTTATAAACATAAGAAAATATTACCTATAAATATTAATGGGTTTGGTGAGTAGGTACATAATAAACCTAGCGATAAAAATATTTATCAATATACCTATATAATTAACCCTTATTGATCTTGGTCACGCTATAACTTGAGAACGGATGGAACAATCTCGCAATTTTTTTTTGTTGTCTTAATTGTTGTCAGGGGAAAGTTCTTATGAAAGAAAAACCAAGAAAAGACGGGAGGATATGGCGAGTCCGAAGGCCGAGCCTACTTAGGGAACGAAGTCGCGGGCAGTCGCTAGTAATATATAAATTACTATTTTCTTAGTTTTATACTAGAGATATCTAATTATTTTAGCATACTTTTGCAATTCATTGATAACCTGGTTAATTGTATTAAGAACATATTAGGGGTAAGGTTCAATAAGGAGTTTCTGGCTAGGAGTTCACTCATTCACTGGCACACACATCACAACTACCTTTGCGGTAAACATGAAGGTGAGTTACACACCACTGGAAAGGCCAGTAGGTAGCCAATAATTAAAATATTGCTATGTTATAACGTAATACACAGGTTGCCCCGAAACTCAACCATAACCTGGTACCGGGCGAGGGGCGAGAGGCCAAGGTATACCAGATATGAAAAAACAAAGAAAAAACCATTTATTTTCCAACATGCAGTAACAAAGATAACTGGCAATAATTCTGTAAACCATAACTCGTCAAAACTTAATTTATTTTACTTAGCCAACAATGTTTATTACCTTGATTTGTGGTTGCGATTACTGTTATTTGAGATTACATCATTAAAAAAAACTGAAAAAAATTTGAACTTTTTTGAAAAATGTAATACAGTTGCTCAAAAAATTGGCGAATTGCAGGGACGTATAGCGTTCGGGATGTGGACTCGTGCTTTTTTTTACCCTTCCCGAACTCGTGCGTTCTCTTTCCCAACTGTCAAAATAATGTCTATTAAAAAGAAAAACCAACCATGAAGTTTTTACTAAAAAAAATTATAGAAGTTTTTATGATTCATGCAAATACGTATATTTCTAAAAAGAAGCTACTAATTTGTTTCAATATAAGATTTAATGATTTGGTTGAATGAGTTAGGTTAGGTTTCATTTCATTTCATCTCATTAAATTTCAATAAATAAAAAAAATCTACTGAAGAGTTGGCTGTATGGGCATAGTTCCCTTTGCCTACCAGAATGGGTGAAGAAAAAAAATCTCTGCTTATATTCTACGGTTGGCGCCATTTACCAGAAATTTTCTTTGCGAGTTTATTTTATTAAATTGCTTAATTTTTTCGCATCTGTATTAAAAATAATCGTTCAGTACACGTGCGGAACCGTCATTGCAACTTGTTCCGACTGTCAACGCTCGCCTTCGGCTGCGCCTCGGCTCGGGTAGACATGTGTCGGAACTTCTTGCAATGACAGCCTTTCCTCACTTGTAATGAAATATACTATATTATCGCTTGGCTAAGTGACATGGGTTTTTTCTTATTTTTTTATAACTGATATACCTTGGCCGCTCGTCCGGTACCAGGTTATCTTTGAGTTCCGGGGACACATGATATATGTGCGAGACGAGTACATAGCCAAGTTGAAACTGTGTTTAATTAATGCATTCCGATAATTGTTATAGTTGTACTAACAAGCAGTTATTAGCATTTTGTTATATACATGAACGGATAAATAACTCGTTTAGTTCTAGTTAGTCGTTAACTTCCAGTTAGTTTTTTTTGTACTATTTTAATTTAAATGTCGCTTAGATAAGTCAACATAGATTTATGTATTTAATTTGGAATTCAGCTGTCGTAGTCGTTAACAGCCTTACTTATAAACACTGCTTAAATTTGAATGACGTCATTTAGTACGGCGCAGAACATTTTTCCTGTGCGCACTACGTCATTTAAAGTGATAAGGCTGACTTTAGCAGTAAAGTACCACCTTAAGAAAAATACTATGTAGGTAATCTTTGTTTTCTTACACAATCAATTATACATTACAAAAGCGATGAGACTTGCTTGAAACAAACTGGCCTAGCTGTAAGGGGGCACCATGCAATACACAAACTTAATTATTATTAATTTATTGAACATTTTATAGGTATTGTTTATGATTCCCATGAAATGCTCTATATTAATATA
The DNA here is from genome assembly GCA_917880725.1 of Selenia dentaria. Lineage (NCBI taxonomy): Eukaryota > Metazoa > Arthropoda > Insecta > Lepidoptera > Geometridae > Selenia > Selenia dentaria. Next base: position 24,062,533 of record OU862879.1, read on the forward strand.
GTATTTTACTAAGTTCATGTAACAGCTCTTTTCTAAATGCACGATTTTAGAACGATATGTTCAAAGTTTTGTCTTTTATTACTTCTATTTGACCTGGCCGAAAATTCTAAGGATGATTAATTTGTACTTAGAAATACGGGATTACTCACGTAATATTTATAGGATAGGTCTGACTATAGTTTCGAACACATTGGATGATTAATTATTAATGATAATTAATTATATTTTTTTTACTATGTTAATAGTTTATATCCTAATCTTTTCTTCTTCCAATTATATATTCAATTGCTTTTCGTTGGTCTCGCTAAAACCTAGAATCGTCGTCACGTAATTGTTTTTTTTTTTGTGTTGTTCGCTCAATTACAGCGTAGTTAAAACATATATTTCACCATTTTTTGTGACCCTTGCTACTTACGCGATTGATTGTCATTCACCGTCTATAAAGATAACATCAAGCTAGGCGAAACATCTTTGGAGTGTAACTCAAAAAACACTTGACCGAATTTGATGAAATTAAAAATGAATTCTCAAAATCGGACTACTCTGTAAATTTTATGCGTGGTGATACATAAAAAATATATGTCTCGACTTGAGAAGATTTCCCTTTTGGAAGTCGGTTCAAAAGGAACGTATTTTCTTTGTTTCAGAAAATGGTTGGCTGAGGAAGTAGCTGCTAAAGCGGCTGGCAAGGACCCATCTTTTATCAAAGTGCTTATAAAAAGTTTTGGATGGTCGTTTTTACCGGGTGGTCTAATGCAATTATTATATGTTTCATTGCGGTAAATATTCCTATTTCTTCCTACTAAATAATACATAAGCATAAATAAGTTATTATAGTTTTTTAAACCTAAATACGTCCATATTTGGACAAAATCCACTGCAACTTTACTTTTTCTGCAACAAATGGGCTACCAAATAAACTAGATACAGTATAAACAATATATTATGTGTGAATCGGCACAATATGTTTAAGCTCGCAGAAGCTGACCTTTACTAAACCCAGTTCGGTTATTTATTATATAAGTGGCTTTCACCCCGAATTAAAGAATTACTGGCATTGATTATTTATGCTGGAATGGAACAGATGGCACTACACTGCCAGAACATTAGTATTCTCTAGGAAGAGCCGTTCTGTTTTGAGAATATTAGTGTTGCCTGAAATTAGACACAGCCGGTGTACGCTTATACCACGTAATACTACAATCAAAACATCATCAGTTTTAGACACGTGCAAAAGAATATTTTCAATCATAAATAAAATAATTATACCTAAATAGGTACCCTAGCCGAACGTATAATGGTACACATACAGCAAAAGCCTCTTTAAGAGATTATACTTTTATTTTAAGTACTTTGTAACCAACGTGGTTAAAAGTAATTAGTGAACATCGAGTAAACCAGTTTTCTTTTGTTATTAGAACAGGCACACCTCTGCTATTCGGGCAGCTCCTCCAGTTCTGGTCTGTAGACAACACCATGTCAAGAGAGACTGCTTCTTACTACGCTATCGCCATGATTGCCTGCAACTGGGCGGCTGCGTATCTCAACCATCATGGAAACCTGTACTGCCAACAGTACGGCATGAAGCTCAGGATTGCCACTAGCTCGCTTATGTTTAGAAAGGTAAACCCGTATAAAACACTGAGAAAATTTTTAAACTTTGAAGCTAGAAGTTGCCATCTTTTGATTATTAGGGCAGAAACCATACAAGTTCTTAAATGTTTTTGTATAATAATAAAATTTAAGAAAGCAAGAATTTTAGTCAAAATGTTTTTGACGTTCAATATTCAACGTTCGTGTACTTTTCAGGTGATGCGCATGGGCAACGCGGCTCTCGGGGAAACCACAGCAGGCAAGGTTGTTAACCTCCTGTCTAATGATCTCCAGAGATTCGACATGGCCTTCCTCTTTTTGCATTATGTATGGATAATTCCAATTCAGCTGGTCGCCGTCTGCTATCTGGGCTACGTGCAGGCAGGATACGCTGCCTTGATTGGATTAGCTGCCTTGATGCTTATAGCTTTACCAATACAAGGTAAGATTTAAGTTTGTGTCTCGTAGATTATATCCGTTTCTGTCACTATTAGGATTGTGCGATTTATATTTTCATTATATCATTATGTGCAGTGTGTAATAAAAACTTATTAACTTACCATGGTGATGGTGATGGATGATGATAATGATGATGAGAAAGTACCTACATCCTGAATGTTATTCCAGTGTTATTGCGTGAAAGAGTTAACACACATCCATACATCCATATACATACAAACTATGGGTTTTATAATATTAACCCTTTGCGTACCAGATACGTAAATTTACGGGAGTTTCATTCATAAATCCTTTACCAATAAATTGTCTATTGTCTATTGTCTATTTGTTTTAATTATTACGGTATAGTAAGGGTTAATTTATTACCAAAAGACTGAGGAGCTACGTCGGTATGATTAGCTTAAATGGATTAGGGTTGGATAACGATTCTATAACTTCTAACGACTGTAAATGTACATATATCACTGCTGGTAAGTATAGGTAAAACCTGACGTCTGTACTCTGTACTGTATCTGCCACGAAAAGTATTAAATCGCTATTAGATGTAAATGAATGTACTGTTAAGGAATATTGTGAGACGCGTGGGATACACCCTGGTGTTGACATTTGTAATAATATATTCTTAAGATCTATTGTTAATTTCTATTATTGTTATTTTGGCACTAAATTGATAACTCTGACATTAATTATTACATTATTATTTTTTGACATAATTTGGTATTTTTTTTAGATTTTATATTATATACTTGATATTATTTGGTTCATTATTTTTTTTGTTTATTTTAATTGTGTGATAATATGTAATTGTATTTTATGACGTTTATTATCACAATAAACTAATTTGAATTTTAATTTGGATGAAGATTGACTGTCGTCACCAATAGTTTCCTGAAAACAGTTAAGCAGCAATAAAATGGAAAACATTTTGATAATGCCTACGAAGAAATAATGTCAGGAAGCATAACTCAGAACAAATTCCACATAAAAAGTAGTCCTTGAAACCAAAACGACGTATGATTCCAAATACGAATTACTTCCGAGGTTACAAATAGACATGTTCGTTGATTGGTTTAAATTTCAGAAGGAAAGCAGGGATTGGTCCACGCGCTTGCTGCAACGTCTACTATGACAGCTGAGTCATAGCGGCGTGAACGATGTTATTGATTTAGCACGACTTTTATTGGGTCATTTTTTAAGGCAGTTAGTCTTCCTGATATTATTTCTTCGTATGATAATACAGTGATAGTAGGCCCTATTATATATATATAGGTACTTACTCGTACACAGGTTAGAAAATAAAATGTGAGCACAACCGCAGGACAGAACGTTAGTTCAAAACTACCGTGTTCTGTGCAATATCTCAAAATAATTGCTCTGGTAATACCCGCAAAGAATGAACCGTAAAAATTGGTAACTACCATTTATAACAATATATGACCAATTATGAGAGACAGATTTAATACCTAACATAAAATTGTCTTGATAAAATTAAATATATGGGTTACGATAAAATATTTCGTGTAGGTAATGTAAAGTAGTAAGTATAAATTACTGAGAATAGTAAACAGTTTTATCTGACTGCTTAAAATGAAGGTTCAAACTTCGAAGATGGTAGTTAAACTAGATTAATAGTTAAAGTTCAGGTAGACCAATGTAGGAGGCGTTGTTAGAAAATTATATGCATGGCCTTTTATTTTGGCTCCTGAAACAGTTTAAAGTGGTTTAGGGGCCTATTTATATTTACATATTGTAACTTTGAAAAATTGCAAGTTTATACTATTCATGATTTAAAAAAAATACCATACCATATTATTGAGTTGTTATTTTTATATTTGCAACCTTGAACATATATAAAGTTGAGAACTTATATAGTCCAGTCAAATTAAGCGATATTTTGCAAACTGTGGAAATAATTCGCGACAGGGGTTTATTTATTTCATTATGGTTTAATATGAATCATGCGTAACATCCCTACGAAACTTAACCTCCGGAAGAGGGTTATATCGAGTAAATACTTGGAATTGCATAGCTTCATTCAGGAAAGAGTGGCGGTCCCCATATTTTTATACTATACTTAAAATCTACCTTATTATCTTAGAATTTTTCAATCAACTTCCAAAAGCAGGAGTATTTTATCAATTCGAGGTATATATATTTTTATGTATAATCACTAAAAACTGTTTGCAGAGTAGTCCGATTTTAATAATTCTTTTTTGTTTGGTAAAGTATACGTTTGAGATAGTGCCGTATAAATTTTATCAAATTCAGTCATAACAAAAATCATAAACGTGAAAATGAGTTTGTTTCTTTAATTGTTTCAACGGTAGAAGAATAATAATAAAGAGATATAATATATCTTATATTATATTTTAACCTAACATTATATATTACTTTTAGGTGTTCTCGGAAGGCTAATAGGCATGGTTAGATTTACGACAGCCGAAAAAACCGATGACAGGGTTAAAATAATGAATGAAGTTATTAACGGAATCCAGGTAAGCTTGGATATTTTACATTTTATGATACGAGTAAGATTATACCTACTGTAAAAAATATGCCATGTTGAATTAAATGTATTTTTTTAGGTTATAAAAATGTACGCATGGGAAATCCCCTTCCAAAAGATAGTGGGACAAAAGCGCGCTGATGAATTGAAAGAAGTGAGAAAGGCGACCATTTACCGCACGATTTTCATCGGTTTCATGATATTCACTGAAAGAGCTGCGCTGTTCATCACCATTCTCACTTACATATTGTTCGGGAACGCGATGACGGCCACTGTTGTGAGTACAACATATTTGTTTTGTATTGTTGCTATGATTGTTTTGTTTTAACTATTGTGCTTGAGTTTTTTAATTTGTTTTTAATGCAGGTTTATTTACATTTTGTAGAAATCTTTGTGAATGAGTTCGTTTAGAGAAGTACTGCCACCATATCTTTTTCTACCGTGAAGCAGTAATGTTCGCAATACTGCATTCTGGTTAGTGGGCAAATTAAGTTTATATGTTCCACCCAGACACGCCAGACCCAGGAACTTGCTTCATATACCAAGCGCACGCTCTAGGTATCGCAGAAACTCATTTTTAATAAGAGCACCAATAGCCTTTAATGACTTTGTTGAGCACGACCATCCCATTGACCTTTATTCTAGCAGGTTATGTAACATTAACCAGGCTTTTGTTACTGATATGCAATAAGTTATCTAAACATTTTTTTTATTTTTAATTGAGCGGCTATGTACGCTTATCATCTACCTACTTTTCTATATGTTAAATTTATTTATTTGTTAATTTTATAGCATAGTTATTTGTTAATTCTAGCATCTACATATGTTTATAGTATCTCTTAATTATCTGTGGAGGCTTGTTATTGGCTTATCTTAAGCAACTTCTTAACCTTATACTGTAACTATAGCTGTAAGCCCCCCAAATAAAATAAAATAAAATAAAATAAAATAAAATGAAAGTATGGTTGCCAGCGAAATTACAGGCACTTGAGACGTAATAGCTTACGGCCTTACCTACATAACATTTGCTGTGCGCACTGCTAAGTAACGTCATTTAGGGCAGCGTTTATAAGTAAGATCTTTAATGTCTCAGGGTAACGTGCGTGCGATTCTCTGTGCAAACATCGTTGCATCTTTGACAACATCCATGAACAACGACGAGATTACATGAAACGTTAGAAAAACAACCTCTATGTACAAGGGCGATATCTCAAAATATTTGACATTAGTAAGCTCGTCGACGAACGCAACGACAAATTATTAGAGAATCGCATGTACATGTTGTCACTAAGGTACGACGTCATGCATGTGTTCTAGGCAGAGGTCACCACTGAGCCTCCTGTTTTTGACATCTAGTGACATACAAAAATACATTGTACACCGACGACATAGGTAACTTTATTGAAAACCAGTGTCACGTGGCAGGCTGTACTACTCGTTGCATGTTGTACGTACTCTTTTTGTTCACTGTAACAATTTAAGACCAGACATTGTGTATTATATAGTTTATATATAAAAGTATTATAGCTATAGCTTTGAACATTTTTATTCATGTAATCTCATTTTCCTACTTATTGAAGTTTATTAATTGAATTGAAGTTCCCACTTATTGAGTAAATATTTATTTCAAAGTGCGCTTGTGTCAAAAATTATAAATGTTACAGGGAAGTTTTTCTAGTTAAGAGCATATTATATGTTATTCCAAAACTTCAGGTCCTAAATCTTCACTATTTATTACTTACATTTTATCTATTAATTTGTTACTCAAACTTAAAACTTGAGCTTCTTATAACAAATCTAAAATGTTATCAACTTCCGTTCGATAAAGATTTTAAAGATAGATTGAAATTTGCACATGTTATTTATGTATATAAGATTAATCAATTTCCAAAGGCACACGGTACTACGCTTATAAACTTATATCCTATAAATGTCGAAGATATTGTCAAGCTATTGTAATATATTATATTGTACGATGTACGTTTTTGTCTGACCTGGCCCCGCGTGGGGCGCCAGATTATTCTTATTTCTTGGCGCTTGGCACGCGCACTCACCATGTTGCGAGTCAGTGAATGTACCTACTCTTAAAAAAATACGATGAGTATATTGTATTCATTGAATTGGATCATATATTTTATTAACAAATATTCGTATTTTCTATGCATACACAACTATCAGTATCTCTGGTTGCACTTCCGTGGATGTAAGGTGCCTTAATATTCATATATCAAGATCATTCAGCTGTTTCAACGCTGAGTAGTAAACATCACGAATATATACATACTATACTATAAGCATACATACACTACATACGGGCAGACCATCACACACTTGCGCAATAATACCCAATATAAGAGGTTTTTTTAAGGTGTTATGAAACGGTACAAGCACAAGGCCCATCTGATGTTAAGTGGAAACCTCTGCCTAGAACAGATACATTAACGTAACAAACAGTAACGGACTGCACTGCGCCCGCATTGTGCCGTAGGTAACGCATAAACATTAAATTGTTAAGACTCACGTGCCTTTAATTTCGCCGGCAACCATGCCTTTGAACCAAAATAAAGTATTGCGATCATTACTGATTCACGTAGAAAAGGTTCGGTATGATGATTAACGTTTAGCTGTTGTCGGTCTCGGTTATTACCTCATAGAGCACCAGTCATTAAAAAAAGTCTGTGGGATTCGGGTCGTCTGAATACTCCGATACTAGGACTGTCCGCTATAGCCATTATATCCATCAAGTCGCTCTGGGCCCACGTGATGGATTATGGCAAACAATTTCTTCTCTCTAAATGACGGCTGGTGCCCCTGCATTGGTAACGCAAACCAGATTATGGCTTATAATTCTAGCTGGCCTTATTAGGTACACGAGCAAACCTTCGTGTCATGCAACGCGGTTGTCCAAAACAGTTTGTAGCATCCTACCCAGGACTTTATACAGAGCATTGATGTATATATTCTACACTGCTTCTCAAAACTACATTTATATAATATTTTGCAAATGCGTGTATATCTGTGGCAGCCAAAAAGCTGTAGTTTTTTTAATTGTTTTACTAAATACGGTATTTCGGGCACTGTAAGTAATGGAGTATTGTTAACTTGCTTCCGCTGCAGATCTACCCACTGCAGCAGTTCATGAATGCAGCACAAATCAACATCACTTTGGTGCTGCCTCTTGTATTGTCGTTTACGGCGGAATTGATTGTTTCGATTGGTCGAGTTCAAGAATTTCTCAAATTAGGTAAGCATACCATACATACATACAATCTTAATTCGAATATAATAATAAGTTTTCATGAAAATTATACTTTTTCTCTTGCATTTTATTCGGATATCTACATACAGTCATGTTTTAACGTACGAGTTTAATACAGCGTTCAACATATAATACCAACATTATTATTGTTTTTTACACGCATCACGTATATAGATCCCTTTACACCATAACACAGTAATGTGTACGCACTATAGCTTCGTGGGAGCATATGGCACTGCGATGTGCCTACTATACCTTGAGAGTATAGGATAGGCTAAATAGGATATAAGGCAATAAGTACATACTTGATCGAAGGCACTAAGGGAATATTTATAATGCACGCCTATATCTACGAGTATTACTTGTGGTCCCACCGAGCAACGGTCCTCTATGTCAAGCAGAGAAAATTTAAACATGTTATCATCCTGAGGAGCAGACCAGTCTACAAAGTCCCTAGCACCCCCGACGCGCTGCTATTAGCGCCACTATACTTATTCACATTATGCATACATAAACTTTTTCTTGTGTAGAGGATAGACCAGACTTGGCTGGAAAGAAGGCAGATATATCCTCGAGAAATCTCTTCAACAATATCTCCAACAACTCGGAGTTGAAGGAGCCCGAAGGTCCGGTGAGGCCGCTCTCCTTCCACCGCAAGAGTAACGACTTTAACTCTAGCTCCAACTTCAACGGTACGTTAAAGATCAATACCATACATGCTTATATTATAAGACTTGCTTGGAAATTACAAAAAGTCAAGCTGTATAGTTTAGCAATATATGTGCATCCTTAGTGCAAGGATGTAGAAAGGCTAGTTCATATATGTCATTTTCATTATGCTGATTTCAAGATGTTAGGTCTTGAGACATGTATCCACATATATTTCATTATTTTCAACTGACTTCCAAATAATAGGACTAGATTCTCAAGTCGTCGCATTTTTTTTTGTTTTTTTGATTTATATTTTGATAATTATTTTTTGTTTGGTAGATTATACTTTCGAGGTGGTCCCATTTAAATTTCCTCAAATTCGATCAAGCGGTTTTTGAGTTACACTCCAATAACTGAAAAGTGTTTTGCCTCTTCTGATGATATTTTTTACCAAAAAATGGAACCGACTTCAACAAACCGACTTTTTCCTCATAACCTTTGAAACGGCATATATAGGTTAGAAGTTATCATTTCAAACAACATTTTATTTTGCGTGATTAAAAAGCTCGGTTGCAACTACGGCATACGACGAGCTGTCACTTTGCGGCGGAAGATCTTGGAAGATAAATTAAAACATTTCATTTCTATTCGCTATATTTTTTTCCGTTACCTGAGTGGAGGACTGAATATACCCGAGTAATAGATGTGAGTAAGAGATGTAAAATTGTTGGCGAAGGTGCATAATAATAATAATAATAAATTAATAAAATAAAATAATAAACCCGCAGGGGCGGCCTTGTGGCGAGCCGTCGGTGAGTGGCGACACCGTGGACCCTGATTCTCCCTGGGGCTAAATGAGACCCCTGACCCCCGGCTTGCCTTAATTGGCCGTCCGGGGGTGGAGACGCAAGAGCAAGTAACAAAAAGCTCCAAGGGTGGAAGTGTTAAAGGGCATAACGCCGGTAGTAGCGCTCTAGTGAAACCGCAGCACACCTCTCGACACCCTTTAGCCATCCACACCAACGTTGCCCCTTTTGTCACCACTCATGGTGGCCTATATGGGGGGCCCGTTTAGTGGATGGCAAGTCACTACCTGCCTAAATATTTAAACATGAGACTAAAATTGGCAGGTGCCGTAGTCTCTTCCATAGCCCACTATCTTCCTTATCACTAATAAGTTCATATCAATAGCCTGGCCATTTTACCCATTTTTGTAATAGTTATAAGTACCATGTTACCCTTCATCCAACATTCTTTCTGTTTTTGATACTCTGCATTTTTATACCAAACAGGCCTCTAAGTGTTGGCTACAGCCCCACTTATGCCTTTGTAAAGGACCGGATGAAATCCGTGAAACTTTTTGAACAAATAATAATAATAATAATAATAATGTTTATTTTCTTCAACATACTAAAAATGGGCAGGAGTCCTCTTTTAGACATGTTATAATGCCTGTGCCAGAGGACCCCGCTCTTCCGTGTTTACAATAATATAGGTATATGCATAAGTTCTTATATCATATTTTATATGTATTTACATTCTTATGTATTTACATTCTTATATCATATCATATATATGTGCATGAGCCAAAAACTATCAATGCATGAGATATACGCATATTTTAGTAGTTATACGTGATTTTAGATAAGACGCGAAGCGATGCGGGCGTTATGCCTGCGACGCAATATTCGATGTATTTGCATCAACGACCAAATACTACTAATAAACGTTATTGGGTATTAAATTATTCTTAAATTAATCATTTGAGTACCATTGACGTAAATGTACGTGAGTTTCATTCATAAATCTTTTGTTTTAATTATCACGGTATATGAAGAGATAATGTCTTTTTATTATTGTAAATAAATTACAAAAACACTTATACGATACATAATACCGAACAGGGAATCGCAAGCAAGTCGTAAAGTATATAGTCAGTACGATCCTGATTTGAGATGGTCATGATATTATATGATTACACTTGTAATAAATATCGTCAAAGCGTACCATTTGTAAGGAAACATTTGCGATAGTCTATACATTACATTTTGGACGTAGTAAATGTATGCGACTTCTGACCGATATCCACAATTGCTGCCACTGTGTATCCACGTCGCGTCATGAAATCTTGAAACGGATCGTTTTGGTTACGACCACTTCATTTTGTCAGTAATAGTTACCGAAATCGTGATAATATCTACAGACTTTCAAAAAAAGGAGGAGGTACTCAATTCGACTGTTTTTTATGTTTGTTGCCCCATAACTTTCGACTGGGTGAACCGATTCTCAAAATTATTTTTTTGTTTGAAAGCTGGTGCTTCCCGTGTCATTTCATGATCCCATATAAATTTCATCAAATTCGGTCTAGTAATTTTTGAGATAAACTTCAATAACTGAATAGAATGGAAGTCGGTATTAAATTTTTCAAATTGTACTTGCCAAAAAACCTACACAACGGTTAAAATTAGTTATAGAGTTAAAATTCGACGCTCGGGCAGTATGCCTCAGTGGCCTAGCGGTCATGGCATCTGCCACGGATTGTCATAGGATGGTGGTTCGAATCCAGATTGTAGATGTGTAATTTGATCTTTAAACTTGCAAAGTTTATGGTCTCGCTAAGCAGGCGTTAGTGATTTGAAAATCATACCAAAACTAACAATTTCCGTTTTTTTTTTAGAAACACAGGCTTGTTTATTAAAAATATAATGTTAGGTGTATAACAAGTTAATTTACCTTCACTGGGAATGCATCCCATTCACCGTGATTAGTACGAAGGCAATAATGTAAATGAAATAGCTGTACACAAGGGATAAAAATAGTTTATACACATTAACAATCAGTGGTACATACACTATGAAGACTACGGCACCTACCAATTTAAGTCTCACAAAATGTTAAGTGAGGAATATATTAAAATAATACACTTATTGGTTTCGAGTTGGCTTCTAGGTTAATACATTTTGTTTAATGGCATAGAATATGTACATATAATTAATTGGAGATAACCGACATAGGTACGAGTACATGCCAATACATACCTGACTGACTAATTACATCCTTACTGCTTACATAATTTTGAGACGTTTTGCACTAAGATATTTGATAACGTCATTACCTTCTGTAATCTTTTCATGTACGTACCTAATTATTAAATAGTTTTATCAGTTTATTACCCAATGGCAGTGTGTTATCTGATCAGACGCATCATATAAGAGTTAATTAAATACAAACAAATCGTAGGTACCTACATACGATTTACGGTAATTAAGATAATATTTTAATCTCAGAAGGAAGGTACGCCTATTCACTTAGAAACTGTTTCATTTATACCATATATCATATTATACCATAACATTTATGATGATTTTTATTTACTAACATCATAAAAGCGGAAATGTGTTTGTGTTTAATTAGTCTTTAGCTTAACCGGCTAGAACTCGAATGATATTAAACTGGAGTTTTTTACTTCATCCAGTTTTAGTTCTACTTTTGTTTTTGTTTACTTCAGACAACTCACTATATAGTCTTCTAACCTAATATGTGTCTATGGGTGAACCTAGATATGTGAATAAACACTTATTTAGGTTCACAGTAGGGTGAAACTGCGGGTGCAGCTAGTATTTAATATACTATGTTTAACATTTGTGTGCATGAAAATGTCAGTTTTTGACCTGTGTGTGGGTATGTATATGTATATATGTATGTATGTCAGCCATCAGGTTGCCACAGACTCTGCCCGGTTTCTTGGAGAACACGTGTGGAGTTGTCCCATATAATAATATATAATAAATGGGATAATAATTAATTATTTAGCAATATCTAGTAAACGTATAGCTTCATTACATAACTATATAGTATTATAAGTAGGTTTATGGAGTAACTAGCTGACAAACCCGTTGCTTCGCTCGTGTGGCTCTACTACTCTTATATTTTATTCTATAGCGTGGCCTCGCGGTATAATGGGTTTTAATTTATTTACGCGGAACCCTAATTATTTTTAGCCTAAGTTACTCCAAAACATCAGCTGTCTGACAAAATCGGTTCAGGCATTTCGGAAATTAGCCGGAACAAACAAACAGACTGGCTCACATTTTTTGTTTTTAGTGCCGTATATATCTTGATATGGGTTTAGAAACAAGACGTTATTTTGATATTACATTTAGTGACTTTTTTGTATATAGGTAGATAAGAAAATATCATCATCTACTTACATGACTTTTTAAACATACAGAAATAAATGATTATAGCATTCGAAAACAGGAAATATTAGAACAAATACAACACATCGCGTACGGAAAAAGTAAATTATTTTATAAACTGGCGTCTTTATTGTAGGAGGTCTGATGCAAAGGAACACCAAGCTTCGCAGGAGCTTGTCTCATGGCGACGACACGGCGTTGGCACTACGTGATGTGTCTGCGAGCTGGACTGGTGATCCCAACTTCCTATCGCTCAAGAATATTTCATTCAAACTCCGCAAAGGGAAGCTCTGCGCTATCATTGGTTCCGTTGGCTCCGGAAAGGTAAGAAATCTCTACATTCATTGAACAAGTGTGATGGCAGATACATATACGTTTATAACTATCTAATATATTCATTAATTACTATGGAAGATCGCGAGTTTATAACTGAACAATACTGTACCCTCTTGTACGGGTATGGGTGACTGCATTAATATCGAAGTGTAACTCATAAAGAACGTAATATTTAGTGACACTTGCTCGCAAGTTCCAAAGTTCCATTTGTAAACGTAAACGTCAACCTGCGCCATTATTCGTCGTACAAACTATGATTTGTTTGTGCCACAGTAGCCCTAGATAAATGACAGTTTATTCTGTTTCACGCAAACGACATGTTACGTTAAGGTGCGTCCACATTTGTAACATTTTACCGAACATTATCCCGTGAACGTATCAGAAACGCGTGTCAGTACCGATAATGTGGACGCTATTTTGCTACGCGAACAATTGTCACAAGCTGCAGTTACGATTAAATCCATTCCGATCACTGAAAGCACAGAATGTACGGCAGAACAATGTACGGAGTTACGTTCTACTAGTTCGGTCCAGTGTAGGCGCTGGTCTGTGTACTGACATGCATCTAAGTTACGTGTTACGAGCCGATCCATCAAAAGTCGGGTTTTCAAAGGATGTTCGCTATTGTTCGTGTGACCAGGAGACGTCCACACATGCGTTTATGACACGCGTCGAAGTACGCCATATGACACAGATACAGACACGGAGTAGGAGTGCACGTTGTGACGTATCGCGGTACGTCATGTATACTATAGACTGCGTGTCATGTCATCGCGCCATGCCACGCAGTCTAGTTCGACACCATGCCTAGGTCTACACTTGTAACATTTCATCGTACATGGTTTGTGACCATGTGAGCACAACCCTAGACAGGCCACATTTAGCGTAATATATCCTGTTCGATGCCGCGTAGTCCGGTCCGTTGTCATGGCACAAGTGTGAACGTACCCATACACATACGCAGTAATTTGTGCTAGGCCCACGATGAACGGATTTCCCGGCTCGTCACTTATTAGTATATAAAACAAATAAAAGTACGTTTTTGGATGTCTACGGCATTCGGCTTTTAGCAGAGCATGTCGGTTGACCTGACGAGTCTGGCGATCGTCCGAATACTCTTGGCACGAGAAAGAAATTTAAATATTGTAAAGAAAGCTTCGCTTCACTGTGATCTGCGTTGTTGGTCCCAAAACGATAAAATAAAATAACTTTAAATTTTCTATAACATTGTAGAAAAATACTAAGCGAGTTACCTAAAAAAGTATGTAAGTAACAAGTTAAATACAGGGTGGCACCCTATATTTCTTTGGCATTCAAAAATTGTCAATCTACTGCAGTTTGTTAATGATGATGTTGAACTACTACTACTTAAGAACTATCAGATGGTAACTTATAAGATTAATGAATTCAATATTGCAACAAATACATTCCTGCTTCTTTTATTGAAAACATGAAGTCTGTAATCAATCTCGAAAGTAATCATCACAAAAATATGCGAAATTTTGTTTGAGTGATGAGTGTTAATGTTTGCTGTTTCTTCACATTGAAACAGCTGAACAAGCATGGATGATGTTTGGAATGAAGCTTATATCCATTAATAACACAAAGACTACATTTTATCTAGATTCATCGGTTCGTGATAATCTTATTCCACGTGAAATAAGTCGCCAGAAATATCTATTGTATATGTAAGCTATTATGTTTTGTCTAATTATTGATAGATTAGCTTAACTAACACTTGATGATCAGAGATGCTTCAGTCGAAGGTGGTATACATAGGTAGCTTATCAGTAGAATACATTTTCAGCAAAATAATCTTGTTAACATTCTAAGGGATAGATAAATAACACTTTATTGATACACCACATTTATACTTAATATTAGAAAATAAAAAACGACGCTAAAAACTAGGTGCAACAATGAGCGGTCTTATCGCTCAGAGCGATCTCTTCCAGACAACCCATTCGCAGAGGAATATCAAATAACAGATGGACGGTAACAATAAAAAACAGTAAACACACTATAAATACATAAATGCTACATTAAATAAACTAATACAAATCATAAACACCATACTTTTATAATATATACGTATATACTAATAAAATATCTAAATACAAACACTAAAGCATCTTGACAGTATTCAAATAGTCTAGGAAGTGTTTATTACATTTAAAGACAAATAAAAATTTAAAATAAATATAAAAAGTAATAAATAAATAAACGATTAGAGAGGAGTTCATAATCATTTTCTACCAAAAATATTTTTAAACTGACATGGTCACTAATGCAAGAATTTACTTTGGAAACGGGATATTTACCATGTATTATATTTATAGTGAGCTCTCGATATTATCCCAAAAAAAGCTCGCGAGCAGGTACCGTAGGTTATGTGTGTCGAGACCCAGATCGAGTTCAAGTGACTGTTGTGTCTTTGGTAATAAGCCGTAATGCAAGAAACGTGAAAGGAAGAGGGTAGACCGTTTCGTCTGCTCATAACAATACCTACCCGCAGATACTTCAGTTTACCCGTGAACATGGCGCATGCAACTGTGCCAAAATATCGAGAGCTCACTATAAATACAATACATGGTAAATATCATGTTTCTAACGTTATTTCTTGAAAAATATACTTATTAATAATAGGGTAAGCGCATATTTGCTTCCATCCCTAGCCAAGACATCCCTATCAGCGGCGTGTCCGCCACTTGGACTGGTGACCTGAATTTCTTGGCACTCAAGCATTTTTCGTTCTGACTGTGTAAAGAAATACTATGTACCCTCATTGGCGCCTGTACGTCCCAAATGTACCGTATATTTTATATCAAAGGAAAAGGGTACTCATTTTATATGTTAAATCTCGACATTTTCAAGACTTCCAAGTATTTGCTGTTCATGCTTGAAACGAGGAAGAAATTAGTTTTGTTCCCAATAGAATCGAATACAAGATCCGAAGGATAGATTTCTAAAAAGAGTTCGATGTTATGTAAAAATAGTTCATGTTATTAGAATTTACGTGTGCTCTGTATCTTACGAAGTTAACTATACTAGGTTATAAATATACAGTTAAATATTCATGGTTATATAGTTGAATATACATGGTTATATAGTTAAATATACATGGTTACATAGTTAAATATACATGGTTATATAGTTAAATATACATGGTTACATAGTTAAATATACATGGTTATATAGTTAAATATACATGGTTATATAGTGAAATATACTATATTTATAATAACGATACTTATTTTTCATCAACTTTGTTAGGGCAGCAGCAAAAAACTGTATAGTTATGCGTATATGGAGTTATGCAGCCACTAAAAAGTCATTTGTAAGCTAAAAAGTGTTCGAAGGACATTGAGGTGTGGTAATTAAAATTTCTGGAGAGATTTGATTGGGAGAGGCCTCTCATATATGAAAATCTACAGTAAGAGAGTAACGGTGAATTTTAGTATCGTGGTATCAATAATTAAGTTCTAATAATTGAAACTAACCGCTAAAGTAGTGATTTTATAATTATTCGTGAACAATGGAGAAAACTTCACCAGTAATTAAATATTACAAAGATTATCTCTAAACATTTATTTTATTATTATTTATGAAAACAGTAAGCAATAAACCCTACCTATTTGAACTAGGGTGATGATAACTTTTATTAGGTAATAATTGTGTCATTAACTGGATATCCTAACATTCCGTTCGGATTAGAGAGGCCCAATCCCCCTTTCCCCTCTCCTTTTACCTTTCCTCTTTCCTCTCCACCCTTTTATTCCTTTTCTCCGGCAGCGCGTTGGCAACGCCCTTGGTGTTGCAAACATTTATAGGCGACGGTGACCACTTTCCATCGCCTGCGTATTTGCATACTTTTGGCAATACAAAAAACCTAATCTATCGATAGCTCGAGCTAAAATAAAATGTGTTATCATGACCATGAGTGTTTGATCATGTGTATTTGTTCCAGTCGTCGATCCTGCAGCTGCTTCTCAAGGAGTTGCCCACAATGAGCGGTTCGTTCTCAGTGTTCGGTCAAGTGTCGTACGCTTGTCAAGAGGCATGGTTGTTTCCCAGCACGGTCAGAGAGAACATACTGTTTGGCTTGCCCTATAACCCAGAGAAATATAAGCGGGTATGTATTAAGTGATATTTAAAATCATTAAATATGAATAATGTTTCAATAGGGAACTTCTATATGTTAACTTTATTATTCTATTATGTTATTTTTCTTCTCATAAAGGTTGAAAGAACAAGTACTTACTATTTGAAAAATGTCTGAACATATGCCTCCCCCCTAAGTCTTATCCCTTTAAGAGTCGTTATATTATAACAATGAAATTTCTATTGTGTCTGACCGCATGATGACCAACGACCTTTGATGGATTATGTTACAAAGTTATTAATCAATACAATAAATTTTGTTGATTTATTCAGATCTATCCAAATAACACGAAGTGTAATAATAATTATACTTAAATAATTAATTATAACTATATATAATTATAACATATACCCTTCAGTGGTCGATGTCATTATAACAATAAAATTTCTTATGTGTCTGGCCGTGCGACCTTTGATGCAATAAATGTGTCTATTACATTGGTATACCGGACGTATTGTCTTGAAATCCCTTAAGACGCGGTCCAACAATTTTAAAATAATTTACGATGCTTTACGTAAGGTTGAAAATAGCTTGTTAGATTGGACGATGTAATGCGAAAATGCGTTAATTTTGTACGTTTTCTTTATATTTTTCGATATATACTAACACAATTGAAAAAAACTGCTGGTTATAACTTTAGTACTATACGTTGGCTAAGTATTACCAAAAAAAAATATGGTGTTATCGCTGAAAATTCTGAGAGTTTGGACGTGAAAGTTTATTTTTGTGGACCTATTCAGGATTTTTTTCTGCTGAAAGAGAGTTATATTTATCAATTCTATTCGGTTATTACTCTTTTCCTATTCCTTTTCTGACTTTTGTATTTTTTTCATAATATACTATCGATCTGTTTCGTTACACTAGGTGTTTAAAAATTCTGCTTTTTACTATAATCAGGGTACGAGCGCGCCTTAATATGTTATGCCAAGGATCATACGTAAATGAATAAAACCAATGATTGGTTATGATAATTACGTTCATAAATAGAAAGGAAAGGATTTAAAGGATTAAGTTAGGATCTTTGTACTAAAATAAACTTGGAATATTATTTTGTGTCTGAATGAATAATGTGAATATTAATATCCTAGTCATGCTCCATTAGAATCGACTGAATTAACTCTGTAGCTCTAGGTAGAATAACTTGCAAAAAAACTAACGGACAGTTGAATTCTTACAAATATTATTATTTGGTCTGTCTGTTTTGTTGTCTACTGTGACAACACAGATAGATAATAGTGTGGACTACAAAGCAAAATACAGCGCACTTATTTCAAAAAAATCAAATTACAATATTATTTATTGAAAATCGTAGGTAGGTAAAGCTATAACAGTTATGAATCATTCAAATGGTCCTTACAACTTACCCCTTTAGAAGTATGCAATATTCACATTACCATCGAATTCTTTAACAACATTAAAATAGTATAATAATCAGAGTTACAATATTCACTACTGAAGTCACTACTTAATAATATGTCAAATATAAATTAAAATATTTTGTCAAAATTGCAATAATGTAATTAATAAAAAGTCATAAAATTATTTAAACTTACAATATTCATTAATAATATAAAATCACTTTTCTAGTAACAAGGGCTAAACTTTTCTAATGGTAATTTATTACAAAATTTTAATAGCCATTATAAAGTTTTTTTTTTAAATATCTAACTGCTAACGTGTGGCAAATAAAGTTTGTCTAAATTTCTGTTTGTTCTGCTTGTTAAGCATTTGGGGTGTTCTTTTACAAATATGCAAACTTCTTAAATGTACATGCAAGGTAACGGAGAGTATTTAGAATTTTAAAAATTGATTGACAGCTATCGGTAGACCAAGCTCCCCAATTGTCCGAAAGCATTTCTTCTGAGCAACAATTATTTTCACTTTAGGAATGTCATTTATATAAGTTAAAAAAATAAACCTGATTTATAACTTAGAAAATCTGATAATTAAATAATGAATCGTCCGTTAATAATTTTATGAACTTCTGTGCACTTTTTTTGATTTTTTAAATAACTTTCCACCCATTTGCGCATTGCCGCGAATTCCGTACAAGTGAAGTTTAATTAGGGCTATATTGTGATCAACCAAGTCAAATACTTTAGTCATGTCTAGAAAAATAACCGTTACATTGTCTTTGTTACTGAGACCTTATGTTATCGATTTTATTAAGCTAAAGCACTATTTTGATAAAACTATATTGTTCTGATATTAATATTGCATATTCACGTTCGAGATACGATTTTTTTTTCGCAAATCCTGAATGTTTGCGCTGTGCTAACGCTGCTCAGCAGCAACATCCTTATGAAAGTGCTTATTGACTGCAACTGTACACATTACCCAAGATTCATAAATTTTCAGGTGTGTCGCGTGTGTACACTAGACAGGGACTTCAAACAGTTCCCGTTCGGGGATAAAACGCTGGTGGGCGAACGGGGGGTTTCCCTCTCGGGCGGTCAACGGGCAAGGATCAATCTGGCACGCTCCGTGTACAGAGAGGTATGTAAAACAAACTATTACAACTGATTAAATCTGTATAAGTTGTCTGTAGATTTCATATCTTATTACTTACTAGAAAAATAATTTCAGTAAGGCTTTTCCGATCCCTCGCAAACTATACGTTGAATCGGATTAAAATGTAACAATGTATTAATTCGTGGGTACAAACTTCACAATATAATATACCTAGTGTAACATCCATAATACACATAAAATTTAAAGTAAAGTTAAATTAAAATAAAATTGGCACTTTTTATATGACTTACGACTAACGTTATATACAATAATAATACGTAGTGAAGGAACAACAAAGTAAAAAGTAGTAAACACGAAAATATAAAAATAATAAAAGTAAATAATCAAAAAATAAATAAATAAACAATAAAAAACAATCCTAGTAAAACAACAAAATCTTTGGGGACTGCTGATAGAAGTGAAAACTAAGTAACTTAAAGCGTTCGGTGACGATGACGCGAGTTCCATGATTATTGTTCACACAAAAAGTGCTCAACGCGCCTAAAGCGTTCGGTGACGATGACGCGAGTTCCATGATTATTGTTCACCCAAAAAGTGCTCAACGCGCCTAAAGCGTTCGGTGACGATGACGCGAGTTCCATGATTATTGTTCACACAAAAAGTGCTCAACGCGCCTAAAGCGTTCGGTGACGATGACGCGAGTTCCATGATTATTGTTCACACAAAAAGTGATCAACGCGCCTAAAGCGTTCGGTGACGATGACGCGAGTTCCATGATTATTGTTCACCCAAAAAGTGCTCACGTGCTTAAAGCGTTCGGTGACGATGACGCGAGTTCCATGATTATTGTTCACACAAAAAGTGCTCAACGCGCCTAAAGCGTTCGGTGACGATGACGCGAAATTCCCGACTTTTGTTTAAACAAAATGTGCTTAACACGCCTAAATAACTTTTCAATTCAAAAGTTATAAGTAAAATTTATAAAATTGGCACCTTTTATTATGACTTACCGTTGTGATAAGAATAGTCAAAGGCGAATAAACCCAACGTTCATCGTGTGCAAATAAGATACAGTTGGGCCAGTTGTTGTCTTAAGGTACCAGAAGTTAGGTAATAGTAGATGGATTCAGGGGCGTGAAAATTCAAAACTATGCCCGTGGGATGGATTACGGCACACAATCCGCTCACTAAGAGGATTGAGAAAGGCCTGTGTTCCAGCAATGATAACGCTATGATTATTAACGTATTGCTTTTTGAGATTAAACTGAAGTACGTACTTTGTAAGCTGTTGTTTATGGGTACCAAACGTGAGAACGGTAGATATTCTTAATCATGCGGAATATAATTTCATGAATTGCACTTTATAAATAAGTATCATCACTGGTTATAAAAAAGTTGAATTAAAGTATTTATCGGCAATTGGAACACTAACATTTTATGGGCCCTTTACCTCTAAGTTTTTTTTACTTCAAATATAAGATCCTTTTAAGCGAGATTACGGTAGTTTTCCCAGAGGTCAACGCGCCACCATCAATCTGTGGTGAGCCGCACCCATTCACTAACGAGAAAACGAACTGTTCCTCTAGGGACCAGACATTTTCCTTATTTCATATGGGTCGCACTAAACTTTGACCCATTGTATATACGATGCGTAGTACAAAAAGTACGACCCTAGATAACTTATATTATGACCTTTGAGCCCATAATGGAGAGTATCCTTAGCGCGAAATATTCAATTTCTAGCAAATAGTCTGCTAGTACTACTACGTTTTTGTACACTGTAGATAGTATACTTAAGAACCAGTATCTATGAGTAATGAGCGTTGTACAGTACAGATCCATACACATAACTTAAATGAGTAAATCACTTCTGGGCTGCAACTTTATTGTGGGCGGGTGTGACACTTATTATCATGCAAATTGCGTCGTGCGATTCTCTAACAGCAAACATCGTTGCATCTTTGACAACATCCGTGAAACAAATGACGAAATGACAAGAAACGTTGGAAAAGCAACCTTATTTACAATGGCGATATCTCATACAGTATTTGACATCGGTGAGCTCGTCGACGAGCTCGTCGATGAATCATTAGAGAATCGCACGTCAGTCCAGTTGTCGCGAGCGTTATTTTTAGCTGCCATAAATAAAACGCTTTCAAATAATATTTGAAAAATGCACCTCGTATATTTAAACTCGGCCTGAGCGTTTCAATAGGACTGCTCATTAAAATACTTAGCTCGACTACACACACGTCTTTGCAATTTTATCGTTAAAATATTCCACCTACTTTAAATTTCACATGTTGTTGAAGGTTCATTATGCATATAGATGTACATAGTTTACCTTTTCCACAAGTATATCCGCTAATGTTTGAAGTCGACAAAAATATACGATACAAGCATCTCTAATTCCCAAATAAGAATAATTTTAACCCTGCATGAGCGTGATGTCTTGAAATTAAAATATCTATTTAGCAAAACGTCTAAAATTTGAGTTTAGTTTCTGCATTGTATCAATGGGTGTGATTATTGTTATGGAAGTTCCAGGGAATGACTTATTCATAGAATAAACTGAAATCTCTAAGCTGATACAGTTCCAACTTGGTGAAATATGCAGGAGGTTTGTTTTCATACTGTTTGTGATAAAAGTACGGGGTGAGTATACCGAGCTACGTCGGTCGTGTAACCCTGAGTTATCAGGGGTACAACACGTATGCAATATCATATAAACATATTGTTAGTTATACAAACAAAAGAAAACAAAAACTATAATAACTAACAATTTATTGAGGGAATGTGATACGAAACGATCGTGCAGATCTTCGTATTACTTTTTAGATTAGAGAAGACAAGTTCTACGCGTGTGCCACGACGTTTTATATCTACCTACTTATATAACTTGATACAGTTACAATTTGATTTATTTATTTTATTCAGTTAGCACGGCTTTAGGCCAATTACACTAACGATATATTAAAACTACACAAAATATTATAAAATTAAAATTAATAATGTCAAAGAAAAATAAAAGTAATAATCATGTCAATAATATTAAACTAAACATAAACTACATTTAAATTACAGATATTAGTACACATGTCAATTTCAAAGTATATTTGATGAAAGATGCACGAAGTTTATTATCATAGAGTTTCTGGTAAAAGCACGGGTTATGTATACCGAGCTACATCTATAAATTGGACACTGATTACTCAGGGGTGCATACGAGTACGTGTGCGATATCATATCAGCAATCATTTCAACAAATTGTAAGTATAACAAACAAAAGAAAAAAATATAATAACTAATAATTTATTCAGGGAATGCGATACAAAACGATTGTGCAGATATTCGTAGTACTTTTTAGTTTCCGGAAGAAAAGTTCTACGTGTGTGCTACGACGTAGCAGTTTTTAATATCTACATACTTAGGTATGCGTTGAATATGCTTGTTAAATTCAGTTGTATTGTCGCAATAAAATTTTACTATTTTGATGTAGCGGGAATTTCACCGGCAGATATGTGGATGTCATAAGGAGTAACTTAGGTTACATTTATTTAGAGGCCTAATACCGCGCTGCAACGTGAGCGAGCTGCGGAATTCTCAGCTAGTTTAATAATAAAAATGTGAAGGTATGTGCGTTCGTTACCACTCAGTGCTGAAATAGCTGGACGATTACTATGAAATTGGGAAACTTTTGTGGGAGCGCTTGTTGAGAATCTTTGTTATTTATTACCCAACTGCGCCGAAGCCCAAAATGAGGGTTATGTGTTTGACCAGTATGTATGTATATCCGTCCTATGTCTACTCGTAACTACTCAACGCCTCAACTGATTTTAATAAATTATTCGTCATTAATCTTGATGGCGAGAGTGTCACTCGACAAAAACAAACAAAAATAACTGACTGCGGCAAAGCCCAAAAGGAGGCCTAATTTTATGCATTTCAATGTGTAGGCTAATTATTTTCCATATAGTCGGGTTATGAAAATTTTGAGTTATTTTAATTTTAATACCTATTGTATTCTGAATAAAACTTATTTTTAGGCGGACATATATCTACTGGACGACCCACTATCAGCTGTAGATGCCAACGTTGGCAGACTGCTGTTCGAGGGCTGCATCAACGGATACCTACGTGGCAAGACGAGGATATTAGTCACGCATCAGATCCATTTTTTGAAAGCTGCTGATTACATCATTGTTTTGAATGAGGTAACATTTTAAGTACTTACCAATTTATTGAATCCGTATTTCGTGGTCATGCCGATTCATTTCTGATAAAATAAATGCTTCGTAATATAGGTACCAGGATGAAGAAGCAAGAATTTTTGTGATTTTGTATTCTACTACAACTGTGAGAGTTTCACAATGTAAACCACTAATAGTGCTCACCTCCATTTCAGTTTTCGAGCGTACAATAGCACTGCATACATCATTTTAGCATTTTTTAGCCGTGCAACTTTTTACTCAGTATTCTATGCCGCAACTGAAGTGTATGTATGTGTGTGTTTACAAAAAAGCGCTTTACTTATGTATGCATAGCTTTTCTTCAGCGTTCAGAGCATATAAAATTTCTTGCTCGGGTACATGTTTAGTATACTAATTTATAACCATATATATGTTTTTGGCTATACGCTATACATACTGGCTTTACTGAAGCTCTGATGAAATAAAATTAATCTTAAAAAAAAATCCTCAAAGTAAACAGAAGCGTAAGCAGTTTGTGGTCAAGAGAGAACTTGTGTTTGTAAGAGTTAAGCTTAACAGATTTTATACTGTATATCCTATGTCTGATAGGGGATTTAATATTTTTTGCACCATGACTGCCTATATATAATTTGTATAACTATATAGCTTAAATACATAATTTATTACATATATTTATTTTAACTCCAAAGCCTTGGTGGCACAACGATATACTTTTTACTAGAATTATAATCTAATATAGTATCTAATTTTATATTTATTTATTCATCTGAAAATACATACGGCCATACATACAACACATACAGTGGCCATTAATAATTATTTACCGACTTCCAAAAAGGAGGAAGTACTCAATTTGACTGTATTTTTTTATGTTTGTTAACTGTTTTGACTGGGTGAACCAATTCACAAAATTCTTTTTTGTTTGAAAGCTGGCGCTTTCCCCTGTGTGTGGTGTGGTCCCATTTGAATTTCATCTAATTGGTCTATTAGATCTTGAGTAGCACTCCAATAACTGAATAGAATGGAAGTCAATTTCAAATTTTTTAAATAGTACTTGTACAATTTATTGCACTGCATAACAAATAGTTCAAGACAATAGCAGTCATGCTAGAGTAACCTGTGTTACGTGGATATATTGTATGTGTATAATTTATTGTATGTTATGAACAGGGACGGATTGAAAACATCGGGTCGTTTGATGAATTGGCTTCTTCGGGTAAAGATTTCTCCTTGATGCTAACGGCCTTACAAGAAAAGGACAAAGACGGCGATAGCTTGAGTGCTAAGGTGAGTAATATTTCAATGATGTTTTTAAATGAAACTACTAAATTCAAGTGTACTCAACATAATATTAATCATATTCATCTTCCTATTTTATTCCACGTTTGAGATGGAGTCGGTACATGTCACGATAATACGTAGTGTTTACTAAAGTTTTATTTTTATAAAAATTATAGGCTAGTATGACCACTATCTGACTTGATGTCCAGTGATGATGCAGTCGAAGATGATATCACACCAAACCTAGAATAACGAATGGTTCTCACTGCTGGGACACCGTTTAGGGTCTTCTGGACAGATTTGCAATACTGATGCACAAATTGTAAAGGATTTTTGTCGGCTTCAGTTTAATGGCCGGCCACCTGCCTTAGTAATCAGTAATCATTTATTGGTAATAAATTTACACGTCAAACATAAAGAGCATAATAAAAATAAAAACCAATGAAAGGTTGGGTGTGATAACATACATACTATTGTAATTACCTAACCTTACGCTAACCCTTATTCCTCTTTGGTAGTAGGTGTTTATTAAAAGGTATACACATATAAAATGAAATAAAACATATTGAAATAATGGTATAGTGTATGATATTGGTTTTATTGAAAATGTAATTTTATGTCATTATTGATTAAATATGACTTTGGGCATATGAGCGCCATGGCTAGTTAGAAAGAATCGCAATCGAGAAGTCTAACTTTCGAAAACTTTATCGAGCAACTGGGGTTGTATATCAGCAATAACGCGCCGAAATTAGACTTCCAAATGGCCCAATATTTCTGATATACCCTCAACGAAAGTTATCTAAAGGTGATCACATGATTATAGAGGCTAGATCACAGGTCCATTACGCGAAATTATGCGTCCACCAAATGTTACCCGCATAAAACTGATGGCGCCGCCTGCTGTATAGCTTTTTTAGCGCCATCTTGTTGAAACTAAAGCTAAGTCTCATCAATGGAATTCAACTGAGGTACGAAGAAGTCGGCAATTATTATTCTTTAGCGCTCTACATTTACGGATTTTACGGGCAGATTATGACCTCATCGGCATCGTGTAAAAAAGGGTTAATAATTCCCCCTGCTCTACCTATTCTTATATACCCGCTAACTTTCGGTTCATAAGAGCGTTTGTAGTACCTTATTATACATCTAACGTGTGGCAACACACTGCTATACATCAACGTAAGGTACAATGCAAAACATAAACAAGGCAATGTGGGCAAATCTGTATGTTAACCATTGTAGTTGTACTTTTTGATGATGCCAGACAAGTTTGAGAGTTATCGATTTACAAACTTTACGTCAACGCGTTCCTCAGAAAAAGAGCATTGACAGACAGACGCACAGATGGACAGACGGATAACAAAGTGATCCTATATCGGTTAAATTTTTCCTTTTGAGGCATATAACCCTAAAATGAAATAAAATGTTCATTGTTTTATTTTCAACGTAAGAATTTTAGCAAAGAATTAATAAAAGATGGTTATTTAGTTTGACATGGTGATTTCATAAATAACTGTTAGTATCTGGGCTCAAGGACTGCTGTAACTGGACTCCTTGTCACACTGTAGTGAGGTACGTGTTGTAAGAATACTGGCTACTTTAAATCAAACAAGCGCATCTCGTTAAAACGTAAAAAAAATCATTTAAAAAAAATGTGCACTCTTAAACTAAAAAAAATCCGTCAATGTTTGTGTATTAAAAATTGCTATTTTATGATATGTGTTTCATGACAAATACAATAGTGAATAAAGAGAAACACTGTTTGTTTGTGTTGCAAAGGTGAAATTAGATGGTATGTTTGGATTTTTTTTATGTACTACTATGTTAAAATATATTTTTTAATTCCGTCAATGTGTAAAAAAATGAGAAAAAATGAGACTTATTAAATTGTCATTCCTATGAAAAACTAGCATGTCATTTAAATATTTATCAAAAGTTTTTACTTTATCCAAGTATTGATTATGGGTTTTTCAGTCTGTACAAGCGATACTCCATATCAAAACGAGATTAATTTATGTTATAATAATTTATATATTGTTAGATGAACAGGGACTTGAATGAATCGCTCGTCCGTAGTCATTCGTAACTTTTCTGCATTTATATCTATACATAAGTTTCGAACAATAAGAAAACAAACTATACAATAAAAAAACGGAGTCTTTTCTTTTCTTTTAAATCTTTTAAACGGAGTCTGTGAAACTTAGTATATTTGCTACTTATCCACCTGCCCACTTGAACAAGTTCTCTAATAATATCCAGTAGAAACTGGTATCTTCCGATCAAAGTGTAATTGGTTCTTGACTTTCCAACGGCGAGCTCCCAACATCTACTTAAAACTTTGTGCCAAGAAAACCTTTTCGTGAAAAAATTAAAAATGAGAGATTTATATTTCTAGCTAGCTGCGTAAATTCAATTTGTTACTGTATTACTTACTAGCTGACCCGCCAGCGGCTTCGCTCGATTGGTCTATGCTATGGGATACTTCAATTAACTGAGTTGCAGACTTAAGTGTGATTACGTTAAGTGAGTTAATACATCTGGCCAAAAATGTTTTCCGGATAAATTATACTTGTAGTTGTACACTGTACCTACTGTACTAACTATGAAAATATCAAGTTTATACAGTATAATAATCAGCCCATTATGTACCCACTGTTCGATTGACGGAAGCGCTCAGTTGAATAATGCCAGTAGCGGTCACCCATCCAAATCCTGACCGCAGCAAGTGTTGCTTAACTTGTTGATCGGAGATCGCCAAATCAATCGCCGCTACGAGTGCGCATTTACAGTATACCCATCGTAATATACAGTCGGGGTTTTAAGAAACAATAGCAGCTTATTTTTCCTGGTATAAAATTATAGAGGCGCGGTTTATGACGTTTAAGAAATACTTAATTTATAATCGTAATCATGACTCTGCACCTTTCATAATAAATAACCTTTAAGTAATCGATTATACACGTTGTGGTATCGAATTTGCTGATAAAACATAAGTACTGATATTTATTATCGGCTGATGAAATCACGCAACGCCATGCCGTGCGATGTTGTGTAGTCTTCTAGTATCTGATAAAAATCAATTTAGAGATAATACTGTAATCTTCTAGACACGACCTATAGACATTATAGGTCGTGCCTCGCTTCATTACCAACTAGGCTAACGGGCCGTTACAAATCAAATACGATGGTGCCGTGCCGTGCGATTCTCTAAGAGCAAACATCTTTGCATCATGAAGCATGAAGAGAAACAAATGCGATCGTCGACTAGCTCACTGATGTCAAATACTTTGAGATATCGCCCTTGTACATAAGGTTATTTTTCCAACGTTTCTTGTCATCTCGTCATTTGTTTCACAGATGTTGCAAAGATACAACCATGTTTGCTCTCACGGGCGTTTTCAATAACCTATCTATCGCCGGTTTACCTTACTAGAGATAGATATTTGACACTACTTGTATGGACGTTATGTCACATTTCTATCGGTAGTAAGGAAAACCGTGGATAGAGAGAATATTGAAAACGGGCGTTAGAGAATCGTACAGCAGTATAGAAGTTGTAGCAGAAATAATTTGCGAAGAAATACCCGTATCGTAAACGTCAGCACATCGCTTCGGCGTACAAACTATGAGTTATCGGTGTCACAGTTGCTCTAGATAAATGACAGTTTGTACTCGTTCACGCGAACGTTACGCGTTACGTTACACTTGCGCAGTTATTCGTGCTAGGCCCACTGGAGTCGTATCAATAACATATGAATGTTATGATATAACGTTC
Source organism: Selenia dentaria (assembly GCA_917880725.1). Lineage (NCBI taxonomy): Eukaryota > Metazoa > Arthropoda > Insecta > Lepidoptera > Geometridae > Selenia > Selenia dentaria. The sequence continues at coordinate 24,091,440 of OU862879.1, forward strand.
GTAACGTATATGATGGTCATGAGACCATGGTTTGACGTTCACGCCAATGTATCAACGAGGCAGTTTTAATAATTGGTAACAAAACTAAAGTTTGTGTTAAAAAGGTTCGAATACTAAATCTTAACTATTTATTTAAATAACTGCAGGACAATAACTCAAAGATTCCATATACCTATCAATAAAACCAGAATTCTTCCCAAAAGATAAAAACATAAAACAATTTGTACATAAAATGTATTTTCTTGCTTTTGGCAAACTTGGTAGTAGCGCATAATAGCACACAGCAAATTACCGCCAAACATGCCAAATGGCGGGGCTCAAGATTTGTGTATACCACTGCAATATCTATATTATTTAAATATTAATTTATCCCTATTTTCTACGGTCACGCCATAACTTGAGACCAGGTGCTTCAGTGGCCTAGTGGTCATGGCGCCGGACTTGGATTTTCCAAAGACGAGAATTCGTATCCCGTCCAAGGATAGGTATTTCATTTTTCTCTCCAACATTGATAAATTTTGTCAAGAGATATATTAAGTATATTCAAGAGATATATTATAGTTAAGTTAGTCGATGTACAATTGATAAATTTCACGATTATTACTACATCATTATGTCAACCCCGTTCTTTTATTGCTGAAGTGGTACTTCACCAATAAAAGAACGGGATGACGTGAAACTTGTAATTAAATCGATTCATGGTTTTGGCTTGCAAGAGTAACAAAAATCCACAAAGAATATTCAATCTTATTTATAAAACTAGATTTGTTATAATTTAGAGCACAGAAGAAATAAAAAGCAGACCAGCGTTACTACGCCTGCAATCGAGCGTTGTCGACAACGAAGAGTTACCACAGTTTGAGGCTCAGAAGATCGCTGACGAGGAGAGACAGTCGGGCAACCTGAAATGGGAGGTGATCGCCGCTTACTTCCGCTCTGGAGGCAATATGTTCTTCATTACGTTCACTGTGGGTCTTATACTGCTGGCCACCACTTGTGCAGCTGGTGCCGACTACTGGGTTAGTTATTGGTAAGTGAATGCTGAATAGTATTTGTATATTAGTAACTTCTTGTACAAGACGGGCAAGTGATTTGTCTGATGCTAAGTCACGCTTGCACATGGCAATTGTACTGCTAAGCCCAGAGCTTTAAGCTTCAAAGTCGGCACCGCAATCTACTGCGCTTCTCCACTGAGACATAACCCCATTTTCCTTACCCAGTATTGTTTGCCTTTTGCCAACACAGTAATGTTTTAATACTAGAGCCACGAGGCAGACTGTCGAAATAAATAATGTACGACGAGCACTATCAAAAGAGTTTTACTACAAGTAGTCCTACTGGTTGACAGTACTCAGGGTCCAGGTGTGGCGATTCTCTGAGGGATACTCTCCTACGCAGGTAGGGCCAACACGGGGTAGGATACAAAAAGTAGGTAATACGAGTATAAGTAGGTTTATACCCACTTATACTCGTATTACCTATTTTATACACGTAATTTGCATAAATACCAAAAAAAAAAATGGGCGGTACAAAAGTGTTAATACATTGTAGATATGTAGTCAAATTTTTTTATTACTTCACAGTGAAATAATTATTAATTGTTAAAGTTTTCGAAAATTCCATCTCAAAGTATGGACACCATCTTAACAAAAATACTACATGCCTATGTACAACTTATTAATGAAAACACATGATTCGCGTCAGTGAAAAAATATCTCTCTTACTCTTTCTTACATCCCCCACCCGAACGTTCGGTGTGAAAGAGATTGTCGAGTTTCGGCAGGGGTGTTAAGTTTCATGCATAAACCGCGCGCATGTAGTATATCTTAATGAATAGTGGAAATGCCTAGAATAAAATTTGTAGGTGTGAATCAATCTAGACGTTTGACCAAATATTGATGATTATGTGTGTTTTTTTTTTAAAGTAGTTTTAAATATGTAATATTCAAAAAGAATGTAATGTTTCAAAAAATTCAAAAACAAAGGATGTAAAAGTAATATTCTTCCCATGTATGTATTAAGTACCAGCAGCATATAGTGCTGTTTTTTTTTGGTAATTATACAAATTACGTGTATAATTGCTACTATTAGCGAGAGAGGTTTGATCCATGCCCGATGCAAATACATATATAACGAACAGAAGTTTCGATAACTGCAGAATTGGAAACTGCCTCCAAGCAAAATATGCAGGCACTGTGTTATGTCTAGGGCACTGAAGCAATATATGACTAAAATCAAAACAAATGCCAACTATAGTTTTAGTATCCTATGTGTTAAACTACCTCCATATCAAATTTCATCAAAATTGGTCTAGTAGTTTGAGCGAGAAAAAGTAACAAACATACAAACACACTCGGAATCTTTCGCTTTTATAATATTAAGTGTGGTCTTAGAAGGATTTAGGTAATTCTTATATGAGTGTGATATTGCTGGATAGCAACATTTTTAAGATTTTAGTTTTAAGAAGATTTACTTAAAACACCTTGTTTATCTGCTATTCTGTATTGAAATGGTTAATTCTATAATTTAATTTAGCAAAATTTAAATTATTTTATAGGGAAATAAATAAAAATATTTTTTTAAGGTCAAATGAAATGGCAACTTATGAAGAAGGATTAGAGGGCGCCGAATTGGGTAAGTGCTGCTTTACGTATTACCGATTAGATTAAATATGTAGAACCGATAAAAATTTTGTTGTGATGGAGGGCCACGCCACAGGGCCAGTTTCACGATGTCCATTATAACCTCTATTTATATCATATCTGTCAAATATCTTTATACATAACCAGACATTTTCAAAGTTTGGCAATTTATCGGCGTGAAACTGGCCTTACTTAAACTAACATATTGATGTGATTTAATTCTAAATTATACTACGGTCGGAATCACGCCATTAGCACTATTAGCGCACTCATAAGTGTCTCTAAATTGTGTGAGCGCGCATATGGTTGACGAACGTGAAGTCCTAAGTGACGTCATTTCCGGATTTACAGTGCTATTGCTCTTGCATGAAATCGTCGTAAGAGCCTTGGGCTTAAATGTCATATTTGACATTTGTCTATGTCACAGAGTTCAGATTTGCTTTGTTTACCTACGAGTCCGATTCATAAGCACGCTAACAGCGCTGTGAGTGACGAAATCTTTTTAATATTAGACCAACAGTGATAGACGTGAGCACCGAAAGCGATGAAAGCGAATTTAGGACAGCGACATTAGTTGCTCGCTTATATTTTTTTTTTAATATCATTTTGTATTTTTTATTAAAAGTTTCGTATGAATTACTTGATTTATCTATGTAAATGAATCAGATTGAAGGTTTTTTGGTGTCAAACATACTTCGAACAAATATTTATTCAATGCAAATTTATGATAAATAAATAAATATGTAAAAGCAGCTTTTTAAGCAAAGTGCTGATAAAAGTATTTTCGGTACCATTTAATTAAAAAAATATTTGGCACTGGCAAATAGGGTTTTGGATTTTAATTATTTTGCTTACCTTTTTCAAAATAAGGTTCGCCCTATTAACTTAATCCTATGTTATATTTAAATCGATCCCGTCGTAGAACTATATTAAGCAATAAAGAGAAGCCATATTCTGTGTGTTATTTGAAAAGAAGAAAAGAATGGCCTCTTTTTTTTCTACATTCACTTGGTAGTGCTTCTATTTATTCTTCAACCCGGTATTAGGTGAGGTAGCTAGGTAGAAGTGTTTACAAGAACGGTTATTTATAATTAACGTTCATAATGGCAACTTCGATACCTAAGAGGTTTAGGCCGGTATACCATAATTATAGTACGTAGGTACGATCTTTAGTGAATCTAGGCATGAGTACTTTGAATACAGATCAGAGGCCCAATTAGTGTCTTAGCTATTGAACCGCGTTATCACAACTCAATTGTACTAAATTGTCGTTTTTGAAAGTTTTCGTAGACTAATCGCTGTTTTGGTTCGATCGCGGGCCAGCGGCTAGATACCGACTGATAGTTTTTGACTTAATTGGAATTTATTAAGCTATCGTGCAAGCTATTGTGTTTCGATTGCGTTGCTACAGTGGGGAACATTGGCAGTCGTTGATGTTTTGACGTAAGCTCGTAGCACAGCTATATGACAGCGATGCTATTGCTATACAACTGCGATTGAGAACTAGATCTAACAGACTACCGAATTTGACATTAAAGTCAGTCAACCGCAGAAACATCGCTGTAGCGTGATGTTTGTCGATAGCTAAGATACTTGGGCTGAATCAATATTGTATGGCATTTACTCATAAATATTCGCTCAAGTCTAGATACACAAACGCTTTTGGAATACCGGCCTGTTTTAGAAAATAGAAAATTATTTGTAATTAGAATTAGAATTTGAATCTCCTATCACGCAGCTGCCGATGATCAATCATATACAATTTACACCGTGTTTATACAGATCCAAGCCTTGATGTTGTCGTGGGCCAGTTCACAACGGGCCAGTACCTTATCATCCATGGCTGCATTGTGGGCGTGTGTATCCTGTTGACCAACATTCGAGTCTTCCCGTTCGCACAACTCTGCGTGTCGGCCTCCAAAAACCTGCACAATGCTATGTTTTCTACTATGATTAAAGGCATCATGCGATTCTTCGACACGAGCTCTTCAGGTAATTTTAAATATTTTTTTAAACGTTTCATTATGTCAGGATCATTTGGAGGTGGCGCCACACGGCATGCATGTTTGGCTACAACTGTCGGAGATTTCTCTTTTCCCTACAAGTAAAGCAAGAAGGGAATAAAAGGTAGAATATACTGGTCATAAAATGAATTTCAGTGGGTTAACAAGACCTAGTGATGGTTGTTTTGAGCTGTAGTACCCAAAGCTAAAGTCTCCCCAATGATCCATGATCTGTCGAGTTGAGATGTCGAGTTACCTGTTGGAGGACACCTTTTAGAGGGCACCATTTAGAGAATCCCTACACGTAGTAGTGGGTCCCATCATGAGTCACTACTAGGTGGTAAGGCTCTGCTGCTAAAGTCTATCTTAGAGGAGACTACCGCAGTGCCAGATATTCTGCCTTGAATCTGCGGTTCGCCAGTATCATTGTGTTAAAGGGTTAAAGAGCCAGGTTAAAGGTGTAGCCAGTGAAATTATTAATTAAATGAGACTAAACAGCTCTATTGCGATGTGATAATCGCAGTGTCCTGCGCAGAATTTCGAAGTTTTCAGATCTGGGATCTGGCACTGCATCTGTCATGGGTAGACAACACTTACCGATAGGCGAACGACTTGACGGCATATTAATAAGATATAAATATACACACGTAACTATGTCTTTAGTCTAGTCATGCATTGCATTGTACGTGAAAGTGCGTAAGCTTCTTTTTAAAAAGTCATTGTTATTGTGTTATTATGATATCTATGCTATCTAAAGCTTGAATAATCCATCATACCTTATGGTGATAACCACTAACATTAGACACACTGTAGGACAAAAAGAATTACCTACTGATATACTTAATGCAAAAAGTAACCGTGAGGTTGATCATAACAATACTCAAACACACCTGCAAAAGCGACGGAAAACAAAGCAAAAACAAACGACTGCTCCCCGGTTCATCGAGGAAAATATTACATCCGTTTGTTGACTTTCGCTGGGTATAAAAACATATTCGCCCGTAATATGCCCATTCCCGGACATAAAAACATGTGGTCGGAGTAGCCGAATTAAAACCATTGGCCTTCTGGTTTACCCTTTTCGTTTGTGCTTGATATAGTATCATACATTCCAGGTAATAAAGAATATGTTTGATTGTACATTAGATTAATTGTATTTAGTTTTGAAATACTTGAAATATATTTGGAGTAATTTTAAATTAACAAGGGTACATAATAATATAGTTTACTTTATTTTCAAGCCTTAACGCCTGCTCACAAACATTTTTTTTTCAAATGAGACTTAGAAAAACATTTTTATTTTCACTCCCGAAGTACGTGTTTATGTGACTAAAAATATCTATGAGAATATTTTTAAATTAAATTATTATTATTAAAATATTCATTTATAAATATTATTATAGTTCCACTTTGTGGGAATGCCCATTCATCTAAGTCGTCAGGTTAGGATGCAAATGGTAAGAGATGAGAATAACCACCATACCCTTATACTTCTTAGTTGCATGGCAGGCCTCTTGTGCAAGACTCAGTACTAAAAACCATGTCTCAAAACTAAATCTACACCTTGACTACTAATATATAATGTACTCAAACATCTATTAAACTAAATTTTATTGAACCCCTTTCAGTAGTTTTTTGCGTGAAAGAGTAACAAACATCCATTTACTCATGAGTCCATACACCCATACACACAAACTTTCGCGTTTATTATATTAGTTATATTAGTAGGATAAGATAAATAACTAGGTATATAATAGGTACCGTATAATAGGTAATAGGTACTAATAATAATATTACCTAATATTATTATTAGGTATGTACTACGGAAAAATTTCAAAATTGTTGTTTCAGATCAAAGTATAAAAGACGCTATCATTTTACTTAATTTTTAATAAACAGATATTATTTATTTCATATACAAAAAAAATGTAGATTATGCACCGAGGGAGTAAACCAGTGTCTTACGTCACGTGCAGCATATTGGATTCTGAGCGTAACTGGGACTCTAGAGTTAATCCCTGAGCGTAACGAGGGGATTATGACATAACTCAGAACTCGACATTGTAGAGTTCCTATTTTACCTGATAAACCTATATAAAAAAACACTTATTACCTATTGCGAGACAGTAGAATCTCATGGCTACATAAAAAAGCCTAATTGGACACATTTGTCCAGTTATGGATGCTCAAAGTAATATTTTTCAGTCAACGTGTACGTGATAAAGTTAAACAGTGAAGAGAAAAGAGCACCGTCTTTTGTTTCACATTCATTACAATCGCGCCTCTATTCTTTTTTTTTGTGTGCTGTCTGTGAATCGTGTCTAGTTCAATTATCCCGTCAATAACGAGTATGCCCGTGTCTATTATGAAGAGTTTTGCCTACAAAATTTTAACGTTCCAAATCCAAACCACTTTTATCCCTTGGGAGTTTTATACTACATCACATCCCTGGGGATTTAATGCCTTGTTTTACGACGAGATTGCGAGATATGTAATTTCACATTGTCAACCAGGTGGTATGAATATATAATTATTAGACTGCGTTTCCACCAAAGTTCACCTCGTAAATCATGTTGCGAGTAAGCGACATGATGTACGAAGATATAATGCCAATAGAATTACTTTACTTTCCTATAACCTTACTCAACACAAGTCCTGCAAAAAAGGCGTACATCATGGTCTTTGTACTTATAAAACAAACAAGAAATGTAAGCGAGGGACGCGATCAAGGAAGGCGTGCGAGGAGTATATGTGAGGAAATGTAGCAAAGCGAGCATATTATTTAATACAACTTCGGGTGAAAGAGTCACGCGTCTCACAGTTTCTACGTAATACAACCCATCGCACCGCTCAGCTTCTTTTCACATGTCTAGTTGAAACGTAGCCCATAACTTATTTTCCAGGTCGTATCCTCAACCGTTTCACAAAGGACATGGGAGCATTAGACGAGATTCTTCCCAGGACTTTACTAGACGTGTTTCAAATCTACGGAACACTGTGCGCAATCTTGGTACTCAATGCCATAGCCCTGTATTGGACCTTGATACCTTCAGCTGTGCTATTGGTGCTGTTCTTCTTCATGGTAAAGATATATCTGAAAACGGCGCAAGGCATCAAGCGGTTAGAAGGCACAAGTAAGTACCTATGTTGTATATTTTGCAACGGACTTTCAAAAGGGTGGATGTTCTAGTATCTTCTCAAGACTATTTTTATGTGTTTTACCTCATAACTTTCTTGTAGGTAAATTTTATTTCTCTTCGATTCTGATGATTATTTTATTATTTTCTCTTTCTTGATCATTTTAAGATCAAGATTTGACCAATAGCTTTTTTGATAGGTATTAAGTTATCATCAACACTGGGTTTTAAAATTCTGAGTAAGGATTTTCAATAATAGATCTGAGGCCGATTTCAATACTATGGTAGGATTCAATATATTACTGATTGGCGATTTACTCGTATATTATTGATGTAACATATTGTACAACCATGCCTTTCGTAACTATTGCTTGCTTTAGCGCTTGCTTAACCAAGGTTAAGCAAGCGCTACTGACATTTCAAATGTAGAGCTTCCGTGTTTCTAGGTTGTTGTTATAATAACAATCGATACATGAGAGATCAGAGGCATTCGGGTGGTTAGTAAACTGCTAAACAGCGCCAGGATTTACCACCGGCGGCGGAGGCTAGTGCCTATCCGCCAACCCGCAAACCACCCACGTATTTTATTGCTTATACTCGTGCCTTTGAGAAGTAAGCCAGAGTCCCAATTATTGATGATGCTAATAAATTATATAAAGATGAAACAAGTTCAGACAGAGGTTCAAGTTGTAAGTATATGACACTAAAAAGAAGTGCCTACTGGCATAAATCAGATGTATTTTAAGTCAACTACAGCGAGTAATTTCATATTGATGATGTATGGCAGACCTTGTTGTCTAAATCCCTATTACTTTTCGCCTACATAGCAGTAAATACATAAGTAGGTACTTCTGTTCAGCTCTATCTCCTTTATGTCGTGAACTCATCTTACTTACTATTATGTCAAATAATTTTAAATGTGTGCCAAATAACCTAGTCAATTATAAACATATTTAGTTTTTAGTAACTTCCATATATAATCAGGTACTTACACGCTGATGTATTATATTTAGGGTAGCTGCTAAATAGAAAGTTTGATTTATGAGTATGTAGCTACGCGAGTTGGCACGATCATAAATAACTGTTGGGTATTGGCCAAATTGATATATCTCGCTCTGTTCACGTATTGCTAATACCCCGAATGAATGTTTTTCATTCTGGGACGAAACTATTTAACACCCGTGGGTTTTAAGCCAAGGAGCAACCTGACGTCGGCTAGGAAATGACGTCATTCTATGCTCAATACAGATCTGGTAGTGCTAGTTAATCATTAAATTGCAGTATAAGTTGAGACGTAAATCCTTACGGTTTCTTTATTTTCCCAGCAAAGAGTCCAGTGTTTGGAATGGTGACCTCCTCGTTGAACGGCATCGCTACAATCAGGTCATGTGGTGCTGAAGATCGACTGGTGCAGGAATTTGATCGGCATCAAGTATGTTCAATCACATATGACGTACTGACCTTTGTTTAATTTTAAAACAATAATTTAGTCAATTCATATACCATATATATTATACTGAATCTTTCTCATAACGTAATAAAAAGCTTCAATTTGAAATAACAAAATTTAGGTTAATTGAATTCCTGAGTAATTATTTGTATTTTTTCGCAGTTATGTAAGCTATTTATAAGCCGTAGGTCATTAATTATAGAAGCTGCACAGGCCCGCTCAGGACCATACTAGCCATATTTCATTAAAGTTCTGTTTTATTTGGCTGCAGTGATATTTAGTTTAGGATTTTAGGTCTTAGGGAGTTGCTGTATATATAACATGAAACAAAAAGGTGTAACTATAACCACATGCAGAAGCTTGCATACAATTGGGACTTAACAACTGCGTCCCAGGAAGTAGTAAAAAATCCGAGTTAAGAGTTTTTCTAATACTCAAGCAGGTTCATCCCTGGAAAACTAGGCAAAAAAACGCAATGAAGACTAGGATAGGGACTAGGTAAACAAGGGGCCTCAGCGGAGCCTGGGCTGGGGTGAGGCGCGGGGAGAGAGCGCATGCAGTGCAAGGGGATGGGGGTGAATAAATAGGTGGCGTGGGGATTACAAAGCGCATTGACCGCAACGAACTCCAGGAATAGGCATGTCTAATAGGGTTGTCCAAAAAAATCGGAAAATATTTCTTAACTCTGCCTACATATACTTAATAAAATGTCCTAAGACAAAAAAAGTCAATGACAATATACATAAAAATTCGTAGAATAAAATGGATCTTTAGTATCTTTGAAATTTCAGCATAAGAGTATTTAATGTATTGGAATTCTTCTCTTCTTAAATTTGGCAACGTTACAATACTTTCGAAAGTTATTTATTATATTCCGCAAAACCGCCCATCCCGTTGAGTAATAACAGCTACGGAATCCAATTTGAAGCATGTCCTGTCATGCTCTTGGCATTTTATAAGTATAAGTTTAGCTAATCCAAATAATGGCCATTGTTGTCTTTTTTTCATTTTAATAAAAGTTCATTGAAGTTAGAGTAGGTATATATAACCCCTAAGGACGAACATGCTTGGAATTTCTTTTTCAGCACCTCATCAGGGTTGACATTTTGAAACCGTAAAAAGTTATGCTTATGACGAAAAATCCCTTGAGTCTAGAACTTTAGAGAATATATTTTTGCAGTATTAAATCAAGCGGTGAGCCGGCAAGTCCTTCGCCTGATTTTAAATGCCACGCCCATAACGGTTTTGAATGCTGCCCATAGCTAGCATGCGGCATATTGCACCCCGCTAATCACTCCGAAACATACTCGTACTGAACTGAACTGAATTGATACCAAGTTTTTATATTTACCTATACGGGCTATTGTCCACCGTTGATTTCGAATCACGTATTCATATTCGTAGTTTTGTACAAAGGTTAAAATGTCTCATATAATAAGTACGAGATAATACTATTTCCTCTAGCCGTGTCTCGGAGTTCTATATTGTCCGTGCGGGAGATCTACTTGCCTTATCGTTGACTCTACAACCGCGTTGCCTATGGCAAAGAAAAGATAATAATTCGTATGACAATGTCAAAATTAGTTTTGACTTTTTCTTGAGGTAATGATCTAAGAACTAGAGTTGAGTTGTTGATAGCCGTCTACGCTACCGCTACGTTTACGTATTCGCATAGAACATAAAATAGTTGTAAGCAATCATCAATTCAAATGGTGCATGATAGAGATGTTGGCACAGACTACACACCAAAATCACGTCCCTCAGTCATGTCAGAATACGACAAGAAAAAAAAGAAAATGTAAAACCTTATTTTTTATTTTTTTATTAGGAAGACTATCGACTACAAAAGTTTATTTATGCACTAAAATAATACAATTAAAAGTCATTTAGAAGTCTCCACTTCCAGCATTAAAATGTACCTATATCATAGTTATATATCTTATTTTATTTTATATACTTTTTATTTATATATTTTATTGTATTGTATATAAAATTGGTGATTTCTTGTATGCACATCGCATACAATGGTTATCTGGAAGAAATCACCATTATGGATGCAATATACGTACTCATATGTTAAGTTTAACTAATACGCTATACTTAATTTTTTAAAATTTTTATGGGATTAAGAATAACTAGAGTTATTACGTTTGTTTCTGTTTTAGTGTATTCAATATAAAGCATATCTAATCAGAAATATGTAAGGGCTTTAGAAATCGTCGATGTAAAACAGATTAGATAGTAAAGTAAAATTACAATTTGAAAAATTTAAAACGGACTTCGATTCTACTCAGTTATTGGAGTGTAACTCGGGAAACTTAACCGAATCTTATGAAATTTAAATGGGACTACACGGGAAGCACCAGCTTTCAAACAAAATAAGAATTTTGAGAATCGGTCTACCCAGTCGAAAGTTGTGAGGTAAAAAATAAAAAAAAAACAGTAGAATTGAGTACTTCTCCTTTGTGGAAGTCGGTAGAAAACGAACCAACATGTACCTAATACACAACCATTACAAATCAGGTCTATTTCTTCATTTTTACCGGTCCCGTTGTGAGTGACTTCACGTTTATCAATGGTTTTCTGTTACTATGGCAGGCCGAGTTTAAAATTAAAATATGCGTAGGTACTAACGTTTTTAAATAGAAGTTAGTTTTCATGATATTATTGTATTAATTAGTACCTACTGGAATATGTATGAACACCACATGAGCGAAAAACCTTAAATATGCGTGATAAAGCTGCGATTGTTATAAAAATACTGTAATGAAGATAGGTACTTACTTAAATTTTATTATAATATATATTAATTACTTCGTGATGCGCCAGCGGTTTTGCTCGCTTGGTCTATGGAATACGAAGCTACGTAAAAAAAATTAATTTTCACAAATGCTAGGTATCTTTCAAATTTGTGACCTCAGCGGTGTTGAAGGTGGGCCTAGCAAGAATATCTGCGTAAGTGTGACGTTACGTGGCATTCACGTGAAACAGTGTTATTATGTATCTGCAGGGCTATTATGTATCTCTGTAAGCATTCTCCTTACTAAACATCTCTAAATTATGGCGGTACTTATTTTGATTAGGCTAAAATACAAATTAGTATAAACATGTATATATAACACTTTCGAATGACAGCACTAAAATTTGATATTTCTCTTCAATTGTGGGCAAATTTTAGAGAGTTTGGTCGTCACGTAACTTGGTGCTGTAACGGAACAGGCTCTGGATGAGGATTCCGTCACGATTCACAAATATAGATACATTTAAAAAGCATCTTGGTATGAACAAATATTGATGAAATTTAGACAATCAAAAGTAGAAGAAAGCGTTAATGTGTAATATTGAGATTTAGATGTTAGGTATTTCTTATAGCATGACTATAGGTACTTACTGAAAATGATAAGCAGCTTAGAATATTTAAGCTATCAAGATATTCTATGTATTACCCATTTAAATCGATTGTTCAGATAGAACTGATAAGTTACTTAAGTAAAATGAAATGTTGAGTAATCCTTTAAATACATAAAAGTTATAAGTAAAATTAATAAAATTACCATGAAAATAAGCAGCATTGATATTTCTAACCATACAAAGGTAATGTGAGGAACACATTTTCGCTATGTGTCCGTGTATTTGAGTTTGTTTCATCAAAATGAACCCTAAAACAAATGAGTATTGACGCCGATCTGACGCCGATAGAAAGGGCTATGATTGGTTCTACGTGCCTCTGATCGGCGTCATACGAAATTCAAAATATGTGTTGTCATGAGCGGATTTTGATGAGAATTTGAAATTAGAATAGGAATGCGCTGGAGGGCAGAGATTGGCTGAGGTGGATCTGAAGCCGTTTTGACGCCGATAGAAAGGGCATTGATTGGATACCTATCGGCCTCAAATCGGCGTCACTGTCAAGTTTGAGAAAGTATATAAGCCGTAGAAAGACCGAGAAAATGCTTATTAAATTCTCGAACTTCCGTGAGGTAATATATTCTGCTACGGACATGGTTCCGGACGTGGGTTGGATACCTCACGGTGACAACTAAGATCCACCTCGATAGGGAACGCCCAATCCTTAGAGTTGGACACTTTTGGGAGCGAGCCAACAATCGCTTTAACCTATTGCAATGGGTACGATTAACTGCTCCTCACTTCGATTGGAAAGAATATTCCAGTGGAAGTGTCTTTTATGTATTATATTTATTTATTTCCTCTCATACTAGAACGTCGCTCTGCAGCCTTCCATAGCTTCGGCTATAGCGGTATAGTCGCGCGACTATTTCCGTGCGTGGAGTTGGATACCCTAGGGGCCATAGGTTCGATTCTCGGCTTGGCACCGAACTTTAGAGGCTAGTTAGGGATCAAACTTGAGCCATCCTATCAGGGGGATGAAAGCTCATGCGCAATTAACTTTGGGGGGATTGTTGGGGACTTACACACACTTTAGCAGACTATGAATTTATTTAGGACCGAAGTAGGTCTAGGTCTAGTATTTTTGTTTCCGGGTTATACATTAACTTCGTGATGGTTCAATCGGGAGCAAATAAGTAAATTCACGCGCTAGTGGTGTCTACCACTAGAAACGTAGGTTTCTATAATGAATTCGTCATATCAATACAATCTATTGGTATGCTAGACTTAGAAACTAAAGACTAACTACGAAATAAAAATGTCAAAATAAATATATATTTAATCAGTATAAAGTAAGGAATACAGAAATATTTGCCTGCAAAGGAATATAGAAATATTAGTTCAAACGAAATGTAATGTATTTGTTGCAATAATATGTTATATATTTGCTAATGAATCGAGTTTGGGCTAGATTGTCAACTCTGATTCTAGCATGAGAATGCGGTAATAAATTATAGCAATTGAATTATTTGCTGAAAGTATCAAATGTAATATTTAGAATCAAATGATAATTCATAATGATAAATAATAATATTAAGAAGAGATAAACAAGATTATAATCGCTTATAGACGCAAACTCTACATTTGGAAAACTACCAAACGGACTTAGTAAGGCCTTACTAATTTTGGGGTAAATAGAAGAGGTTCTTGGCATGATGGAGAACATTTGTGTCACAGTAAAGAGCAGCTCTTAATCCAGCATTCGAGTTGTAAGCCTTGAACATGCCAAGAATCGTACTTCCTAAATCATAATAAATCTAGAATTCTACGGCAAATCTAAAAAAAAACAAACTAATTACTTACAATATGAAAATATATAAAATATATTTAAATTGTAGAGATATTTATCACTATATCTATACTATATATCAATAATTTACTCGGCAAAGTAAAGCTAACTATTATAATAATCATCATAATAAATATATGGCTGCTAGTATTGAGCTAACCAATACAACAAAGATTCTGCTAATACTTAAGTATTTAAAATAATTGCTTTTCCTACAATGGTTCAATAGATGGCATGTCATGTAAAACACTAGTAATCTAAGTATAGCAATCTCGTATAAAAAGGAGATTTATGTATGTGGTAAATCTTATCAAACTTGGTCAAGCAATGCAGCACCTTGAGAATTCTTGTAAACCACAAACAAGGGTCTAGAGATTTCTCTAAGTCACTGATATTATTTCCCATATATTGCTTCAGTAAACAAGTAAATGATTAAACTTGAACAATTGAACTATTCAGGGAATAGTGGCTGATAATATTTATCTAAAGGAATTGGATAATCAGCGTAGTAGCTACTGATTACAAAAGATTTCTAAAGCGCATATAAAGCGAGGTTTTACTATACTTTTGTTATTTATTTCCTAGCAGTTTTCATAAACGAAACAAATAGTATATATTATAGAGACATTTAGTCTGTAAGAGATTATATCAATCTTATCAACAGCTAAATGTTCATAGCAACAAACATAAATCTATAAAGAAAGTTAGTTATATAATTAACAGGTTTATAACTGTTATTAATAATAACGAAAATCATGGGTATATCTGATATTATTTAATGGAGTTGTTTACTAATCAAAACTGATTTATCATATTTAACAGATATTTTTGCAAGCTAATAATTATATAGTAAAACTTGCAAATATCCTACTGTTTCTATGTTCTATGGTCAAATAACATAGACCTTAAATTCAGAAACTTATATTGATGATTAATATCTTCCACGACTAGAAGTCAAATCAAGTACATAAGCTAGAAATCTAGGATCAGCTCAGTCAGTCAGTCTGTAAGAACTAAGTATTTGCAATCTAGTATGTTCATCGCAATTTTTCGTTATCAGCTAGCAGTTCAGTAATGTAGTAGTAGGTTATCCATCGTAATATCAGAATACCTAGGCGTTGCTTTTGGTTTCTCTAGGCATCTATAGTTCTGAATAGTTTTCTCTGTTTCAATTCTTTCCGAAAAGAGCAAGGTTACAGCAGCGGTACACAGTGTTAGGGTCCTCCTAGACTAGACGATCATTGGCCAAAACGAATTATTAAATTAAAAATTAAAATTGGGGGGGGGGGTTGTTACAATTGGTAGTGCCGTTACCAGGATTTGAATAACGTTACTACGAAAGTTTTACTAGGAATTAGTTGCGGTCAACCGCACAATTTGTTGGCGTGAAATGGATAGGATTTTATTGAAACAGAGATGCTATTGCAATAGGTGATTTTTAAAGGGCTAAATAGGTAGTCAACGGATACTATAATGAGGTGATGATGTTGTTGTTCTAGGCTACAGTAGTAGATTTCTACAATAAACTAAGAAATAAATAAGCCGGATATGCTTTTTTAGGAATATTACTAAAATACTGATTACTACGAAGCGCTTAAATGATATTCAGGGAAAGATAAGTTGTATGCAAGTTTCATGTATGTAAAGTCTGCAACTATCTTTGTCATTTACATGTACCCCATAGTCGATCTCTAGAATCCAGAAGTACACTTATCATTCGAAAGGCAGATTGCGTGTTGTGTTTACGACTAGGATACTCTCCTGGAAGCACACGGTAAATAGTCAGTATCGAACTCTACTCAAAGTGACCCGAAGGTTTTAAGAACACTTTTTAGTATTGAACGACTTATGAAACTCACTTGGGAGCCAAGAGTTGCGTTATAGAGTACTGGAAGAGTTATTGTATAGTGTTAGGAAAGGAAGAGAGTTTCTACATGTTGAAATGCCGTCGCTGTATTCGCATCACAAGGATTACATTAGTAACCAGCAAAATACAGCGCAGATCGTGGACATGTCTGTATATAATCGATGTTTGTTATGTTCGGAAGTATGAAAATTAAAACGTGTGATCGTTAATGACTTACCTTTTTGTCCGATGAAATTTATGGTAATTAAATGATAGTAAAAATCTACATACGTAATTACTTCTATTGCATTTGCGAAGGAAATAAATAGGATTACAATAAAATGCAAAGTTGCGCAACTTTAATTGAGCGATGATAAGTCTTGTTAGAAGTTTTGTTGAAATATGTTTAGTCGTAACATTGGGGGGTTGAATTTCCCATTCAGATGCTTAGCGTTGTGAAAATTCTTATAGACAAGTCAGATGGTTGTATAGTTATTCGTAAAGGTTAAATAAATCAACGATATGCAGATTTAATAGACAAACATAGTAAGCGCCGAATTTAAGTATAAAAAACTAATATTATAGCTAGGTAGTGAAGAGTCTTCGGAATGAAGCTGGTAAAGTTTGACAATGTAGGCAGGCTGAAGAGGAGCGCCGGATATCAGAAGCTTTGGGGCGAAGCGGCTGGTCGAGTAGTGCGTCTTGACGAGATCTGCAAATATAATAGGGAAAATTAGGGAATAGTGAGCAAAGCCGGGTTATCTATCTAAACTTAAAATAATGGGAAAAAAAAACAAACATTATGTAAATCAAAGTGAATAAGGAAACTTTTGTTTAGGGACCAATAATAATTGTTTGAATGTTAATAGTTATGTATGTATATATGTTCTTATGTAACATAAATGACATGTAAGTAGTACGCGCAAAGTATATACACAACCTTAAATTTTAATCTGAACTCAGTATACATCGTGAATTTCGGTTTGTGAATAATAGTAGAAACTATGTAAGAGTTTATGCCATTTAACATTAAATATAAAAAACCCGGTTCTATGCCATGAAAATCGTAGGAATCGTGGAACTCATTTAATCAAGTAAGAGTTAATCAAGTGATTATCAAGTATTGCAGAACAACAGACAAATATACAAACGTTTATTTTATATATTACTAGTTGCGGTCGTGGATGTACCCGCATGGAGATAGCTGATGATGGTGGTGATGATAAAAAGTTATCTATGCGTAAATCTAGTATCATCTATTTTTATACCAAATCTCATCAAAATTAGTCCAGCCAGGACTGATGTAATAAACATTCATTCAGACATACCAGCATTTGCGTTTATAATACTAGTACCTAGGTATCTTGTTAGGATAATGATGAGGAAGAGTATTTTATAATATGTAAATTCAAAGCTACATCTACTTTCGTAACAATTTTCATCAAAATTGGCGCAGCTGTTTAAGAGGGATGGTGAAGCAAACATTCATTCTTACGTACCAACGTCGTGTTTGTAATATTAGTACCTAGAAAATATTTTTTAGGATACTAACTAAATAAATATCGAAACTTGCGTACCTACCAATCAATGATGAGTGGGTTATGTGAACTGTAGAGCTTGTCAGGTTTCACTGTGGTTTATAGCAATACCACAGTCGGCAGGCAGGGATCTAGAATTCATGGAAAACTATAAAATATACATAAACATATAACGAGTAAAATATAGAATCAGTTATTTCATCAATAATCTAAAACTAACTGAAGGTTGTATATCAGGGCGCGTAGAAATATGAGAAAATCAATAATTGTAGCTTTGTTCACAGCAATTAGGTACCTATCTTAAAATTGCTATTGAATAAATAAACAAAGGTAGAAAAAGAAATATGTTAGCAATAATAAAATCAATCAAAATGTCATGACAATCAACATTTAGGTCACCTAGGCTACAGAATTTTACAGAAAGGTAAACACAAAAGAGTTCTTTGTAAAAGCAAAGAAACTTTCTGATTGTGGTACTGAGAGCTTGCTGTCAAAGTGTAAAGAGAATATAAACACTACGTTTTACTATAGTATCACGTAAAGAAGAGTTCCGGAGATTAATGCCTAGGTATTTTATAGATGTTTATTGGAATCTATATAAAAGGGAGGTGTTTATCGTATATGATGGGTATGCAACTAGGAAATCAATATTGAGTCATGTTGCTTGGATTAATTGTTTGCCTGCAAAGAGTTTGACGACATAGCTAGATAATGTAATATGAAAAGTTCAGTTGTAACAAAATACGATAAGTATGTACATAATACACTGGTAATTTCTATGTAGGTATAATCTGTAGGAAGTATGTAGATATGAACAGGGAAAAAGGATGTTTGGTTGGAGCAAAGCAGAGATGAACAAGTCTAAATAACACTATACATACATACCTTGCCAGATAGCTGGAGTGTAGTTTCGTAGGAATATGTACACCTATGTATATAACAATATGTAGGTATAAATAGTTGTTGAATATCAATCGGAGTTGTTGGGCGAATGTATCGTGCATGCGCTGCCTACATTTGTTCGCAAGTTTTAGCCGTGAACCCGTCATGGACACTGCAAAGATAAAGGTAAATTAATGCTACGATAAATAGAGTTACGGGGAAAGATATAATAAGAGCGAACGTGCATAGAATTTACGAAAATCATATTTTTGACGTGAACTGTGTTTCCTTTATTTTGACAGCGACATATTTAACTATCTGTCATAAGCACATACGTGTATATCCAAAGAGTTCGTAACAAATAGAAATCATGTTCAAGGTTTAATATACCTAGCTATAATTTAAATGCTAAAGTTATATATTATATTATTATTATTATATAATAAACGGTATGATTAGGTATAAGATGGAATAAGAACTTACCTGTGGTCAACAAATGTCCATAGCTCTTTGAGATTTTGTGATCCTTTGTAGATATTTGAGGTTTATATTTTATTTAGGGAACAAAAAAAGGAAGTATTAAAAGACAATCAAAGAAATTCAGGGTCGCTATATAGTAGGGAAATTCGGGTAGAGGTCGTAATAAAAAATTTTACTTAAAAGTTTAGTTGTTGTAATGCGACCGCAAAGTGGTTGTAAAATAGCATGGAGCGTCTTCGTTAAGACTTAAAATTTCGTAAAATAATCGTAATGGGATACTTTGAGTGATATCTTTCAGTAATGCGTTACAAAGACATTGGCAGATATAGTGTAGTTATGATAATGACGTGATGAATATAAATTTTATTCAAAATCAAACACATTATCACACATGACAAAGTTTAAGGATTTCTGTACATTAATAGCCGTGACGCATACATTAGTGCAGGGTTATTCGAGGACCGGAAAAACAGTCTTGTTGATTTTTGCTTTGAAATTCATGAAAGATGTAGCTAGGGAAATGACAAGGAGATTTGAATAATTTGAGTAACCACGCAGTGACAGCACAGCGTACACATGATCTCGTAATAGCAAATATGTGGATAGAGAAATAGAAATAGAAGAGATCTTCGGAATATCACAAAAGAATTGAAAAATAAAATTTAATCTGCGATTCACTAATTGATTACTTGCAAGTAACCAAGGTTTGATGCAAATGGATTACGAAGGTTGTAGAAGATGGGGGTTGGAAATTACAAAGATAAATGGAAATAAACACAACTAAATATGTTCTTTTGCTTGTACTCGTACATTTGAAATTAAATTAAATATAAATTCCGTTTAGAGTCCTCAATTTATTAGGTACTTAACTATCACTATAAGTTTTAGTTATAGACCGTTATCAATCTAGTCATATTTCAGCAAACGTCGAGCATAGAAATATTCGAAATATCTTGTTTTTTTCATTTGTTGGGATTTGGGGTTATAGAAATATAAACAAATTACCCTTTTATATCCTTGTAATAATCTAATTAATAAATAAATTAATCCTAGTAAAGGCTTGCGAAAATTTAATAGATAGGTATTACATCTATATCTTTCTAATCGATAATTTTCAGGGAAAAAAATATTGGGTAGAAAATTACATTATTACTCAGTATACCTACATCGCAAGTTCAAGTTACGGGATACCACTAGTTTACTAGTTCTTCTGAGACCTAAACCTATTAAAACCTTTTATTACCTAAACCTATTATTAGTCCTCATCTATTGTTTGAGTATTCTAATTCGCGGCGTGTCGTTAGTTTGGTTGATAGATAACTATAGTCCGAAGAAAGGGGGAAATGGAGAAAGCTGAGCACAGGGGTGTGTTGGACTGTTTATTATATTGTAGTGACTATGGATCTGCTAGTATTAAAGTGTTATTATTGATTAGCGTAATAAATTGTAATTTATGGATTACATTAAAGAAAAGACCAAATAGTTATCGGTAGTAGAGATCAGGAAATGGAATAAAAAAGAGAGATACATTCGTGTGTTTGACGTTTGCGTATAATATTGACAACAAGCGATAGGTAGCGTTAATAAAAGCAAAAGGAAAGGTAAATAGAATATTGTTTATGTTTATAGGGCGTTTCCCTGCTAACTAAATAAACAGTAGTTACGAGTTTCATTTTATAGTTATGAGTAGCATGTAGAGGAAGAAATTATAGGGCTATTGTAGGTATATCTTGTTGGAACGAAGTATCTATAATTGACAGATTACCTTCATTATAAGTCGGGTTTAATTTGTATCGAACAGGAAAGGAGTGATGCAATTGTTCATGGAAAGGAATAATATCAGAAATTTAGGAAGGTACCTATCATAGGGATACATTATTAATAACCTAGTTTCAAAACCGAAAATCAAAAGTTATAGCAGAAGGAAAATACTGTGCAGCTATTTCTAGTCACGTTTTTGAGCAGTTACCTTTGAGTAAATATTTTGGTACATATATAACTAAAAAAAAATTATGTAAGGAGGTACATAGTTATGTAGACCACAATGGAAATGACATAAAAACATGTTTGGAGGATTGCGGTAGACAGTACATGTAAAAGCGAATGATTTGGTTAGAGTTAGGTATGTCGAGTTGTTATTTTATTCAGACTGATCTACTGAGCTGATTTTGAAGATGCTCTGTCCGCCAATGAAGATTATTGATAGAAAGACACAATGTTGTCTTAGGTGAATGCGTTGGTTAAATAAGTTATAGAAAGGATTTGTAAAAACAGGATTGTTATTGTCGTTGATATATAATAATATAAGATATAATAGTAATCAGATAGTTTAGAGTTTAATAAAAATCGGTTTCAGGTATTGATTTATAATTAAACAATATTTAACATTATTATTGCAAAATGATTATGTAATAAAAAGTCGTGCATTTTGCAACTGTGAAATTGAATGAATTAAGTTTAGACAGAATAACAAATACAAGGTAAAAAAAAATAATGATAATATTAGGAATCACAATTTTAAGGATTCTCTTCAAATGAAGTAGATACATGGAAAGCGTTAGGAAAATCAAAAAAATTAAATAAAAATACCAAGGTACAGCAATATTTAATAAAACTTTATTACAATATTTAATAAAACTTTATTTTAATTAAACAAAGATGTTACAATCATTTAATAAAGAGCGGGCGTAGACCTCATCAAGGCGGGGTTTGTTACAGCTTTTCCTATTTTATTTTTGACATAGGGTTTTTAAAAAAAAATATGATAATGTAAAGGGGCATTTTATAGAAATAAAAGTCTGAAATTTCAATTGATAAAAACTATTAATCGTGAGTATTCGTAGACACCAGACAAAAGGGTTGAAGGTTTATTTAGGCAGTATGCAGGGCAATGTAAGAGAAGAGAGATTTAAGTTATGATAAAGGGATGAGAAGAGATGAAAGAACTAACGGCGCGCCAGGGTGAGATGCGTGTGACAGAGGTAGCATTGAATCATGTTGAGGGCCTCTATGAATCGACAATACCGACTGGAGTCGATTTGTTAAGTTTTGGTTTCAGACAGACACACACTATTCAACGAATGATTTATGGAGTACAAATTGGAGATAGGTTTAGGTCAGAAGACACCACATCAGTATTTACAACTGAATTATTCCATAAAGAGTTCGTACTTTACAGGTAGCCAATGTTTAGCCATTACACTTACATTCACCGAGTTATTAGGCGGTTGCTTGTTTGGTTTGATTTGAAGAGGGATGTATCAGCCATGGAGAATTATTGCTTGTTAGCTATTAACGAGATTTGGAGTAATAAAGGGTGGCGTAGGTTCTACTCCACATACTCGATCCCAAACGAAAAATTGGTTTGGGTGGTAGCACGTATGCTGAATTATTCGAATTGACTAGGTGCACAATTTGGCACAATACTAGTTCCCTTTCGTTATTTCAGATTGTCCTTGTGAGAAGTCATTTTTACTCATGGAGGAGACATTGAGATCGGATATATCAACCCTTACAGTAAATTTATTTTTAACTCGGTCTTTTAAATACACTCCACTAGTGAGTTCACGTACTCATATCCTTGTTTGAAAACGAATTTTAACAAATTAGGATAAGCACACATTCAGTTTTGGTGGGACTATATTTGTGAAGTTGAATATATGGAGAATGGGAAAATTTCCTTCGGTAAATTATGAGAACCTGCGTAAATTTTGGGGGTTGGCTGTAACGGAACAGGCTCTGGATGAGGATTCCGTCACGATTCACAAATATAGATACATTTAAAAAGCATCTTGGTATGAACAAATATTGATGAAATTTAGACAATCAAAAGTAGAAGAAAGCGTTAATGTGTAATATTGAGATTTAGATGTTAGGTATTTCTTATAGCATGACTATAGGTACTTACTGAAAATGATAAGCAGCTTAGAATATTTAAGCTATCAAGATATTCTATGTATTACCCATTTAAATCGATTGTTCAGATAGAACTGATAAGTTACTTAAGTAAAATGAAATGTTGAGTAATCCTTTAAATACATAATAGTTATAAGTAAAATTAATAAAATTACCATGAAAATAAGCAGCATTGATATTTCTAACCATACAAAGGTAATGTGAGGAACACATTTTCGCTATGTGTCCGTGTATTTGAGTTTGTTTCATCAAAATGAACCCTAAAACAAATGAGTATTGACGCCGATCTGACGCCGATAGAAAGGGCTATGATTGGTTCTACGTGCCTCTGATCGGCGTCATACGAAATTCAAAATATGTGTTGTCATGAGCGGATTTTGATGAGAATTTGAAATTAGAATAGGAATGCGCTGGAGGGCAGAGATTGGCTGAGGTGGATCTGAAGCCGTTTTGACGCCGATAGAAAGGGCATTGATTGGATACCTATCGGCCTCAAATCGGCGTCACTGTCAAGTTTGAGAAAGTATATAAGCCGTAGAAAGACCGAGAAAATGCTTATTAAATTCTCGAACTTCCGTGAGGTAATATATTCTGCTACGGACATGGTTCCGGACGTGGGTTGGATACCTCACGGTGACAACTAAGATCCACCTCGATAGGGAACGCCCAATCCTTAGAGTTGGACACTTTTGGGAGCGAGCCAACAATCGCTTTAACCTATTGCAATGGGTACGATTAACTGCTCCTCACTTCGATTGGAAAGAATATTCCAGTGGAAGTGTCTTTTATGTATTATATTTATTTATTTCCTCTCATACTAGAACGTCGCTCTGCAGCCTTCCATAGCTTCGGATATAGCGGTATAGTCGCGCGACTATTTCCGTGCGTGGAGTTGGATACCCTAGGGGCCATAGGTTCGATTCTCGGCTTGGCACCGAACTTTAGAGGCTAGTTAGGGATCAAACTTGAGCCATCCTATCAGGGGGATGAAAGCTCATGCGCAATTAACTTTGGGGGGATTGTTGGGGACTTACACACACTTTAGCAGACTATGAATTTATTTAGGACCGAAGTAGGTCTAGGTCTAGTATTTTTGTTTCCGGGTTATACATTAACTTCGTGATGGTTCAATCGGGAGCAAATAAGTAAATTCACGCGCTAGTGGTGTCTACCACTAGAAACGTAGGTTTCTATAATGAATTCGTCATATCAATACAATCTATTGGTATGCTAGACTTAGAAACTAAAGACTAACTACGAAATAAAAATGTCAAAATAAATATATATTTAATCAGTATAAAGTAAGGAATACAGAAATATTTGCCTGCAAAGGAATATAGAAATATTAGTTCAAACGAAATGTAATGTATTTGTTGCAATAATATGTTATATATTTGCTAATGAATCGAGTTTGGGCTAGATTGTCAACTCTGATTCTAGCATGAGAATGCGGTAATAAATTATAGCAATTGAATTATTTGCTGAAAGTATCAAATGTAATATTTAGAATCAAATGATAATTCATAATGATAAATAATAATATTAAGAAGAGATAAACAAGATTATAATCGCTTATAGACGCAAACTCTACATTTGGAAAACTACCAAACGGACTTAGTAAGGCCTTACTAATTTTGGGGTAAATAGAAGAGGTTCTTGGCATGATGGAGAACATTTGTGTCACAGTAAAGAGCAGCTCTTAATCCAGCATTCGAGTTGTAAGCCTTGAACATGCCAAGAATCGTACTTCCTAAATCATAATAAATCTAGAATTCTACGGCAAATCTAAAAAAAAACAAACTAATTACTTACAATATGAAAATATATAAAATATATTTAAATTGTAGAGATATTTATCACTATATCTATACTATATATCAATAATTTACTCGGCAAAGTAAAGCTAACTATTATAATAATCATCATAATAAATATATGGCTGCTAGTATTGAGCTAACCAATACAACAAAGATTCTGCTAATACTTAAGTATTTAAAATAATTGCTTTTCCTACAATGGTTCAATAGATGGCATGTCATGTAAAACACTAGTAATCTAAGTATAGCAATCTCGTATAAAAAGGAGATTTATGTATGTGGTAAATCTTATCAAACTTGGTCAAGCAATGCAGCACCTTGAGAATTCTTGTAAACCACAAACAAGGGTCTAGAGATTTCTCTAAGTCACTGATATTATTTCCCATATATTGCTTCAGTAAACAAGTAAATGATTAAACTTGAACAATTGAACTATTCAGGGAATAGTGGCTGATAATATTTATCTAAAGGAATTGGATAATCAGCGTAGTAGCTACTGATTACAAAAGATTTCTAAAGCGCATATAAAGCGAGGTTTTACTATACTTTTGTTATTTATTTCCTAGCAGTTTTCATAAACGAAACAAATAGTATATATTATAGAGACATTTAGTCTGTAAGAGATTATATCAATCTTATCAACAGCTAAATGTTCATAGCAACAAACATAAATCTATAAAGAAAGTTAGTTATATAATTAACAGGTTTATAACTGTTATTAATAATAACGAAAATCATGGGTATATCTGATATTATTTAATGGAGTTGTTTACTAATCAAAACTGATTTATCATATTTAACAGATATTTTTGCAAGCTAATAATTATATAGTAAAACTTGCAAATATCCTACTGTTTCTATGTTCTATGGTCAAATAACATAGACCTTAAATTCAGAAACTTATATTGATGATTAATATCTTCCACGACTAGAAGTCAAATCAAGTACATAAGCTAGAAATCTAGGATCAGCTCAGTCAGTCAGTCTGTAAGAACTAAGTATTTGCAATCTAGTATGTTCATCGCAATTTTTCGTTATCAGCTAGCAGTTCAGTAATGTAGTAGTAGGTTATCCATCGTAATATCAGAATACCTAGGCGTTGCTTTTGGTTTCTCTAGGCATCTATAGTTCTGAATAGTTTTCTCTGTTTCAATTCTTTCCGAAAAGAGCAAGGTTACAGCAGCGGTACACAGTGTTAGGGTCCTCCTAGACTAGACGATCATTGGCCAAAACGAATTATTAAATTAAAAATTAAAATTGGGGGGGGGGGTTGTTACAGTGCTCGCTAAACTAACCTAAAATAACCCAACATTGAATAGATTAATCCTATCTTTAGAAGTGTCATTGTTGTCATGATTTTGGATTTTAGTGTTAACAGAATAAGGAACACCATAATACATTTTTAGTTCGGTAGTTTAGTTTAGTTTTTTGAACAAGTGAATCGCTACCAATACTTATTTAGAACAGTACCTACAACTCTTTGTGAATGAGTTTGTCCGGGGAAGTACTGCTACCATGCCTTCTACCGTGAAGCTGTAATGTTTGCAATAGTATGTTCTAGTTTGAAGGGTGCCAGTGAAATTACAGACATATGAGACTTAACAAGTTAATGCCTCAGTGTTACGGGCGCATGCAGTTCGCCACTTGTGAAGAAATGCATCTGTTCTAGACAGGGGTTACCACTTAAAGCTACGTTGGCCTCATGCTTGTACTGTCTTCAACATAAAAAAACGTCTCAAATGTCCACATTTTACTTGCCACATTGTCCTATTACAATCACAGTAAATACAACACTTGCACACTAAATGCCTGGTAGCGGAATGTCTGGCATTGTGCAAAAGATTCCGACCACCAAGTTAAAATAGTGGGTAGTAAGTAGTAAAGTGGGTATTTATTTTGTGTACATTTTCAGGATTTGCACACGTCTGCGTGGAATGGCTTCCTAGGCGGAGGGAGTACTTTCGGCTTCTACCTGGACACCATGTGCTTGGTGTACCTTACTGCTGTTATATTCGTCTTCCTCTACATTGATTTCGGTATATATATTTTTATTAAGCTTTCTCCAATTGGTTTTTTTCGTCAGTGGACTCCTATTATAACAGTTATTCATTTTTAAGTGGTTTATTTTCACATTTATCACCGTTATGTTGCAATGTAGGACAACACATTCTAGAGATAATTGCAGACGAAGCTCTAAACTACTAACCAATATGAGCTATTACCGTGTCAAGTTTCATCAAAATCTTTCCCATAGTTTCATCGTGATAGGCGTACAAAAGACAGACAGACAGACAAAAATTGTAAAATATATATTATTGGCATCTATATTGATAACTCACTTCTTCATTTCACTTGCTACAGCGACCCTAGCACAGTTATCATCATCATCATCATCTCAGCCGTAGGACGTCCACTGCTGAACATAACCTCCCCCACAAATTTCCATAAGGACCGGTTGGAAGCATCCAACCTGCATCCAACGTCGTCCTGCCACCTTTAGCAGGTCGACAGTCCTTGTTGGTGGACGAACTACGCTGCGCTTTCCGGTCCGTGGTATCCACTCAAAAACCTTTCGGCCCCATCGGCCATCTGTTCTGCGTGCTATGTGGACTGCCCACTACCACTTCAACTGGCTTATCTTCTGGGCTATGTCGGTGTCTTTAGTTCGTCTACGGATCTCCTGATTTCTGATTCGATCACGTAGAGAAACCCCGAGCATAGCCCTCTCCATAGCTCGTTGTGCGACTTTGAGCTTGCTTATGAGGCCCCATCGCCCTAAGAGACCACGTTTCAGTGCCATATGTCATCACTGGCAACACACATTGGTCAAAGACTCTTGTCTTGAGGCACTGAGCACAGTTATGCTTGTACACTATTGCTTCGCGGCAGAGTATCTGACACCACGGTGACACCGACCACAACGGTCTCTTTAAAGAGAGACCACCACCACTAGATTATTACCTATTAAATTGATTGTGTGGTTGGTTTATTCACCTCTTATATTTCTTATTCTGACGGTAGAGAGGATAAAATTACACAGAGGTGTTACAATTTATTAGTACAAATGATAATAATGAATAATAAGATACGACAGATACATATTATATTGTTTTGTGTCATATGTACGAGATGTGTATATTATGGGTCTTGTTGATATCTTAATACGAATTTGACGCGGAAACTTTTAGCAGGTTGAGAGTATTTATATACTTAACTAACTAACTAGAATGCACGTGACAAGACAATGATAAACCAACACTATAGACCTTTTGGTATTGATTTAATTATCAGCTGATAGACTTTTCGGTCTCCTCGCATGCGATTTAGGACGGAAAACACACATTAGTGTTTGTTGTAACTATCGCTCCAATATGAAAGTTCATCAGTAGATTAGTGACATAGTTTATTGTGAAGTTTCTTTATTTTTCAGGTGATATAATAGCAGTAGGGAGCGTAGGACTAGCGGTCACTCAGAGCAACATGTTGACCGCCATGTTGCAGCACGGCGCCAGGATGCTTGTGGAGTTCCTCGCGCAACTGACCAGCGTGGAGCGAGTGCTGGAGTATACCAAGATCGAGACTGAGAAGAATCTGTTCGAAGGACGTGAGTTGTCTAACAGATTAAATTATGCTAGTCCTAGCATTCACACTAGGAGTAAAATATTCTGACAGTCGTGCTATTGAAGTAGCGGTCATCCAAAGAAATTACCCGCCATGTTAAAGCAGGGTGCTAAACTGCTTGAGAGTTCCTCGCACAAGTGGCCAGCATGGAGCAAGTTTCAGAGTACACCTAGATTGAGATGGTGAATAGTTTGTTCGAAGGATTTGATAGACTACATAATTATAATGATAGCGTTAAGCTAGTCCTAGCGTTCACACTAGGATCAAAATAATCGGATTGCCGTGTTATGGACGTAGCGATCATCCAAAGCTATAACACCGTGTTAAAGTAGAGCGCTAAAATGCTCAAGAGTTCCTAGTGCAAATGACCAGCATGGAGCGAGTGTTAGAGCACACCCAGATACGAGTAGAGATGGAGACGAGTTTGTTTGAAGAGAGCATAGCAACACAACGAAGGCGATATAAGTTCCACTCACAATTCACTAGTTTTAATATTATTGATCGTTAAATTATTTTCAAACAAACATAGGGTGCAAACAACAGCTTTCCATTAGTCTAATACAAAGCAATATACGCGCCAAAAACGGTTCAACGCTTGCATGCCTCGGGCCCCGAGCGAACGGCTGTTATTGCGCTTTAACAATTCATCGCAATGAAAAATTTAATCTTTTTTATGTTCTCGTTGCCACATTTTTTTATTAGCAATTGTTTATTCACAGAGGTAGCGATGCCGGCAATGTGGCCGCAGGAAGGCAGGATCGTGTTCCAGAATGTGTATCTCAGATACGCGCCAAATGAAGAGCCTGTACTCAAGAATCTCAATATTGAGATTGAAAGTGGATGGAAGGTAATTATTTGAGGAAAATATGGAGCTTAGAATTTAATCAGGAGCCTTGGATTACATCAGTTTTAAGATTACTTGCAGATAAATCATATGTTTGTAATATTTTTATCAAATGATATGCCGTACAGTCTATCCAATAGGTTATTCGCTCTTTCTTATAAATTGATATGTTTTTATGTCTGCACCGTATCAGTTTTATCGTACCTAATCTTTAATCGGTATGTGGGATCAATTATACTTTTTGTATTGAACAATAAATGGTGAATTTTGGTTCGCGTGTGTTTATTATATACACAACCCTTCTGCACTACCAGTAGTGCAGCTTGGTAGTGCAGCGGGGAACGACTGACATAGGAATCTGCTAGTAATAAAAGTTGAGCCTTTGAGACATTACATATCTACACAACGAGTTGAGACTACGGGAAAAAAGTCCAAAAGTCACAACTAGTTGAACCTTTGCATATTTTTTTTGTAGTCTACACAACTAGTTGCGACTACGGGAAAAAAATCCGAACGGCTCAACTGGTTGAGCTACGTAGTTGAGCCTGGGGCCCTAAACGAACTGTAAAACATGTTTTTTATGAAATGTTGTTACGAGACGGCCAAGCTATGCACCTAATGGTAAGCGCTATGCTTGCTCGTGACAGTTGCAGCTATGTTGCAGCTATAGCTTAGAACTATAATTTTGTTTTGTGTAACACTGCTCCGTGCTCGTCAACCCCAAGAGATTGGTTATTGAGTCCCTTTCGCCCAGTATTTCACTTGCTACAGTGCCCTTCACACCTTAACGTAGTAATGCCTACGAACTATTGCTTCACGGTAGAATATCTGGCACTGCAGTGGTACCAACCAAGACGGTCTCTTGCACAAGAGGCCTACCATCTAGTAAATCGGGTTTCCTCGATTCTTACGATTCGCATACTGACGGCAAATAGAATATTCTTTAAATCCGTCGGCGTTTCGGTACTTGCCCGTGAAACACTGTAAAACATCTGCGGGGCAATAGCCTTGCAGGTGCTTTCTGGACGACATTTCCGGACACCAGTAGGGCCATTATGTATCTCAGTTGCAATCAAATAAATGTCGATTGAAATCTAAAAAAAATGCGGTTTTATGTCAGTTTTGTCAGCTTCAGTCAGCAAATTACTAATATTTCTGTTTACTGTAGTCAAAACTGACATAACCCTGCCATTTTTCAAGATTAACATTTGATTGTAACTGAGATACCTACGTATTTGCCCTACTATTGTCCGGTCTTTTTAAACTACCCACACATAGCCTTTTTTAAACGTTACTATCCTGACACACTAACAATATGAAAATAATAATATTATTTTCGGAAGACGAAACACTTTTATGAGAAAGTGGTTTAGTTGCGACTATGACCAGTGATAACACTTGATTAGCTGTTTACATATTAACTCGTTGACTCGCGATTCGCCATATTTGGCCAATAATACAATAGATTTAGCATAAATCAACCTTTTTTTGTAGGAACTGCAACGTGTGTGGTTAATTAATAACACTTATGATTGTGTGCAGGTTGGCATTGTAGGAAGAACTGGAGCAGGCAAATCATCTTTAATATCAGCCATGTTCAGATTCGCGTACATCGATGGCCTTTTAACTGTTGATGGCTTAGACACTGCATTGGTTTCCAGACAGGTTTGTATATACTTTCTATCCATTACAAAAACAATTAACAATTGAACTTTTGTTCAGTAATCTATAATTAAATGAATATTTTTCAAACAGTTATAATAATCATGGCCCCGCTAACGACATATCACTACGGGTGCATGCCACTATTTCCATTAAGTATTTCTATTGATAGAATTACTGGGACCGACTCTCCCACTTTTTCCACTGCTAACAAACCGTTTGCTGCCCGTGGTTCAATCGCGGAGTTCAACTGGTTGATCCATGGGCAAATTTATTTGCCTGTGGTTCAATGAATTAAACCATCTTTATTTAAACATAAAACTGTATTGGTACTGGATCAACTGGTAGAGTTAGACCAAAATTTACTCAAGGTCTTAGCTGTGACTAACTACTCTAACGAGTGTTTAAGAGTTTCTTCTGGCGCAACGCCGACCGCTACCGCGGCACGCTCGCTTCGATCGCTCGGCTGGCCGCTTTGGTTCAAAGAAACCTAACACACATCGCTTAGCTTGTCGTCGTACCTATACATGACTTTGCCTTTATCCGAAATAGAAATATTGCTTGAAAAAAAAACGCTAGTCCCACTTTTCCTATTTTGTGTTTCCATATAAATAGTGCGGGATACACCCTACACCCACACACACTACGCCTCACTCACTGCACGACGTATCATTGTATTTATTTCAACCAACATACAAAAATGAAGATATTCTCATTTTAACCATACTTTTCATGTGTTACCTCAGAACCATTTTGATAATTCTTTTTTATATGAAAGCTGGTGATTCTCATGTGGTCCCATTTAAATTTGATCAAGATCATCAACAGTTGTTTTTTATATAATAAATTATCATCAATATCGTGTCGTAAGAGATCGAGTAGGTATCTTATTCAATAATACAGAGGAAGTAGGTGTTAAAATTTTTCAAATTGTACTCTCTTTAAGCTAAAAATAAGTGAAGCTCTCTGATTCTCCCTCCGCTGTGAAGAAAACGCGAATTAGTCCAAGCATTTATTAGTCTCAATAGTTATATATGAAATACCCAATGGGAATATTGAGACAACACATCTCATTAGCTTCATGAGACTATGGAAGTAGAGAAAAACATCCGCTAAAGGAAGTATTATTTCCATATATCATGGTTACCCGTTAATTAGTTTTATTTCGTATGTATTGTAGCTATTAGTGACGTGTATTTGAATGGTCAACAAATAATTAAGATCAAAGTAATGGAAGTAGGTATTAATATACTATACATAAATAGCAAGCGAAAAAAATTAAAATAATACGCGGACTCGCGCACGAAGGGTTCCGTACCTTTGACCATAATTATCGTCCGACTCGCGCTTGGCCAGGTTTTTAGTATTTGTTGTTATAGCGGCAACAGAAATACATAATGTGTGAAAATTTCAATTGTCTAACTAAAACGGTTCATGAGATACACCTGGTGACAGACGGACAGACAGACAAACGGACGGACAGCGGACTCTTAGTACGAGTTCTCGTTTTACCCTTTGGGTACGGAACCCTAAAAATGAGCATTACCTAATTTATATTACACTAATATTATAAATGTGAAAGTTTTAATGTCTGTTATTCAATCACGCAACAAACGTGTGGTTATGATTTGAAGGTTATTGCAATCAAGAAATCAAATCAAGTCAATCAATTTATCCACAGGGGCTCCGTTCCAAAATATCAATTATTCCTCAAGAGCCGGTACTGTTCTCTGCTACAATAAGATACAATTTGGATCCGTTTGATATCTACAGCGACGACGAACTGTGGAGAGCACTCGAACAGGTACCTATTTAGTCTAACAATCGAAATATGTAATATTTTCTTCTGCGCGTCAGTAAACACCTCACGAATTCTGAATACATTTTAAAGGATTCACGTTTTTATGGTATTAGAAAATGGTTCAAGCACGAGGCTCACCTGATCTCTGCCTAGATCAGATGCATTACCTCACAACTAACGAACTGCGCTTCGCCCGTAACCTTGAGATACTACGTTGTTAAGTATCATGTAATTAAGTATACAGTTGTAGTGTTAATTTGTTTTTAATAATTTAAGCTGTTGTAGTATAAATCCACCGTGACGTCACAGACTGGCTCCAACGGAAGACCAGCGCTGGTTTAAACCAGCATTATGCTGAGTTGGGGACCATTTTATGACATAGCAGTAAATTGTAATTCTACTTTCTTAGTTTTATCAATCAATGTTATATGCTGCCGTCATAAATAAATTATATTTCATTCATTCATAATTTCGCCGGCAACCATACCTGCAACCAGAATGCAGTATTGCGAACATTACTGCTTCACTTTAACTCAATCACAAAGAGTTCTACTGCATTTTAATGTCATAGGTCTACATTTATTTATTACTAGCGACTGTCCGCGACTTCAATCGCGTAGTAGGATCGGCCTTCTACCTCGTCATAACCTGCCATACTTTCTTGGTTTTCCTTTTATATGAACCTTCTCCTGACAATAATTAACACAACAAAAAAAATACTACCGAGATTGTTCCATACATTTTCAAGTTATAGCGTGACCAGGAGAAATAGGGGTTCATTTTTATATAGGTATAGATTTATAACAAACCTAATAAAACGAATTGGAAGCCTACTAGGTATACAACAATTATCTTAGTATCTTAATGTTAATTCGATAATGAAGATCGATATGTACTTATATAAAAAAAACGATGAATTAAGTTCATGATGTACCTAATAATGAAGTGATAAATATATTTTTCTGAACCCCTTTATTATATATTCGTAGGATATACAAAATACTCGAAGTATTTAACGGCTAGGTGGTTGGTTGGTTATTCGTATTCTTGTATATAATCTAAAATGTATGCAGTAAGAAGAATCAACCCACAATTTACCTGTTTTATTAAACCTGAGATCTTATGGTGTCACATACACCTGCCAACTAATCTTTTTGCTACAACATTCATTCCAATTGTAAAATTCTGCACAATTCATCATGTGTTCGTCAAATAGTATCACTATTTACGACTGTTTAATATATCTAATATTTTTTAAATCATAATAGAGCAGAACTCTTTGTGAATGAGTTCGGGGAAGACTATACCTTTTTCCATCGTGAAGCAGTAAGTAATGTTCACAATACTGTGTTCTGGTTTGAATAATACTAAATAACTTAATGTTTCAGGGTTTCGATAGGAGTGCAGTTTGTCACTTGTGATGAAATGTTCTAGGTATTGCGCTAGGCAGGGTGACACGAGGTGAGCCTCGTTCTAGTACCGTCTACTAAAAACAATAAAAAAAAATATACCCAACAAGACAAATAACTTTACATAGTTAGTTCGTCGTCTCATTTGATTCACACACCAACAGCATAATAAATAATAAAAAAATACATAAGTAACATTGTATATTTTGCATTTACATGATATTTTTATATTTAGGTGGACATGAAATCTGCTGTGCCGTCTCTAGACTTCAAAGTAACGGAAGGTGGAACCAACTTTTCAATCGGACAAAGACAGCTGATGTGCTTAGCTCGCGCCGTACTGCGCTCCAACAAAATACTTATCATGGATGAAGCCACCGCCAACGTTGACCCACAGTGAGTAAAAAATGTTTTATTTTTGTAGTTATCACAACAGTTAAGTATGAAATTTATTTTGTGTAACATTTATTTCTTTCGCAGGACGGACAACTTCATCCAGCAAACTATTCGGCGTGAATTCACTCACTGTACGGTGCTAACGATCGCTCACCGTCTAAATACAATCATGGACTCGGACCGAGTGCTAGTCATGAGTTTCGGAGAAGTGGCCGAGTTCGACCACCCATACATCTTGCTCTCTGATCCCAACAGCGCTCTCTCGTCCATGGTCAGAGAAACTGGTGAAAAGAACAGTGCTAAACTCTTCCAAATGGCGAAGGATGCCTACTTCCAGAGCAACCTAAAAGAAAATACGAGATGAAATTCTTTGTAGCCGTTATCAATCGTGTTTGTCGGGTGACGTGGTGCCCTTTTTCTGATTATAGTCGAGTGATGTTGAACGCCATTTTTATAGTACTTAAGATCTGAACAATGATGTGACAAATTCGAAAAACAACGGCTAGCTCTTTATTTAAAACGTATTATTTCTGGAAAGTGCGGTGAATATGCATGTATATTATCCTGTGTGAGAAATGAACTCCTACTTAATTCATTATAAGTATAATAGGCCAGTAAAACAAGTACAATTTGAAAAAAATAATACCGACTTCCATTCTATTCAGTTATTGGAGTGTATCTCAAAAACTACTAGACCGAATTTGATGAAATTTAAATGGGAACACACGGAAAGCACCAGCTTCCAAACAAAAGAATTTTGAGAATCGGTTCACCCAGTCGAAAGTTATGAGGTAACAAACATAAAAAAAACATACAGTCGAATTGAGTACCTCCTCCTTTATTTTTAGGAGTCGGTAGAAAAGAGTTTAAGCTCATAGTAAATTTCTAATCCAATTCTCTTTTTATAAGGTCACATTATAGGGTCATTTACTGAGCATAAAATCACAAAAATTGTTGACCGATCCAGGTGGAAATCATGGAGGTCTCAAGCGCAATCTAGAAAAACATTTTGCCCGATATCTCGACTGTACACTTTAAAGCAAAAGTCATTAAGTTCATTATTGGAGAGAATAAAATTGCGCACCTTTTGTTACCTGTAGACTTTTTTAAAATTTACCGTTTACGATTTTTTGCGAGGTTGACTTACAAAAACGAATATTTTTAGGTAAATATAAGCCATGATTAATTATAAATATTTAATTATATGAATAAACGTCTTATATACTTTGCATATTCACTGTAACATCCTATCTTAGTCGAATCATGGTGTTCGATAGTAGTTACTTTAAATCTTTAATCAAACCCAGTAATTATATACAATTAGCTATTAGGTAGTTATTTTATACTTTTTAAATAAATATACCATTTTATATTATTTGTATATATTTTTATTTATTATATTTACTACTAGCAGACCCGCCAGCAGCTTCGCTCGATTGGTCTTCGTGGAAGTGCCATTTTGGATCCTGGGTTCGATTCCCGGGTTGGACAGTAATTATTTTGAGTAACAGTCCGGAGTCTCCAGACTTCGACCACAGACAGACAGGGCCCGTAGATGGCAATAGGCTCGCCCTATATATACCTCACGCCCTCAAGTATGCGTTTAAAACTGCTTACCCCTCCGAGGATATATAAGTATATATAAAATAACCCAATACTCAATAATTTATTATACATTGTAATATACATATATGTATTGCAGACTATTCACTCAAGACAGCTAGACTGTTGTTAAGGGCCCCCCGTTTTCACCTCCGTGGTGATGGATGATGATGATGATGTTGAAAAGTATCCTTCCTTCCCTAGGAAATCTATCTCCTTGCCAAATTTCATCGAAATCGATAAAGCCGTTCTTGAGATATAAATGGCGTAACTAACACGACTGTTTTATATAATATAGATTTGTATACTTACAACTAGCAAAACAAGCGACGTCTTGGGTGATGGCATCGGAATACTTTGTATGCAAGGAGAAGAACGACCAGCAATAGACCTATTAAAAATCCTGAAGCCTTATGGTCTTCTGCGTACACCTGCCAACTAGTATTTGTGCACCCTCCTTTACAGCATCCCATTTTATAAGTAGCTAAAGCTTTAGGGGAGATGCAAGAGATCTTGCGTCCCGTCTAACCCATGCTTCATTTTCCTATGATAATGTTTGCCCTTGTTTATAGTAAATTACTGAATAATTTGGTTCACTCCATAATTTTGTTGTTAACTGAAGCTGACAGCAACATAGACAGACAGCTAATGCCAATGGTAGACATGAAGAATAGTAGGAAATGTTATTGTGACACTATGTAAGAGTATTTATTAGACATCTATGGACCAAAAATGTTAAGGCATGCAAACTGTTAATATACTTCTAGCTGTGCTCTGCGGCACCACTTTCTATCCGTGGAACATTTTGACGTGAAAACGTTCTTGAGAAACGAGAGTGAAACGCTTTTTATGTCGTCTTTCAATATATCTCATGATTCAAGGGTGGCAACGCAAAGTGGTGTACATATTCTGAAAGATGAACAATGCAAGGGCCTACTATCAGTGTGCATATACGTCATAGTACGCTTACTCCATCTAGCGGAAGGGAGGTTGAAACTAATAGTATAAACTGGCCTAACATAGCTAAAATATTTTTTGCCCACAAGGTCAGTTTGTACTGGTACTTCAAATTAGGCGCTCGCTCGATTAGATCAGATGGTCTGAATTCCGAGTCGACCTCGAACGGAGAAAAAGTCTGATCCGAAAGTACTTACTGATTCTGGGAACTACTAACCTAGTTGAGATTTTTCTGATGACAGCTATCAAACTAAAAACCGTCATAACTCTGAAACGATTGATCCTGGAATACTGGTTCCTAAAGAGAAATGGTAGTTCTCGTCGAGATCTTTATTTCAGGGACAGGTGTCAAACTTAAAATTGTTGTAACTCTGAAACTTTTAATCCTGGAATATTTATTGAGTCCTAAAAATAATGTAAAGTCCACGTCAAGTTCTTCAATTCAGGTGACAGCTGTCAAATTTTGAAACTGCTATAATTCGGAAACAATTGTTCTGGATATACTTATTATAAAGACAATTTATAGATCTCGTTGAAACCTCGATTTCTGATGACAGCTGTCGAACTGAAAACCACTATAAGTTTGAATATTTTGTTCCTAAAATACGGGTCCCTAAATAGATAATGGTAGTAGTATATATGTCGTAGGATAATTTGATAATTCGAATCTTCGCGAAAATCCTAGGGGTTTTGCGAAAACGCGGATAATTAGACATAGGCGAAAAATTATCTTATCTTAATTACTGGACAAAGTCAGGATTTTTGCGAACAGCGCACGCTCGCTGCGCTCGCTCGGCTCGCGCGTTGTGGTCACAAGTAACCTAACACTCCTCCTCGCTTCGCTCGTCGTCGTACCTATTTGTGACTTTGCCTTAGACTGGTTTACGTTAATTTTAGGTATTAGGCACTTTTCGCACTTTTCGCAAAAATCCTGACTTTGTCCAGTAAGATTTGATAATTTTTCGCCTATGTCTAATTATCCGCGTTTTCGCAAAACCCCTAGGATTTTCGCGAAAATTCGAAGTATCAAATTATCCTACGACATATACATTTTGTAAGAGTGTTCGTACGTTTGTTACTTTTTCACGCTCAAACGGCTGGACCAATTTTGATGAAATTTGGATGGAGGTAGATAAGACGCTGTATTAACACATAGGACTTTTCAACACCTTCGTCATCACCATGCATCACCACGCAGGTGTAACTGCGGAGCTAGCATAAAGCCAGTAGCCAGCTTATTAAAACTCTAGCTATAAATATTTTGTTTCTATTATACTTGCTTAATGGTGTTTTGCAGTCGGTAAGTGTGAAAAGTAGAGATCACTAATCCTTTGTTTAAAGTAGATTTGTTTTTATTACGTCGCAGTATATGAAAAGTATAGCTCTTATAAATCCTTTGTTAGGCTTGGGACTCTATAATGATGTTGGCTCGTTTCGTTGTGGTTCTTACGTAACGTAACGTTACGTAAGGAATTGTTATTCTTTGTCGGTCAGTTTATTTATTTTGCATGTTCACGATACCGCCGGGGATAGAAATTTGATTCGATTCCTTTTCAATTTCAACCAACCAATTGAACAAACTTTTCAAATTACCATTACTAGTAGGGCCAACTAACCATCAATAGATAGGTTAAAGAAACTGCCCGTTAGTGATCTACTATTTTTATTCACTGGTTTGGTTCGTTGAGTAGTATAATGGTTATATAACTAGTTCTCATTAGTTCACTCTCCGACGTCGTGATTGTATGAAAGTTTCTAAGATTGCTCAAATTTGTAATTACTTAATTCGATTTTTTTGATATGCATAACTCGGCCCCCGCGCCTCATAACAATGGTGTTTTTATTGTGTCTGGAAGTTTAGACTGCAGAAGGCATATCTGATGCGTCGGCGTTAAGCATTGGGGATGAACGATGTCTGTTCCTTTAGCTACCAAGAACAAAAAATAAACGTAAAAAAATAAAATAGGCTGCCCTTTTAAACGACCTTTGCTTATTGAATTTGCCTGAAAGACTGGATTTTATATTGCTACTTATACCAAAATGTTTAGTTTTTTACACCATTGCAGTTTATCGCTAATAAGTTTTAATAAGGCTAGTGCTTTAAAATAGCATTAAGTAGAGTCAAATATTTTATTTTGTCGTTTTTCGCTATAAATTATGATTATTTTTTAGAAGATAATACGAGCATGTACCAGACGAATATTATTGATTAGTACCCGTACGGTGGACATACGCAATGCATTACAAGGATACGGACTTACAAAATCACTCGTTACGATCCGGGGGTTTACATAATTCAACGGTAGGTTTAATTACGCGCCGTACGCAGAGCGAATGTGTCGCATTGCGGTGCCGGGATGCCATGACAGACGCATGGCGGCGTGTAATTCGCTGTGGACATGGAATGATAGAAGGTTTATGGTGCCAACTTAACCATCACATCAATTGAACGCTTGTAATTCCAGCATAAATAATTGCTGAAAATTCTAAGAATAGAAAGGCGATATAGTAGTAATATATGTTACATGCTGACTTGCCCGCGGCTTCGCTAGTTTGGTATATGATTTTGAATATACTCACTTAGAGGTATAATTTTCAAAAATCTTTATCCAGTGGATGGTTACATAAAAAGCATCGCAATTTGTAGGCCCAGTGGTTTAATTAGGCTCGGACAAGATATTTTATATGCTCTCAACGGAAGTCATCATCTCAGACGTTAGGACGTCTAATGCTGAACATTATGCCTCCCCCAGGATTTTTCAAGGGCCGGTTGGAAGCGGCCTGCATCCAAGGTCGTCCAGCTACCTTTAACAGGTCGTCAGTCCACCATTTCGGTGGATGACCTACGCTGCGCTTGCCTGTCCGTGGTCTCTACTCCAGAGCCTTCAGGGCCCCATCAGCCATCTGTTCTACGTGCTATGTACCCTGCCCACTGCCACTTCTACTATTACGTGACGGGTAATCGCCGTTACGGTAAGCGTCGCGCATGCCTTGCGACAGTTGCAATGTGACTGAGTATTTGAGATCGGCAGTTAATAATTATATTTATGTCATACTAGGTGGCAGGCCTCTTTTGCAAGAGGCCATCTAGGTTGGTACCACTACCGTACCAGATATCCAGCAGCGAAACAAAAGCATTACTATATTACGGTGCGAAGGGCACTCTTGCTAGTGAAATTATCGGGTAAAATGAATGTCTCGGGGTGACCAGTGCAGTGCAGTGTCGCGTCGCGCAAAACTACAGTTCTAAGCTCTTGGTAGCATTGCAACTGTCATGGGCGTGTTACTTACGATCAGGTCACCTGATTCAGGTGCACGACTTGTCCCTATTGTGTAGGGATTGGATTAAGAAATCGAGCAGGTCAGTGTTGTCAGTATTGTGTGTCGGGACAGTGACTGCTTAGTTGATAACTAAGGCGCTGCGCAAACGTAGACTCTTTTCGTTGCCGACACGGAACACCATCACAGGGAACCGTAGTTACTGTGTCCGGTGGCGGCGATCGGATACAGTCACCGGTCGCTACTTCTGGCTTATACTAGTACAATTCGTTGCTTGTTTTTCCGTCAGTCTCACGATGGACGTAGATGAAGAAACATTATATTTGCTGTGTGTGATTATACGTCGACGTAAACATCGTCATCGTCGTCAATATTTTCAGGAAAATCAACCCGTGCCCCTGCGCTTCTTGCGCTCGTGCGCCTCCCGCCCGTTAATAGTGTCGCAAACAGGAAACGGATACCGAATTCAACTTGTCCGTTTGCGTAACTCAGTACAATTGTATGGAATTTTTTTTTATGTTGCTTGTGTCTTCAACTGCAGACTTACAGTTTCCAGTTACCGACACTTGAACACTTTATTGATCGTCAATGAGTATGTGCTAAGTGGATGCAACTGGACACAAACAATGTTTACGTACTTATGCGCTGGGAGTAGAGGATTTGATACTGGTTCTATATATCTACAGTTTAGCTCCCAGAGTTTCCCTTAGACTAAAGTTTAAAGATAAACATTCATACTGTTGTCTCTCAGTTAATCTATAAAAATCTATTGTATGTCAAGAAAAACATTAACAGTTTTGATAAAAGGAGGTAGGTATGCTCATTCCATCAACACGCGGAATAAGCACAAGCTATGCTAAGTCGTGCTTTTATGAGTATAGTATAGGATAGGATAGTATATGATTCTATGATAAACTTCCCAATGTTATCCGAGATTTTCCAAATTTAAGTTTAAAATTACTATTAAAACTAAACTTTGTCAAAAAGGTTATCACAAAAGTTCGGATTACTTGGAGGATAAAACAGCTTGGGACTGATCACTCCAGGATCTACCTACTCGTGTATTACGATGTCAAAGTGTAAGCGTGTTTTGCTCTACTGATACCATTATTATGGTCTCTTTTGTAAGGCAACACAGTGGAGTTAAAAACAAACGAACATTTGTTATATCCATTACGAAATAGGCGAAAAAAAATTTATAAAGACAAGCCCGCTGAGTTTCTTGCTGGATCTTCTCAGTGGTCGTGGTCGCGTCCCGATGCGGTTGTAAATTTAAGAAAAATAAATAAAAAAGGACTATTTGTAAATGCCCCCGTAAGTGATTTTGATTTTGATTATAGAAATCAAATATTCATCGGTAGCTTATATGTGATACAAGACACAAAAGTGTCCACGTTTGCGCCCTGCCTAAAACCAAATATTGGTAGTCGAATAAAACACCCGCCTTTCAAGATGCAAACACCCGCTTCTCCAGTCTACTCGTGACCTCGCTCGATGCAGCTTGAGGTTAATCAAAATTAGGTATATTTTGATATTAATCAGTACGTAAAAATCCCGATATTCTTTACCTATATCTTCCATTAAAAAATCGAGGATAATTAACATGTGACTATCTATTTAGTACCTAGGTAAATAACATACTAACCGTTTATCCACACATTTGGCATTTGTACAAGTTCCAAGAGAGGTAGACGATGATCATCAGCAGAAAAAGCGTGATGTAGAAAACGTGAGGGTTTTTGAACATCGAAGTATCACAACACTTTCCATATGCTGCATATGTGCTTCCTCCGCAACCCATGATTTATATAGGTATGTATGTATGTTTTTAATTCATAAGTTTAATCTTTTGTGGCCATGCTGATATTAATTAACTGGAATACCTACAGGTATCAAAATGATAATATTAAGCACATATTTATTTATTTAGCCATTTTATATGTTCATTATAGTATATATTCTGATTAATCTATGCATATCTATCTTTTCATAGTATATATTTTAGTCTATGAATCTATGGTGATGGTCACACGCTTTTCACTTAGAACAAATGACAGAACTGTAGGTTTACCGGGAATTGTAATAGTATTTGTAATAATTCATCTTCAATTAGATGACACTAAATACAAGTTCATACAATTAAATATTTTTTACAATGAAAATATGTTACCAATTTGTAACATATTTTGTACATGTTACATTTATTTAATTATTATATCTATTATTTATTTACTGTATTTAGGAAAAATAATATTGTTAGATGCAATGCACTAATTATTGTGTGGTACCAAGAAAACTTATGCGAGAAACGGACCGTAACCACATGTCAAACATTATTAGTGATGTTTCTATGAAGCGTCGTAAGAAAGAATCGATTAACGTTGGTCAGGAGATCTAGCACAGGCAAAATTTGAAGATGTCGGATCTTGCCACTGAGCAAGGCTAAGTTCAAGTATAAAGTTGCATATGAACTGTTGTAAGTTATGTCTGCAAGTCTGCAACGTCTATGCAACAACAAAAACAAGTCCCAGCGAGCTTGAAAGTACCTGACATCTAAGGATTTACTGAAACATTATTTTTGGAAGTTGTTATAAGTTATTGTAACTTTTAAGTATACCATTCATTACCCTACAATATAACGTTTAAGATATGGTGTTTATGCAACGTTGTAGAAATATCCAAGCAATTTACAATTGCTCGCACATTAAGATTTGTTTTAATCGTTGCTAAAAACGTTGAAACATAACGTAGATTTTTCAGTTGCACAAACATGTGCAGAAGTGATAGGCTCAAGTAACGCATTTAATCTAAATTCAAGTTGCAGCAATGAGTCTTTAAGGTTCAAGTTTAGTGGGAGGTTTAACAGTACTAAATACC
The DNA here is from genome assembly GCA_917880725.1 of Selenia dentaria. Lineage (NCBI taxonomy): Eukaryota > Metazoa > Arthropoda > Insecta > Lepidoptera > Geometridae > Selenia > Selenia dentaria. The sequence continues at coordinate 24,134,795 of OU862879.1, forward strand.
TTTCTGTGACTGGGTATCACCAAAAAGGGTAAAACAAAGACACATGATTCACCCAATAGCCCTAAATGTTGTACCTATCCCTGACGAGTCTGTAACGATTTTTAACGGCTGGCCTGTCTCGCTGCGTGGCAAACGGTGAATTTATTACTACTCATTATGGTTTTCCTGCGAAAAATTTAAAAAAAAATAATACATGCGATATAAGATTTTAATCTGAGTTCGTGATAATGTATTGGTTGTTTCAATTGAAATAATACCGGATATATCACTCCTTTCTAGTTAGTACAAAGTTACTACAGGCATAACCTTGCTGTTAGTTAATCCTTATCTAGATATTGATAGTTTGTTTGTAACGGATAAGCGCGATAACTACATCCAGTTCAAAAATATATTTTACCAGTAGAGAGCTATATTATTATATGATTTATGCCTAAGTAACATACACTATATTTGATTAATCATCCATCACCATGCGGGTGAAACCGCGGCGCACAGCTAGTCATTATATAGGGTGTTTGGTAGAGGGACCGACAAACCAAATGAGCGTGTTCGGGGGACCACTTGGAGAATACAAGTTGGCCAAAAAAAATGGGGGTTCGGGGATTTGTTTTTTGTTTGTCGGTACCTCTACCAAACATCCTGTATAAGGTGGATACAAAACCAGGAGGGATTTTCAAATACTGATGGATTTTTTATATTACTGACTTTTTAAATATTAGACTACAACCTACATATTCCTCACGGTGTATGACACTAGCGTGTACAGACACTGTCAGAATTGTGACAATTAGTTTAGTCACAATACAAAAACCATCTATTTATGAAGTCAAGTCAATTATTTTAAATATATTATATTATACCTAATCGATTGAAAATCTTAATAGCTGTTCAGTAAGCATTATCGATTTATTATAATCTATAATGCCCATCATTGAATTCAAATTATTTTCTTTCAGTTTCAATTTTGTTTTCGTGAAAGTGTTTCAATAAATATCTTTGATAAATTACACGACTTTTGCTTTGTTTATGGACTCCGACCACTCTACTTACAATTGCTCACCCCTGCTACGCTCACTGGACTCTGCTCTGCTTAACGACTCAAACCTACTTGGAAAAATGTCTGATTCCGCAAGAAGTTGCTGTGTACCAAAATGTGGAAAAACCAGTAAGTACAGTAACTTAAACTTAATAAACTAGTAGTTCCTGTAGTTCTGCGAACAGTAGACGGGCACAGTCTATCTTCTATTGAATAGTAGAACATGCATACCAAGTTTCGTCAAGATAGGTTGAAAAATGCAACCTGGATAGGAGGGCCAACATACAACCTATCAAACATACGGACAGTAGGCCTACCATAAGCCCCTTATAGCAGGAGAGTTAAGCGTTTTATTGAGCTGTCCTGCAAATTCGTATCTATGGCGGACTCTAGCAGGCCAGCCAACTATTGCCCACGTGACCTAGCCGGCCAACAAAGGGCGGCCTGCAATTGACCTGCTGTAAGTGTACCATGACGTGTTTTTTTGACATAAGATATCCATCAAAGTAACCTGCATATCTGTCACATAAAGCAGGCGAGCTAAAGCAACTTTTTGTGACCTATTAAACGAAAAAAAACGTGAATTTCTATTAATTTGTGAAAAAATTGTTTCTGTTACTATCGTAGAAGAATGTGGAACGCATACGAATAATTATTTGAGTTACTAGAAGAAGTATATAAAAAAGTCATTTCATATTTTCACGCGCTTGAACTGTTTTATTTAACCCAACAGCTATGCCGCTATGGGTATTTAGAACTCCCATAGTACTTCTAAGTGAGCATAACTAACACGACGGCGAGGTGTAGACGCGTTCAAAATTCCAAGTTAAATAAATAAGAATTCACTTTTTTTCTCAGAGAATCCACCAAACCACAGACAATTATATGTACTACGCTTCAAAATGTTCACTGTAGTTTACTAGATTGGATGTGTTCTAATATCATTACAAAATATTTGTACTTTGTGTAACTAATGTAACTTGAAATTAATTCACTAAATCAATGTCACAAACTCTGCTGGATCCCTCAATATTATTATTATAACGTATTTTACAATGCCTGTGAATAATATTGGAATATATATAATCCAATACTTTATAAATTGAACTAATTTATAAATCAGATCATTAGGTTTCAATATAAGGCTAATCTTAGTTTCAGAACATAACATAATCCAACATAAATGAAAGAGTAAGAGCGTTATACAAAGTGGCAGAGCGTCATCTCTTTCACGCAAACTGTCAGAGACAATAACTTAGGGCTCTTCTTGGTTAAACTATAGTCGCCCGGTACCCGCGGGGAGGAGGGAGGGGGGGGGCGGAGGGGGGGGGGGGGGAGGGGGAGGGGGTGAAGCCCCCCCTGCATCCCCCCCCCCGCCGGAGGCCTTTAGTTTTTGAGTAATAATTTTTTTAGTACTTAACCTCACTTTCGGCTATATCAGTATTTTTTACCTATTTTTTGTTTCACACCTAATCTATTAAGGCGGTTCGCTTCTGGCACTTCGCCGGCCGCTTCCGCGGCACGCTCGCTTCGCTCGCTCGGCTCGTGCGTTGTTTGTCATGTTCTAACCTAACCTAACCTATTTTTTGTTTCACACCTAACTTATTAAGGCGGTTCGCTTCTGGCACTTCGCCGGCCGCTGGCGCGGCACGCTCGCTTCGCTCGCTCGGCTCGTGCGTTGTTTGTCATGTTCTAACCTAACCTAACCTATTTTTTGTTTCACACCTAACTTATTAAGGCGGTTCGCTTCTGGCACTTCGCCGGCCGCTACCGCGGCACGCTCGCTTCGCTCGCTCGGCTCGTGCGTTGTTTGTCATGTTCTAACCTAACCTAACCTATTTTTTGTTTCACACCTAACTTATTAAGGCGGTTCGCTTCTGGCTGAGTATGACACTTTCATGGATGTCCTGTGGGTTCGACACCGTTTCTCAGTTGGTATGAGACCTTGGTCTTCACTATATTTGATGCATTGGTCTTTAGTGCCCAATTTTCGCACAACGTCAGTTAAATTCCAATGATCAATCACTTCAGTGACGCAAAGTTTTCGTTTGGTTATAAGCTCGTTGTCGTCGTCGTCATTACTCGAAGAAGGTCCGGCGACAGGTTCAACGGGCAGATCAGGAGCCGAAGAAGGTCCGGCTACAGGCTCGACGGGCAGATCAGGAGCCGAAGAAGGTCCGGCAACAGGTTCGACGGGCAGATCAGGAGCCGAAACCGCGTCCGCTTCGGGTATTGTACTGTAATACTCCATTACAGCCAAGTGCAGTCCAGTTTTCAAGCCAAGTTCAAGTCGTAGAGCAATCCAAACAAATCCGGTAAGCAAGCCAAGTTTCAAGTCGTCGCGCAATCGAAGGAAGTCCAGGGAAAAAGCCAAAGTCGTAATAAAAATCGAAAAACAAGAGAGCACACATTAACGAAACTACGAGAGAAACGGAATGAATGGATGACAGTCCATCTGTCAGTAAGACAAAATGGCGCCTTTTTTTTTTCTTACGTTTAACGATAACGATACGTTTCGTTTAACTCAGTTTGACAACTTAATTTGACAACTTAATATTGTACCATTTTCTCAACATTGCGTTCCATTTCACTTTTTTTTATCAAATTTTAATTTAATCATAATTAATTTAAACTACGTTTCCGGCAAAAAAATATTGCTGGAAGGGCTTCAGGTGGACCCCAATGATACCCCTAAACTCGCACCTTCATCAAAATCAGGTACCGGACGGCTATAGCCAACCCCTCTTCTTAGCCCTAGTAGTTCAAACGCATGTCAGTCAAATGAAGTCATGGTACGATTTTTGGCAGATCAATTTGAGATCCTTTTATTGAACTTGACAACTAATCTAGTTTATGGAAAGTTTATGGTAGGCCTGCAGGTAGAGGTCAATTTGGCCAGTTATAGCAGAGACGCTTCGTTGGACCATAGACTTCGTTTTATTTCTATAGAGCGGTATTTTGCACTGCCTTTTATTTACACATTTCCGTCTACTCCCATTCTGCTAGTTCCCATTTTAGGTAGGTCCCTTTTGACTATAGTGTGACCACAACTACTGTGTCATGCCTTAGGTGTGACAATCATGATGCAGTGAGGAAAAGAGAGAGTGCACTTGCAGAATGTGAACCTGTGGTGGAGCAGGCTATTTTGGCCCCCAAATCTCCGTACTGCAAAAAGACATGGAACATCAATTGCGGTTCGCACAATAACAACAATTTCCTCACTTACCCTGATCAAGTGGTGCTTACCAATGTCCATGAAAAATATGTATACCATGTATTGAATGAATATAAAAACCTGATTATAGTATTATGATAATAATTATATATTCAATGATTAAACTTTTGCAGATTTTACCCCTCCACTAAATCTGTTACCATCTACAGAGGTTAATCAAGAACCTACAATAGTAGTGAATAAACCACAGTCCAGAACTGCTCATAACCAGATGAAGAAGGGAACACGAAAAGATAAGGAAAGAAATATTTATGAAAATTGATTACCTTCATAGCCTACCTCTCCACATCCATCAATGTACATTGAGGTTGAAATCTTTTATTCTAAGCGTAAAAAGGGTGCTGTGTCATTAATGTTATGTGATTACATTAAAATATACCATCAGGTTCGGTAAATATAGCTCACCAATGTCAGTTAGATTAGATACCATAACTAATGTCTTTGGTAGTTGTCAAAGACACAATATCTTGAATTGTTTTTGCGATCAATGCAAAAGTAATAATGTAAATATGGCCTAAGTAATGCGTAATGCTCCAATTCTAGGTTGAGCCTATTTACCATCTTTTATCACCTCATCAGTTACCATCAGGTGAGATTGTAGGCTCATCTTCAATCAATCTGAAACGTATTTCATTATCCACCTTTAGATAATCAATCCCATGAAATAGTAGAGTCCTGTGTGTGTATTGCCAGCGCACTCACATAAACATGAGAAATGCATGCTTGATTTCTGGCTAGGTGTCAAGGTACAACATTATTATATACAATATTAATTTGTTTATTTCAGGGACACATGTCGGCAACAAAACAATGTTCGTGCAGATGTTAAACAAGAATAGAAGAAAAAGGACACTTATGCAACAGGACTGAAAAAAGCTCTAAAGCTTTCAAAAAATGTAACTTCAAAATACACTAAGAAAAATTACAAGCCTTGCAGCCCTTTGCACGGAACTTGCAAATGGATTGGATTGGATTTTACAAAGCTGATGTAAGAAAAACTTTGATATTAAGGGAGAATATCAAAGTTTTGAGTAGAAATAATAATCCTTTAATTATGAATGGTGATATGTTTAGGTTCAATAAAATTGCCTTGTCTATATGTTAATTTTTATGAAAAATAAATATTTACGTTAAACTAATCCTGTAGTTTTAATAAGCCTGTCATTCCCTAATTAACCATAGGCTGGTAAAAACTTGGTATTGAAATATTTCTTTATTTTGAACAGTATCTAATGTTCAAAATAATAATACAGTACCTAATGCTGTTCAAAATTAAGAAATATTTCATTATTTATATAATTTTATGATATTGATATCAGGTCACGTGATGCGCCGTCACGTATTTTAGTTGATTCACTTTGCGTTAGAAGACGCTTTGAGCGTTTCTTAAGTTGATGTCTATCTCCATTATATATAGTTTACTCTATGACCACAGATTAGAACATAGATTAATCAGACTAGATTAGAAAGTATATCTAGACCATAGACTAAAATATATACCTAGAACCACTGAGCTAAACAAATCAAAGACCTTATACTTATAACTAGACTGTGTACTAATAATTTTTGTTTAGCTAAATTAAGATCTATGCACTTACGATTAGGGCAGCTATTTCCTTTTTATTTTCATTTCCTATTTAGGCGGTAGCTAGCTAAAAGCGGTCCTGGTGAGAGGGCTCCCGTTGGGAGTGTGTCCTTGTCTGACGTCTTGCCAGTTTAACTAATCATCGAGTTAGGTAGAAATGGTAGAAAATTGTATATTTTGCTTTTTTTAAATTTACGTAAACGAATGATTCATAAACTTTGAAACTGATTAAATTTTCTACAGTTTTTATAATTCATTCGTTAATTCGTTGTACTTTAGCGGATATATAATTCAGTAGACAGAAAATAATGATTTGACTTTAAATATACATAAAACTAAAATAATTCAGTTTAATTCATACAATAAAAATTAATACCTCTAGACATTGACTATAAAAATCAAAAAGTACTTGAAGTAGAATCTTTTAATTATTAAGTAATAAATTTAGATCAACACCTTAATTGGAAAACTCATGTAAATACTGTTTGTCAGAGGCTTGGTCGCTTTACTTTTGCACTCAAAAGGGTAAGGCAAACTGTTTCTGCGGAAGCTGCCTTCGCTGCATATCATGGCTATGTGTCATCACTCAGTTAAGGCTTAATAATGTGGGGAAACTCTGTAGACTCATACCTTCAATGTACAAAAAAGGTGTAATCGAGTTATAAATAAAGCTTGGTTTTTGGATAGTTGCAGGCCGTTATTTAAGAAATGTAATGTCCTACCACTTACTTATACGTACATTAAAGACGCATGCGTTTTCGTTAGAGCTCATCCTAATTATTTCACAAAACGTAACGAGATTAACATTAGCCATAAAAGAGGTAAGTTCCAAAATCCACTTTACCAGTCTGCTTGCCATGGAGAAATTTATAAGAAAAATGTATACAACGTATGCATAACTATTTATAATAAATTACCAGACCATATATATATGCTGCATGTTAATAAATTTAAATTAAACTACATATGTGACTGTTGGACAATTGTTTTTATAGTGCAAATGAATATCTTAAGTTTAAATAATATAATGAAGCATAGAATTTAATAATATATGATTAGAAATTTGTTAAATGTTAATTTAATATCTTTATATTTGAATGCATTAATTTATATTTTATTTATTATAATATTTGCAAGCCTGCCTGCAAGCTGAATACATTGACATAATTATTAGTTAAAGACTTTATATAATATTGTATTCTAGCAAATAAATAAATTTGTTTTGTATTAGTATTTAAAAAGTAATTAATTAATACTGAGTAAAAAGTAGTACTCAAATGTTTGGGACCTGGTAATACAATAATATAATAAATGCAAGATGGTGGTTTTTTGAATATTCTTTAGGGTAACCATGAATATTGTTGATCTAAGATATTTTTCAATTCCATAGTATCCCCATAGTACGTAGGTAGATTCTTCTGTCCGACTGTCTTAAATTGGAGATGTACCGGTCACCGTCAAAGTGTACAAAAACGGCAAACCCAAAACTTAGATGTTTTTATTAAAAAAAATCTCGTTTTATCGTGTCCTTCGACTTTGAACTGATGATGTTTGTCGTTATTAATTACATTTCTTGTATTGTAGATTTTCGAACAATGAAAACCAGAAATTGAATTGGTAAAATGCACTGCCTGGAAAAATGTCAAAATCGGCTGCCGTTTACAGAGCGCATTTTAAATGTGACGACTTTATTTCTGTTTATACTAGGAGAATGCTAAAACCTGATGCTGTTCCGTCAATATTTCCTAAGGAAAAGAATAAATCATCAGAACGCGTACGTGCATTAACCTATTAATCTTGAAGATTCAAATCTTGCAACGCCCTTTCTACATATTTCTACTAAACTGATTTAAATAAAATTTGCATGTCAATACATATATATTGTACATCAAATATTTAAACGTTTTAAAATTTGTTGATGATGGACCGATGAGAAGACAAAAGTAAAACTCTTCAACGATTGCTAGTAGATGTATGATATCATATGTGTGATCTCACCACTCTGCGCCAGTCTACTCGTGTATACCATGTATTAACTTTCTTTACAGATCGAGCCCTGCGAAAAAATAGTAATGTTTTAAGCAATATATGTATCGAAGATAAATAAGCACCAAGCAAATTTTATAAATAGTAATTTTTAAACTTTCGCGATTTGAACACATGTTTTAAATGTTTATCGGGACTTATCACGTATTATTTAATATAGGTAAAAATATGTAGGGGAAGATTGGGTACCTTCGTACACGGGGGACATTCGTACAGTAGCTATACCTAGACAAATATACATGTTAGCGTATTCATCGCTGAGAGCATGCCCCGCGCTCGCATGCCCACCCCTCTCGCCGAGCGGGACAGCAGTGCGGCCGCTGATCACGCGGAAACCGGACGTCGCCAGTATAGCAGCGCGTAAGTAAAAATTTTACGTCACTTCAATATCGTTTTTCTATTGCAATTCTTATTACTAACAAGTGGATGTTTTACGTAATTAGTTAAAATATTAATATAATCATGTTATGTGTATTAAGTTGAGAGTTTTCGTTCACATATTTAACTAAAATATTAATTATGATGCTGGTATACATTGGGGAACATTCATACATATAGGTATGGGGTAGATTCGTACTGTACGAAAGTACCCCAAACATGGGGTAGATTCGAACAGTGAATATAAAAATGGTAATTTTATTTCAGTATCATGCGTAACTACTTAAAGAAAGGGGCCAGAAACCAAGAGATCAATGAAGAGGCGATGACAAATGCTATAAAAGAAGTTTTGGACAAAAAGTTGTCTTTTAGGAAAGCCGCAGAAAAATACGATGTCAAACCATCAACGCTAGAATCTCGCATTGCAAAACTGAAAAAAAAAGCGTTTTCCTTAAATGACACACCTGAGCGATTGTTTTCTTGCAAATACACGGCGAAACAAGTGTTTACTGAAGAACAAGAAAATATTTTAAACAAGTACATCACGGATTGTTCGAAAATGCACTACGGACTTACTTTGGTGCAGGTGAGAAAACTTGCCTACGAATTCGCAAATATAAACCAGTTAATGTATCCATCTAACTGGAGTCACAATAAGATGGCAGGGATTGATTGGCTGTATGGTTTTCGCAGACGAAACCCAAATATAAGTTTGAGAAAACCCGAGAACACCAGTGTGGCAAGATCATTGGGCTTCAACAAAACGGCCGTAAATGATTTCTTCCAAAACCTTGAAGGCGTATATGAAAGATTTAAATTCACTGGAGACCGGATTTATAACTTTGATGAATCGGGTGTATCGACGGTATTAAATACACCGAAAGTATTGGCAGACAAGACTCAAAAACAAATAGGACAAGTCGTTTCCGCAGAAAGAGGAGAATTAGTTACATTTGGTGGTATAATTTCAGCGAGTGGAAACACAATCCCACCCCTATTTGTGTTTCCTAGAGTGCATTATAAAGATCACTTTATCAAAGGTGCTCCAGAAGGAAGCTTGGGAGTAGCGACAAAGAGTGGCTGGATAAACTCAGAAATATTCATTGAAGTTCTCAAACACATAAAAAAGCATACGCTGTGCTCTAAAGACAACCCAATTTTACTCCTGTGTGATAACCATGAGAGCCACATCACATTAGAAGGCGTAAATTATGCTCGCGATAACGGGATTGTCTACCTTTCTTTCCCACCGCACACTACACACCGACTCCAACCTTTAGACGTGGGAGTGTTTGGACCGTTTAAGTCAAAACTAAAGGTAGCATACAACGACTGGCACTTGTCTAACCCAGGAAAAACCCTCAACATCTACGATATTCCTGGGTTAGTTAAAAAGGCATATTTCGAATCCTTTAATGGAAGAAACATAACACAAGCTTTTGAAAAGACAGGAATATGGCCTCTAGATAGATTGGTTTTCAGCGATGATGATTTTGCCGCCGTGCAAGTATATCAGACAAGTTCAACGACGAATTCAGGCATCATAGTTCCAACCTCGCCTGATAAAACTCCACGCCTACATCTCATGCAAGCAGACCAGCCAGGCCCTAGTGTGAACCCAGATGATAATAGTGAAACGACAATCGCTAACGAAACTCACCATCCACCACTGATTTCACCTCCCAGATCACCCTCTTTACTATCAATAGCTGATGGCAACAATCATGCAGCATCGACATCGACTTCTGTAGGATTAATAACACCTGAAATGATACGGCCATTCCCTAAAGTGAACAGAAGTACGATCACTAAACCAAAAAAAAGACGTGAGCTGGGTAAATCAAGAATATATACCGACACACCTGAAAAAAATAGACTAGAAGAAATATACAACATTAAAACGATTAAGAAAGAGGAGCAAGAACGAAAAAATAGAGCAAAAGAGATGAAACGTGCGTTACATTTGATATCACAGGAAGCCATTCAAAAAAAACAGAAAAAGAAAATTGAGACTGATAGTGAGAGTGAGAATGAAACATGTGTAAGTTTCAGAGAAAGTTCTACTTCTCCCTTCGATGATATGTCTGTGGAATCTGACATTGGTGATGAAATTCCAGTCATAACAGAAAACATAAAAGAGAAAACTTTTATACTGGTAAAATTTGAAAAGAAGAGATCAGTAAAGCATTACGTTGGACAAGTTATTGAAAAATACAGTCCTACAGAGTACAAAGTCTCATTTTTGAGAAAAAAACCAGGACCTTGGAAATTCGTATTTCCAAATACTACAGATGAAGGGACTGTTTATGTGTCGGACATCATTTTAATTCTACCGCCACCTCAAACTGCTGCAACAGCGAGGACAGCTAGTATCTTGAGCTTCCAAAAAGACTTTTCCGCTTACAATGTTCAGTAGACGTCGATCGATTCGTATGTTGCCTTTAAGATTGTTTAGAAGAGGTATATTAGTATTTAGGTTTTATTTTTTTTACGAAAAAACGTTACTTTTATTTCACGACTGATTATTGTTATAATTTAATTTAAGATACAGGGTGGGCCTTAACTGTGTTGACGTTTTGTTTTGTCTATTAATCACAAACCCTCAGGGGTACCCAAGCGGGAGCGGTGTCGTCAGACGCGCCATTTCGTGGAATTGTTAGTCGCCATGGATCCGTTCACAGGAGCGCAACGTGCGTTTTGTGTTCGCGTGTATTATGCAAACAATAATTCTGTGACCATTGCTAGGCGAAAGTACCGCGCTCACTTCCATTTACGAGACATCAGCGAAACACCAAGCGCAAATTCGATTCGTAAATGGATAAAAATGTTTGAGGAAACCGGGTCTACGGTAAGAATCATTAACGCGGGCCGTCCAAAGTCAGTGCGGACACCGGAGACTATTCGACGTGTTAGTGAATCGATTAAAGAAAATCCACGACAATCGACTCGCAAAAGAAGCCAAGTCTTAAACGTCAAGAGGACTACTTTACGAAGGATTTTACACCGCGATTTGCATTTGAAAGCGTATAAGATTCAGTTGACACAAGAATTGAAGCCTAATGACGCTAATTGTCGACTAAATTTTGCCAATGTTATGCTGGAACGTTTCAAAAATTTTTTTAACATTATCTTTATTGATGAGGCCAACTTTCATGTTAACGGTCATGTTAATAAACAGAATTGTCGATTCTGGTCGAAGACTAATCCACAACAGATGCATCAAAAACCTCTTCATAGCCCTAAGGTCGTTGTGTGGGCTGCAATATCAGCCAGGGGAATTATTGGACCATACTTTTTTGAAAATCAAAGAGGAGTTGCTGTGACGGTGAGAGCTGAGAATTATTGTCAGATGCTGCAAGAGTTCTTGGTCCCAGCTCTTCAAGAATTTCAAGGTTACAATTCCAGGACCTGGTTCCAGCAGGATGGCCACTTGCCACACTGCCACAGTCTCAATAGACCTGTTGAAAGAGATGTTTCCTGGAAAACTGATCTCACGTAGAGGAGACATTCACTGGCCCCCAAGGAGTCCAGATCTCACTCCAAATGATTATTTTTTGTGGGAATACTTTAAATCAAGAGTTTATGAAGATAATCCGACAACAGTAGAGCAATTAAAGCAAAACATTGAACGGGAAATCAACTCTATTCCAAGAACAACTTGTCAACGTGTGTTTGAAAATCTGCGAGTCCGACTTCAAGAATGTCAACAAGCTGGAGGCGGTCACTTAAATAACATAATCTTTAAAGATTAAATGTCATTTAAATTTCCATTTCTTGTAGTTTTTAAATATATAAATTTAAAATTCCTATGATTCATTGTTATTTTTTTATTGCAGATTGAAACTACGCATACAGTTAAGGCCCACCCTGTACAAAGTTAAGACTGCCATGTGTAAAAACAATAAAACTACACTCTTAATAAGATATGGGCTCTTTTTATGCCGCTGTACGGAGGTTCCCCAGTATGTATGTAGGTACCCCACACTAAGTACGAAGGTGCCCCACTCGTGGGGCCATTTCGTACGTTTCCCAGTTTTTAGAAAACTTGCTTTTATACAAATATGCAAAGAGATATAAGCATTAAATTACATTAAAATTAAAGCCTAAAATACAAGCGATAGAACCGTATTTAATGTAGTTTTAAAAAACAAATACTTCTTTTTTAATTTAGCTAAGAGTAAAAACTGTACGAAGGTTCCCAATCTTCCCCTACCTTTCGCTCGACGTTTCGACCATGTTACAATGGCCGTGGTCACAAGCTGACTGAAAACTGCGGGTGAGTCCGGCGAGAAGAGCGGGTGTTTTGTTCTCCTACCCTCACTTGATCTTGAAAAATCGCAGGGTTGTCACTACGACACACAACACTGACTGTATCGGTTTGTACACTTGCTCACTACGGGATTCCACGACGCCGCTAACCTAAATCCATCGTCCCGGTTGAAATTGCGATGTTTTCTAATTTCAACCGCTTCACGAACCATTCTTGAAAAATAATGTCGTTCAGTGGAGAGGACCTTCGGATCGTGGAGCTCGATCCAGTGACCGGATCCCGCCTCAAGCAAATGTTCTGCAAAAGCCGACTTAAAATCGCCAGACACAGAAGTCGGCTATTGTAGAACATCGCAGTGTTGTGTGTCGTAGTGACAACCCTGCGATTTTTCAAGATCAAGTGAGGGTAGGAGAACAAAACACCCGCTCTTCTCGCCGGACTCACCCGCAGTTTTCAGTCAGCTCGTGACCACGGCCATTGTAACATGGTCGAAACGTCGAGCGAAAGGTACATATTTTTACCTATATTAAATAATACGTGATAAGTCCCGATAAACATTTAAAACAAGTTTTATAAAACGATAAAACTGCAATAAAGTGGCAGAAATAAGATAATTACTACGGAAAGTGTTTGCACACAAACAGCATCTGCTGCAACTACTGCCTCACCATGTAAAAATAAATTACGTTGAGATGTCAGTCTTACCTGTCGCCTGAAATGTCGTTACACAACTTTTGATTAACTAAAATGTTAATAAAAAACAATGGGATAGTTATTTTGAAGTTGAACGATAGTCTAACATAATTTCGAAAACATTCACACAAGATTAAATACGACAAAATCTAACACGTCCAATAAATATTGAGATAAAATTAAACCGTTTATATATCATTATATGATTATTCGGGTAAAATCTATTAATTTTTGAGAAATCGTATCCCTTTACATCGCCCTGCAACTCTGCGAGGGATATTGGCGATGCATATATGCGACCTGGATTTTATTGCAGAAATGATGGAATTCTTGATGGAAAAGGCTAAAATGAACGTCGCTTTAATTTTTGATACAATGGCCATCAAAGCTGGCAAACAATATGATTTAGGGCCAGACAAGTATTGGCGTAGCGTTGATTTAGGCGGAATATTGACATGTGTTTCAGAAACATTCACGCAGTAAGCTAAATAAATATAAACTCGCTTTTGAGACACCTTCTACTTCAGAAGTTCAGACCCTTAATCCACGTGTAGGGTAAGTGATGTAGTTTTCATAAAAATATGCATACGATGTTTGGATATTTCTTTGCTTACAATGAATTAGGTAGGTGTATGTAGAGTAGTTATATAGCATCAATATATCAGGATACAACCGTTTTTACAAGCATTTGTCCTGTGTTCTGTTCGGTCATGGTCACCACATCAGAAAGGGACACACTCCCACCGGGAGCCCTCTCGCGCGGACCGTTATTTTCGCCATAGTGCACAGTCTAGTTATAAGTATAAGGTCTTTGAAACAAATAGAGTAGCAAACTTCATTACCATGCGTCAAATAAAGTGTAACCACTATAGGTATAACCGCGACGACGTAGCTTTAAAACAACTAAACAATTAAAGGAAACATAGATCTATCTCGCTTACACAAATAGCAGGAACATTACAGGCGCTGAGATTAGATTAAGATAGCAAAATTTACATGCAATGGCGGGTTGGTGTTGCCTACCGTATGAATTTTACCCAAAAAATAGTTAAAGTTTCTTTAATGTCGCTATGTAATAAAATAAATATTCAAACCATTTAGTTATGTACTTATTTGTTATTGTGACGCAGTATAATGAAATAATTAAGAAATTTTCTCTTTCAATATTTTTATTGTGCCTAAACCAAAAAATCTAACTCCGCTATGAAGCATTATTTTCGTATACAGTTGCCTTTTAGGCTCTTTTTTGTTAGTTTGAGTAAACAATTTTTTCCATCAATTGAACTGGTTTTATTTGTGAATTTTAGCTTTATTTCTTCTTCTTCACTCAACATACGTTGATTTTCATTGTAATATTTTTTTTTATTATTCTTAGTATTCCAGTGGCTACAATTTTTAAACGGAGAATATTTTTTTCTCATTTTACTCTTTCGCGGTGTTTCAGTTATTTCATTTATCTCTTCATCGGTTTCCACAGCATCTAGATGCATATCAGAGTCGTCCTGAAAATTATAGGTACATTATATTGTAGTCGAAAGAGCACTATACAGCTTAAATAATTAGTTAATAATAACAATTCATTGTACTTCACAATTCAGTTAGAGTCGTATTAACAGTTCGATTTTATACGACTTAAAAAAAATTAGGAGGTTTCTCAATTCGATAATATATATTTATTTTTTATGTGCGTTCGCGGATATGTTCGTTGTATATGAACCGAGTTTAATAATTCTGTTTTTGTTTGATAGAGTATACCTACTTCTGTGGTTTCTTTCGGTCAAGCAGTTTTTGAGTTATATTTCAATAACTAAAAAGTGTTTCGCCGGGACTATCACATATATATAGGTCACTAAAAAGGGTGGGAAAATTAAAACATGTATTACTCAATCATAATATTACAAAAGTATTTGAAATAATTTATTCGAAACGAATTAACTTATTCCATAAATTTCAAATTCTCCTTTTAATGTGGGAAAACCAAAAAGATGTTTTAGTGGTAACACTGAAAGTAAATTTCTATATTCGGTGTTTTATTGCAGTTTTTGTGTTACTTATTTATGTAAATATAATTGCATAAACAGTAAACTTACGTGTGAAAAGTTATTCCGCTTGATTTATTATGTTATTTTTTACCTTGAATCGCACTCTTTCACTCCGCATTTACCCATTTTGGAGATCGTTTTTGTCGCGTGTCACTCGGTTGTCATCACACTGAGCATTGAACTGATGCTAGCTAGACATATGGCTGTGGCCATATGAGAAGTGGCAACGATTTAGCGCAGTAATTACTGATCTAGTGTAACATATAAATCAATGCCTAGAACATAGAATAATAAATACTGCAAGTAGATCTAGAAACAGCTCTGTGAAGACCGAAGCGAAGCGTTAGTGTCTGACAGCTTGAACAGAGACAGTGTTGTTACCAAAGACCTTACATTTACATTTACTAACGTTGTTACTGAACTATCGACACTGCTATCTATATGGGCCCTTCATCGACGTGACGTAGGGATGTCCATAATGAATACAAATACGTTATAGTTAAACTAAACTATACCGTTTGTTTTGTTATTTAAAATTATAAAACAAAAAATCAATAAACTTTATAAATTAGTTATTTATTTCCAGAACATATAATATTATGTTACTTTAGTACAATTATGTCACCACTAAGATAACCTATATTAAGTAAGTACTTTGTATTGATGAATCAGACATTAATTCAAGGCATTCTACATAATATAATAAAACTCTAACCATGGTCATGTCTATACTTATGAGATAATCAGTAAACATCATTTTTATGTATTTTATAAAACAAATTGTATTATAAAACGTTTTCTTTTAATTTTTGTCCGTCTACTTATGTGTTTGTTCGCGTATCACGTAAAAACAAATGAATACAATAAATGCGGGTTACTTTAGCTACTTTTTTGATTTATTTTAGTGATTTGTCAGTACTAACGATGATGGTAAAATTCTTATTGTTTTAATGGTTTTATTTGAAAGAGAAAGATATAAGCTAATAAATAATAGTAATATTTTTCCTAAAAAATACACCTATTATATTTTTATTTATTTTTTACTTTTGAGCCAAAGAACTACAATAGTAATCGGGTTACTTTGACCAGCATATAGTTTCGATCCAAAAACTATAATTAATAACTGTATTGAGCCAATCTAAGACTAGTTGAATAATAGATAGTAATAATACCAATGATTAGATGTGAAAAGAAGTTTAATTTTCAGAAAAAAAACACAAGCCCTGAACTTTTTTTCGTTATTAATCTAAACCATCTTTTTCGATATATATACAAAAGTGTGTAAAAATTATAACTCAATAAAGTAATTGTTTATAATAATCAACAGTTATCTTCTATATATCAATAGTTGAGATATTCGATCAAGCATATTTCACACAAGTCGAACTACAACATTAACTGTCATTGTTAAGATGAGGCGGAAGCTTAAACTTTTTTTGTTCTGAGCCAAATTTACCCTATAGAGCTAAAGAAACCCGCAAATACGGTCGATGTTTATTTTATTGTTTTTTTATACAACTGCTTAGTGAGTTCAAACATTGCAATTTGGGATTTAAACCGCGTCTTCTGACAACAACAGGTGTTAGATGCCACGACTACTAGGTCGCCGAGGCTTACCGTCCGAGCATCTAATTTTAACTCTCTAAAATATAATACATATAGGTACGTTTGTTTGAAATTCAAAACAAAGAACTGCAAAAGAAAACTATTCATAAACTATAAATCCATTTGATATACGCAGCAAATGAAATAACTATTATAAAAAATATAATAACGACAAATACTTATTTTTAGTCGAATTTAAATTAACATTTAAACACAATTTAACATAATTACACGTCGAAACGTTTAAGCACTCGTAGCGGAGCTTGACTTGGCGATCTTAACCAATCAACAAGTTAAGCAACACTTGCTGCGGTCAGGACTTGGATGGGTTGCTGCTAGTGCATTATTCAACTGAGCGCTTCCGTGCTTCGGTGGGCACGGTCCCGGTTGTTTGTCTTAGGACAACAGTCGTTAGACTATGTTGGAGGACTTTGGGCGGGCGGGCGGCAAAACTTCGACATCCTATCATGGCCTATCCTATCCACCAAGCTACAAAGGGGGGCCTAAAGGAGGCCAAGGGAAAAAATGCCTGACTAAAACAAAAGAGCAATACTCTCACACATGAATTGAAATACGCTTATCAGTATTTTCTATCGCTCCTATTAAAGGTAGGGAATATTAGTTATAGTACAAAGCTAGTTAGCATAAACAAGTTCTATTTTATTTTTAAGGTTTTATTTAAAAATACTATTCTAAATCAAGATAACTTATCTGCTTCTTCCTCGCTTCGCTCATATATAAGACTGCCGGGTGTACCTACCTCTAAATTTTGACAAGATCAATACGAGTACTTAGACAAGTCGTTTACTTTGAAAAAACATACTTAAGCAATTCATTGCTTCGACAGGAAAACAGGATGTTTGACAAGAGTTTTTTGCCAAAAGTGCTGTCCTAACTCTAATTCTGGCACTTCGCCGGCCGCTGCCGCGGCACGTGATCTGTATAAGAACAGAACACGCGAGAATTCTTAATAGGTACTTTTAAACTATCATGGTATCAACTTCAACTAGTTATTTCACACTTTTTAGTGTTGAAGTCGTTTTAATTTTTTGATATTTTTTTATTATCAATAAACAAATCAGCTGTTCTGTAACAACGGAGTAACGTGGGGGACGTTTCTTCATTTAACGGTTGGTTGGAAGAAAAGATTCTGACCTGTTCTGGATTTAATTTAATTTACATAAAATATGTTTCCTGACTTTTAACCTGTAACATACCTGAGTACAACCAAGATGTACGAAATCAAACGTTGTTTTTTGTTTCTTTTTTAAAATTTCAATCTCCCTGGAAAGTTTTAGTGTAAAATTTGAAATGAATTAAACATTTATTAAATGCATTTAAAATTAAATTTTTAATTATAAATGATTGCAATGATTGAAGATGCATTTAAAATTAAATATTACATTTTAAATGCATCAACCGCCTGCAGGACTTTGACATAACAACATCCTCGTTTTTACTACATCAACAAAAAAACTAACTTATTTTATTTGAAGGCACTATAAATGTTCTGTAAAATAAATCAACAGTTGAATTTTATTCTCCCGAGGAATGGCACATTAGGTAATAGCCGTACGGGTCCACGGTGGTGCTGGTCAGGCGGGCACTAATAAGTGACCTACCAGTATGAATTTTACCATGTTACTTTCACCGAAAGCTCACGCCCGAGCATTGGATCGCACCGGTGACTGCGTGATTGGCGCCCGACTATATACCCCTTAACCATAATCGCATTAATAGCTATAATTATTAGAAATCGTTTAAAGAGTGCGTTGGCCACATAATATTTATTAATTTATTAACTGTCAATGCAAACCTTTTATTTTAATTTTTGTTTTTGTTATTGCTCTATCGTGAAAACGATAACAGTAGGAGATTCAGGTGGACCCTTTATCAATCCTCGCAATAAAATCTAGCTTTTCACTTCTGCTCCAAATAAAAGATATATTTTATTTGATCAAAATATGGATCAGGCATCACAACAGACAGCAACGCAGACAACGTTAAGAACTACCTTTCTTTCATGCAGGAGCATTGCAAATTTATTCATGGCATAAGCTTTAATAACAATGACAAACACGACCGCCAAGACCTGATACGGAACTTTAATGGGGCTTTTCTTTAACCTCAAGAACTGGACTGCAGACTGCGTAATAAACAAAGCCTGAGATCCTCGATCGATCAAAAGATCCAGTTTTAGACTCGACATCAACCAAGATGTGGCTAACAGTACTTGAGTTTTAGCCTTTGCAAAACATGGTAAAGCCTCAGTGGACACATTTTTTGAAGATTATGTCTCCACTGAAGCAACTGCCATACTAAAGACCTAATCTAGTTTAATTACATCATCTGACTTCGATCCATTCTTGGGATGAAGAAGTGAGTAAAGGTTTTTTTTAACATAGTTGGCACTTTGTTTACTGGTGCCACGAGTATACAACCTAAATGATTCGTGTTTGAACAGTTAAAACATAGTTTACTGGTTTGAACATACGACGTTCGTCTATATCTTCTTTGGCGAACTTCTTGCAGTTGCATAACTTGTGTTCTCTGCTAGAGCAAAAAACGCAACCATTGACTATCGGTGGTAAGATGGAATGACGCAGTGTTCTTGTTTCTGTTAACATTTTGTGGTTTAGCTGCAGTTTGTGGACCTTTACTTACTAGAATACCGCCTATTCTTTAGAAATTGTCAATTTACCCGGAGATTCATTGTTCTTTGTTTCCAATAACTGGCTTGACTCAGAATTTAACCTAATATAAATTACAAGTATGTCCCATGAATTTACATCCAGTCCTAAATTAATTAGTGCATGTAAATTTTCATTTGTAATTTTTAGAAACTCTTTAATATCGATTCCTGATGCAGAAGCTAGGTTTTTCTGGATCGTGAATTGTTTAAAAATACAATTTGCAACTTTTTTACTATAGAATCTGTCTTCTTACTAAACCCAACATCTATAAATATATAAATGATGCCCTATTTCTGCTGGTCACGCAATAACTTGAGAATGGATGGAACAATCTCGCAAATTCTTTTTTTGTTGTGTGAATTATGGTCAGAAGAGAGTTCTTATGAAAGCAAAAACAAGAAAAAATGGGAGGTTATGCCGAGGCTGAAGGCCAAGCCTACTACGCGAATGAAGTCGCGGGCAGTATTGATTTAATTAAGTGACTTTTCAAATAGTGCAATTTTCGTCGAGACCACGCAACATTATTATGCACAAGTTACAAAAATAATCTCGGAAACTATATAGTCCATTCCACGTATTTGCACGAAAAAGTAGGCATATTAATTTTAATAGAAGTGGTAGGTCTCTTTTGCACGAGACCGTGGTGGTTGGTACAACCGCAATGATATACTGCATCATGCACTGAAGTAACAGTCCCCCCGCAGCAATGCCCAAGCATTACTGTGTTAAAGTGAATATAAAAGGTACTGCGTAGCGAGTGAAAGCACTGGCCGAAAGGGACTCAAAGCACAATTTCTCTAGATGACAAGCGCAATGCAGTGCTACGCAAAACTACAGTTATAGGTACGCTCTCAGCACTGTAATTTTCATGGGATATCGTAGTGCTAAACCATCAGGTTATCGTGTCAATTTTTGTGAGGTAATATGCGTTACGGAACCCTGCGAGTCAGAACTTTGCTGGTTTTTCAATATGCATGTTTCGTTCGGACCATATTCATAACAAATATAATCTTTGCCGATTATCATTACAATTCTACTGTGATTCTCGTTAGATCGAACAATTTGTGCAGTGTATTTCTTTCTTTTCAGAAACTCATTGATATCAATGACACAAATTATGAATAAGCTTGGTGATAACCAAATAGTATGGCACTAAAAACCAGCTAGAGAAAAATTCTAATTGCGTTGCACCTAAAATCAGTTGCTGGGATGGCATCAGATATAGAAAAATCGTTTTGTTGGAAGCTTTACTTTCTCGTAACCGAATTAACGTAGCATAGTAGCGCAGCTTGGCAGTTCGCCCTAGTAGCTATTGTCCTTATTATTTAGCCAAATACCATTCTCTCGTTGACCTAAACTCGTCGTTCAAGGCTTTTCTTAGATCAATTCTAACATTAAGTCGTAACCAAGCTGTAGGATTAGGTAACGCAGTGCCCAGAAAAATACATCTACGTAGTTAATTATAAATTAAAATTACTTTCATTCGAAACTAATTTATTCTTAAATAAAAACGTTCCTACTTAAGTCTACATAACAATATCACAACTTATTCTTGTCTGCTTTCATATTTAGCTTTAGCTACATCATAGAGCACTTTGCTCATACTGTCTCCGGTTTCTCTGACCATGAAGGAGAAGATACTGTTTGGGTTGTTGAGCAGGATGTGAGGGTGGTCGAACTCTGCTGCGACGCCCTTGTCCATCACAAGCACGCGGTCGGAGTCCATGATGGTGTTAAGCCGATGCGCTATTGTTAGCACGGTGCAGTCGGAAAACTCCTGACGGATCGTCTTTTGGATCAGCGCGTCAGTTCTGAAAGAGTAAAAGCAAATGCTTAAAATGCTAACGCGACGAGATGAAAACCAAGAGGGAATTATTCATTCAGTACGTAGGTAGTATCACTGGTAAGACCGTGACGCAAATTGGTCGAAGACTCTTGTATTGAGACACTGAGGTATTTTTGACGAGGAGACTTCGCGAAGTTTCCGGAACGCTGCCCAGCCGAGTTGAATTGGACGTTTGACCTCTTTCTCGAAGTTGGACCTGCCTAGTTTGACTGTCGCTACATTAATCCTTTGCGACCCAGAGACGTAAATATACGTCAGTTTCATTCAAAAAATATTATTTAATTTATCACGGTATAGGAAGGATTAAGGCGCAGAATTCTACAGATTATAGACCCGAAAAGAAATACTAAATAAGTTTCACATCGCAAAGACTTTATGGAGGAGAAGACTGTCGCTTAATTCCCTTTCTCAGTGTTGCGCAAATACAGTCCAAGTGAAACTACTTTAAACTGATTAAATCTTTTATACTTAATATTATGTTAATCCCGATTCGAACACTTTTTAGTGATAATGGTTTTATGGTTCACCATGAACATACGTAAAATACGAGTGAGTTTTTTAAACACTAATGCAACTGATCGTGATGTCTGTACTGTATATCCTACGTAACTACGTGCAATAGCTTGTTAAAAAGAAAAATTAGTTTAATATTTTATAATCTAATTATGTATGACCGTTCCCGTACTTCGCAGGGTACGTTAAGCTACATTATACTACGTATAACCTTTTTTAAAGAGGTTTTCACTGTACGCTACGCTACGATAGGGTCAATTAACGTTACGCTTGATGGAGTTAAACTCGTAATGGACAAGGCAAAAGTCTTCCTAGGCATTAAAAAGGACGCAAAATTACAATGGGGTCCTCATATAAGTGCCCTGTCTGGGAGACTCAGTTCTGCTGCATATGCGGTAGTAACATAAGAGAGCTAACAGACGCTTCTACGGCGCGGTTAGTGTATTTTGCATATTTCCACAGCGTAATGTCATATGGGATATTGCTATGGGGTTCAACGGCTGATATAGAGACCATATTTATCCTTCAGAAACGTGCTATTAGAGCTATATACGTAATGGGTCCCCGTGAATCTTTGAGAGATTTATTTAAAGAAATCAACATATTAACGTTGCCTTCCTTATATGTATTTGAAAATATAATGGATGTTCGTAAAAAATTACATAATTATAAGTTAAATAGTGATCACCACACTTTTAATACCAGAAATACAAATAGGATAGCTGTACCTAGTTTTAGACTTGCGAAGACTAATAAGTCATTCCTAGGAAATTGGTTGCGTTTTTACAATAAAATCCCAAAACACATAACTGAGCTCACAGAGGGCAAATTCAAGTTGACTGTAAAAAACAATTTAATAAATAAAAGCTTACATACTATAAAGTTTGACATTATATAGAAGATAAAGATGCTTGGAATACTCCACTTCTGGCAAGCTGTTACTCTGCCACCCATAAAATGTAATATTTGTAGTACTTAAGCAGAAACATTGTAAACATCTATATAAAAAGAATGGCCTCGAGTTTCTTGCCGCTTCTTCTCGGTGGGCTCTATATATTTTAGGAACGCGGCAGTAGAGTCTTTAAAGTAAATTATAATGAAAAGTTGACGTTCATAAGTGCGTCTTTGATGCCTAAATTGAATAAATGATTTTGACTTTGACTTTGACTTTAAAAAAGGCGACATTAAAGTTCTTAAAGGTCGGCAGCGCGTTGGCAACGCCCATTGTGTAGCAAACGTCTATAGGCGACGGTGAACATTTTCTATCAGATGAGCCGCCTGCTTGTTTGCCTACTTTTGGCAATGATAAAAAAAAAGTACTTCACGTACCCTTCGTCTGTCCCTGTTATTGTCTCGAAATGATAATAAGGCATGTTAATACTTATATTAAAGTGCATGTAGATACACTCACTGGGGATCCACGTTGGCGGTGGCCTCGTCCATTACAAGTATCTTGTTGCTGCGCAGCACGGCACGCGCCAGACACACCAGCTGCCGCTGTCCCATTGAGAAGTTGCTGCCTCCCTCAGACACCTTGAAATCCAGCGCTGGTACCGCGTCTTTAAGCTCCACCTAGAATAATTATAAGTGGTAAGATTATAAAGGTACATACGCCAAGTTTTTCCCAGGTGGTTTCACCGCCATGATGAGTATGGTGATGATGAAATAAGCTATATCCCTATGTTCTATCCATAAGGTAAACTATATAAAAATAGAAAAGATTTGTATGTTTCTTACGAATAAAGTCAAAAACTACTGAGCCGATTAAAAAAATCTATCCCTGTTCACGCCAGAGCGTGACGTCACCTAAAGGCGCGCACCCGCGCCCCCGCGTTCCCCCGCCGCTGTGCTGCAGCTGTCAGGCGACAAGCAAGCAGCAAAAGGAAGCGGAAACAGTCACCATTTTATATTCGCAACCGGTGGACGTGTACCGCTGCGTTCCGCGCAGCGACCGCATGGCACCGCCATTTTTCTATCAGCACGAGTCACCGCGAATGACTTCGCCGCGAGTGACCTTCAGGGTGTGTTCAGCCCGACCACACACTACTCCTAAATCAGCACGTGTGTACACACGCAATCAGCCCGCCGCGTAAACCAGTGCACAACCCAAAGGGACAATACAAACATTATAACCAAGTGAACCAAGTTCAGCTCCTTCAGCACGCCGTCGACAGCAAGACGCCTACAACGAGGAAGCACGGTCACCAGCTCTCATCAGACCAAGAGCTCCTCGACACAGGTATTTACCATCCTAATTGTTCCCTAACTATTGTATGGTTGCAGAGCAATCTGCTTAACCATATTTCCTTCGAGCCGGATATATCCGGTTATCCGGATATAACCGGGTACCCGGATAAACCACATTTCCCACGAGCGCGGATATCCGGCAACATAATCTCTTTCGCTGCCGGATAAACCAGTGCTATCACCCCCTATCCCTTTAATACAGTCCATTAAATCTCCCTAATATAAACTACATTTTATTGACTTAATATTACCCAAATTACGTCATACAAATCAGCCCACATTTAAGCTCAATTTAATTCCCGAATATCGAATATCAATCCCTATCAGCCCCATTTAATTTACAAACTACTTATTATAGATTCAATTTAATTTAAATCCTCCCCGTAATACAAATCAATTAGACTGTTTGACACTCGCGCGCCACAGAATAGACAATAGTACTGCAGGCGGCCGCGTTCACGCGCCAAGAATACATGAGAGTTGCTCAAATTCCTGACGGACTAGTTTAACGGCGATTGATAACGGTGTTTTTAGTCATGCTGTGTATTCATTTATGATTGTTAACTATTGTTTGCAAGAAAGTCGTAAATAACATAACTAAAGGCCTGGTACTTTGTTGATTTTAATTATAAAATAATACTAAGTACTGTTAAAAGATTTACTTGTGTTCGTGATTATCATGAAATAATTAATGTAAGTTAATTGTTTACATATAAGAGATCAGCACAAAACGTCTTAGGGTCCCGTACAGAATTTACGTAAATAACATAACGAAATTTACGGAATATAATTAATTAAACCATCAGCTCACATAAGGTTTGGTACACACGTTATTAATTTAGGCGTTATTTTAACCGACTTCCAGAAAAAGGAGGTGCGGAATTTCACCTACGATTAAATACTTTAATATATTTTATTTCCTTTTAATTTTGCTTGCGTCCTTGTGCCTGACTTCGCCTTCAGACGATTAACGATGCCTTCTGAATCACAGGTAGCCAGATTTAGAGAGGAACAAATCGCTATTATTAAGCTTAATTTGGAAGCGTTATCATTGAGGTCTAGCAAACCAAGGCGCTATAGCCCCGAGTTCGATGCCAGAGCATCGGGCGTAAGATTGACCCGCGATAGATTTGACGCGGCGTATTATATAATATTAGACACCGTAGGCTTATCAGATTCCGAGGAGGAATTCTACAACGAGCAGTATGAAAGGACAATAGACGCCTACTACGAGATTCTCGTTGTAGAATTGGAACAAAAAACATGGTCATTAGCGCCCCCTCCGTCACCAGCTCAGCAGGTATCGAATCTGCAGCCTCAGTGCTGTGCGCAGGATTCGAACCTGCACCCTCTCAGCTCCGCGCCTATACCCGCGCGCTCCTCATCATCAGCTCAGCAGGTATCGAACCTGCAGCCACAGTGCTATACGCAGGATTCGAACCTGCACCCTCTCAGCTCAGCGCCTATACCCGCGCGCTTTTCAATATCAGCTCAGCAGGTATCGAACCTGCAGCCTCAGTGCTATGCGCAGGATTCGAACCTGCACCATCTCAGCTCCGCGCCTATACCCGCGCGCTCCTCATCATCAGCTCAGCAGGTATCGAACCTGCAGCCTCAGTGCTGTGCGCAGGATTCGAACCTGCACCCTCTCAGCTCCGCGCCTATGCCCGCGCGCTTTTCGCCATCAGCTCAGCAGGTATCGAACCTGCAGCCTCAGTGCTGTGCGCAGGATTCGAACCCGCACCCTCTCAGCTCCGCGCCTATACCCGCGCGCTCATCATCATCAGCTCCGCAGGTTTCGAACCTGCAGCCTCTGTGCTCCGCGCCTATACCCGCGCGCCCCTCGCAGCCAGCTCAGCAGGTATCGAACCTGCAGCCGCAGTGCTATGCGCAGGTTTCGAACCTGCAGCCAATCAGCTCCGCGCCTATACCCGCGCGCTTCTCGTCCCCGCTTCAGCAGGTTTCGAACCCACAACCTCCGCGCTATGCGCAGGGTTCGAACCCACGACCGTTCAGCTCCGTGACAAGACCCAAACAGGTATCGAACCCGCAACCTCCGCGCTATGGTGACAACCATTGCTACCCATGTAGTAATGTAAAGGGTCACAAGCCTCGGGTATGTACCCGATACTACGCACTACCAGTGCGCTTATTGCCGGTACAACAGCGCGAGGTACCACGGCGCCGTACCTCACCTGATACGGGCCAGATGGTGTACTCCCGTCGTACTCCACCGCGCACTACCTCGCGTCCTTCGCCGCCGCCTAGGCAATGACTAGGACGGCACATCCAACAAATACCGACTCAGCCCTCAAAGAATCAGCACACACACACAACACGACGACAAACTGTCATCGCAAACACCTTAAGTCAGTTAGGTGCTGACATTTTGCACTCACCCTTGCGCCAGCAATTCTGGACGTTATCAGTATACAAATGTATACAATGTTTACATTTCCGCGCCCAAACTAAGGCTCCGTCCATGGCCGACTTACCCGCCGACCGCGTAAACGTTCAGCCCGTATTTAGCACGACGGACTTTACTGGACCATTTTTGATAAAATCCAGTACACTGAGAAACGCCAAGCTATTAAAAGGCTACCTCTGTGTTGTAACATGCCTAGCCACGAAGGCGGTCCATCTCGAACCGGTATCTGAGTTATCCACGGAAGCGTTCCTTGCGGCATTACAGCGTTTTGTTTCTAGGCGCGGTGTACCGGCGTTAATTAGATATAATTGCGGTACAATTTATGTAGGCGCTAGAAATGAACTTAGGGAAATACAAGACTTTCTTGCAACCAATAATAACAATAACGCACCTACACTTTCAGCCCTTTTGGCGCGCATTGCAGCCATGCTCAATGCACGCCCTCTCAGCCCACTCTCTTTTGAACCCGCGGAATTTGAATTACTCACCGCGGGTCATGTCCTTTTAAAACGTCAGCTCAATGCCCTACCTGAGTATTCGGTAGGAGGACGAGCCATTTCTGCACACAAAAGGGTTCAAGCTCGTCCTACCCTTATCCCAACACGTTTGGCGATCCTGGTCCAAACCCTACCTGCACACCATCCAAACACGCTCCAAACGGACTCCCCGATCCAGCCCACCTCAAGTCGGGGAACTGGTACTGATGGTGGACGACCAGGTGCCGCCTCTACACTGGCGCATGAGCCACAAGACGAACCCATGAAGGGATGGCGTCACCCGAGTGGTGGAAATCAAGAACGACCACCTGACTGTCGATTGACCACCACACCACACCTTTGCCGAGTGGGGAATATGTTCACGCCAGAGCGTGACGTCACCTAAAGGCGCGCACCCGCGCCCCCGCGTTCCCCCGCCGCTGTCCTGCAGCTGTCAGGCGACAAGCAAGCAGCAAAAGGAAGCGGAAACAGTCACCCTTTTATATTCGCAACCGGTGGACGTGTACCGCTGCGTTCCGCGCAGCGACCGCATGGCACCGCCATTTTTCTATCAGCACGAGTCACCGCGAATGACTTCGCCGCGAGTGACCTTCAGGGTGTGTTCGGCCCGACCACACACTACTCCTAAATCAGCACGTGTGTACACACGCAATCAGCCCGCCGCGTAAACCAGTGCACAACCCAAAGGGACAATACAAACATTATAACCAAGTGAACCAAGTTCAGCTCCTTCAGCACGCCGTCGACAGCAAGACGCCTACAACGAGGAAGCACGGTCACCAGCACTCATCAGACCAAGAGCTCCTCGACACAGGTATTTACCATCCTAATTGTTCCCTAACTATTGTATGGTTGCAGAGCAATCTGCTTAACCAATCCCCATTACAATGTTACTATTACTATTAATATATATTTTGATTCATCGTCATCATCGTCATTCACCACGCTGGTGAAACCGCGGAGCGCAGCTAGTATCAAATGTACTTCGCTACTTGAGATGACACGGAGATCGGCCACCTTATTACTTTTAAAATATTTTGTATGTAGATACTGTTTGTGAAATATTTCTATTATCTTATTGCCTAATATCTATAAATTCATTCATAATATTTATAAATTCTAAATGTCGTTAATATACTAAACTGTACCTAAACGGATAAAAGAGGATAATACGAAAATCCTCTTTTATCCTAACCAGATACGTTTAAAATGGTTGGAGGATTATTATCCTCTTTTATCCATTTAGGTACAGTTTAGTATATAGTAGGATAAAATATATGTATAGGTAAGTATTCCACATTTTCATATGAGAAGCTTTAAAATAAAGTCATATCCTCTTAATCTATTATGACTTTAAACAGTGCGTAATAAAAGGTGTTAATACAATATTTCAATTTTGTACGATTCCTTCTATGTAATTTACAGAAAATTTGGCGCGCATTTCGCCTTCGCGTGAATTTTCCATTCGGGTTGGATATTATATGCACTGGAATCAAAAGGAACGGCAAACCATTGTTATAGTGGTAAGCATTGACGCGCTGATACTGAAACCCACCCCGAATGACAAAAAAAGTCTAACTGGTCGTTGAATATGACTGGAACAGTAATAAATATGATGGTGTGCATATTAAACATTTGTGTTATATTTAAAGTTTTTTAATTTTCGTACGTGTTCGCGTCGAAATATAAAATTTTATCTTCTGCAGCTTTTTAATTAATTACTACGGTACTAGGGTTGAATATAAACTTGATATGTAGATACTTGCTTTTCTATGTTTTCAACCCGTAAAGTAAGTCATATAAATATATACCAGCTTTGAAACAAAAAAAGAGTTTTTAGAATCGGTTCACCCTATCGAAAGTTATGAGGTAACAAACATAAAAAAAGAAAAAAATACAGTAGAATTGAGTACCTCTTTCTTCTTTTGAAAGTCGGTAGAAAATTTAATACCGACTTCCATTCTATTCAGTTAATGGAGTGTAATTCAAAAACTACTGGACTGAATTTTATTAAATTTAAATGGGAAGCATCACCTTTTAAACAAAAAAGAGTTATTAGAATCGGTTCACCCTATCGAAAGTTATGAGGTAACAAACATTAAAAAAATACAGTCGAATTGAGTACCTCCTTATAAGTTTAGGATGTCAGTAGAATTAATATTAGCTTATTTTAGTATATACACTAAAATTACAGCGTTTTTTATTAAACAAATACCTGTAAAAACATGTTTTTATGTATGAGACACCTTATTTTTCTCTGGATGTGTTTTTTTCATTGACGAATACGAACCATAATAAAACATATCACGTAACACGTACTAGGTACTTACATAAGGTGGGGTTTTAAAAGTAGGACTAGATATATGAACAGACTGTTGATGGCGGTGTAAGTTAAGAAATGAGGTACTAGTCTTGTACGGATCTCTAAAATTATTTTTTAAGTTTAGCATATTGCGGAGAGAATGTTAACACCGAAATTGGAAAATTAAGTACACCATTTCTAAGTTATTCAATTGGCAGTGAAGAACGAATTTCACTCATCTATGTGCAAAGATACGAATGAGTGAACATTCGTCATCGTCATCGCCAAGTACGTCTGATTGATTTCTGTCATGTAGCAAAGGAAAGGGAATGTTGGAAAGGCTAATAACTAAAGCATTTTTTAAAAGAAAGATAATTACAAAATGGCTTTTGTTTTTTCGTAATAAATTAAGTAGTTGTACCTTTCATAGCATTTATACAGCACATTTGCCACTTTTAAAGGTCTGAAGTTTATTTTTGTCATTATTTGTATCAAGTAGGTAATTATTTATATATTCTTACTTATATATTAATATATATTTATAAAATAAAGGAATAGAAGCCAAAAAGTCTGTACTTGGAAGAAAAATAAAAACAAATGTGTGTCAGAAGACGTAAAATTACCTCTCGAATATGACGTTTTGGAAAAAAATATCTGTTTGCCTGTCTGTCTGTATGCTCACGCATAACTTAAATACTACTGCACAGATTTCGATGAATTATGGTATATGGATAGAATAAAGCCAGTAGTAAATATAAACTAGTGATCTTAGATTATTATTTGCTGAGATAAGCCCATTTTTACTTTGACAGCCGTTATTCAATTATTAACACATTACCATATACAGTTGACGAATAAAATAGCTAACTTAATATATACGACTGTCACTGTCAATTTGACAGCTGCCCTAAAAATTTTTAAATTAAGATTTATACTTATTTGTTTTTAGAATCACCACAAAAATAATAAAAAATTAAAAATAATACAAACTGATTTTATATATAATAATTAAGAATGTCTATGAATATTATGATTCATTGGATTGTTTGATAAGTCGCTTCTGTCAATTAATACAATTAAATGTCAAACCTTAATATATAATTATCTATGTTAGATTTTAATAATCTAAGAAGTCTTTTGTAGAGTAACATTTTTTCAAACGGTCTCGATTTCTGAAGAATTTCATTTTTTTATTATTAAGTCAAACAATTTCTTTTTGAAAGGATTTAGGGCTACTCCCTTCATATTGTCAGGTAGAGTATTGTACACTCTAATCGCCATACAATTGGCATTCCGTTTGGTAAGCTGTAACCGTTGAATTCGCGTGTATAATTTGTAAGGATGTCTACTCTGACAAACTCTTTTTATGACATCACATTGTTTTTCGAATAGATGCGGATTTTTTTACGTACACACAAATCTCGTAGATGTACAAAGAAGGCACATGAAAAATCTTAAGATGTTAATGTCTGGTCAGTATATGGCTGCCTACAACGCGACAAGTGGCTTTGTGTTTCTGGATGAGGAAGATACCGAACGGACTGGTAGGCCAAAATACGCAACACCACCACACGACCCTATTGTTGTTACCGCCCGGTGCACCAAGATAATGTTGGATGACAGAGTCTTGCAAATGGCGAAAGCCATTGCCAGCCAGATGTTGCGTATGCGCTGAGGGAAATATACTCCGGTATATATTCCTCGGCTCCCAGTATAAGGTCCCTGCGCCTCGAGAGTTACACGGGAGCGTAAATCCCCAAATTCCTTCCAAACACCCTCTTCCTGGCCCACACTCAGGAGGAAAAGGAGACCCTGACCAGCCAGGGCTATGGAAAGGGCGAAGGATCACGCACCCTTACCATTCACGAGGCGCAGGGACTGACGTACGAGTCAGTCGCGGTAATAAAAACGAAAGGCAACATGAAGCTACACGAGAGCGTCCCGCACGCAGTCGTCGCGGTTTCCCGGCACACGAGGACCTTTGTCTACTACGCCGACGACGAGGATGATGCCATCGGACGGTTTGTGAGGCAAGCGATGGTTGCGAGCGAACAAACCATCTATAGCTACAACCTGAAGATGGCAATCAGGGATCGAAACAGCGTGGTGATGGAGGCCCTGCTTCAGCGCAAAGTGGGCAATGTGGGCTCACAATAACCTGTAACTAGCGTTAAGTTCTCATATAAGTGGTGTAAAAATTGTAACTGACAAAGAGATGGTGTGGGCATTCAGAGCAGACATGCTCACGGAAATATGTTGGCAAGCGGTGGCGTGTGTGGCGGGTCGCCATCTTCCCTCAGAAATGGTTGAGGAAGGCGATGGCTAGCACATGCGTCAACTCGTGAACGGGTGCTGTTTGCGGACACTGGTCTGACTGTGAATGCTTACACCAACTCAGAATAATTTAAATACATATAACAAAATAAATTTTGTTATATCTATTAGTTAATAAATTTAGTATATAATATAGTAAATAGTTAGTTAGTTTAATATGTTACCCATGCATGTATATTTGTTGAATGTACTAAATTAATCGTAAGTTTGAAAACCCCAAAAGTTGAAAAAAGGCACGGACCCTGGAGTCTGTGGAGTGAAGTATAAAAATTTAAAAAAAAAAATTGTCTTTAAAAAGTGGTACACAGCTATTGCACCCCACATAGGGATCGCATGCATTTCTTTTCCGCAATCAACACCCTTTCCGCCTCAACGGAGAATCCCCACAGTATAATGCCATATCTTAAACTTGAAGAGACATAGCCATGATAGGCAGTCAAGGCTGCTTCCTTTGTCGCTATTTGTCTTAGTCGGTACATTACATATACACATCTATGCAACAAGCCGGTGGATACAACACGCCGGGATCCGTGGCTAATTCAATCTGATCCCGGGATCCGTGGATACAGAGCCAAGGTTTTGGGTGATATCTAAACTACATTGGGACACTTGGGACATAGGGTCTGTCGGACAAAACTAGCGCATAACCCTCGAACTCCTCACTCCCCGAAAAATATTACAGTTTCATGCGACAAACTATTATTTTAATTATATTATCATCAGCCCATTATGTCGCACTTGCTGGAACTCGAGCCTTCCTCTCAGAGAGAGGAGTTGGGCCACGATCCACCAAGCCGGGCCCAGTGCGGTTTGGTGGATAGGCTAGTGACCAACCCATATCGAAGTTTTCAGGCCGCCCGAAGGCCTTCGACATAGCCGTTGTCCTAAAACAAACAACTGGGACCGACGTAAACCGTCGGTCCGTGCCATCTGAAGCACAGAAGCGCTCAGTTGAATAATGCCGCTAGAGGTCACCCATCCAACTCCTGACCGCAGCAAATGTTGCTTAACTTGTTGATTGGTTAAGATTGCCAAGTCAAGCTCCGCTACCAGCGCTTCGATTTAATGATATCCACTAAGCATAATAGAAAAAAATACCTGTTCTAAAGCTCTCCAGATCTCGTCGTCGCTGTAAGAGTCGAACGGATCCAAGTTGTATCGCACAGTTGCAGAGAAAAGAACTGGCTCTTGTGGAATTATCGATATTTTCGATCTTAAGTCCTGGAAAGGTGAATACACTTTATTGAACAAGTAAGTACTTCTGATAAGGAGACTTAAGTATCGCACTCAATTTTATCTATTACATACTTCGATTAAATAAATACTTGGATGTTAAAAAACAAAGATATGAGATGCCCTTGTTTATTTATTTGTTCATTTCGATGGTAAAAAAATTATCACAGGCATAACATATCTACGCAATAAAACAAATCTTCTGTTTGTTCCAATAATATTCAGTACTCAATAGATTTATAGATTTATAGCAACATTATGAATTTTACAATGCGGGTCTTAATTATACATATTTTGTTGTGTGTCATAATGACCCTAAGTGGGTATGGCAACATTGTGCGGAGTTTACGTTATTGTAAATATGTTCTCATTTTCAATATCTGGTAGTTGAACCGGTAATGTATTATAATATATATTTTTACGGCCATAGGGTTTGGACCAGAGCTATGCATTGCTAATTTTGAGTTTGTTATAATGGTAAAATAATGAACTTTGTTTTAAAGTAAACATCAACGAGACAATTCACAAATCATATGTATTATGATTTCAAGGCTTTTGAGGTTATTAAACAAAGAACTAACATGGTCACAGGTGTCAGTTTACCAGTGAGTTATATAAACAAAACTGTATAGTTATAAGTGATGTTCATTTCAAAGTTGTTTCATTTCAATACGTAGATCATTAAAAAAATTCAAATGTTCACTCTTGATACTAAATTACGAAACATGTATTAGAGCATTATAGAGCAGTAAATTTTTTTGTGAACGTTTTCGTCTGTGGAAGTACAATAAGTAATTTTAAATAATGCTTCTTTCGGTTGGATAGTACTGTCAAAGCTGTTCAATAGATGTCGCTCCGTCCCCGTAAAACGGTTAAAGTCAGATAGAGAGTTAAAATTCGATGCTCGGACCCGAACCTTGGTGGCCTAGTTGGTCAATGGCGTCTGACACGGAGAGTCAGAAGACGCGGGTTCGAGTCCCGTCCAAGGATGTGAATAATTTCTCTCTATAAATTTCAATGTTTGAGATCACAAAAGCAGGCGTTAGTGCTTTAATAAATAAAATACCATAAAAAATTACAATAAGTAGTTTAACAATATAATATCTCAGGGTGACGGGCGCAGTGCAGTTCGTCAATTGTAACGGAATGTTATCGGCAGAGGTTACAACTTAACACCAGGCTTTTTGGTTGTTCCGAACCCAATGACATAAAAAAAAAAAAATGACACACTATAAATATTAAGCTGAAGATACGAGGTAGCAAAGTGCTATCTAATTATAGAATGCTGTGTAACTAAGTAGCTAAATAAAATTTGATTGAATGAATGAATGAAAAACATTGACGACGTATTTTACCTTTTTAGCAATGCCACTAGTGTCGATATCGTCGATTTTAATGCTGCCGTCAATATTGTACAGCCGGAAGAGTGCAGATATCAAAGATGATTTGCCAGCACCAGTTCTGCCAACAACGCCCACCTAATGAAGAAATAGAGCAATTAGTAGAAACTTACTTGAAAATGATATCTAAGTTATTGTAAAAGCTGCAATGATAATGAATATTTGGCTTTATCCTCCACTCCACTTGAACTTGGAACTTGATTTAAGTGACTTGACTCTGAGTAATTGGAGTAATTGAATTATAAATATTTAATTTGAAGTGAAGAAAGGACTTTCACTTTAAATGCAATAAAAATACTACCAATAAAAACGCAATTACAGTGTAAATATAAAGAAACATGGCCTTAAAGATCCTATAGTGTATTGGACCAATAGATGTTATTAAGATTTTTGATTACCTTCCACCCACTCTTGATGTCGATTTGTAAGTTCCTCAGCACGGGCGGGTCATCGGATCCGTACTTCATGTACACGTTGTTAAACTTTATGTTGCCTTGAATAGGCCAGTCCTTTGGAGGCACGGTCGCTGTACAAACAATACATTATTTTTAACTTAGCTAATTTCTGGTTTGACAAAGGACAAGATGAATAAATGCTGATAAGAAGAGAGAGAGAGATATCGCTCCCTTACGTTTGTTCCGCTTCGTACACTAAATGATTTAACCCTTTGCGTACCAGAGACGTAAATATACGTCAGTTGCATTCGTATCTTTTGTTTTAATTATCACGGTATAGGAAGATTTAAGAGTATCTAAAAGTATCCAGCAGTAATCTAATCTTATCACAAATCAAGGCAGTAAATCCACATTAAGGATTTTATTATTCAGACATATCCGTGATACGTATATTCTAACTCCGGTTTTGAATAATGGAATGGATCCTACGTTTAATACTATGAAAACACATCAGATTTTAATTCTCAACGAAATTTGCAAACACAAAAATATCTCTTTTAGGCGAAATGAGTTCCAAATTTCATGATTCGACTTCGCGAAAACTTAGTTTATCGACGCTTAAATCTAATAATCGAATTTCGAAAAAAAAACGTAGTGTACATTGAATATACGTTCTTATGAAGTATGAGAGCCAATACACGATTGAGCAAACTTGGCTCGATAGAAAAAATCGGCAACACACCCTAAATTAAAAAATTTTTCTTACGTGCTTCGTGGGAAAAAGCATTTTTATTGAATAATGGACAAATATATTTCAATGAATATATCATATTCGAATTCCCAATGAAATTTACTAGTGAACTATGGATTTCCTTTATCATTAAAATTTAATCATTTGATTGTGCGAAATAAATATAAAAAGTATTAGCACGTATTCAATCGAATTTTCGCATTACATCGTCCATTCTGGTAAGCAATTCTCAACCTTATGTAAAGCATCGTAAATTGTTTTAAAATTAGGATTGGACCGCGCCTTATATCTGATTTTATGTTTCTTTGACTCCGGGATAGATCAAATATATGGTATTCAGCTCTAGACAGTTTTTGGGACATAACAATAAAGGCATAGTTTTGTATTATTAGTTATACTTCTGTCACACTAACGGGACTGTGTGTTTAAGCTATTAGTAGCTTGAGTAAGTTAGAAATTGAGTAGCGTTGGGTGGGCTCTGCGAAAATATAAAAAGAGATAAAAATACATAAAAGCTGAAGACAATGGAAAACTAAGATAAGAATATAACTGGTATTTGGTATTGTAACTCATCGTGCACTTGTACCAAGTTTAACTTTATATATTTTAAAAACATTTCCCGGCGAATATAAACACAAATCTAAGTCCAGTACATATTACATCGAAAGAAAATAATAAATTGTGTCATAAAAATAGGCATACATCTATAAGTTCTTATTATTATAGTAGTATATTATAATATTATTATTATAATATTATATAGGTATTTGTTTTTAGTTTGTTATTGCTTCACATTGAAACGGTTAAATGGTATTGGGTAAAATTAAAATGGAGAAAGGACGGCTAGGCGACAGGCTAGCACGCGACGGACAGAAATAGTCTTTACACCGTTTTTATCCACCAGTGGAAATAATTGTCTTCTCAACGTACTGGCTTACAGAGCACAGTTACCGGGGA
Organism: Selenia dentaria; assembly: GCA_917880725.1. Taxonomy (NCBI): domain Eukaryota; kingdom Metazoa; phylum Arthropoda; class Insecta; order Lepidoptera; family Geometridae; genus Selenia; species Selenia dentaria. Next base: position 24,171,281 of record OU862879.1, read on the forward strand.
AAGAGATAAAATGTTTCCTCTTGACGTTTGTCGTAGACAGTATCAATTTCCGTATAGGTATACAATTTTCTCTATGGACAGTATGTCCCGCTACTCTCTCTATATAGCACGGACTCGCAGAAACTTAGCAAATTTATTACAGCTTTATTTGCCTTGAAACACATAGTTTGCTCGAAGCCAAGGAGGTTGATATAACGAGATTCTTTTTGCGTGTTCTTGAACAATCGTGACAATGATTAAGCTATGTGGTATAGCTGCTTGTATCTATGTTGACTTATTATGCAGTGAAGCATCGCGTCGTGCAACACGTGCGGATAAACTTATCCGTATTTTTGTATTATACAGGATGTAATAATAAAATTAATATATAATAATAAAAAATATATAATAAATACATATAATTATTAATTGGCCGTCTGGAGGTGGAGACGCAAGAGAACTTACCAAAAAGCTCCAAGGGTGGAAGTATTAAAGAGCATCTTATATCTCCCTTATCATATTTATAAGTTCATTACATAGCCTTGTAATTTTTCAATTTTTGCAATAAATATATATGTCAATTTATGTTTTTATACACTTATATAGTTTTGATACCAAACAGGCTTCTAAATGTTGGGTATAGTCCAACTTATGCCTTTGTAAACGACCATATAACAAATTCGTGAATAAAAATGAATAATAATAACAACAAAAATCTTGAAACTGATATAAACTTTACGTTATCTATTGAGTTAAATGACTGTCATCAATTACTTTTTAAAATTCATCGAAATATGTATATCCAAATTCACGACATAAAACGCTGTCATACATTTACTTAAAATAAAATTCGTAGAGAGGCATTAGTATCCTTATTTAAAAAAATAAGCTATGTACCTTTGAAATCAATTTAAGAATACTAAGTTTCACAATAATTTTATTTAAAGAGAAAAATTACACATGTTTGGATGGATGGATCAGTCCAATCATCGAATTTAACTCCCTATAGTTGGTTTTAACCGTCGTATGGGGACGGAGCGACATCTATTGGATAGCTTGACAAGCTTGATCCAACCGAAAGAAGAGTTTAACAAATACTTAACTTTCGTATTGATGTCGCAACTCTTTATATTTGTAATATATATTTTTAAAGCAGCAGCGTCTGCTTTGCTAGACTAAAATTTGCAATATATTTTTACAGAGAAAAATTACTCATTCTGTGACGGGATTTGTTGATATGAGACTCCATGATCGCTAAGCCACCGAGTCCTCTCTGAGGATGTATTATTTTTCTATCTAAAAATATTGCAATTCTTGGTTTCCCAAAGCAGGCGTTAGTGCATTAAAAAAAATATATAAAAATGTTATATAAGATTATTAGGCTTTTTCATGTCTTGCATTTACGGAGTAATCGCCTGCGCACATACACCCTGTAAATATATATATCATTAAATGTTTCATGCGGACATAATGTAAGGTTAGTGGTTTCTTATCTTTAATGCTACAGTAGATATAACATTGTGATATTATGATCTCACAAAAGCGTACTGTGTATTGTGCCTATGAAAAATACACCAATATGTTTTTTTTTTGCAATGAGGTGACGAGAAGGGCCAGTCGTCCGCCTGAGTCACACCACAACTGTCATAGGCAAGTGTAATGCTTACCGCATTACGCTTGCCTATGACAGTTGTGGTGCCGACCAGAGTTTAGAACTGTAGTGCCCTTTATGCCCTAACAATAGGTTGCACTATTGCTTCGCGGTTCTGGTACTGCGGTGGTACCAATCTATACATCCCTTAGTACATTAGGGATAATGTACTCTTTGGTACCAACCAAGGCGACCTATTGTACAAGAGGCAAAACGTAATAGTGCGAAGAATGAGAAGAATCGAGCACAGATCAAATTATAATTACCTATGAAGGCGCTGCAAGAGCAAACTTTTAGGTTTTATTTTGTTTTATTATATTATATTTATGTTAATATAGTAATTTATTTTATTATATTTTTTTGGTGAACCGGCCGTCACAGGAACAAGCGTGGGTCTGTAAACACGATAACTTTTTCGCATTTTTATTTTGTTATAAAATAAAAAAATTAAATAAAAATCATAACGTTTTACGGATTTTTGCTTTGGGCCGAACCTTAATACATAAACGTTCGCACACTCATAGCCCTGTGGGCCTAGCACAAATGTAGTAACGAAGTGTAACGTAACGTGCCGTTCACGTGAAACAGTACATAATGTCATTTATCTATGGCAACTGTGACTCAGGTAATTTATAGTTTGTACGCCGAAGCGTGACGCGTTGACGCTTTCGATACGAATCCTTTTTCGCAAATTGTTTGTGCTACGGCCTCTGTACTAGCATTCCCTGTGTCGCAGGAGTCACGAACATACCCATTAACACAATAAACATCCAAGACCCAAGTACACACGATTCTCATGTTTACAAACTGCTCATCACACAAAGATTTGTCCAAGTCAAGGATCCACCTTGGGACCACTCGCTTCAAAGGCAGGGTAACTACACCTTACCAACCAACCAACTAAACAAACGAGGCCGCCATTCAAGATAAAAGATCAAAACTAACTAATTCATTATAATTAGTACTCACGGGATGTACACCACGATCAGGCAGGTTTCGGAGTTCCCGATATTTCGGCGCAATTACATGCACCATGTTCACGCGTAGACTGAATATGCGGGTAGATGTGAAAAAGTTCGAAGTTATTAAGAGCAGACAAAACGGTCTACCCTCTTTCTCACTCTTTTACTACGGATACCACTGGCCCTCGAACTCGATTGTAAGTCTCGACAATACACACTAATAATGTATATAAACTGTTCATACTTAAGGTGGCCTATTTATGTACTACACACACATGAATTACCATTTGTACTTGCTAATCTGTATACCTAGGTACCTAGTCTCTTATCCGGCCATCATCCATAAATAGGATATTGCATAGATAAGCATTATCAATTGGTATTACGGGCCCAATATTTTCGTTGTACTTTATCTCTATACCTTGGTAGGTATTGATTAATTGATTATGTTCAGATGACCTTAATCAAGTGTCTATGTAATTTGCACTATAGGATGTTGTCGATGTATGAATCAGTTTTTTTTCAGGATGAGATTAGGATGGGCATCAGTACTGCCCGAACACCGGTCGGAGTGATAACAACTGCATGATAGACGTGAGTGATTGCCGGCTTACAATTTAATAACGAGTTCTTATGGAAGTTTTATGACTTGCCCTATAACTTAACTTTATCTACAGTCAGCGACAAAAGTAGCTGAGTATTCGTAGTAGTAATAGTACATTACTGCAGAATCCTGTAAGTAAGTCCACGTAGGACAATTATTTCATTTTATTTCAATTATGTTCACAGATTTCATCCGGTCCTTTACAAAGACATAAGCGGGGTTGTAGCCAACACTTAGAGGCCTGTTTGATATAACAAATACAATGTAGTATAATAAACAGAAACTTTTGGATGGATGGTGACATGGTATATCTACTCGTATTATAAAAATGGGTAAAATGGCAAGGCTATTGATATGAACTTATTAGTGATAAGGAAGATAGTGGGCTATGGAAGAGACTACGGCACCTGCCAATTTCAGTCTCATTTTAAAATTTTTGGGCAGGTGGTGACTTGCCATCCACTAAACGGGCCCCCCATAAGGGCCACCATCAATGGTGACAAAAGGGGCAACGTTGGTGTGGATGGCTAAAGGGTGTCGAGAGGTGTACTGCGGTTTCACTAGAGCGCTACTACCGGCGTTATGCTCATTAACACTTCCACCCTTGGAGCTTTTTGTCCACCCCCAGACGGCCAACTAAGGCAAGCCGGGGGTCAGGGGTCCTCACCTGCGGTTCGGTCCGGTTATATTACAAGGCCAGGATGGCTTTCTTACTGGTTGAGGCTTGTATAATGCTTTTCTCAAAAATTAAAGAAAGTTTTTGCTATTTCAGTCTCAGCTTTTAAATAAGGAGGAATGCCATCCTTGTTTTCTAAATCAGATTCGCTTGAACAATTTTTTTGGGATGATCTATGTTCACGCGGGAAATTAAAACACAATTGTCGCAATTGAATGTGAAATCCCGGCAGTCGTTTTTCTTTACTAAAAAGTTTGCGTTTAGTTTTGAACATTGTTCTATTTTACATGAAAGTTTTAGTAAAAAAAATTAAATTATTGTTTTTGAATCTCCATTTTAGTTTTAGAATGGAAAGCTTTAATCCAACATGATTTATAAACTGAAACTATTAAATACAAATATAAAATCCCACACCTATACGTTACACTATACACCTACGTTTTTGCGCGTCTTGCGCATTGCCATTTACAAGTGTATTTCCAGTGGTAGAGTATCTCTTCAACGTCTTTTAGTAGGTCTTTATACGAGGCGTTATTAACATATGTTTTTTAAATTTTATAAAAGAGGGGAAACGTTTAACGCGTAAATAATTTGAAAGAAACGTAAAGACCGGATAAAGGTAAAATTAATTCGGATCAGAAAGAGTATCCATATATAGGTACTTACATATTTTTTAAAAGGTATCTAAGTACAATATTTACAATTATTATTCTATACCTATCAAATTACTCTACTTCACAACTTCAAATTATCTACTATACATTTTTACAATTTTATGTTGTTACTATGAATAAAATCAGATATAATAGTATAAATTGAGGTATCAGCCGTAAAAAGAAGCGTTTTTACATTAGTAGGAAATGAGATGTGGATAGCTATTGAGCTATTGTATAAGGAAGCACGGTCATAATTAGGACAAGAGAAAACTATGTGGTCCATATCTCCAATATCATGCCCACATTCGTTGGGCTATTAATTATGTGAAACCTTGCAAGATGGGCAGGGCAAGTTGTATGGCCTAGACACATTCTTATTAAAATCGTTGTGGCAATTTTGGTAAGTTTTATGAATGAGAACTATGGCTTTTGACGTAACAACGGCTGTAAGCTAAAGTAATGCTTTCCTTTTATTTAGCCGCTACATACCCAGATACTACTCCAGGATTCCTGAAGAAATAACCTGGGAAGAGTGGCAAGGTCATGGGAATAGCTTTTAAAAGGGAATTGGTCTCCACAAACCACTGCTTCATTGGCAAGCCTGTCGGCTGTGTCATTCCCTTTAATGCCGCAATGGCTGGGTATCCATACAAAAGTGATAGAAAAGCCTTTCAAACTACATGTATACAATTTGCTCCTTGCTTCAGCAATGAGACTAAAATAAGTTTTAGATTTAAAAGGGAATTTCAACAGAGCTTGCAGTGCACTCATAGAATCGCTAATAATTAGAGTATTCTTTAGTTTGAACATAATAACATAATCAATGGTTTTAACGATGCCAAGACATTCACATGTAAATACAGACGTTTCAAATGGGCATTTTATTTTCTGAACGATATTATATTGAGCATGATATACGCCCACACCAACAAATTCGTGTGAACTATGTTTGGACGCTTCTGTATATATATGATGCCATTTTGGCCAGTTTTCATTGACAATAGATTTGAATTGTGTATTAGCATTAGCATTATATTTGTCAATTCCCAAATTAAAACAAACTGTTGGGGGGTAAATAAGAGCTTCATATTCACAGTTGTATAAATGTAGTACTGGAGACCTATGTGTCACTGCACTTAATTATTAATACCGAATATAACTTTTTACTAAACAGGGCAAAGATTTGTGATTCCAATAATTTGAATTCTCAGTAATATCAGCAAGTAGACGTAGATTTGAAATTAAATGGCTATCTGAGAATTGAATAACACGTGAAAACATACGATCTGAAAGAAATTGACATCTTAAATTAAGTGGAGGTTCATTACATTCTACTTGCAAAGCGTTTAATGGGCTTGATTTCATAGCTCCTGAGATAATTCTCAAAGCTTTTGATTGAATTGCATCCAGTCTCTTTAGACCAGCTACATTACAAGGCTCTAGTACGAAGGTTCCATAATCAAGTACACTTCGTACAAGGGCGTTGTATAAAAGCTTTAATGAGAAAGGATGCGCACCCCACCAAACGCCCGAGAGACATCTCAACAAATTGAGGAGCTTTTCACATTTGGCCGTAACATAGTCACAATGAGGTATCCCTGTAAGTTTGGAATCCAATAACACACCCAAAAATTTGACCTGATTTTTAATTGGAATAATATTTACTTACTGGACAGTAGGAGATTCCAGTTTAAAATCTCGCTTCTTACTGGACAGTTGTGAATAAGACTCCGGTAGAGTTCACTTTCTGGATACTTTTTAGAGATGTTATGACAACATTACAAACCATTTTTGAGAAATTTACATTTTACTTTAAATTTAATTTTTTTTATTGAGGAATTTACATGAGAATATAATTTAATTTAGATATAAATAGCTATCTGCAGGGATATATCTCGGTTGCAATTAAATGATGATGAAATCTTAAAAAAATGGGGACTTGTGTCACTTTTGTCACTGTCAGGTATCAACTTCTAACATTTTTGCTTAATGGAGTTGTCAAAAATGCCATAGAGCCGCCATTTTCAAGATTTCAATCAACATCTGATTATAACTAAGATACGTAATTGCCCTGCTGGTTAAAGCTGTAGTTTGTACTGATAATAAATGAAGAATCTTAAATGCAATTGGCATTTTTGGCCTCTACGGGTATCTTGGTGTACCCATTCTAGCAACATTTAGACTGCCGTCATCTGTTCTAGGTGCCGTGAACCTTACCTTCATCTGGTAAAAGTGCCGGAACCTATATGTAACATCTACAACGCGAGCCCCCTTTGATATTACTGAACTGTATAGGTACACATATTCCATAATAGTTAGCTCCTGAAAGTAGTGGCCCATGGCCTTCATCGGTGCTGAACTCAGTGGGCAGCTGGTCTACTCCAGTACCTCTTCCACTGCCGTTTCTGTCCGAAGTAGTCTGCCATGGACCCTAACTCCATGCATCCGCATCCTATTCAGTCCCATCAACAACGCAAGCCTTTCTTCGGAATCACAGAACCGTAGTACTTAGAAGCCTGCAAATATACTTGTAAATAGGAAGTGACTCACGTCCTTCATCGATGTTATCCTCAGTGGGCAGCTTGGTGTACTCCAGCACCCTTTCGACGGCTGTCATCTGTCCGAGGAAGTCTGCCGTGAATCGCGCTGCCATCTGCAGCATCATCGTCAGCACCATCGACTGCGACACAGCGAGCCCCACACTCCCCACCGGTATTAGAGAACCTGGCGAACACAAATAACATTCAGTTCATTATCATTCGATAATAAACGACTAGAGAAATAACTAGATGAATGAGACTTTACAACCGTATGTCATGTGATGAAAGTTGCAACTCACTAATTTATGTAAATTATGTAAAACAAATCCGTTCATTTAAGCCCACTTGATAAATTTAATAAATTCAATTCCCTCTTTTGACAGCCAATTCAAGAAAACCGACAGACAGGGCAAATAATTTGTATCTTTGTATGTTTGTAACGACGAAACTTAAAAACTACTGGACCAATTTTGAAAATGTTAGATTACTTCACCATTAATTAATGCTACATTATCCCTGACTAACATGGGCAATATATTTTGATTTATCATCATCATCATCATCCATCACCATGTGGATGAAACCGTTAAGTGCAGCTTATCATGTACAATTTCAATACGAAATAATGGTGCCTAGTTATGAAATAGTATGGCTACTTGGGTAAACATTATAAGATGGATGAGATAAGATTTTGTGATAAGAGCCGACGACAACTTACTGAAATCAAATAAGAGGAACAGAGCCATAATGACGCCAAGATAAACCAAACAAAGGCTGTCCAAATACAGTCCGAATGCGTTTGAAGCTCCGATGAATGTGTAGAAAGCACTGGAGTGGAGATCCTGAAAGACACATCACGTATTAACAAACAGAAGCTTACTGATATTATGCTATCATAGCTTATGACTTAAGATGACGACCAAACGGCAGTAATTAGTAGTCTCCCTGCCTTCGTAGCGTGGGGTCCTATGTACGATTTCTGTTCGGGGCAAACATTTGTTTGGGGAGTAGATATGCATATTCTCAGGCTTTGAAAGTTTGTGGTGTATTCATATGTGTATCCATGTCTGCCGAAACACAGAAAATTCTGTGCGGGAAAGAAGTGTGTTTGTATGTGAATGTTTTACATATACTGGATATATAGGGTGTTTGGTAGAGGGACCGACAAACCAAATGAGCGTGTTCGGGGGACCACTTGGAGAATACAAGTTGGCCGAAAAAAATCCCCGACACCCCAATATGTTTAACTTTTTTTTGTGATTTTCCCTTTACTACGAAATTGTACCTATTTACCACCATAAAATTTGTAAAATCTGTTTTAGACCGGATGTTTTTAGTTGAATTTGGTCTATATTACACCTTCAGGCCACGCAAAGCAAAATTGGTACAATATTGGAGAAAACGAGAAAATTCACAAAATAAGTTAAAAAACATTGGGGTGTCGGGGATTTTTTTTGGCCAACTTGTATTCTCCAAGTGGGCCCCCGAAAACGCTCATTTGGTTTGTCGGTCCCTCTACCAAACACCCTGTATATGACGTCTTGTCTTTACAAAATATATTCCCCGATTTCCTCTATAATATCAAGATTATGGCAATATTCTTTTATCTATACTATTTATGTTTATAGTGGCATTATTATTTTATCTTACAGATGTTATTTTTAGATTTGTTCCTTTGGACGCGCTTAATATTGTTTACCTCTACCGGCATTTACTATAACGTCCCTAATGTTAAGCTTCATTTTGTATTTTATTATTAACTTCTGGTAGAAGGTACTAACTACGTGTTCACAACGAAAATGCTTACAAGTGTCTGTCTATGTAGGAAGGTAAGACGAACAGCGTGAGGGAACAAGACTTCTCTGCTTCAAGTTATTTTTCACTTTCAAGTAAAACATTTTTGAACCTCTTCAAGCAAAAATGTATTTGACTCGCCCTACTCTTATGACCGTAGAGCAGTTGATATCACAGAGATAACAATAACAAACAAAAAAGATTTATGTGATAATATATAAATAATAAAGTGACATCTGCTGATGTGAGTGGTAATAAACATACAAAATAAAACCACGGTCAAACAAACACAGACAACACATTTAAACACACACAGTCAAGCACTGTAATATACCTGAGCATTATCGAAGTTAGTGAGCAGTCTTCCCTGAGAGTTGGAGCTTCTTATAGTCGACAATCCAGATATAGTTGAATTAATCATTCCAAACACAGGACTCTTTGCTGCAAACACGAACAATCCCTTGCAAAATATCCAAATTTAATCTAACTCAATGTTTCAAACTCAATTCAACAAACAAAGCATTAACTATTTTCTTATTCTACAATATTTGGCACTGAATTAATAGAAAATCTTAAACAAAAAAAAACAAAAACTCTATATTGAACATGCTAACATAATATGTTACTAAGAAAAATAACTTTGAAATTAAAAGGAAAAAAAATCTTACTTGTTCCCTCCAATCGCTTGACGGCTTGAGCTGCGTTCAAATACCACCTAAGCAAGAAGATGAATATGACCAGGAGACACGCAGTGGGTATCAGGGTCCAAGGCAACGAAACTGCATTCAGCACAAGAATACTGGTCATTGACAAGTACATCTGTATAGTCTCCAATAAACTCCTGGGAAGGAATTCGTCCATAGCACCCATGTCCTTGGAGAATCTGTTCAGGACACGACCTGTTGAGCGGTGTCTAGATCAGTATTCAGATCGTACGCAATATTTATAACTTTATTCAATAGACTAAGCCATTAAGTAGGTAAATGCATAAGGAATTCATTATTTTTGTTTAGGTACAGAAAAGGACTACACATTAAATCAAGTGCATACACAGCACGGTACACAACACAACACTGCTTGTCATGAGCATGGAAATCATAGTTTAGAACTCAAACCTTCATATTTATAAATTTTATTTACCTGATGGATTAGTATCGAAAAATTTCATAACGGCTACGATGAGTTTCTTATAGATGTCGTCATGAAGGTTTGCTGAAGCTCTCATCGCCATACTCACAAATGAAAGGATTCTCACTTGCGCAAATATAATTATCCCCAACACTACGCTGCCATATACTATAAGGTACTGTCCAGTAGTCAGAGGACCCATCTGGGTATCAAAGTCAGTATCTGAAAAAATATACGAGTCAGTTAATTTCCGTTAGTTCCTGAAATGTGTATGTTCACAAAAAATCTCAAATTTATTTTGTTTTTAATTTTCAATAAGGTTGTAACAATCTAGATAATCTCCTTACAGGTAGATGCGGGCTGTCCAATACTGCGACATTGAATATTTGTTTAGTTGCGCTAGTAGTCGCAACTTGTTACTGAAGTTTTAAGTGCATTATTAGCACACTAAAATAGCACTTATCAATAAATTAAATGCGCTATCTTGTTTCCAAATACAATAAATAACCAACATGATGTCTATAAATGCCTAATTTTGTAAGGTAATCCTACGATTTTAGGGCAAATGTATCAATACAATTATTTTAACATACCAACTTCACTTTAAGGCGCAGCAATAATAGTTTTATGTAGGTAGCGGATTTATAAATTTTGTTGTGAATTCCGCCGCATTATTACAGTAGAGTACAAAATTTGCTGTGTCATCGAAAAAGGCAAATACATAAGAAGATGCATACGGAAAAATTTTAACTGCCTAAAGAATCTAACACAAAAGACATAAAAACATTGAGGCAATAAATTTAATGAAACATTAAACTCACCAAGTACTTCTCCGTCTGGTAAACCTTGCTCGTGTAAATCGACTGCATTGGTCCTGAAACAAAATAGCTTTTTCTTTTAAATAAATGTTTTATGGGCGTATGAATACTATGACGATCTACTTATGGACATACCAGTAACTGAGCCAGAAGTCGGCCGTAGTGGCAGCGCCCTGCGTTAGTGCCAACGCCAACAACGTCAGCCCCACTACGAACCAGGACTGCACCGCCACCAAGTACTTCCAGATGACCGAGAACTTCAGGTTGCCTTTAGCCCTCTCCTCAGCTTCTTGGACCTGTTTCTTTTCAATTTCCGCACTGTCCTCGTCCTTGTGTGATAATCGGGATAGTCCACGTTTGAGAGATGGCCGTTTCTGTTAATTTGTCAGGTTTAAGCTTGTTTTGTTATTGTGGTCCTAATCACGACATATTTGGCTAAGCAATCTCAGCCTACATGAAATGAATAAACGCAGTGCAAGAACACGCGAAAAACAAGGAATAATTATGATCCAGCAAAACTTGTGTAGCGGGTATATTATAAGTAGACGATAAAAAAAGTACTTGGACGTACTTTTTTTATCACCAAAAAACTAGATCAAGCTATCCAAAGTCTTTTAAACGTTACAGTTAAGTAAGTAACAATAATTACTACTAATGTGAAAGCGTGTTTATTGGTTTGTCGTTGTTTTTGGATTGTTTGTCCTTCTTTTATATTTAAATATCTAAACCGATTTTTGAGAAACTTTACACAGATATAGCTTGTAATCGGAAAAGGTTATTGAACACTTTTTGTCCCGGCAAAATCTTCCTATAAGATTGTCACCAGTTTACAATAATGAATAATATTATGATAATACTCTTTCCTGAAGAAACATTGTTAGTTTTTGTAAAATATGCAAAATTCAGATTTGTTACAATACATGTCATAAACATCCCACCAAGCGCCCTTGAGCGTATATAGTTAAAAGTGTTGGAAACTTATTTTGCTGAAATTTATAGTAACTCTTTATTTGTAGCCTCTTTCGAAAGAATAGATGAAAGTTAGAGTATAGGTAATAGGGTAGTGTATGAAATATCTAATAACTTACTTTAGGATCTTCTTCATCTGGATTTTTGCTTTCTTGGCGCGCCAACAGCTGTGAGAATTCTTTTCCGTTCTTCATTAGTTCATCGTATGTACCCATATTTTCTATCGCACCCTAAAAATTATGATAATAGTATAAAAATAAATGCTAAAAGCAATATTCTTTTGTCGTTTATTTCTTGTAGCGATTTTTGTTAGTAAAGTTATTATTGATAATTATTTAAAAACAGTGTAATCGCCACAATATGATTTAAACGTGAGTTACCCATTGCTCAACCAGATTGCTCAATTGGTTGAGCAGTTGAGCAGTAGGACATAGTTTGTACTACCGAAAATTGTATGCCCTATAGTTCAACAAACTTTTGCTCAACTTTTTGATTAGTAGGTCATCCTGTTCAACTGAATTAAGTTGAGCAATGGGCAATACCAACGGCTCAACTGGTAATCGCTCATCTAAGAAAGTATAAATAGTTTAGCAGTGGGTAATACATTCATACAATATATTTATAGACTTGAACTCAAAAGCGTTCTTTACCGTTATCTAAACGTTTTTTACCGTTTGTTTCATGGTGAATGTTCTGAAGAGCTCTTTATTCTTATTCCTTCCTCACCATTCCGATCCGGAACTACTCGTACCGGCCTCGTAGCATTGCATCCATATACTGTTCAAAACTTCTTACCACGAACCAAAAAGTTTGGCAGTTACTGCCTCTGTCGTGCAAGTAGGCAAATTGTGGAATGCTTTGGCGGTGTACGTATTTCCTTGCAGCTATGACCCTGGGCCTTTCAAACAGGGCGTGAAAAAGCATCATAGGGGTGGCGATTGGATAGGGTGGATAGTGCAGTTTACGGCTGCACTAATGGTCATTCTTGATTACATCTTCGCTTTCCATCAGGCGAGAGGGAGTCACTTTGATGAAACATTATTAAAAAAAAGAAACGACAAACCACATAATAAATATTTTTCACCAGCTACTACGAGTATTACACAGTATCTCAAAAATAAAAACAAAGCTATGTATTCTTTCTTCTTACAACATAAGAGTTACACACATATTTTATTTACCCTAATAAACATACACTAAATAAAAAAATATGTCAAACCCACTTACAATGAAATTTTAAAAGTAAAAACTATTTACTTTTCTTGAACGCGTAATCGTTATTTATCTAGCGCGTGTCCAATTTAAATTTCTGATTTCATTGAAAAAGAGTAAAATAGGTCTTATCAATAGGTAATAAGTGGCAATGTCTCAAGAGCAGTTGAGCAGTAGGTTACCTATGTTAAATTTTATAACAGGAAGACCTAATCAACTAAGTTGAGTTAAGATGTTCGGTAATACGAAGTATTTCCGACTTTTCAACTAGTTGAGCAATATAGCTGAGCAGTAAAGAAGTTGATCAGCGAGTATTACCCACTGCTCAACTATTCATAGTTGAGCAAACTAGTTGTGCAGTGGGGAAGTCACGGATTTAAAATATTAAAGAAAATTGTTCTTGTAAGATTATTACCTCATTCAGAACCATAATTAAGTCAGCTGATTTCAGATAATGAACCTGATGTGTGACGAGAACCGTTGTGCGCTCCCGCAAATAACCTTTGATACAGCCTTCGAACAACATGCGCCCCACGTTAGCGTCGACAGCAGAGAGTGGGTCATCCAGCAAGTAAATATCGGCCTGCAATACAATACATGTCATAAGTATTATTAGTTGATGGACACACAACGAATTATGCGGAGCGGAGCTTGTCTACTTGTCCGATACCGTTCAAATATAAGCAACCGTTTCTGGAGTCACTACTTGGTTAGATAATTGGAATACATCGGATATAAAACCTATCAGGGGTGTTAGAAATAAGCAATAGGGATCAAGAGTTAATGTTTTTAAAATTTCGCTCTGCCTCTTTGGGATGTTTGTTACCTTATAACTCGAGAAATACTTGGACAGAATTGGTTCGCGTTCACATTTACTTTACTTACTGTCGACCATTGTTTTATTTCAATGTCACATTGAAATGAAGTCGGGGAGTAGAGTTATTTATATAGCAAAATGTGGTAAAATATTACACAGCTATTTAACTACTGAACAGAATTAATTGATGTTGATTGACTGTTACTTTGCAGATTTATTTCATTTTCATCAAAGTACGACGTCCTAACAAAAAGATCCAAAGAGAAATCTAATCAAATATATAGTATGTTACGATAGGTAGAATGTTTGCATTCTGCAAGGGTAGGTGGCGCTGTACCTTATTTAAACATGTAATTGTATGCATCTACATAAGTGTTTCATTCATAGATTGTTATTGTTGTTTTTGTGTTAATTCTCTTATCTTATTCTTCTTGATTCCGACATGGAATTGAATTAATCTTCACTTTATTGCTCTCAATTGGTTTAGTCATTTTATTTTCCTTTAAAAATCCTACTGTGACAGATGCCCTTCCATATTGATTACCTATCTTGACATATTTCATTATAATTTCCTAAATAATAAACACTATATGTACTATATATATATATACACTATAAATATGCCACGTGATTAAACAATAAAACCAAGATAGGTATGATAAAAGTTGGTAGTGTAGATAAGATATTAAAACTACATTTTAAAAAAGTGAGCCCCGCGTCTGTCCATCAAACTAAAGGTTCGATGATATCATGCTTTTTGAAAACTAGATAAAACACATAATATGAAACTTCTTTATAAAGCTGGATCTTACTTATAGTTAACTAATAACCAGGAAATCTAGTTTCGACTTTATGATAACCTGTTTTGGAGACGCTTATTTGAACCCGCAACGGCCTGCTGATAAGCAGAGAAAAGTCAACTGGATCTCAGTGACGGAACAGACCAAACATGGCGAGTTTTAACTTTAGGTAATTAGAAGTGTGTGCTTTTTAGACTTGAGTTGTAAGAAATGTTGATGAGAAATTTTAAGTCAACTGAAATTACACACGTTCAACGGAGAAGTTGAGTGTATGACACCGAAGAAACGTATTAGAGTGATGCTTGAACTCTCGAGTCTGGTGAATACGTCTTCTGATAAGTAGGGACATACGACAAATACTTAGATATAATAAATTTTATTTATATACTATATTTTTGGAAGATTATCGTCTTACAGCATAGCTTAATCGATGTTATTGCAAATAGACATAAATGACAGGGCAGCGATCTTATGGTCGATAATATTCACCGATGTTAGTTGGTTATGCTGTTCGTGACAGTTTATAATACCCACCGGTTTTATGATTGAGTGACTGCGGAAAGAAGACAATAATTGCGACTATGTGCCACCTATCAATGTTTGCCACAAATGTTACTGACAGATAATGTATGATTACCACGAGTATATCCTACTAATAAGTTACACCATAGTAATAAAACATGATACAAAGAGATAGCAGTGTTATGCTGATGTTTTCGATGAATGTTCGATGTTCAACTGATTTCGTGCTTCTGAAGAGAGCGGAATCCGCAGATGCAAGTGAGGCTCTATGGACATCTGCTTTATTCGCCTGCAAAACTATAGCTTTGTTTCGTTCAACCAGCAAGTATTTTTTTATAACTGGTTTCGTTACATGCAGTGTTCATTTCTAAGTAACCAACTGGCCGAGAATATATCTAAAAGTATGTAGTAGATATATCTATATAAACCATTCTCCAGATTTTCAATTGAAACAATTGGTTTAAGCTGAAATCTATTGTTAAAATTTTAAAAAATAATTTGCCGGTGGGTAGTCTTAGAATAGGTACCGGTAATTTTTCTATATGGGTAGTACTAATACACTAAATATGGCCATAAGAATTCTGGTTCTTTTTATTCCCATTTGCCTGGTGCTTTCTACGATAATTTAATTACATTTACGTCCTTGTTGATACGTCCTTATTACTCTTACATACTCTTTCCCTAAACAAATATACATTATGCGTCTAAGGGCTAATTTATGTGCCTACTACAGTTCCTAGTAGTACTTTCTGTGCATAAAACTACTATATTAGGCATAGAAATAATCCCTTACACTTTTGTCTTCTCTGATAACCTATGTAGGAATAAAATAGTATTTGATGCTGAAGCTACTTCCATACGGCAAAAATTATAATGTGTACCTCTACGTTACTTTTTTTGTTTTGTATCAATTTGTCAAGTCGCAGCATTTGAGGCTTCACAAAGGCAAAGAAGACCTTAATTGAGTAAGTATGTTTCAATCTTATTTCGAACTTGGATTGTGTTCAAAATAAATAGTTTTGTTCAAACATTTTTGGTGGTATTTTAAATATACAGTTATTTTATTTTACATATATGTAATATATATGGGTACAAGGGTTTGATGGTAGACGTTATGAAGGCGCCGTTATACTACTTAGTACTTGGACTCTAACTTCGAAACAAGGAGTCCGAGGTTCGAGACCTATAGCTCGGGTAAGTGCTTATGTGATGGGCAAAAATGTTTATTCGACGGGTTTTGGATGTCTGTGATATGAAAATTGCGGGTATGAGCGTGAGAGTATGAGATTGTTGTTGGTTTCTCTTTCTTTCATGCAGCTACAGTACAACGTATCAGTGGGATTTACTTTATGCAGATAGTTGAGAGTGTCATCTAAAGGCATAACGGATATATATTTATATTCTAACATTGTGGTAAAAGTTAACCTAGTAAGTATTCAAATGGCCATTTATTGTCATAAATGATTAATCCAAGCGACTGAATACATATCTAGTAAACTTCAATTGAAATGACTCATTATCTGTAAAATAAACAAATTTTGAATGTTCTGATACCATTCAAGGGTAAATTACAATCGAGACACTAATCAAGTGGAACAAAATCGGTTTATAGCTCGATATCTAAATGAAAGGCGATTACAATGCTCATACTTTACTTAAACTATAATAAAAGAAAATAAGGGTTCCAACATCCAAATAACGCTGAGAGTTGGGTTCGTACTTAATTAATTCATTTTAAACAGTAGTACCTAAGTACTACTGTTTAAAAACGCGGAGAAAATGTCAACTCTGGAGTTATAATAGTAAATTAAACGTTTTCTGCATGCCTGCACTGTTTCGCTAGAAAGAAAGAGAGCACTATAGTCAGTGCAAAGATGATCTTTAAATTCCAATGTAATCGTATTTACATGCCTGAAACTAGTGATGCGCTTACGATGTTGCAGATACAATATCGGTTTAGAATGAAGTTATAAGTGAAAGACCCATTATTCTAATAGACTAAATGTAGACCACAAGCTCACCCAGTGTTAGGTGAATTGTAATGTAACACGTTTCCGGAGTGTATCTTTATAGAGACGAGGATTTTAAAGTGTTAAAATTAGAACTTATATGCGTAGGTATATTTACTGAATCTCAATCATCGATCTATAAATTAAAGCAATCAAAAATAAATTAATCAAGTTTTTAATTTCTTTTCTATTTGGTACTTTTGCATTTAAAGTTGCATCAAGTGAGGTTTTCGTTCAGGTAGTCAGAATCAAGACACAATCACGTATATAAGGCGTTCACTAAGTCACTGTTCCGTCTAACATGTACTTATGCTAAGTCCGTTCTAGTAATACGGTGGATGCCTTACTAAAACTTTCTAAAGCGGACGAAAAAACACAACAACGTTTCATGACTCACTTTGTCTAAACTCATGCACCATTACCTACACTTACTGGTTAACAATCCACCACTACCTACTACACGTCAAAACTCGAAGAAACACAAATCAGCAATCATATAAAAATTAAGCAAAATCAACGATAAGCATTGTTGGGCTTTATTCGCGCCTTCTCCACCTGCGGCTCCACGCATTAAGTTTACATATAACTGAACTGGTTTAATGCTTGCAAATTTTTAGACAGAAACGCTACACGCAAACAGCACGGCTATTTTGTATTTCAGTTGCTAACAAATGTTGATTGAAACTTAAAAAATGACAGCTTTATTTTTGATAACTCCAGCAAACAAAAATGTTAGTAAGTTGATGAATGGAGCTGACAAAAGTGACCACCATATATATAGCAACCATTTTTTTCGATTTTAATCAACATTTGTTAGCAACTGATATACATAATAGCTCTACATGACTCGAACCCGCGACTTAGGATTATATTGCTAGCAGTCTGTAGTTGTTTGTTCTGATTAGGTACATGTTGAATTTCTTAGTTCTTACCTCGCGATAAACAGATCTGGCCAAATTGATCCTCGCTCTCTGTCCTCCGGACAGTGAAACTCCCCGCTCACCGACAAGTGATAGGTCTCCGTACGGGAACTGTTTGAAATCTGGCAATAAGCAGCAAACTCGGCACACCTACAAAAATTAAAAATGATGATAAGATTATAACATGAATTATACCAGAGCACCTAATAAATAAGGTAGGCACTCGGTACCTAAAGGCACACACTTACGATCAGTGTTACTTACGGTCACTGATCTTGCGTGCGGAAAGTTATGGTTTGTAAGGTATTATCATTTCCAATTTGAAATCGATGTCGATCGAATGTATGGATATGTATGGAGTATTTGGGTTGTGATCGAAGTGAAGTAAAGTTTTTCTATTGGATCAACGCGATACTTTCCGCAATTATACCTACATTGCAGTTAGCAGTAGCAACACGGTACAAGCAATATGTACAAGAAAGAGTTTTCTTTGCCTATAGTCTCAGATGCTCTTTCACAATAAATTGTTTTTTTATAGATTTGTTATTTGCTTTTTGATTAAATAGATTTGTTAACCGAAAGCAAAGCGCTATTTTTAAGTGTGGCATAATGGCAAATCTATCGGTCCACTTCACTACGAACGATAGCGCAAAGGAAATCCCAACGCACGGAGAGAGCAAACAGACCGCGCCGCCAGTCCTTTACGCACACATTTTACAGACGCGGTCTTTATTGCTCAAAAAGGTCAAAAAGATTGCCCCGCCCTGATGTCTGCAAGGCGCCTTAATAGTTGCATCAAGTGAGATATTATCCCAATTATTATATTTATTATGATCCAATTATACCATTATGTCTGTTATTATAAGTCCCGGATCCTGTCTAAATCACATACACAAGCCGTGGAAACATTACTTAAACTTTATAGGGCGATTGACGAGAAAAACACAATAACAACATTTTGTGATTTGTACACTTTGCCTACACTCATGTACCATCATGAACACTTACGGTTAATGATCTACCATTATTACACATTACTCAGAGAAATCAGCAGAACTCGTAAAATCAGAACACATCTTGGATTGATTATTTTCTTTATTCTGAAAAAAACGCCACAAAACTGCAGAAATAAAGTCCAAACACTACATTATTTAAAAATAGAAATGATTGAAATTACTCATACGCAGTATTTTTCCTGGTTCGATATTTATGAATATTGTTTCACTATTGCATACAGGTAAGCCGTTTATTTATTTTAGAGCCATACCCAATGACAGTGTAAAAATGGCACAGGTATGTTCGTTTTATTTACTCCAATAAATACACAATGTCATCAAAATAAAGATAATATATTAAAATTAATACCTAATCTATAAAAACCAATTATTTTGTTGTGATAGAAACAATATCAATAAAGTAAACACTTAAACCATACGTTTATGACAAACAATTACGCATTATGTTAAAATATCATAGATAAATTTCATTACGATGAGCAATAGTTTTTTTCCTCAAGTTTGTTTTTTCGTTATTAGGACACGGTACAAGCACGAGTCCCACGTGTCACTGTGTTATATATGATATATATCATATATATATTACATATATATCATAGATATATATCATATATATGTGATATATATATGATATATATCATATATATGTAATATATATATGATATATATATATATATATATAGGTATATATATATAAGTCTCTCATACACAGTGATGTCGTTGAACCACTAGGTTCGCGTCCTTGAAAGAAAGACCAAAACATAGGTACTGAAATATACTAGTTGCGCCCCGCGTTGTGATGGATGATGATGATGATGAAAAGTATCCTATGTCCTTCTCCCAGGTATGAAAAATCGAAAAACACAATAATATTTTCTTATCGGATGCCTAAGTCATACAAAGAACCCTCCAAGTTTCAGGTCTCTACGATCAGCGGTTAAGGCTGTGCGTTGATCCGTCAGTCAGCCATTCAGGACAAATCATTTTATATGTGTAGATTATTTAACTCTTCGGACTCTGTCGGCCACTTCAGAGGTGTAAAAGTTCGAAGTATTACTATATTAATACTATAATACTACTCACCTCTTTATACTTGTTGGAATCGTATGGAACTCCAAACAAGATATTCTCTCGCACAGTGCCGGGGAACAACCACGACTCTTGACATGCGTAAGATATCTTTCCATTGACGCTGAGGTTACCATGAGATGCCGATAGCTCTTTCAGAATTACTTGGAGTAGGGACGACTGGAATAAAACACTATTTGTAATAGTTATACATAATTATGAACGAAACAAAGTAATCATTATGATAGGTAATTTTAAGAATAAAAGGCTTTATCACAGCAAATGTAAAAAATGTACAGCAGTGCGATTCTCTAAGAGCAAACATCGTTGCATCTTTGACAACATCCGTGAAACGATGATGAGATGAGAAGGAACGTTGGAAACAACCCTTTTGAACAAGGGCGATATCTCTTAAGTATTTGACATCGGTAAGCTCGTCCACGATCGCAATGGTGAACCATTAGAGAATCGCACGGCTCACAGCACATCGAATACGGCGGTATTGGTGGGCGTTTTTTGGGTATTGGCCCTCGCTTGTATTTCACGGGCTCGTCGTCTGAACGCACCGCGCGCTCCCCGCGTTGGTGTGCAGAAGCCTTAATTTTTGAGATTCCGAACGAAACGTAGAGTCCTCATTACTTATTAGATTACGTCGTTCTTCTGTTTGTTCTATTCTTTTGATTTATTTTAGTTATCTGGTAAAAATTTAGAAAGAATATGGGCTATTATGGAGGCTACAAATAGTAAAAAAACTGAAATTTTAGAGTAGGTCTGCAAACAAGAAACGTGGCTTTTTAATTATTATGTACAAACAACAGGAAACATATAATATGTATATTTGATGTAGTTCTGTTTGCTGTAATTGAGTGTAACTATAGTAAATCAATCAATCAAAATGTAGCAAGTGTGATAGTGCATATGTTATAGTAAAACAACAAATAACTAGTGTCTGGACAAAATAGTAAAATCCTCCTTGCGCGAGTCTAACTCGCCCTTGGCCGCTATTATTCATTGAAATGAAAAGTATTAGTATAAGTAGCTCCTCCCAACAAATAAACATAGTGAAACCATTTATAAAAAAAAGTTTAATTGTTATAATAATATTTGTAATGCTAGTCGACTCTATCTATCGTTTCTACTTAACCTTTAACTTTACATAAGTGCAAAACAACGCTAATTATCCTAGATTACCTTTCCTGAGCCAACAGGTCCAATAACAGCACACAGCTTGCCTTTGCGTAGGCGAACAGACAAGTTCTTGAGAGTCTGTTGTGAAGGATCTTTGGAGCCTGTCCACGACGCACTCACTTTGGCCAACTCTATTGGATATTCCACGTCCATAGACACAGGACGCGACACCACTTCTGTTTAAATATAATATGATATCTTTAGAAAATATGAATCATTTGTGCTTCTTATAATAAGAATAAGAATAAGCATAAAGTTTATTAACTTAATAAGTAGGTACAGAAGTAGGTAGTAGGTAGGTGTCCAAATTGAAATATCTAAACATCAATACCCCCGGTATTGATGTTTAGATAGGTACATTGAGTTTTCAGAGTTTGCAGGTTAAATTTACATATTTATTTTATTTAATTTTATTTATTCCTCATTACTGCGCACTACTAATAATGTAGAGGTTTTAAGTACACATTTTACCTTGCAATTATTAAAACCCAGAGGAAGTAAAACTATAAACTATAAAGACCAAAGTACCCACGTGTTTTTATTAATTTACAATGCCTGTCGTTTGATACCCCACTCAAGACTGCTGACTACTAACTTAAACTGCCCTCATTAAAAATGTCAACCCTTTGTTTTACAACCTCAACATCAAGAAATGATTTGTATCATAGGCAAATGTAAAGTCATAGCCATCCTTTTTTGTTTTGCCGTAGTTGAATAAAAAAAGTTGATTGAACTACCCTTCTAAGAAAATTCAAAAAGATCGTCGTTGTCACTATTCAAATACGAAGAAATAATGTCAGGAAGCATAACTCAGAACAAATTCAAAGCAAAAAGTGGTCCTTAAAACCAAAATGATGTATATTTCCAAATACGAATTACTTCCAAGGTTACAACAAATAGACATGTTCAGTGATTGGTTTAAATTCAGAAGTAAAGCAGGGATTGGATCACGCGCGTACTGCAACGTCTACTATGACAGCTGTGCCATAGCGGCGTGGACGATGTTATGCAACAAGTAAATCGGAGCAATTCAATAATAAAACAAAGTTATTTTATAATGCTTGTTACTAGTTTTTTTTTTGTTTTTGGGTACTATTTACAATTCGAAGAACTCGGTCTCGGAAAACATGAGTAATTTATTAAGTACTTGTCTAGATTTTTCTAATTTGTGCTCAACCACGTTGATTTCACATGTATTAATTTTATTACTTAGAACAAACATTTTAGATTTACTTCGAGTATTGTAAAACAGTGTTTGGTGGTCCTTATCATTGAAAGAGTTTCTTTCTATGAAATTTTCCTGGAGACTGTTCGACTGCGCAAAATATCTTCATTATCAATTATTTTAGAAAAAAAATATGTGTTGACAGTATTGGCAAATTAATGAGCAACTCAGCTAAACCACTTAAACATTTGCAGAGGGTGAATTTTCATTAGCTTGAAAAAATAAACGTGCTTTAATTTGACCAAACAATGAACTGTTTTTTTAATAATGGTTACCGACATTACATGTCAATTGTAGGTAATCGTTTATTATAATTTATATAGTAACATAATTTAAAAAAACAGTTGGTTTTGTGTAACATGGTCCATATTTTTTATATCTATAATGCTATAATCGAAATTAACAGAGTATAACTATGCTAGTTTTCACAGGCAGTCATACTCTTGTTTTTCTTAAGTGCAGTTAGGCACTTATTTTGCCGCATTGAATCGGCAAAGAAACGAGAATAAAACATAATAAGCAAAACACATTGCTGTTACATTTCAATAAGTATTTAGGTCTGAACAAAAAATACATCGTAAATGAAATCAAAAATAGACCGACATACTGATGACTGACTGATGGCGTACTGAACACGACTTTTAAGCCCCGCCTACTTGAACACGACTTTTGTTGGGTAATTTTTTTAACGCAGTTACAGTTCCTGACTCTATATTTCTTCGTAGCTATTCAATTATAGAGATTAATTAAATCTTACGGTCATTACTGATGACTACTGTAGGATTTAAACTTAGAGGTTACTTAGGAAAGTATGTCAAGCCGTGGTTTCCAGTCATCTTAGGACAACAACCGGGGCTAACCCAAATCTACAACATGGCCATACAATCTATATTACAATATGTTGGAGACCTTCGGGCTATTGTGTAAATTACAAAAATAAAGAACAGTACATTAACTTCAAAGCTTGTTTGATATTTAAATTACTAATTTTAAAAGTTGCTGAACATAGATGTCCCCTATTGCAGAACAACCTCCTCTCCTTGTTCGCAACATTAAAGATGGCAGTTCTTTAAAATACGCTACTTCCATCTTTTGGTATAACTTAGTCTTCTTTTACGACTCCTATGGGTACAAGTAAGGGGAAAGAAATCGAAAGCTCGGCATCACATTGGGCAATATTAGATACTTACCAGCCGAAATACCACTAACACCGTCCTCTTTCTGGGAGAATTTCTTCGGGACGATATAGCTGGGCTCTTTCGGTTCCATTGAGCCTCTGAATTTAGTCGGACTTCCACCTCCTTTCACTAAAGGTGTCAAATCCGCTAGGTCTTCCCGTTCATCTGATGAAGGAAAACGTCACATTACTTTTATCTCGAGGAACCGGGGACACAAATAAGCTCTAAAAATGTAATATATTTCGAAATTGTTATAAGTATTGCACTAGTCAAGTTCGCTTCTACATAAAAGTAAAAAAAAACAAATTGCGTGGAAGAGATAATAGCTCCGAGCTAGATATGGCCAGATGCCAGTTCAGGCGCTCTCCGGCTAGAATCATACCCCGACATTTGTGAACATTACGTCGTGAGAAAATCGACACCAAGGTGGTCTCTAAGAACTACGTATAAAGGTGTGTATCGGCAAAACCATGAAACTTTCTTGTCTATATTACACATTTTATCTGAATTGATAGTTTCAACTTACGCTGTTGGTATAGTCGAGTATCTCGACCGGTTGTGTGAGCCTCCGGGCCTTCTTTATAGAGCATTTTCGCATCCGGCTGTGAACTATGTGTGCTCGCAGTGAAATATAGAGAATGCTCTGTTAATACATGACCCGGAAGGTGAAGAAAACCTGTCAAGATACTCGACGGCGCAAGTTAAACTGTCAATCGACCGAAAATAATATTAAAAAAACCATTAATATCAAGATTTGGCGCGGTGCGAGTTTATTTTTGAGCATTAGATTTACACCATAACTTGCAAGCCGTTGTACAGAAAACACGTGTGCAAGATTGCTGAGTTTACTGAGCAGTTTCCCTACGCCCCCCAGTGCGGCTCGGGGCAGGATGGCAATTATCACATTAGAAATTAATCAAAATTGGATCACTGTAACAATAAATCGGGATCCTTAACAATAGTTGATAAAAAACAAACAATTGGCTTGGAGACCAGCTCGACAGTTGGAAAAAACTTTTCATGCAAATGAGTAAATAGTAATTACCCAAAATTTGTGTACAAGTTATTCAGGGAACGATTTCCAACGCGATTATACTTTTCATACAAACGTTTACACTTGCATTTTTCATCCTCTCCAAATCCTAACATATTAAAACACCTACAATTTAAAAAGGCACCTATCCTGCAACGTCTAGCCTCAATAGTTTAGGGCTAAACTTAGGCTATGCGATGATTATAACCCTGCCACGTCTTGTTTCTTAATCCATCAAAGGTCGTTGGTCATCATAGGCATAATAGAAATTTCATTGTTATAATATAACGACTCTTGAAGGGTTAATATTTTAATATTGATAACGTAAATATTATAAGGAAATATCAACTTACCCATAACTAAGACGCTCTGGATACGATCTAGCGAGACCAACATTTCGGAAATATTAGCAATGGCGAATGGCAATATCATGGTCAGATTCATTTGGATTACACTAAAGTATTGTTGGATAGGGTAGATCTGAAATGTAACATTCAATTCAAATAAACAATTACCTACAAATTTTACTATAGATACATACACTTTAAATAACACATAATAATGCCGAAATCGTCTTGTTTTAGTTACAAAACTGTATAACAAAATGTAGTGTTTTGCCTATTAATTGGTCCTTTTTGTGTTTATTGTACAAATTCCACATTTAAATAAGGTAAAAAACCAGCCAAGTGCGAGTCAGACTCGCACACTAATGTTTCCGTACCATTAATCTATAATTATCGTCCGACTCGCGTTTAACCAGTTTTTTAGCATTTGTTGTTTATAGCGGCAACAGAAATACATCATCTGTGAAAATTTCAACTGTCATAATAACACGTTTCATGAGATACAGCCTGCTGACAGATGAACAGCGGAGTTTTAGTAACAGCGTCCCGTTTTACCCTTTGAGTATGGAACCCTAAAAATGGTCGAATGCGTCGCGAGTCACACATAAAGTAAGTGTCCCGTAGTCATGTTAACAAAAAAAAAGTTTTCAATGCAACTAGTCATATTGTTATGTAATTAGTTTCTACCTCTTCATGGTCTTCATTGGTCCGGTAGAGACGCACTTGTCGCTTTGAGCAATAAGGCAGTCGATTGTGACACTGTTGATTTTAAGCCTTTGACTGTCGTGAAATATTTATGAATGCATATTTTCCGTATTTATTTGTAACATTATTCGTACTGTTGCGTGTTAATACGAGTAAAGAGTTGAGTTGAGATCTATCTACCTCAAATCGATCTATCTTCACTTTTGTAGCTTTACAAATTTTTGGGTGTTTCTTGGATTCTATTCTTCGTGATAATAGTAATGTAATTTGGTACTTGAATTTTGAATATGATATGCATACGACACGCCACAATGGAGCTATATATATATATAATAAGACATGAATATCTCGATCATTACTCATAGCTAAAAAACATTTGCTATGACATACAAACCTGACAAAAATATAGGTTTTGTTATAAACTCAGATTTAATCTATTACTAATTATATTAAACATTGTTAGAAGTATAGCTAACTAGCGACTGACTGCGACTTCGTTCGCATTGTAGGCTCGGCCTTCGGCCTCGCCATAACCTCACATATTTTCTTGTTTTTCTTTCGTGAGAACCTTCTCCTGACAATAAATAACACAACAAAAAATAATTAGCGAGGTTATTTCACCCGTCCTCAAGTTATAGCGTGACCAGGAGAAATAGGGGTTATTCATATATGTATAGATTATCATGCATCAAAGTGCACCAGTAGCTCAACTTGTTGCAGCTCTATACTTTGTTGCTGATAGTAGGTACTGAAAAATTAACTTACCACTGTAGCAGTGACTGCAGTTCCAGACAATATTAACACCAAACATGTAAGGAACAAAATACTCCTTTCAGTAAAGAGCATGAAACCAATGAACACACTTCTGATAAAGATAGACTTCTTCAAAGCGCTCAATTCGTAAGCCCTTGCCGCTCGTACCACAATTTGGAATGGTTTCTCCCAGGCGTACATTTTAATGACCTGCAAAAATAACATTTAATTATCAACGGCGTGTCACCTTCGGGGCCGTAAGCTTCCGATCTACATAACTAATTAATAATTTGATTGAAAATACTCTCATAACAACACGGAAGCAAGGTAAAGGTGTATATACCTTGAACTAGTTTGAAAATGTTTCAGTACTCTTCGTAATAGAAAATGTCATCCGTTATTGTACGGGTACATGCCGCAAAGTATAAAATGGAAAGATTATACAGAACACTTACCTGGATTCCGTTGATTATTTCGTTCATTAGTTTAATTCTGCTATCAGTTCTCTGTGCAGTTTCTCGCCTTACGATCGAAGTATATTTAGTAAGACCGGCTGTAATATAATCATTTTTGTTCACGAATTCACATAAAAAGGTACGGCTTCACTTATAAACGCTGCATAAATTTAAATAACGTCTCTTAGTACGGAGCAGAACATTTTTCCTTTTCGCAGTACTAAATAACGTCATTTATAGTTAAGCAGCGTTTATAAGTATGTAAATCTATAAAACTAATTTAAGTACTTCTCTATGTTACAAATATAAGTAAACCTTTGGTTTTAGATTCTAGGAATTATTGAACTATCACGCTCACTTTTATAAGAGTTAACATTTAAAACGGGATATTTACCGTGAGGGTATTACTAAAACTGTAAAATATATTCATTACAAGAGTTTATATTAACTCTTGTAATCTAGCTAAGGTTAATATGTGATCAAGGGCTGATATATTCAAGTAACGCAGTGCTAAACTCTGCAGCAATAGAACTCATTGTGAATGAGTTCGTCCTGGGAGTACTGGCACCATACCTTTTTCTACCGTGAATCAGTAATGTGCGCAATACTGCATTTTAGTTTAAAGGTATGGTCACCGGCGAAATTACAGGCATACGAGACTAAACATCTTGTTGTCACAGGGTGCAGTGCAGTTCGTCACTTGTGAGGAAATGTATCTGTTCTAGGTAGAGGATACCATTTAACTTTAGATGGGCTATTGCTTGCACCGTTTTGGAAAAACATATAAAATACAAGTACAATTTGAAAAATTTACTACCGATTCCATTTTATCAGTTATTGGAGTGTAACTCAAAAACTACTGGATCGAAATTGATAAAATTTATATGGGACCACACGGGAAGCACTAGCTGTACTTTACTTATGGGCCCATAATGAGGGTTGATCTGTGTGGCGTTTGCCATCATTGGTAACACAACGACCGCAGACTTTCGTCTTGAGGCACTGAGAGCCATGATAAATATGTCACGGAATATGAACGGTACCCAGCCGAATAGATCTCGATAATTAACCTCTTTTTAACGAAGTTGGATTTTAGTCGTTTATTTGAGGTAATTTCTAAACTGTGTGACTTCTGCTTAAAGAACATGCGTGCTATATGACTATGTAAAACTTACCTGAGACTAGATTGAACAGTAATATAAAAGTATAAAAGACTCCTGGCATATAACTTAACCACTTGCTTTCAAACAAAAAAAGAATTTTGAGAATCTGTTCACCCTATCAAAAGTTATGAGGTATCAAACATTAAAAAAAACAGTCGAATTGAGTACCTCCTCCTTTTTGGAAGTCGCTAAAATAAATAGAAGCACTCAGTTGAAAATGATACATACTAGACGTCTCCCGTCCAAGTAGTGGTGGCCGCAGTAAGGTTTTGCTATCCCCACAGAAAAACTAGACAACCTCTACTACGAGTGCTTCAGTCACGGTTATAGCCTCATACTCGAGTATCAAAATTCTATGTGTGAAGATAGATAGATAGAAAATTGTTTATTGCACAAAACTAAACGTACATAGGCGAACCTAATGCTAATTAGAATTTTCTTCCAGCTTCTCAACCTTTGTGTGATATGGAAGTGTGTTTGGTAGTGCTTTATTTAAAACTTGAGAGTTTCTATAGAACAGATACGAGACTTTAGGTAACACCTTGTTACCTAATAAAATAATAGAAGATAGTGAACTTAAGCCGAGAATTATGTTGTATTTTCAAACGATCGATATTTGTACTGTAGTGTATAAACCTACCAACACCATAGGTGTTCTGTATAATTATGGTTATGTTAGTTTATGTTGTGATATTACTGTAGCTTAAACTACCTAGCGCCGCAACATATGGTGATGGTGTAATACAAATTCTGTGTTGTTAATGAGCGGAAACAACAGACTAAAGAAGTTTTTACCAAAAAATGGAACCGACTTCAACACTAAAATGTGTGAAATATCTTGTTGAAGTCGGTACCATGATAGTTCAAATGTACCTATTATCTTAATTTTGTCGCACGGTACCGACTTCAACAAGTTATTTCACACTTTTTAGTGTTGAAGCGGGTTCCATTGATTGGTAAAAAAATAACCGTTTTTAGTGACCCTTGCTGCTTACGGCATCGATTGTCATTCACCGTCAAATACGATGTAATCAAGATAGGCAAAAAACTTTTCAGTTATTGGGTTGTAACTAAAAAATGACTTTAATGAAATTTAAATGGATCTACCTCGGAAGTTTACTCAAACAGAAGAAGAAGAAGAAAGCAGAAGTTTAAACAAACTACTCTACTAACTAAACTACAAACAAAAAAATAATTATTAAAGTCGGAGTACTCTGTCAAAAGTTATGCGTGGTTATTAATTAAAAAATATACGCGTCGAGTTGAGAACCTCCTCCTTGTGAAGTCAGTTGAAAAGTACCTTACCTTGTAATGGAAGAATCAAAATGACGACACCAAAGAGACCGACGTAAGGCGCCCAGCCTCCTGTTTCGTAAAGGAAGTAGAGCACAATGGCCGTTTGGATCGGCACCATCCACAGGTAGTGCATGAACATGAACGCGTAGTCAAACCTGGCTACGTCGTTTGACAGCAAGTTGACGAGCTTGCCTCCAGCCACATCGTTCAGGGATACTTGACTCATTCGCAACAGCTGAAAACATATACCATCTGTTGAACTATTACTCGGATTTTTAGCCTAAAATTAGTAATACAAACTTATTGATTTTGTATTTGTTTTTGTACTCTTTGCTTACTTATAATATTTAAGACAGTTATTGAATCAAATAAATAAAGAAAACAAGTTTTGAATGACCGATTGATAGACAATAAACATTCTTATAGATTTAATGGCATAAATGATGATCTTATAAAAATACTATTTAATATTAAAGAAAACAAAACATACAAGGAAAACTATAAGGGCACTACCATTTGATGCCACACTTGAAATTATGTAAGTACTAAACATTTCAATTCCAACTGATATAGCTCAAAACGAATGAAATTGAAAAATTATATCGATAAGGCCTAACCTTATGCCAGATTTTATAACGATTTGACTAGCAATTCTTAAGTTACAAACATACAAAATCCGACTAGACCAAAGTAATAACTCAAAAAGACAATGTAAATTAGCTTACGCTCGCTTTTGCATTTGAAAGGTAAAGAAATCATAAAAGTAAAAAAGCTGAGTCTATGAATGTTGTGTTAACAATTGCCCAACATCAACGAATGCGTTGTATCACCAAATCAGAGTTTCCTTTTGATATTCGCGATAGAATAAACAAAGAGATAATGGTTATCCACCAATACGTACCTAAAATTAAAATATCGTGTAGGTACATAAGTACAGGTTGTACCAAAGCATGTAAAACTTCTCAGACAATTTCATGCAGACGTGATACAGAGTTGATTGGTGATAGTAAAGTTAGAGTAATAGTAACAATATTAGAAACACTGTGCTGAAACTGCTGGACGAATTTGGATGAAATGGACATAGCATACTTAGCTACTTTTAATCCTGATAGAACTGATAGCTTCTGAGGGAACACTTACACGATGCTTATTCAACGTGGACGAAGAGGCGACGGATGTAACACATAATCCGTTTAAAATTGAGAAATATACTGAATGAGCAATAATAGCAATCATACCTTCCTGTATAAAAGTGATGAGCAAGCCACCTTTACCCTCATACCAAATCGTGACACAAAGATAGAGTTGTGGTGTTGGCACATCATATTCACGAAGTTAATTCCAAGCATAGCAAGTGCATAAAACCCTGCGTCTGTCATACTTAAATTAGAGTCCACAGACCAGTACGACAGCAACTGTGCGAATAGTATTGGTTGGTAGATCCTGAAAAAGAGTTATATTATTTGTCAGGATGCATTAAATAACTGTTCCTAACAACAATTATTTTTGATGATGAAAACCAATAAAAAAATATTATAGTCCATCTACGAGTTCTAGGTAATGACCCCACAGACTTGTTTTCAGGGACAGGGGCGACTTAAGAATTCTTCTCCTCGTTCCCTCATTGCTGAGGATCATGACCACGTACAATCAGTCTCCATTGGGTGCGGTCATAGGCTGTGTGAAACGCACGGTGTATGCTACTACCCACCGCCTTCTTAATCGCGTCAGACCATCTTACAGGCACCCTTCCCTGACCACGTCTATCGTCATTTTTTCCTAAAATAATAGCTTTCTCCAGACAATGCTTTGAAGACTGCATAACATGTCCAAAGAAGCTGAGGGCTCTTTGTCGGCAGATATTGGAGAGACTTAAGAATAGACAGACAAAAACGAATGAACTGATTGTCACGATGTATTTCCTAATATACAAATAATAAACCGCACTCAATATTTAACTAGCGGAATATAAAGCTGAAAAATCAAAAAACACTTATTAAATAATTAGAAAGCCAATTTATAGCCAATTAGAAGACCGGATGGTAGTGACCCGCTTCAATTTCGTCTAGCTACTCATATGAGGTTGATTCTTCGCATATTGCTGAAGGAAGACCTGCGCTTGTCTAGTACGTAGTCTACACTCTAGAACCTTTCGGCACAGCCACTTCAACAAGCTCATCCACCGTGCTGTCAGTTACTTCCGTACTTCAAACCCGAGCATAGCTCTCTTCATAGGGCCTTGTGCAACTCGGAGTTTACTTATGGGCCCATTATAGGGATGATCTTGAGTGGCATTTGCCATCATTGGTAACGCAATGATCGCAGACTTTCAGAGGCACTAAGGGTCATGATAAATATGTCACGGAATATGAACGGTGCCTAGCCGAATAGATTTCGACGATTGACCTCTTTCTATCGAAGTTTGGTCTGAGTAATTCTTTTGAGGTAATTTCTGAACTGTGTGACTTCTGCTTAACAAACATACGTGCGATATGACTGTGTAAAACTTACCTGAGACCAGATTGGACAGTAATATAAAAGGCTCCTGGCATATAACTTAACCAGTAAGCTCGAAATAATGCCCTCCATAATTTAGGTTCCCTTCCCTCGTTGTTTGCCTTTTCATATTCAGTGAACCAGTACCTTAAAATAACAAAATTAGTCAAATTGTATGTTATTATTCTCTATAAAAATTGCAATATTTGGTTTTGCTAGGCAGGCGTCCGAACTCCAAGAATAATATAATATAGTATTACTTTTATAAAGCACTGACGCCTGCGTAGCGATCTCATTAAAATTTATAGATAGAAAATTTCACATCCTCGGACGGAATTCGAACCCGCGTCTTCTGACTATCCGTGTCAGTCGCCATGACCATCTAGGGCCTAGGCCACTTTGAGCTCGGCTCGAGGTCCGAGCATCGAATTTTAACTCTCTGTCTGATAACCGTCTTACGGGGACGGAGCGACATCTATTGAACAGCTTTGACAGCACTATCCAACCTAAAGAAGTATTTTTAGAAATATTTAAACTTTCGTATTTTTTAAATTTCAATATAATATAAATCAGCTAATTATGCCAATGTACGTTTTCACGGCCACATCATTGAAAAATTGCATATTGAATTGATGTACGACGCAAGTTCTTTTACATCTAGTTTGGTATATTAACATTTAGGTTATTAAGCGTGGCTGGTGCACTTATCAGAATCAGAATCAGAATCAGAATATATTTATTGCATGAACTGTGTACAAAAGATGTTCATAATAACTAGAGTATCAACAGTTTACCCATTTCGGGCGTGCAATTTTTTGTATGAAATTATATAAAACTAACGAAAAACTGTATAAAACTAACTAATAATAATTACACATAAAGCATTTACATTACACCCAAAACGAAATAATAATTATACAAAAGAGTAAGTATTTACATTTGCTTGGCTTAACTTGTTATAATTCAATAAGACTAAATATTTAGTTATCATCTAAGTATTCTTTAAGACTATAATAAGTTTTTATTATAAGCCAGGCTTTTAATTTAATTTTAAACTGTGGTAATTCTAATGACTTCAATTCTGTAGGCAAATGATTATAAATTTTAATGGCAGTATAGAAAGAACTATTGTAGAACATGGAATTATTTACTTGACATACATATGCATATGTTGTACTTTTGTTTACATCGCAATATGTCAGCACGGCTTGAGTGAATGTTATAGAAGTAAGTTCCATTATTCTTTATAAATAAGCATAGTTCTAATATATAAATTCCTGTAACGGTGAGAAAGTTATTTTCTTTAAATACATTTCGTAATGTATCAGTACTTTCTAAATAATAAATAATACGGAGGCATTTCTTCTGTAAAATAAAAGTTGATTCTACTTCAACCGAGTTCCCCCAAAATATAATGCCGTAACTCAAGTGAGGATATACATTGCCATAGTAGGCGTTTGTAGCAATGGCTTTTGAAGTAGAATCTTTAATTATTGATAGAGCATAGCAGTATTGAGCTAGTTTGATATTAATTTTATGTATTATGTTGTTTCCAGTTTAAGTTAGTGTCTAAAATCACTCCCAAAAAATTTGTTTCTTTGACTAAATCGACTTTATTGCCGTTATTTTCAATATTTAGCTGTAGAGATTTTTGTTTATAGTTTTTAAACTGAATTAATTTTGTCTTTTCAATATTTACCTTAAAATTTATATTATTTAGCCAATTTACGATATTTTTAAAGGTATTATTTATTTCTAATTCAAATTCTTTTTCGGATTGAGCATTTTTTGGAATGTATACTGTCGCATCGTCAGCAAACATAATACTTAGATGCTTTGTAACTAAGGATAATTCATTAATATATATTAGGAATAGGAGTGGCCCTAGTATGCTACCTTGGGGCACTCCTAATAATATATTCATAAATTTTGATAAAACTTATGTGTTATATTCCACTGATATACTGCCATGTGGCGTGAATCCACCAATCGAAGGAAGAAACAAAGCTCTGAGATCAGTCGCAGTAAGCAACATAATTTTTTTCATACCACCTACTCGAAAGTATCCAATTACATATCACGCAATATCAACGTAAAGCAAGGCATTACATCTCCGGGTTTGTAATTTTGTATGAAACTTTCTTGGGTGATGCAAGTGATTTGGATTTGGAACAATAGTTGTAGTAAAACTCTTAGTACGGAGACAGAATACATAAAAAAAAAGAAAAAAGGCCTGATTGTGCTACAAGTACTACCTACTAGTGCGTTCGAATAGCCCTAAGTTAGCCAAAATAACGCTATAAACGCTCATAAGGGCGTTCGAATTGGGAATCTATGGGTGATAATGTCGTTTATGACTCTTTTTGTTCAGCGTTCGAAAATATAAAAAAGAGTTATTTTTGCTACCAAAATTGAGCTTTACGAACGCTTTAACAAAAGAGCAACGCCACTAATGTCCTAATTGCTAAACGAACGCACCTAAGGAGTGTGATTGTTGTGCGCCGCGTTGCTATGGATTATGCACGGCTCCTCTCTGTGGTCAAGGTCATACATAGTCACAGACAATTATATATACTACGTATACATATACTTGAAGTTACGTGCCGCGATCTGGTGTTTGGTGTTATTCAACTTTCATAAAATATAATTATTTTCAACGTGGTGCGTGTAACTGTGCCGAAATATCGGGTGCTCCGACAACTAAATCGTGGTCTACATCTCGTGAGTACTAATTTTAACTTAGTTAGATAACAACCGCGAAAGTCTAAAACAGTGTTTTCCATAAAATGTTCCTTCCAAAGATATTACTCTGTCCCTCTATAACGGGACAAATGTG
The DNA here is from genome assembly GCA_917880725.1 of Selenia dentaria. Classification (NCBI taxonomy): domain Eukaryota; kingdom Metazoa; phylum Arthropoda; class Insecta; order Lepidoptera; family Geometridae; genus Selenia; species Selenia dentaria. Next base: position 24,206,094 of record OU862879.1, read on the forward strand.
TCCAATTTTAATATTAACCATTAATGTCTTTTACTTTTAACTAAATAACTGCTATTTTAAAGCTCTGAGTTTTTATTGTCTCGCAGTAGGTATGAAAAGTAGAGTACGCACCTCGATGATAAAGTCTGTCTTCGTCTTGGGCGGCTTTAACCCCTCACTTCACTCAGGACTCTACATAACTTCCTCGCTTCGCTCGGGAATTAAGTTTTAATTATTATTATAATAATTAAGCCAAGATAAAACCAAACAAAGCTGCTGGAAGAGCAAGTACCAGATAACAAGTATAAGATAATTAGTGATTAATATTTGCATAAAAATATATGTTATTATTAATAATGCAATTATAAACAAAACTAGGAAAACACTTCTATTCTAGTTTATCTAATCAAACGTCATTTGATTATGTTTTTATCATGACATGTTATATATATGATTGGTTTATTAGTCATTAATTGTTCAACTTTGTTTCCTTTCAGGCTTATTACATTCTCGCTACTTTTTGTATGTTGCTGTGAAAATAGACATAATTAACGGCTTGAGACCTGTGACATGGTTTATTTAAAATGTTTATAATTACTTTGAGACATTTAGACTGGAACATTCTAAATCTCCCAAAATATTCCAGTTGTAATAATTTCTCTTCATCATTACTCATAGAAATATTAAAACACAGACACAAATACCCATCGCCCACGGACATCTGCAATACCAGAGGTCTCGATGATGCGTTGCCGATCTTTGAAGAAGGATGTATGATGCGTAAACTAATTTGGAGAGACATGGTTTATTTTTTTATATTTATGTAGTTAAACTGTACTGTACAATATTAATATTTAGTAGTATTTTATTAATACCTAATGCTTTTTGTTTTGTAATTTCACTGAGGTGCTAGGCATAACAGATACTCTGTAGCACGTGCTGCACGTGTACATACAATGAATAGGTACTTCAATTTATGCTTGATTCACAAGCTGCCCGTACCTATTTGTAATATATGTCAGAACCATGATATTAGTTTTCAGGTAGCTTTTTGATCCACACTCTTTGATTGTTTACCTAATAGGCCAGTAAAAATTTTATAAGGTTTTTAAGGTTACCTACTTACTGAGCATAAAATCACAAAATGATGACAGATCTAGGTGGAATTTCAAGCGCCATCTTGAAATAGTTTGGGCCGATATTACGGAAACTGCACATTAGGGCAAAAGTTATTGAGTTAACATTATTGTAAAAAATAAAATTTTGCATGTTTCTCGCAAAAGGAAGCTTAGTCGAAGCCTATATGAACATTAAAATGGATACGTTGCAATTTTATTGAAATGTTTGTATTAATGATATGTGTGAGTAAGTTCCTCTTACTTATTTGGACAATGATATATCAGTGTTCAGGTGTTTGTTTATCTTCTGTATATCATATGTCTGTCCATTTCTAACTCCTGGTCCACGGCGTTCACGAAAAGCTCCCTTATAAGTTTGAAAGTTAACACAAATCATAACTTTTGTAGTGTATCGGCTTTCAACGATTGGTTAGTCTGTGGTACATAATTAATATTATTATTTAGGTTAATCTCATGTTATCGTATGATAAGAAACAGGCGTTTTAAATAATTTAAACAAATGTTCATATTTACCCTTCTAAGTACTCTCCAAGTCTGTCCGAATCATAGCTCTTCGGAGGAACAATTAGATCCTCTTCTTCAACATCTCTTCGGTTTCCATTCACGAGCACTGGACACACCCACCAGAAAAACAGTCTAGAGAATGGGTTAGGTTTATTCCTCTTTTTTTGAGGCAGGCTGTCGTTATTAACAAACGTAGTACCCGAATTTTTAGTCCCGTTATCCATTTTAATTTATTAATATTTTATCACTGTATAAATATTCACTTAAACGTAAAAGTTTTATCTCTACAAACGCCATATAATTTTATTTTAACATTAAATATAGCAAAAATTAACGCTATGCGCACCTATGGCTCCATTATCACTGAAATACTGAATATTAAGTAGTAAAATTACGTATTATATCTCGAATGTTTAATCGTGAACCATATAATATCTGATAATAAATACAAATACCTAACTGCCTGATTATTTGTTTCGCTATCGACTAGCATCGACATGATAGGAATGTGTTTTCAACAATTCAACTGATTAAAACAAAAAGCCGTCGAAGTCTATGTTAACAGCCTACGCGCGTCCCCAAAAAAGGTATGAATGGCACTGGAGTCAAACCGCGCTTGACTATCTGTTTTGGACATAAATATTAGAAATAAGTTTTTTTACCAAAAAATGGAACCTGTGCCACGCACGCGGAGGAGAGAAATAGTCTTTCCACCCTTTTTATCCATCAATGGAAATAATTGTCTTCTCCGCCTTACAGAGCACGCAACCGGGGAAAGAGATAAAATGTTTCCTTTTGACGTTTCTCGTAGACAATATGTCCCGCTACTCCCGCTATAGAGCACGGACTCGTCGAAATGTGGATATAATTCTGTCCGATTGACTTAACGCGGAGAAAGGTAGTCATCTTCTTTGAAGGTGGTGGATAAAAGTTTATTTTCATCCAAAAATGTCTCTCGCATATTATAATAATTATATTTTGTCGCGGGAAATGGAAACAATGGAAAGAAAATTACACTGGAGGTATATCCGAGTTGCCACTAACCCCTTCGATTACCCAGATAATGATGCACATATTTCGGGTCAATAAAGAAATGGCGTTGTAATGCATTGCAGCCTCGAAACCACACGAGTGGTTTGCCGGTGCATATCAAGATTATTATTGCATTACTTTCCTACCTCCATTCTGTGAAATAAGCTAAGTTAAATAATTATCATTTGTTTTTACTCTACAATAGGTCCCCACTTCGAGTATAAACGAAATAGGATACTACGTATGGATAGCACACGCTACTCAGAGACTTTTGTTATATTTGCTTTACACCTACGAAGTACAAACCATAGGAAACGCTTCTCTTGCCGTCTATCCACGTGGATAAACTATAAAAATAAAATATAAATAGTCAAAGAGGAATAGTATACTGCCCGTGCTAGCCCTGATAGAGGATAGCTTATCTCCTTCCACGGCAAAGCCAAAGGGCTTTGCCGTGCTCGCAAGGGTGATGGCATGGTGGAAAAGATTTCTTTCCTATCCTTTAGAATTAATTTATTTTATTTATGTTGTAGTTGAAATTGTTGTATTTCACACTTTTCGGTATTGATGTCGGTTCCATTTTAGGTAAACATATTTGTCACCATTTTTAGTGAGTGTAGCTGCTACTAACGGGATCGATTGTCATTCACCGTCAATTATCATCAAGATAGGCGTAACACTTTTCAGTTTTTGGAGTGTAACTCAAAAACTGCTTGACCGAATTTGATGAAATTTAAATGGGTTCCCATTCCTTCCTTCCTCCCATACAGCTCGGAAGTATACTCTACCAAACAAGTTATTTTGAGATTCGGTCCACAAATGGGGGAGAAATCGGCTACATACACACAAAAAAGAAACATACACACGAACATTTACATGTTCAATATGTAAATAATGGATTTTTTCGTAACTGGTATACCTTAGCCTCTCGCCCGGTACCAGGTCATCGTTGAGTTTCGGGACACCCGATAGTTTAATGTATTTACTTACTATATGTTACTACAGCATTTACTAAAATGCTGTAACTTTTACATTAGAAACAGATACTTCAATTGTGTTCATTTGTATGTATAGATTTAAAGCTACCTTAATTAGTATGCCTAATAAATATTTTAATACAAGTACGGTGGTTGCATAGAGTATTGCTGGTTTTTTTATGTTGTTGGGTGTTCTCAATTTCAATTCACTTTGCCTCACTTTTACGTTTTGATTTTCAAACCAAAAGAGCCCTTTTCGTGCTGGAGAGGTGAAAATAATTATTAAAAAATTGGTCAAATGAGAGTGAAAACGATATATAAAAATAAATACTTATACAAATGCATGGTAGTAGGAAACTCGTGAGCCCGACTCGCATTTGACCAGTGTTTCATTCTATAATTTAACATTTTTTTTACGAGTTCCTCATTGTTCACTAAAACGCTTGGTATCCGTAGAAGTAGGCTAATGACTTTCCTTCGTCAGACAGGTTGCATTAAAAGTGTTAATCATTAATTCATGGAACAGCGGGCCCACCAGCGTCACTTATTGTGAACTATTTTAGGTCGGCAAATGAATTGTTCCGCTTAGTTTTCGTTTCTGCGCTGTCAGTTGTCATTATAGTATGAGAGCCCACAAATAAAACCATATGTCATAGCAATACGGCCAAAACTGTTTAAAATCGTCGGATGATAATGATTCTGAACCCGAGGTGTGTAGTAACGGTCAAAAGTGTAGCAACTGCCAAAAGTGTAGCAACTGCGTGCTGTGTCGAAAAAAAAAGGCAGTTGGTATTATAGCAGTAATGTTGAAAATGTACTTCCTATTTCCTACTAATCTATTATAAAAGCGAAAGGTCACTCACTCATCACGAAATCTTAGAAACTACAAGTGCTAGGAGTTTAAAATTTTGCATGCGGGTTCTTTTTAGGACTTAGGTGCTCACTAGGACGGGAGTTTATGAAATTCAACCCTTTTTTTTGGGGTTGATAGTTTGTATGAAACTTCGTTACTGTGAGTGCTAAAAGTTTAAAATTATGCATGGGGGTTCTTTTTTGGACCTAAGAGGCGAGTCTATTGCAAACTACGGGGCACTCCTTCAAAATTTATTGGGCAGAAAGAGCCAGTAACTGTCCAACCCGGGGATCCACCCAGGACCTCGAGGTTCCAAAACGGCACTTTTACCTCTATACCAAGACCAAGCGAGTGAAGCCGCTGGCGATTCAGCAGTATTATATAAACGCGAAAGTTTGTGAGTATGGATGTGTGGATGTGTGGATCTTAGTTACTCTTTCACGCTCAAACAGTGGGGGCAATTTTGATGAATTTTGGTTTGGAGGTAGATGAGGCGCTGGATTAACACATAGGATACTTTTCATCATCATCATCATCATCCATCACCACGCGGGTGAAATAGCGTAATATGCTAGGGCACAGCATAGTCAAAATAATAAAATCTCCGCCTACGTCAAGATCGTAATGATGAAAGTTCTGTCAAAGTTTGTGTCAGTTTCTGATACGAGTAGCTTAGTGAAAAGCCAAGTCAATTTGACAGCTCGACACACTAGACGTGCTCATCGTCCGTCAAGAATGATGATATATAATGAATTTTTCCATGGTGATTAATTTTATATTTGTATGTACGTAGGTACTGTATTTTATTATTCATGTTTAATGATTGATATACTAAGTATTTAAATATACTCATATATTATAGCAACTGTGTTTAGGACATTTTGGTATAATATGATTTTTTACACAACTGAATGCAGATCATTTTTCAAACTCTCAAGCTGGTCTCCAAGACTACTTACTGCTCACGTTAACCACTTTACTAAGCGGTTGGATCCCTTAACAAACATACACAAGGACTGTGTTTTTTTTACCTACTGCGTACCATTTTATTTTTAATATAAAAATTCCGAATGGTTTCTATGCCCTGACTTCAACTGTAATTAGAGGCAAAATTTCTGCAATTGAACTTGTATGAACATTTTTACTTTTCTGTTCAAATGGTTAAAAGTTTGATGACAAAAACTAATGCACAAGGACAAACGCGGGCCACTCGTAGCCCGCGCACCGCCCAACTGCTAGTTTTGGTATAAAGATAGATATGCCCTTGGAGAAGATAATAAGCTACTCGAAGTACTAATCCTGCGCAGACATAGTCGCGGGCACCAGCTAGTAGATTATATAATTTTATGACGAAAAAGTTTGTTTTCAGATATTTTGCGCGTAGCATGGAGACCGAGAGTATTTTTGAAAATGCCAAAACATTTTGCCGACCTGTATCGTAGCAACCCAGATAAATATGTTTGTAAAATGTCGTGTGGCTGCCGGGATATATAAAAACTGTTCGGTAAATTTTAATGAGATTTTTTGAAACTCGGTCAGGTCAAACGCTATGCGGAAAATGTTGGATATTGGAATTTTCGGGTTCAGGATAATCGAATCTATCTATCAATTTGATGCGGTTTTGGTTGTATTGCTATGAGATAATAATGTTCTTCGTGGGCTCCCGTACTTTTATGTTATGCTGTCATAGTACGAAAAAACAGAACAATTCATTTGCAGACCTAAAATATATCGCAATAAGTGATGCTGGTAGGTCCGCTGGACTGAAAATCGAGATTGGCAATGTAACTACTATGGTTACAATGTAAATTTTTCTTGGAGGTATGACAGACGAGACCGTGAGATGAGGGGTAGGCAGAGTTTTGTAACTGATTATCCGAGTCGAGTTTGTCTTAAAAAGTCTGTGACATACACACATACTTCCAAAGTACCCAGCATCAGTCCAATCTGGCAAATGATGTATGATTGTATATAAAACTTAGCGCTTGTTCGCGATTGAATAGATGATTCGTGTTAGGGCAGAAATTGTACAGTCACTTGGATGTGTTTTCTTACATTTGTGCTAGCGCAAGCATAGTACTCGTAGCATAGAGCATTAAAACACTGCACTAAAGCTCTGGTTTCCTTGATAGGGGCGCAGTCATTCAGCGCCCGTAATACAATGACTAGGACTATCCATTACCTACCTACCTACATATATTTTGTTTTTAAATACATACTTAAAACGATTCTTGTTTATATTTTACTAGCGACTGCCCGCGTCTTCGTTCGCGTAGTAGGCTTGGCCTACGGCCTCGCTATAACCTTCCGTCTTTTCTTGATTTTTCTTTATAAGCACCGCGAGACGCGCACGAGATTGTTCTATCCGTTCTCAAGTTATAGCGTGACCAGGAAAAAATAGGGGTTTATATTTATAATATATAGATATATATTATTATTTACAAACACAGCTTACAGCTAGGACTCGCCTGATATTACTTACTGGAAATTTTATATTTATTGCAACTCTTTATCTGCGATTCAATTATGTGCAAGGCGGGAAACGATGTATGCTTATTATCATTTGTCGTAAGTACAGCAATATGGTATCTTTAACTGGTTTTGAAGGAGCCTTACAATCTATATATTATATAAAAATGAACCCCTATTTCTCCGTCTGCTCACGCCTATAACTTGAGAACGGATGGAACAATATCGCTAATGTTTTTTTGTTGTGTTAATTATTGTCAGGAGAAGGTTCTTATGAAAGAAATACCATGAAACGACGGGAGGTTATAGCAAGGCCGAAGGCCGAGTCTACTACGCGAACGAAGTCGCGGGCACTCGCTAGTAATTTTATAAACATTTTATGGTGTTCAGAGCACAGAATCCCCCCTGTCTGCTACTCTATATCTATGGTACAAAGTAAACATGTATTATTATTTTAGGGGTGCTACGGGAAAAAAATGTTCAAAAGGCTCAACTAGTTAAGCCTCGAATTTTAATCTAGGTCCCGGTTGAGCCTTCGACAAGTTTTTTTTTCTAATCGACACAACCAGTTAAGCCTACGGGAAAAAAAGTCCGAACTGATTGAGCTTCGCAGTTGAGCCTAGGGCCCTAAACAGTATTGACAGAACACGGATTAAAACAACTCAACAATCATCCATTATACCGACTTTAGTAGAATTTCCGAATACAATTTTGCAATAATATAGTAAAATATGTCTTTATAAAGTCTTCCATCATTGTCCTATGCCACAAAAATATTTCTAAAATAGTAGCTAAGAGCTTCGTATCATGTACAAAATTTGCTAAGATGCAGTTCTGTAAATCAAATATATTATTGATTTGGATTCAATAACCAAAAAGTATAGTATAAGCTATTGATGATTGATAATGTGTAATTTGATACTCGTTTTTTAACATACATTTTACTTTTTTAACATAACTTTAGCTAAAAGATCATTAGTCAACTTTGTCATTTGTGCTACTCCATTAAAATAATGGTTTCATTAGCACTAAATCTGGATTAACTAATGGACTGCTAATGAAGAGCTTTCCTCAACTGGCTGTTAGGGTCTTAGCCCACTTACATGACTCTGATCCAACACCGCTCCCATCTAATCTAAGGCGAGTGCTCGCAGTCCATGCGGTGACAGCTACCTAGTAGGCACCCAGCAGTCCATGCGCCGGCAGCTAGCTATCACCCAGCTGTCCACGCACCGCCGACCGCTTTCGCTTTTCGCGTTAGAAACAGATCGTGATAATTTTTCATGGAAACAACGCGGCGACCGCTAGCGTTCAACGCGCAGACACCTCGCAGACCGCTTGCTTGCAACGTGTGGTAAGCGAAGCGTCAACTATCCGAGCAATCTGACGGCAGCAAGCTCGGCTAGTTTTATGCTGCCAATGTAAAGTATATCTAAAGAGCAATAATGAAAGCCCATTTTTGAATAATATTCTTGTGCCGGGTGGGAGCAGAGGCGTTTAAGTGTGCTAAGACCCTTAAGCCCATCACACACGACTAAGATAATATATATTATAGCGTCGGATATAAAAGTTATGTTAACTTAACCCACCACACACGGCTCAGATACTATAATATACAGCAAGCGTACATTCTATCGGAGTCAGTCTCGGGAGCCGCATGTCTCGATCGTTCACACTGTAATATACAGAGTGTTCATATTTTTTATTTTGCGTTGATTCGTATATTGTTGCTAGACCTGTTGGACAGTTCCTCAGATGATGATTGGGACTGTGAATATGATATAACCGTCATACTAGCTAAAAGTAAAAACGAAAAATCTGGATAGAAGATCACATAAAACACAGGAAACACAGTAGTGAATTTAAACTTTACAATGATCTTTCAGAAAACAAACAGCTTCTTGCACTTTCATATGGTTATTTGCACGATACCTACTACCACTTTTTTAATTGTTTGTCTGTCTGCCTCTATAAACCGGGTTATTTCTGAAAAGGCCAATTTTGATGGGGTTTATACTGAAAGCATTAATTAAAGGGCCACGCGAACGAAGTCGCGGCTGCAGCTAGTCTAATAATATAACATAGCCTTATTTCATCAAGAATACTAACATCGATTTAGTAGTTACCTGGTTGGATTGATCTATACGTAGTACCTACAACCTAGAAAAACCTATGGAGGTTAGGCCCATAGAATTTCTTTTTAAATTCTACTAAGATAAAATTGTCATACCGCTAGTTCGGTTAGTAGATAGAAAGTCTCACTTTTTCGATGATTTCCTTTGCGACACATTCGCGTTAGTCATACGTTAGTTTCATTTTTATTTACAAAAATATTTCTACATGTTCGAAAAAACATAGGTACATAAGATAATTTGAAGCTTTATTAGTTTTTATTGTGAATATATAAATTTGTTCGGTAACTGAAGACCAGACGTCCATTTACTGCAACGGTTTTATCAACATCCTGTATTTGATCTTAAGATCAGTATCAGACATGATCTTAAGATGCCTTCATGATCTGCAGTAGTCTTAGCGTATGTTAACATGCCGTTCGAATATCGGTGGCATCTTAAGCTACTCTAAGGTAAAATATTATAGTATATTCACCGTGTGTAGTCGCTCATTGAATTATATGGTGAGCGATATGTCCGAATCTGCTCTAAGATAATTTATATTTTATAGTATCTTCATCGTGTGTGATGGGTTTTATTCTACGTAGATATTATAACCTCATCATAATTATGTGATGCGATAGTAATGTGCATAAGCAGAGAATAATATATTGACTAAGATCATGCAAACCAAACATAGTGAACTATTTTAGGTTTGCATGATCTTTGTCAATATATTATTCTCTGCTGTCAGTCGAATAAAAAAATGGTAATGCAAAATTTCATACTTTATTCAGTATTCAAAATTAAGTATGTTTTACATGAATATCACATAACGGTTAAAAATAACAACTTATATGAAATGGCACCTATTCAAAAACTTTACACTACGACTATAGGCACTTTATTTATGTACGGGACACGCTTTAGATACCATGGAATCACAAGTGCAAGAGGCAGTTAACAATTTTGATTCAATATTCTCAATTAACATTTTTACTTGACATATCGGTACCATTTCACAGCTACACACATGTTTCGTTAATTTGTTGAATAGATTTGTGTGATTTTCAGTAAAAATTAATTCATCTATTAAGGGATTGTCAAAGTTGCCCGAATGGGGCGGAAAATATATAGAATTTTTCAGCTGTTCATTATCAATATTTTTATTAGAGTTGTACTGTGACGAACACTCACACCAATCAATTGTGTCTTCAATAGCTGAACAGCTAGTTTTTATACTCACATTGTCGTTAAATGTGTTTGTCGTTGCATGATTCTTATCAACGTTTTCTTTAGATGTTTTTAACACAAATTGTGTATCCGTTTGGCTCATTGCAGTTTCACATTCAAGTAAAGACTTACTTTTTGTATTATTTTTCTTAAGAACACTCAAATAATCGTCCTCGGACAACTCTGACTTATCAACCTTAATATAAGAAGTGTCTTCCAATGGTTGTGTGTTCATGATATATGATATTTTATTAAAATATGATTCATCTGGCATACACTTTTTCATAATTTTGTTTATTATTTCAGTCTTCGATTTGGAAATTAATTTTGGACAAGTGTCGGTTCTCATTGAATCATGACACACACAGTCAATAGTATAGCCAATGTATGGTGTATCCGGATATTCGGTAGAGCTTTTTAATTTTAGAAGTGAAGTATTTACACTGCCCTGTGCAGTTTTATCTTTTATGGAAACAATACTAAACTGGCTGCTGTTTTGTAGGTAATAATCAGATAAACTGTCTTGTGGAACCTTCATTTTCTCGTTGTTATATTGTGTGACGCAATCTGAGGGATCTCTTGGGCTCCCTAGTTCGATGCTATTGTCAGTTGCATAATTGTTATGGTTTTGTTTCAAGTCACATAATTTACTTTCGTGATCATCATTTTTTATGTTTGATATGTTTTCTTTTTTTATTTGTTTTTCCTTTACTTTATAATTGTCGAATGTAACACTATCATCAGGCTTACTATTAATTATATAAGGAACTTGTTGAAAATAATTTTCGGGTAATGGTTTGTGTCCTTTTTTCTTTATAATTTCAGAGTTAACAAATCTAATGTTATTTAATAAATTTGAATTTAACCTACGATCACTTTGAATTATTCCCATTGCTTTTCCTGGTGATTGATTATTAGAATTGAAACATCCCACGTCAATATTATCAATTTTTAACACTTTTGTAAATAGCGAAATGCTATCTTTTGTTTTACAATTATTATCATTAATTAATACTGGCTTGCTATAAATTGTGCTATACGAATTTACATCCGCATTTTTTTGGGTACTATTACATTTTTCATGTTTATCAAATACATCAATGTTTTCCATAAAATTATCTGAAGCTTGGTCGTTGTTACTGTTTAGGTGATCACGAGAATTAATATCTGTCCTGAAATTTAACGGTCCTTGTGATGATATAATTTGCTGAACGTAAGTGGTTTGACCCTTTCTTGCAGTTTTTTGTGTTTCATCATTATTTCTACGAGTACACATCGTGCTAACATCATTATGAATTAGTAAATCACTATTGGTATCTCTTTCTGGGACCTCTGTTACAAAATTTACAACCTCTGCAAATACTGCTTTATTTTCTTTTGATTTAGGATCATTTTTACATCCACATACATTTTTTAATCGTTGAAAATCATACTCTATCAATTTGCTTACCTTATCTAAAACATCAGGTAAAATTGAGTCGTTATTTTCTTCTGCTAAAACACAAGCGCACTGGACTTTTTTTATTTTCATTTTTAAATATTCTTGCAGCATCCCATAAGCTCTATTCCAACTACCTAAAGATTTACCTTCTCCAGAACAACATTTACATGTAATTTGATTTGTACTCTCTGAAATAAGGTGTTTCACCCTTTGCAATATTATGTTAAACAGCTTTTCTTCTTCTTCAGGAGAAATACATGAAGAACTACAAGAAGAATCTTTGAACTCGTTTAATTTCTTTCTTAAGTATTCTTCTAGTATATGAAATGTGTTCTCTTCTAATTCTATTGAGTCATCTGTATTGAACTTATTACAACAGACACAATTTTCATCTTTAGATTTGAAATCTATTAAACTTTGTATATCCACAGCTACGTCTTCATTTTGTGTCGGTGTCATAAAATTGCTTTTTATAAAGTTTTTGAAATCATCAAATTTTACACTACATTCGCAAGAGGGTTTTTGTTTCTGTTTTGTTTCACTCACATCTTCGTAATTCAAACGCGAGTGATCCGTATGATTTTCATATTTTAGTTTGTTTTTATTTTTACTATATTTTATGTTCTCACTACGTCCACCTATCAAAGAACCTAAATGATTTGCCAGTTTTTTGTCATTGGTATCTCCTAAAAGGTCAAATCCATTTTTACTATTCATAATTTCTTGGCATTCTTCCAATTCCAAAAAATTATGGCCCAGTTCACCTTTAATTCCATTCTTGTCTATTGGACAACATTTTGTATAATTATCTAAGAACCCCTCGTATGTCTCGTTTTTCATTCTTTTCGGAAATTGGGAATGTTTTGTTATATTTTCACTATCACTACTGCTTTTGTTTGCTACGTAAACTTTAAATTGATCATGTTTTTTACTTGTATCTTCTCTTTTCAGTTGACACTCTTTGCACGATACACAATGGTTGGTATTCATATTTGTCACTTCATTTTTGTTGTTATTATTTTCAAATGGCATTCTATTTCTCGGAGAAGGTTTGGCATCGGCAAGAGTAACACCTAGAAATTTTATTTGATAATCACAGGAATCACATAGTTTTGAATTTGTTTTCACAACATCTAATATATTATTTGTTGCGTTATTTGAATGGTGCGATTTATTCTTCTCTGTGCTTTCTGAAACATTTAATACAGTAACGTCATTTACGGGACGCTGTTGTTTCACCTGTGTAGTAATTAATTCTGGATATTTTACCGTTTTACTGTGTATCATATCATAATCAAGTCTTTTAGTTTCATGCACTATGTCGCAATCACATTTACTTGAAGTGCTGCATTTAAAATGGGTCGTATTATTTCTGTCAATATTAACACGTGTACATAAATCCTCGTTACTCTTGTCTAAGTTGATTGCTCCCATGTATTCAGATTCAGTGGTTTTAATTTGGCCAAGTTTACTATTTTTATTTTCTGAATTGTTTAATGGTTTAGTATGGATTGATTTATCTGATTCTATCAAGTTTTTACCGTTTTGTGTACTTAAGCTATGCTGTATTTGTACTATAGGTCTTTCTCGGGATGTTACTTTCGACTTTATGCTAGCTTTAGATTTACAACTTATATTTTCGTCTTCCAAGGACTGTTTGTTGACTGAATTATAGTGAATATGCTCACTATTTACTATTGACGTATCCATATCACATTTCCACTTTGCGAGGGTTTCTAAAAGTTTGTCAATTGATGTATTTGATGGTTTTTTATGAAAACAAACACAATTGCTTAGACATGATGTTTCATCAAACTCCTTACTATTAGTTCGGGCAGTGAAATCTTCGGAAAGTTGACTGGTATATATTGGGTTTGAATGTTTATAACCACCAGACATTTGAGATACCATCTCTATGGAAACTTTCTGTTTCCTCATGTCAACTTTATTTTTTTCATTTGGTAATTTATGCTGCTGTTTAGTATTACATAGGCACAAGTTGACAGCATACGTGTGCTTGATGTTTTTAGGTTTCTCTAATTTGCGATTTAAGTTAGGATGTTGTTTCTTTCCTTTTTTAATTTGAGTGCTCAAGTCAAAAATGTTTCTTTTAGTAAAAGGTTTATTAATATCGATAATATGCTGCCCATATTGCTTCACAGCTTTATTTATTTTTTGTTCTTTTTTGATAGTGTCATTCAAATTACTTCCATTGTTGAAATAATCAATGCCAGCACTAATAGGTGCGTTGAATCCCTGCAAAAAATAAAAATACCAATTATGAAAAGCATGTAGCATAATATATTCTGGTTGAATAATTCGATCAGATAGTTTGAGACCAAATGCATTGATAAATATTTTTTCAAAGATCATTAAAAAATAACAAATCGTATCGGCTTGAATGTTCTGGATTTTTATGCTACTTGATGGAATTATATTGTAATCACATATATCTTTTAAAACAACTATTACTATTTTAGAGAGAAAAATTCACATCCACGGATGAAACTCAAGCTCGCGTCCTCCAACAATCTGTGTTAGACGTTATTACCACCAGGCCACCGAGGCTCACCGTCCGATAAAATCATACAGAGAGTTAAAATTCGATTTCCAAATTTTAACGCTCTGTATGATTTTAACCGCTCTGTTTGGGTATGGTATAAATAAAATATGATAAATAATTAATTGCTGGATTATAATTACGAAAAATATTGATCCTGTGTATTACGTACGTAGTTATATAGTCGTAGGCTTTAATTTATATATATAATAATTTAATTTATATATAATAGACGGGCGTTCGTTTATTTTCTGCACCACAGCCGTACCCGTATCACAGGGTTAACATGCGGCATTACGCTACATTACTGTGCCTGGTATTATACTTAATTATCGGCATTGGTTACTAACTTCAAAGCAAAATAAAACTACTAGAAAACAAGTTGCCTATAAAAAATTTATTTGATAGAACGACCCCTGCTTATTTTGTTTGAATACTCAAATTTGAAGAAGCAAAACAAATGAGAAGAAGCCCATTGTAAATCATTATACTTTGTGATCAATTCTTATCACTGCAAAATACTACACTACAAACATGAAACACGGTGAAGACTAAATGGACTGGACCTCATGCAGTAACGAGTCGACATTTCTTCTAATTCGGTACAAAGCGTGTTCTGACTGTAAAGTTGCTTACCGGCGCACGTTGTATAAGTTTTGCAAATTTCTTTTCCATCAGTTTCAGATCTTCTTTTTTGAGAGAATCCTAAGTAAATAAAAAAGCTTTATTACGAAAGTATTGAAACTTGTCGATTATATTACAAAAAAATCTTTAGAACGAAATGCTTGTGAAATTTTGACTGTGTAAAATTGTTTTATCAAATTATGTTAAAACGTAGATACTATATTTTATGAGGGTAAATATAAGTAATTATCGACTACTTGCTTGTTAAAATAATAAGCTCTTTGCAGTAATTCATTCTAATTTACAAAATAATATAGGGGGATGTATAGTAAGTTATTTACCTAGCGAATTAAAGCATGTAACCAAAAAAAAAGTTATATTTATGTTTCATTTTGTGCGTTATGTTTGTGTCATCACGCATTTTTGTGTCCGTAAATATTATTAATCTGTAGGACGTGCTAACTTAAAAAATGGGTCTGTTGCAAAAGACTCGTAACTTAACACTATATGATGTGTTGTGAAATAAATTGCAATACAGTTTCTCATCAGATGATTTACAAAGTTAAGGATCCTCATAACTGTATGTTTAAAAAAACACTAATAAAGGCGATGTTAGCCTGATAAGTTAATAATTATCTTAGTTTGTATTGGTCTTAGACGGTGTCTAGCCTGTACCTACGTTGTTATGTATACTTATTAATAAAGAACTTTATAATTAAAATAAAAAACTATATTTTATGAATGTAATATGTGAAATTTTGACTTTTGCTTGTAAAGTTATTTAATCAGATTATGTTGAAACGTAGACACCTACTATCTATATTTATGAATGTAAAAATGTGGCTTTTATTATTTCGTATTGCATGATGTTAACGTGACAGCTAAAGAATGGTAGGAGTAGATATGTCCTAAACCCTATTTTACCCTCCTTTTCGAAGCATTATCAGACTATAACCACTATTTTATAAAAATGATTTTTAAAAGGCTAGTTTCTGCCCGTGACTTCATCCGCATCGAAAAATACAATCGCCACCACACCACAAACCATTTAGGAACTACCTTTTGGAACGAGATAAAAAGTAAATGAGTTAGTATTAACCATAGGTATGCAATCTCCATTCCAAACTTTACCATACCTCACTTACTTTAACTTCAATTCAAACTCTCACAGCATTGCGAATACTAAATGGTTAATCATCCACCACCATTACTTACACGTAAAACTAGAAGGAACACAATCTAGGAAAATTAAAAAAATACAACGATAGGTATTGTTTGTTTTTTCCCGCTTATATTACCAGATAAGGAAGGACGCGCCACCCTATAGTATGGATGTCATAATTCAAACACAATGTAGGTACAAACCTTCTTGAGTTCTTCTATTTGCAGGCGAAGTTGCGTGACGCCTTGTATGGCCTGGTACCAGTGGGTTGGTTTTGGAAGTCCAGCTTCTAAATTGGCTGCTGGCTTCTGCTTTAGCTGACTTGGGAAAGCTTCAGTCTGGTTAGAAGTAGCCACTATAAAATACAGGAGATATAATAGAGTTACTATGAAGCTGATAAATGGATATAAAGGTATATTTAATCAATAGCTAAAAGCTATATTTAAGTAATAGAATTTATAATATTAAGTATTATAGCAATAGATAACCAAATTAATGCTGTAAGCAAACATTGACAAGTACAATTTGAAACCGACTTCCATTCTATTCAGTTACTGGAGGGTGTAACTCAAAAACTACAAGACTGAATTTGATGAAATTCAAATGGGACTACACGAGAAGCACCAGCTTTTAAACAAAAAAATTGAGTATCAATTCACCCAGTCGAAAATTATGAGGTAACAAACATAAACAAATGTTGAATTGAGTACCTCCTCCGTTTTGGAAGCCGATAGAAAATAGTTAAATACAATAAACATTCGTGCGTAAACATGACACGATTTAATAGGTGTGTGACCTATATACTCGTACATTGATTGGCCGTGGTGCTGGCCGTAAATTATTCGGCGAAAGAAAGTCTCGGAAGTGATGAGCACAGCGCAACATTGCTACGCAAAACTACAGTTCTAAAGTTTGGGTGACATTGCAACTATATTGGGTAAGCGTAATACTTACCATCAGGCGCAATGCTTGCCTATCTCGTCACTTATTCGATTTATTATCTATTTATTTATAAAAACAGCCACATAGCGCGCACGATTTAAGAAAGTTTTGTTATGCTGCTTCCTTTGATACTTAATTGCTCTGGCCCCTAAAACGCAACTTGTTTAGAGAATCTATGCGCTCTGGGGGCCAAGTCTCTAACTAATAAACTGCGTTATCGCAACCCAATTGCATGATAATTGCCGTTTTTGACAGCGTGTAGTCTGCTCGCTACTATTAGGTTCGATCTTGGCCAGCGGCTTGCTGTCGATTGTTTTTGACAATAATTGGTATGCTGTAAACTATTGATTTGCGATTGCGATGCTTCAGTGGCATACATCGGTAGTTCGTGACTCTTGTTTTTTTTTTTAAGGCTAAGACAACATAGACAATTTTGTCCGTATTTAGTTTTATTTTCATTAAAGTATTAAAAATACCTTTTCTGTGATATTTAAAAGATATTTAGAGAGCACAAATGATAAAAAAAAAAAATATTATGTGTTTGCTAGTACCATTGTTTGGACTAATTTTTGGTGGGTAGAAGTTTTCAATTTTATTTCATTGACAACATAAGCAAGCCATAGCACAGCCATACGACAGCGATGCGATTGCTATAGTCTAGGTCTAACTACGATTGAAAACTAGATCTAACAGACTAGCGAATGGAACATTAGGCAGTTTAATCGTAGAAGCAACGCAGTAGTGTGGCGATTGCTCAAAAGCTAAGAGACTTGGGGATGGCAGTGCAACTGTCATAGCCGGTGTGGTTATTACTGCTTACTATAGGCATGCCTTGCTCGTCTAATAGTCACTGATTAAGTACAAAACAAAACGTTACCATCATTCACTTTCCCATCATCGCGCACAGTGATCTTATTGGATGATTTCTTTAGAGTCCTTCGTTCTCCTTCTTCATGCCGCTCTTGTGAATATCCACTCTTCGGCTACAATAAAAACGATATTTATTTTGTGAACATATTTCTCGCTTATTTCCTCAATCGTGGACTAGCTAACCGCGGTCCGCGGTCACACTTTTGTGTTCTACAGGATTATCGGATTCAGTGCCCTCAAACTAAATAATATGAATACACCTAGTATTAGTACCTATGCTTACCTGGTTGAGTACTATAATCAGAAATACAGACAACATGTGGTAAATCAGCATAATTAATAGCCCATTCTCGCACATCAGTATGGTCTGATGTAGGTAATATAAGTAGAAAACATGGTGAAACATTTAGCAAACAACTCAGCCCACGAGTTTTAAAGGTTGTACGGGTGTGACGGTTAAATCAGATAGAGAGTTAAAAAATGCGATGCTCGGACGGCATGTCTCGGTGGACTAGCAGTCATCGCCGGAATCGTCATTGTCGGAAGACGCCAGTTCGAATCCCGTCCAAGGATGTGTATTTTTCTCTCTAAAATTGCTAAGTTTAGTCTTGCTAAGCAGGCGTTAGTGCATTAAAAATCAAAGTATAATAAATAGTTCATGAGGAATGATAACACACTTTTAATGTTGTGTGTAATGTGTTCTCCTTATAAACAAGGAATAATTTTATTGAACACGCCGGGTGAAGTACCTACCAGTGAAATGTTGCCAAATTAAGCATGTAAATTAACTATACAAACCTTCTTTACGTGATCCATTTGCAACCGAAGTTTTGTGACGTCTTGGGTCGTCTGGTGCCAATAAACTGGAGTCTGTTTACGTGCCATGTTCGGTGCTAAGCGATTCTTTACCAGGCATGGGTACATCTCTGTTTTCTTCTGACCTGTTTCTGAATCTATCATAATACATGATACAATTTTCATTAGTGTTGATTGATTTTAACCAGTCTACATCGTTAAGATAAATATTAATAACAACTGGCATTATATTTATCAAATTTATTTCTGTGGCTTCGTATCCCGAGTTAAGTTGTGTAAATGTTAAATGCGTGTTTTGTCTTGATTTGCCCCAAAATATTACCAGCAGCCAGTTGCAGAAAACCCTTCATTATCAGTTCATTAGCTAATCCAGCTTTAGTGCTAATAACCCCATTATTTTAATGGAGTTGCGCAAAAGACAAATTTGACATCTTAATGATCCTTTAGCTAAAGTCGGCGTTAAATAATGCCAAATATATTTTGAAAAGGCATGAACAAAGCACAGATGCAACCTCCTTAGGAGTGAACTTTGAACGTCTGAAATAGCAATTTCACGAATATGTTTGCATAAACAAAACCAAACTATGTGTTTAGCCTATCATTAACAAATAGATGTCAAATAGAGAATGTTTTTTCTTTGTACTTGGACTCGTCGACTCTACTAGAGTTTTGTTTGTGGTGAGAAAATTTGTAATATGCACTAAAAAAATCAATTTAATAAAAATGAATCGTGTAGCAAATTACACTCCAGCAAAAAAATAAAAATGAAAAATATGATTATACGAGAATTTCTTAACTTCGAGATTACTTAACTTTCTATGAAATATAAGCATTTCACTGAACTTATGAAAATACTGTATTGACAAGGACAGCTAGCACAGATGTTTCAACATTATTGTGATAATTAAATGCAACGCCATCGTCAGAATCAATACAGAATTGGAACACATTCGGAAATTCCATCTCATCTAATTCTACAAATAGTATGCAGCTCTTTGACCTGAAAAACGGTTGGTGTTATAAGAACTAAAAACTGCAACTCTTCGTAATTCTTTCCTCTTTTTGACATAGGTGTTTATATACACATGGCTTAACTTTGCCAGTTCGTGACTTATTTTCTGTACAATAGGATTGTTAACCTTTTTTATATTGAACGTTAAATTAATCAGGATACCGAAATACACACCTAGGTTTTAATAATTTTTTTAAAGAACGCGAAATTAAAAAAAAACGATGTTTTATTTCAACTTTTAAAATTGGCGCTTAAACATTATTCAATGTCGGCATATACTTGCGTCGTATGACGTCACTAAGGCAAAAACAAATAGTGTTGAGATTATAATTTGTTTTGCTTGCTTCGAGTGTTCAGTTTCAATGGTGCACGAGTGTCAGTGAAGTATATAAAATCATAAAACTTTTTTTTGTTTTTTTTCATCAATCGTTTTGGCAAATTTTAGTAATGCATTCACGTGACTTATTCAAAACAGTAGTTAAATAACTGATTTATTTATTAGAGCATACTCTGACACCTACTTGAAAAAAAGTTTAAATTCTGCAGTTACAAAAATAAACCTACATTTTAGCAGCATAATTTGTCTATGCAGGGTCTTCCACCTCAAATGGAAAAATCAACTCGTAATCGCATCACTTTGTTGTCCGTCTGTTCGTCTGTCTGTATCCATAAAAAGAAAAATCTGAAATCCATAAATGTGTAACAACAGTGATAATAAGAAAAATGAATTAACTATCGAATATTATTATAAACTTAGGTATTTAATTAATATAAAAAATGTATAACAAACTTATTATTTGCGGTTGCGGTTATAACCGTGTTTATGGATCGACAGTTTGTCCTTTGACCTAGTATGTATTTAGTTTTAAAGCAATAATATTAGATGCTTTCTTCACTTGCTTGATTTTCAATCTGTTGATAAGGCACGACACTATCATACCACACGTCTGTTTTTGCCCTTATGACATCATTTCCGCAGCTACTTCCGTTTTAGGTCAAGTGACTTCTAGAAACTTTGTA
Organism: Selenia dentaria; assembly: GCA_917880725.1. NCBI lineage: Eukaryota > Metazoa > Arthropoda > Insecta > Lepidoptera > Geometridae > Selenia > Selenia dentaria. The sequence continues at coordinate 24,226,838 of OU862879.1, forward strand.
CACATTTTGTTTATACAAAACAAAATTTATTATTTTATATATTAATGCATGCATATTAAATATTTTTATTAATTCATTGAGGTGTTTGCTCTATCCAACCACTAAGAAGTTAACATTACCTTGTAATTTATTTTTGACTGTTGTCAACTACCCTATTGTACAAACTGTATATGGAAAGATTACGTCGCGAAGTATCAGCTATATGACGATCAGATAGATCAGAAGCTGTGTTTTATCATTTATCAATAGCATTATTTATTTTGGTCATTGGTTCCAAATCAATAAAGATCGTTTCTGCAACTGGCTGTGAGTCCTACTAATAAGTCACTCTAACAAAGCGAGATAAATACCGCTTTGAGAGTATTTCCATATCTATCAAAGGGGGAGCAGACTAGTTTTTTCGGGGAAGTAGACCTTCCTATAATGCGTAGTACATATACTAGCTAGACCCGTAAGTCAAACTGTTTTTATCATTTATAGCCAAATTAGTTTAGATGTAACCAATATAGGGGAGGGGAGTTGTGACAAAGGAAGTAGTATTTATTATTGGTTTTGGAAAGGGAAGGAATGGTGCTACTTTAATTCACATAGGTATAACTGTGAAATGTATCGAGATATGTCCCATAAAATAAAAATTGTCACAGCTCTCCTAGGTCTTCCCTATCCATTATCAGCCAGCAAAACACTCACGTTAGGGATCGAATATAGAGCATATCAGATGCTCATCTCCAGGGCGAGTGCGAAAAAAAATATATCCATCCCTCAAAAATATTAATAATCATTGTCTTATTCTCTTATGATAAATCTTTGTACGTAGGAACCCGAACCATTAATTTCAATAGTATAATATAAAGTCATGCTATAATGTACATATTCAGACCCAGACACAGGTCAAACAAACGCCAGGGTAACATTAGCACTATAACTCAGCAAAACATCTAACTGTTCAAATATTAAGCCATTCTTCACACATTTTAATATTGTAAGCAGTGTAGGTATAAAATGTATTTGATAACCATGATACTGATTATCATTATGATTAATTAGATTACGCCCACAACCAAATGCAATCCATTCTATAAATGTATAATTTGGTAGATTAATTTAACTTTTTCCTTGTATTTCGGTTCCTATATAATACGAATGAACGTAATGGTTGTTTGATGTATGTCTCATACAAAAGTTCATAAAAAGAATCGCAGCCAAAGCGATGCATATAATTTCTATTGGTAGTCGATATGTAAATGTATTTAGTTTACCAGTTGAAGGTTTGCATTTGCAAGGTGGGGGACCCTTTGCTACTATCTCCTTGGCACGCTCAGTGAGCTGATCGCTTCGCTCTACGAACAGTTGTTCAGCCAGTTTCGTGGCTAGTTTCTGCGCACGTTGTTCTATAGCACGCTCCTGCCAACCCTCATTCTCAACTTCACCAGGGTCTGGTGTTATTTTTGCTACGTCGGCACAAGACTGTCCCACCCACTAAAACAAACATAGGTACGTTACATAGGCTGAAGGCTGAACTTAAAATCGGAAAACTACCAGTGAATCAGATGCCACGTATATATTTTTTGTAAGAAATATTTATTTTCCTTTAAAAACCAAATCGCTTGAAGAGAATTCTGCAATATTTTGGTCACATCGCTAGAAAGGAAGGAGATAGCCTCGAGAAACTTGTGGTGACTGCAATGCGTTGGTCCGACCAGATCCGCACCACTCTTGATACATCCGAGGTTTACGATGCTCTACAAATAGCCGGTAACCAAGCACACTGGCGTAATGTCTTAAAAGAAAGGACAATGGGTGGAGGAGGTCACGTCTCCCTGTCTCACGCCTCTTTGCAATAGAATTGCCTTCGAACTCTGCTCCTGTACTTTGACTGACATGTAGGCGTTTTTGTACAAACACTTCAGCACTTCAATATACCGATAGTCAATACGGCACCGCTGGAGAGACTCAAGCACTGCCCACGTCTCGATCGAATCAAAGGCTTTCTCATAGTCCACAAACGCTAAACAAAGAGGCAAGTTATACTATTCGGTCTTCTGTATAACTTGCCGTAACGTGTGGATGTGGTCTATGGTACTATAGCCTTTTCGGAAACCGGCTTGTTCCGGAGGCTGGAATTCATCAAACCTGCGACTGAGACGGTTCGGACCTTCGAAAACAGCTTATAAACATGGCTCAAAAGCGAGATGGGTCTGTAACTTTTAAGTAAAGTGTTGTCATCTTTCTTGAAGAACAGCACCACCACGCTTTTGTTCCATGCTTCTGGCGTTGAACCTTCGAGTAAGACGGTATTAAAGAGCTTCTGAAGGACTTTAAGTACTGGTCTTCCACCCGCTTTCAGAAGCTCAGATGTGATACCGTCGTCACCAGGCGCCTTGTTGTTCTTAAGCTGTTTCAAGGCCATTCTAATCTCGTACAGGCTGATGTCCGGGATATCTTCGGTATAATGTCGGGTCAGCTTGGCTCTTGGGTCTTTGACCGAGCTGCTAACAGGTTTAGCGACCGAGGTGTATAACTGTCCGTAGAAACTCTCGACCTCTACTAACACTTCCGCTTTGGTCGACGCTACACTGCCGTCTCCTCTCTTCAGCTTCGTCAACTGGCTTTGCCCAATAGACATGTCTCTTGCAAACACTTTGGAGCCTTTTTTCCGCTCTATCGTCTCTTTAATACGGTTTGTATTAAAGATCCGGATGTCGTGTCGCAAGGACTTCCATATTCGTCTATTGAGCAGCCTATATGCTTCAGCATCATCCGAAGACTGCAGTTTTAATGAGCGTCGTTCAGCCATGAGGTTGAGGGTATCGTTGGAGAGTTTCTGTGGCCTATCTGTACAGTGGGGCTTAAAGTATTTGGAACCTTCTGTATGGACAGTTTCTACTAACCTGTTATTGATCATACAGCATACAGCAAATTTATTATACATCAAAAATAATTATGTAAAGAGTAATGCGAGGACGAGGGCTGTGATGTTTGTTAAAGAACCATGCGCGGTCTTTGCCCGAGCGGCCGGACTAAAGTTTACGCGGCATTTGCGTCAGTGAACGTTTCTCAACACGCCCCTGTTATATCGTCCAGCATTTTGAATCACTCTGTATAGTCTACATCATCTCAAAACAGACTCAAACACATTAGATGGCATCGATTCATCAATAATTAATATACTACCTTCCAACAAGAACACAAGACATTCACGTAAGATAACTTATCAAGGAAACAAATCTTAAAACATTGCATACCGTCACCAATCAGTGCATTTACCTTGGCATGATAGTTTTCGATCGACGTCGCGATTGCTATATCAAGCTCTTCGACCAGAAGTTTAGAGAAGTAATCTCTTAAATTATTTTTGACAATGGTGGTCCGATCCCAATTATGCTTGTCTTCGAGACATTTCAGCAGTTGGCAAGGCATCTGAGCCACTGACATTCCCAATTCGGACTGCAAACCACCAAACAAATCCGCCAACATATCGGACAGCAGTTTAGTTCGTATGGACGTGCACGAACAGGACTCCTGAAAGCGTAGTCACGATTATACAGCATTTATCTAGATATTGTGATTAATTTTAATGAGTCCCTGTAATAAATGATATCGTACAGCGCTGACAAATGTAACAAACGGATAGTCACAATTACAAATTAATAGATAAGAGATAATAAACATGATATGCGATACCCAGAGCCTAATAGGACAACAATTCTTGCATAATTCAAATTCAAATTCAAATTTATTTATTCATTTTTAGTACAGCGTTACAATTTGCGGCTCTACCTACCAAACTGGGTATAAATACACCCGTATCTTGATTGGTAGTTCCTTCCCTAGGTTATTATAATCTGTACGTATTATACATTAGGTTGGAACTAAATTAAATATTACAATTACATTATATTTACAATATAGGTACATCATTAGAATCATTACAATTATTAGAATTTTGCATACATGACATTTCTAAAAAGTCAAATTAGCTTGGAACTGAATTAAATATTACAATTACATTATATTTTCGATACACATCAATAGAATCATTACAATTATTAGAATTTTACATACTTAACATTTCTAAAAAGTCAAATTAGCTTGAGACTGAATTAAATATTACAAATTACATTATATTACAATAAACACCATTAGAATCATTACAATTATTATTAAAATTTTACCTTAGCATTTCTTAGAAGTCAATTAGGTTAAAGTGTGTCTGAGTGAGGTATGTGGCTGTGTGCGCGTGTGTGTGTATGTGTGTGTGTGTGTGTGTGTGTGTATTATATATCTATTCGACCAACCATTATTTAATAACCTTAAAGAGGTTTTCAGTTGCATAATATGATAATTTTTTGAGCCACAGAGTTACGGATTTCTTACAAGCCTTCAAGGTTAGTGGCACTATATTGTTACACTCGTTTGCAGTATTGTACAGCCGTGAGCTTATTATATGAAAATGTCTTCTTGCCAGAGCAGTTCTATGTTTTTTAATTTTACACACTCTACGGCTCCTGCTTTTGCGCTTTATACTTTGTTGGCCTGAGTTAAAAGGTTCCAAGGAGTGTCTGCGTAATACCACATGCAGCACAAACAACTGTCTCACCGATAAAACCGAACACTCGTTGTACAGTTGTGTCGTGGGATATCTGTACGGCTTACCAAACATAACCTTCAATACTGCCCTCTGCGACCTCTCTAACCGTACCATTGAATGGGAATAGGTACCTCCCCACGCACAAATACAGTACGACAGGACTGATTGAGCTAGAGCGCAATAGACAGTTTTTAGGAGGTCGATTGATGCCACATGTCTTAGTTTTTTAAATACATGTATAAGCTTTCTTATCCGGCAAGATATAGCCTGCACCTGAAAAGTCCAGGTTAAAGTACTATCGACAATAACACCCAGATATTTGACATCATTACTGCGCATTATTTGAAGACAAGTACAGGTGGCGGCTGTGTTAGCAGTAATACAAGTGTGAGCTTTAATTACACATGACTGAAGTGGTTGCGAATTTAGTGTTGGAGAAAACGTTATATGTTTAGTTTTCTCAAGGTTCAATGTTAGTATATTTTCGGCCAGCCATGTCATTACTATCTTTAAGATCTTTTCGGCATTTATTATAGCATAATCCCAACTAGCACCATGAACAAGAAGGGCAGTGTCATCCGCGTATGAAAATATTTGGCAATTAGGTAGAGAAAGTTTGCACAGACTATTAATATAGATAAGGAATAGGGTAGGGCCCAATACACTACCCTGTGGGACACCATATGACACCATTCTATCAGAACTCACTAGCTGTTCTATTTGTACAGACTGATATCTATCTGACAAGTAACTCTTAAAAATATCTATGACGATACCACGTATGCCTATGTCCTGCATCTTTTGGAGTAAGAGAGGGATCGAAACCGTATCAAAAGCCTTACTAAGATCTAGGAAAATACATAGAGCCTTGTTTTTTTTATCAATGTGCTCGACGATGCTGCCAGTCAGTGCCAGAACTGCATCTTCAGTAGACTTGCTCTTCCTAAATCCGTACTGATTGTCTGCTATTATTTTATTGCTTTCCAGATAGTCGACTAATCTTTTGTTAATGACCTTCTCTAAGAGTTTAGATAGTGTAGTAAGAACAGATATTGGCCTATAGTTGGTAACACTACCTCGATTCCCACTCTTGAAAATAGGGTGAACGATCGCTCTCTTGAATGCATCCGGAAAGACGCCTGTAGTGAGACACAGATTAAATACAAAGGTGATCGGTGGAATCAGATATTTTCGCGCACATTTGAGAACATCGGCTGGAATAATATCCCATCCAGTGGCACAGTCAGAACGTAGACCTGTGATGAGCAAGTCTACTTCTGTGTGATCTGTAGGGAAAATAATCATAGAGTTGCCCAACAAATTAGTAATGGGTTCATGAAATGGAAGAGAATGGCGTGTTGTACCTTGAGTTTTAATAATTTCATCCGAAAGTTTCTCACCAATGCCGATAAAAAATTCGTTTACGTAGTCTAAAGCTGCTGCTTTACAGTTGTCACCCACAGTGAGCAGCTCTGTTGAAGACGAAGCGTTAGATTTAAGATTAGCGATGCTCTTTACTGCCTTCCAAGTAGCCTTAGGCCTGCCTCCTGCCTTTTCCAATAGACGTCGTTCGTAATCCCGTTTCAGTTTTCTAATTAATCGAGTACAATAGTTACGATATCGACAAAATATTACCTTCAAAACCATGTCATCCGGATAACGTTTTAGTTTTTTATGTAACTTATCTCTGTGTCTAATACATTTCAACATACCAGGTGTGATCCATGGTTTTAACATTTTATTTTTTCGAGAAATCTTAAGCTCTGTTGTGTGCTCCTTAATAATGCCAGTTATTATTGATATCAGGTGGTCAGTAGCGATGTTTGCATTTGTACATTCGTATATAAACATGAAGTCTGTTTTAGATAATTCTGATGTTATAGCATCGAGGTTTAGGCGTGTTTTAAATTTTTTGTTTTTTATTGAGTGATTAGAGTATTCTATATGTACCACAACTGGAGCGTGATCTGTAATATATGTATCAAAAACCAATGTGGTCACATTATTAGAAGAAATTTTCAGCAGGGTGTGGTCCAAACAGCTGTTTTTTTCTAGTTGGCATCGTGTGAGTAGGAAATAGATTATAAGATGCAGCTAAAATTAAATACTCGTCTGAAATTACATCATTGTTTTCAGGTAGTATATTGATATTTACGTCCCCTATAATCATAACTGTTTTATAAGACGATAATGAAGGTGTGATGCTATTTTTTTGACTATAATCTTATTGTAGAAAAAAGTCGTAACATTTGAAAATATACAAAGACCAAGTGAAGTTGCTGCTTCAGTACAAAGTATTTCCTTGAGTGTAAGTTGTAATATAAGTAAATAATTTTAATGTGATGAAGCTATGCTTGGAGACAAGGCAATAAAGTGTTATTAGAGTGGCGGTAAACCTATTCTTATTAGCAATGGTAATAAACATTATGCATTTTCAGAGTTAAATTGAGTCTCGTAGATGTTGGACTAATGTCATAAATGTTCTCAGATCATTCAAAACTTGAATTTGAAAAGACCTTTAGGGTGATTCGCCAAAAGTATGACGTTTTGGTGTCCGAGCTGGCGAACATTTTTTTATTAATTTATATGTAATATTATATGTAACTTTTGATGTAAGTTTATATGTAACTTTTAATTTTATTTCTATACTATATCTTAATTTGCACCTGTTTTTGCCAGTGAAACATTTATACACATGTTAAATAATTTAAAAAAAATAACGAAATGTTAAAATACTAATTTCCTTGGCATGTCCGTTTCTATTTTAGTTTCATAATATAACACTTTTTTTATTAAAGTTATATTCGTAATATATTATATATTTTATCATTATGTATAATAAATCCAAATTCATCAAAAAATAGTGTGTTTTGTATTAAAATAGATAAGGGTTTAAAATTACATTTAGTTTTATACCTGTCCGGGATAAAAATATAATTTTCTTGGTTCGGCAATTCAACAGTTGTAATAGCGAAACGCAAACTTTTAAAATAAATTGAGTCACACCGTTTCACTCGGCCATTTTGCCGCTCGAAACCATCACAGAAGGACGTGCACACCGTTGTTCAATTTCGCGCCATTTGCATAAGTACACCCCTCCTTGGCTTTTGGTTTATAGATCGCTCAATTTCCATGGTCGTTATTTGTCAACTGTATGATTGACTTCTGACGCATAGTTTTAATTAACGCTAGCGTTTATGGTACAGCTAACCTCAATTTGACTCGTGAATATATGTAGTAAATGTACGTTTGTCTATGATTTTTTTTACACTTAAATCTAATTTCCTTGGTTCTAATTTCCATGTTTTCCGTGGCTCAAAAGTGTACATGGAAATTATAGTATACCAAGGAAATTTAAAAAATATGCGTTAATGATTTATGCTATTTATTTATTGTTATTGTTTATATATATATATGTACATATAGTTTTACGTAAATTATTTTATTTTTGTCATGAAATCTAACTAAAGTATTTTAGGAAATTACTATGTTCACATTACTAATTTTTATTTCTCTTGTGTAGAAAATACAATATGGGAAAAACAAAAAAAAAACAAACACGGCCTGAAAAATTGGAAAAAAAGAGATTAGCAGAAAAAAAAAGATTAGAAAAAATAAAGAGTGATCCCCAACGTTATGAAGAATTTAAAGCTAAAGATAGGGCAAGATACTATAAGAAAAAAGAAGAAAAAAAAGTTCTTCCTATAAGTGAACTGACACCTCGCAGACAGAGGATACAGCGAAAACGAAACAGAGATAATTTTAAAGCGTTCTACACTAGACAAAAGAATAAACTTTACTTAGAAAATATACTACGTGAAGATAGCCCCCCCGAGTCAGACAATGAAGCACCTACCTACATACCACCTCGTCAACCTGTACCTGAATGTAGCTTACCTCAGACCAGAAGTACTGTTCAAAATGATCCAACTTCTCCCCGTTCTCCTTGTCCTAGCTATTCTTCTAATACCTCAACAGTATCCAAATCAACTTTTAGAAAATATCAATACAAAAAAAACAAAGTCATTAATTCTTTACAGAGGAAAATTGTTGAATTACAGAGAGAAAAAGATACAATTAGAAAGCAAGCGGAAAGACTGAAAAATACCAAAGGTTTAGCTAATGTAAAAGAAAGTTACAAAAGAAGAAATATAAAAGAATATATTCCAAAACATGTGAGAAATAAAGTTCAATCATTGAAATTAGATGTTCAAACATTTCTTGCAGACGACGAAAATAGTAGACTTTGTCCTGGAAAAAAAGACTATGTTTCCAAAAACATGATCAAGCATCAAAAACGCTATTTAACTGACTCACTCTACAACCTACATCAAAAGTTTTTAGCGACTTACCAATACAAAATCCATTACGGTACATTTTGCAAGTTAAGACCATTTTGGATTTTAATTCCGAACGTGAATATTCGGGACACTTGTGTATGTAAGCTACACGAAAATATGGCGTTGTTGATCAAGTCATTAAAGTCTAACAAGATTATAAGTCAAAGCAATCCTACTGAAGTGATACAGAATCTCACTTGTGACGGAAGCAATACTGATTGCCTGCAAAGAAAATGTAATAATTGTAAAAACAGAGTAATAAACTATCAAGAATTTGATAACTCGGAAAATCTTTCGTATAGCTCATGGGAAAAAAATAAACACACCTTTACGAAACGAGGTAAAGAAAAAGAAACAATTATTAATGAAAAAGTAAAAATTGATGATAGCCCATTGAATATAATAAATAAATTTGAACACAACCTTCAACCATTTCTGGATCACTGCGCCAAAATAGTGAACCAAAGCTTAGCTCTAAGAACTACCAAAGAAAACTTGAAAATTGATGAATGCGTACTACACATAGACTTTAGTGAAAATTACAATACAAAACTAGGCACAGAGATTCAAGCATTGCATTTTGGAGGAAGCAGAAAGCAAATCACACTACATACGGCAGTTCTTTATTATCATGACAAAAATAGCGGAGAGAAAGAAACGAGATCAATTTGCACGGTAAGCAAATGTTTACGACATGATGCTGCTGCTGTTTGGGCACATATAGTACCACTTTTAAAGTTTATTGAGGAAAAATGTCCACAGGTTCGTACAATTCACATTTTTTCGGATTCACCATCTTCTCAATATCGTAATAAAAAGATATTTTATATTATTTCTAAACTCTCATGGTACCTCCCCGAACTGCTATCTGTGACCTGGAACTACAGTGAGAGTGGACATGGTAAAGGTGCTCCAGATGGCGTTGGTGGAGTTCTAAAACGAACTGCTGACAAGCATGTTGCTTACGGAAATGACATTAATGATCTAGAAGGCCTAGTGGAATTTTTAAAAGAAAAAGTTAAAGGTGTTTTAGTAGAAGTTGTCGATGAGTACAATGTTTTAGAAAAAGATCTGCTGTTGCCACAAAAATTACCACAGTTTTCAGGATCAATGAGAGTACATCAAGCGATTTGGAACTCGCGTAGCAGGAATAGTGTGACATTGCGTTCTATGACATGTATTCGCACAGATTGTTTTTCTAATGCTATTGCATGCACTCATGGAAATCATTTAGGAATTTATAAAATAGAGGATCAAACAACTAATACTCAAGAAAACCAAGGCAAGAGAAAAAAAGTGTTGTCTCAAATAATTATTAATCCTGCATCTACTCAGTCACATGTTGCTAGTCCGCCTGTCACTTTATGTAAAAACGATGTTATAGACTCTGACGAGTATAATATTGACGATTTCAGTCTAAACAATTTTGGCGACAAGGAGAACTATATGGTTACGACTGGATCTTGGGTTTTAGTGGAAATAAAAACAAACACGCATATCATCAAAAAATTTGTTGCATCGGTGGAAGATGTAAGACTTAGTGATTATCATGTAATTTTTTTAGATCATATAGATGGTTTGCTGTATCGTTGGCCTGATCATGGCGATACTGACATAATTACTTTGGGTTCAATTAAAAAAGTTCTTAAGAAACCAAAAATAACAGATGATGGCAAGCTTTTGTTCGAACCTTAAAATTAAAGTTGTAAAATATTGATTGCATACTAATTCAGTTTAATAAGATAATATGTTACTATAAGGCTGATTGTTCTACTAATTAATCATAACATTTTGTTATTTTATTTGTATTTATTGTCATTATAAAAACAGCGTTTTTAATTCGATACATTCAAATTAGTAATATCACAGTATATTATATAATATGTATATTTTGTAAAAGTTTTCAACAATTTTAGGAATGTTTAAGATCTCATGCTTAGTGTCCGGATATTTTTTATAGTGTACTAGTTTTTCTGGGATAATTGTTTATTATTTTTAAATATTACTTTTCTGTTTTGTTATTTGTTGTTCCGTTACTTAAACAATATTATAATAATATTGATATTATTTTAACACCAACTGTGATTAGGAAGACTAGCAATATTTTAATAGTTTCTTATTTCTTTCATAAGCTACGAAACTGAACTGTGATTTTTGGTATTATTAACCGTTAATGTGAAGTAGACATAAGCTTCAAATTGGCACTCTACTATTATTTTAATGAAAACTTAAATATGTGATTATTTTGTTCCCGCTTAACATGTCTCTAAGTAACAATAAATAGTATAATATAACATATATGACGAGTTTCCGTACCAACTTTTAATTTCCTTGTCATAGTTTTCTAATTTCTTTGGAACCTTTCTAATTTCCTTAGAAACTTCCTAATTTCCTTGATAGTTTAAAATTTCATGACCTTATAACTTTTTTTCAGGTATGTTTTGTGATACCCCTTTAACAGAAATGAATACTACTTGAATTATTCTATATAATCAACAACCTAACTCATAATTTATTCGAAAAAAAAACATGCCATGGAAATTAGTAAAAAAAATAAAATTTTGGCGAATTACCCTTTAGCTCAAACGATTTAACGTCGGAGAAAATGCGTTTTTGTTATTATATTAGATTCTTATCTATGAAATTATAAATTTTTAATACTGGCTAGTGTGACGATCAATGTCCTTAATTCCAACTTAGAATTCTAGATGCATTTATTTTATTGTATAATATCTGTGTCGCCTTTGTACAATTTTTCTTTGATATATCTGTTTCTGTGACATGTAAAAATTTAAATTCTGCAATATTTTCGAATACGAGTTCTGTCATGGCACAACATATACATATGTACTAGGTAACACAAGTGAACGCACGGTGCATTATTGGTTTGGTCACTTCCGTTCTGAAAGTTGATCAGAAACTGAAAGCTGACCAGCAGTGCGAGTATGGGTCCACGATAAACTTTTCACGTCTATAAATCCTGTCTCCTATCTCTAGCATGGATCTAGCCGCGACAGTTAACGCAAGCTGTCTTTTACCGATAGGTAATTACTGTAACGGTAGGTAATAACAGTAATTGTATCCTATCGAGAATGCATACTCACAGTGCAGAGATAAAAGTAGATAACAATGATTTGACAGCAGTTGAGAGTGGAAGTAAATATAGCTAAAACCACATTGGTGTAACCTTCAACGTTAGTGATAAAATAATGATTGTATAAATGAATGAATTTACGTCAAATTTAAAAGATAATAAAGCTCGGGAAGTGGGTATGCCGTATGAACCTGGACAGAACAACAACAAAGTCCCGTCGAAGTGTGCCTTAACTTGTTGAATAGTCATACAAATCAGGGTATTCTGAATCGAATTGTCAACCAGCCTTCATCAAATGGCACAACAATTACAGCAGAGATGATTATTCGTAAATGACCCTGGACAACCTCGCTGTCAAACGAATGCGACTTGTTCTGGTCTTGTCAACTCCTTTTTCACGACAACACTCGTCCGCACAACGAGCCGTCTCTAAACGACCGAATTAAGAACCTAATGTTATATAATACAGCAATTACATAGATAAGGAACGAATATAGGTACGTACATAATATACTATACTTCCTACCATTGTTACTAATTTAATACTAATTACTATGGATGGATGTCTGGATATTTGTTACTCTTTCAGGCAAAAACTACTGAATGGTTTTTAATGAAATTTGGTATAGATGAGACGCTGGAATATCATGAAGCATCACCATGCGGATGTAACCGCGGGGCGCAGCTAGTATATTATAAAGGCGAAAGTTTGTGCGTGTGTTTGTATGCTTGTTATTTCTTCATTCTCGAACGGCTGAACTTGATGCAATTTGGTATGTAGATATATAGGGCGATATTGAATAACACATTTTCACTTTTTATCATCATCATCATCATCCATCACAACGCGTTTGAAACCGCGGGGCGGAAGTCACAATATAAATTATACATACCAGAACACCTTCATATCTCTATTTTAGCGTTTGCATTTTTTAAAGTAATATCATAACTGTAATATTATTAACTTGAATATTATTCAATCGAAGTAAATTAACCAGCGGAATACCAATATTTTCTGCTCTGGAGTACATTTGCACAGGGCGGCTAGGGACGGAGTACGTTTCGCTTCCACTGATGCTTCCATGGGGACCTTACATCGGCACTCGATGACTTTTTCCTTCAAGGCTGCGAGTTTGTCCCTCCCGTTCTTGAGCTCGTCGACCTTCGCCTGCATTCGTCCGTCGCACATCACCTTGCACCCTTCTAAATCCTCTATCATGCCCATTTTTTCCTGACGTAAGTCATCCAACTACAAAAAATAATTTAATATAAAATTAAAGTCTTATTATATAATTTAGGAACATTTTGATTAAATATGCAAAATTGCATTCTCCTCTCAATTCCTCCTATTTGAACTAGCGTCTTCTGAGAATCACTATGCCCGTTAGGCCTGCATTGATGCACCCATCCGAGCATCAAATTTATCTCTCTATAGTTGATTTTAATATAATAAATTTTAATCGTCGTGTGGAGACGGAGACCTTTCAGATTGCTTGACAAGCATTACCTGATCGAAAAAATAGTTCTTCGTAACACTTAACTTACGTATTGATGTCACTATATTATAATTTTTATTTCATATCTCAAAAGTCATAATAAACTTGTGCTACTGGAAAGCAAAGCTTATTATAGGGTAAAAGTTGTTTGTGTTGAGAGTATTGAATTTCTCCTTTACTTTTTCTTTTATACTCACTAATTGACTAATATTTCGCCTGATAAGCGACAGTTGCAGTATGGTCCAGATCTAGACCAAAATGCAGTGTGGCAATGCGTACGTCACCGCAAGACATAAGTAATGTGTAAAGTTTCATTCCCAAACGAAGGAGGTATTGCTTTCACACCTTAGCTTCTAGGAAGAATATCCCGCACAGCAGTACTTACCAAGATGGAAATCTTGCAGAAGTGTCATACCACCTTGGATGTCACCTGATTAGCACCACTACTAGACTACGTGAAGGGGTTTGTTTGAGAATTTGAATCACGAATGTGTTATTTCTAAGGGTTAAATTCCATGGGTTCCAATTATTCTATAATGTTGAATCACGAGCGAGCGAAGCGAATATTTCTACTCAAGATTTAAGGCAATTTGAATTTACAAAGTGCAATTTGAAAAATGTAATACCGACTTCCATTCCTTTACTTTGGTAAAAATCAGATACTGGAGAGTAACTCAAAAACTATTTAAACAACTGGTATTTGATGAAACTTAAGCACCAGCTTTCAAACAAAAAAATAATTTTGAGAATCGGTCCACCCAATCGAAAGTTATAAGGTAACAAATATAAATAAAAACAGGCGAATTTTCTCTCCTCCTTTTTTGGAAGTCGGTAGAAAAAAAAGAAATAAATTAATTTGCTCTTGTGTGACATATTACAAACAAATAGCGAGAGATTACAAGATTTTAAGAAAAGTTGGAAGGTCTAAAAAGAAACGGCATCTAAAATGTCTTCTCTGTGTGACCAAAATTGTCTTTTGCTCGCTATAAAGGTACCATTTTTGAGGTAGTTGGGAAGTTTTGTTTTCCGCAAACTCATCGTGACTACATTAAAAGACAAATGAGTAATAAAATTACGTGTTATATACGTTATCGGTTAGACATGTCGTATTATCTTTATATGAGTCGCAGCCTAGGCATGCAAGACATGAAAGTAAAGTAGGGTTATACTTAGTATTACTTCAGTGTCATGAATAATAATTTATATAATAAATCGACAAAATGGCTATGCTTTTGTTTAATTCTTTAATACACAAGATGTTATACGTAGATTGATAGATAGTGAAACACCACAATACAAACACGTTACAAATAAAGAAATAAGAAATAAATTTAATACTAACCAACATATTTCAAAATAAAATACTTAAATAAATGAGTCCCGATGGGCGATCTTATCGCTCAAGCGATCTCTTCCAGACATCCATGGTAGCAGACATACGTAGTTGAAACATTAAATGCTAAATGTTTAGTGTAAGATATTACTAGTAAAATATGTTTGAGTTTCATTTCCACTCTTATAAATATTTAAAAAATATCGGTCGGTCCAGCCGTTCTTAAGTTATACGCTTTCAAACACAGACCATATAACCACTTGACTGCGTGTAGTTCAATTTCTTCTAAGAACACAAGTCACCACTGCGGGTCGGGGGGCTACGTACAAAAAAGGATTTTATTGGCCGGTTCAAAATGTAGCTCTACTCATAGTACCTAAATAGTGTTGTGGTACAGCATTATGTAATCACCCTAGTTGTCGATAAAGTTCACTTCAAATTATCGTTTACCTTAACTGTACAAAGATCTGAAATATGTAGGTATGTAAGTATTAAGCAAATAAGATTATGTAAAAAAAAACTTCTATTAATGAAATTATCTTAATAATTGATTCGATGTTTCACGGTGAAACAGAACACATTGATCTGAGTATTTATATTTTGCATTTTAATTAAAATAGTTATCACTGTCTGTTTATCGTATTCTTACTGATTATTCAGTATGTAAGTACTTACTTAATACCATCAAATAATTACGGTTTAAGATATTTATTTCTCTAAAGAATATTAATTCACTTCACAGAGAAATACAAGCATCCTTAAATGTAGGTAGGTATACATTGTAATTGCGAACATAGGATTAAAACAAACTATAATGAGATAATTATGTGTAGGAACATAAACAAAGCAGTATTGGATTATAAAACGCGATTGCAAATTATCAGGTAGGTAAGTACCTACAAACAACATAAAAAAGGCGAACTCTTTGAGTAGGTCGGTACAAATTAAGTTACTTGTAAGTAAGCACATAGAAAAATTAACAAAACTTTAAATTCGACGTTCAACAACTGAGCTAAACAAACAAAATAACATACTTATATCTAAATTAAAGTGTAACATATAAATCAATGCCTTTAACAATTGCTATAAGTAGGTAGGTTAGGTAGCTACGAGTAACTAATTCATGTTTCATGTTTGGCCGGTACAGTAAACATATTGTTAAATAGTTACGTCGAAATTTCAAAACTATTGCGTACAATAAAACTTGCAATTATCTGATAAGTAGGGTAGATGTACTATCTAGTAAGATGATATTCAAATTGTGTGTGTGTGTGTGTTACATTATCGGTAGGAAAGATAGTGTACATGTGTGAGTAAACAAGCCGGGTGGGTTGCTATTACGTGTAACAAATTGCTATTTATATGTTAGCAATAGTGATGATATTATAATATTATAATGTTTCTGATGTTTCCGTTATTTTGGTTAATCAAAAATAATTTAAAGATAGGTTTAGTATCAAATTAATAGGTACTAAATTTAGATTTTTAAGTAAAACACATACTATGTGTGTTAACTGTGGTTACTCGTTATTGTATCCGATATTGAAACTGATTCGTATTTATAAATTATGAGTAATATAATTAAATTATATTAACTCGGAAAACCTAATGTAAATACCATGTATGTAATGTCATAGTGTAATGTGTTATTTTAGTAATATAAATGCAATAAATAGAAATTCATAAATGTGTCCATATTTTTAAGGAGGAAAAAAAAAAACTTACGTTGCCATAACTTTTTTACGTATAAAATGTTCTAAGTTTTTTTTGAACAACAGCAATGATTTTATATCTTTAATATCTTTTGGCAGCTTATTGTATATTTGAGCTCCTTCATGCATAATGCTTTTCAAGCCATAATTTTTAGTTCTTGGTGTTTTTGATAAGAAAATATTGTTGGGGTATCTTGAAGATCTTGTTTGAACTTGGGATTTTAAAGTAAAAGTTATAGATGTATGTATGTCTTTTTTTAAGATTTTTCTTACTATCAGACAAGTGTTATAGTGATATAATTGCCTCAATGTCATTAGTTTCGTTTTATCATAAACTGTAGCTGTTGGTGTTAGATAATTTAGGTGAAAGATTAGCTTTACAATTTTGTTTTGGGTTCTTTGCAGTTTTTCTAAATTAGCTTTAGCAGCCGATCCCCATACTTCTATTAGATATTTCAAATGAGATTTTACGAAAGATTTATAAATAAGGTATCGCACTGGTTTAGGGTAGCAACGAATATTGTTCTTTAATGCCCCAAGTAAGGCAGATAATTTTGATCGTACTCGCTTAATATGCCATAATATATAAGGTATTTTTCTGAATCCACTTTATTTAATTGTTCATTATTTATGTTGTAATTATATATTTTTTACCACAGTAAAACAACATCGTTATAATTTTAAAATAGTTTAAACAAACAATAAGATTATATTTATATACTTTTTCGGCACTGTATATTATACAGTCATTGGGATACAAGGATATGACACCTCATTCTATACAATACTGGATTTGTACTACCGTAAAATTTGTCAATGTAAGGACGAGACCTACAAATTATATATATTTTTGACCGACTCGCACTTTTTACTTTTAGAAGTCGGTTCCATGTTATTGTTAAAAATAACTATGTGTATATATCTAAATCATATAAAAAGATGCCAGCTGGGCAGAGAAGAAGTAGTAGAATTATCCAACCAGTCAAACTAAATAGTCACTTAAAGAGGCACAAACAGAGTAGGTGCTAGGTATAGTGATTTTATTTAAAAATATATCAAGTATGTCCATAGTACTTCATTTTAAGACTATACTCCATTATTATTATGTTTCATATTACACTCGGGTTTTCTTCGCGTGTTTATTTACATTATTATTAGATAAGATATATAAATATAGAAATTTATAGAGGGAAAAATTCCATCCTTGGACGGGATTTGAACCCGCGTCTTCTGACTCTCCGTGTCAGACGCCATTGATCAACTAGGCCACCGAAGTTCTGGTCCGAGCATAGAATTTTAACTCTCTATTTGACTAACCGTCTTGCGGGGACAGAGCGACATCCATTGGACAGTTTAACAGTACCATCCAACCGAAAGAAGCATTATTTAGAAATACTTAAACTTTCGTATTGACATCGCAGCCCTTGTAATTGTTGTTGTTAAAATGTTTGAGATCGTTAAAGCAGGCGTTAGTGCTTATAAAATTAATACTATAAAGATATATAAATGTTCCTACATAATTGATGATAACGTGAAGGTATAAATAAATATAAATAAAACACCGAATATTTATTTGTATTTTTATGCACTCTTGATATAATGAATATATTGTATAGAAGAATTATTTTCCTCACAGTCGATATACGCAATCGATAAATTGCCAGTTAATATTGGAGTACCGCACTAATTTACACGTGCCAGTGAATAAAAGAGACGGCGTTATCTACAACTGCAAAGAACAGTACGGGATGGCAAAAGACATCAACGCGTTCCCATATTTTTTTTATTTTTGAGTCACTTATTAATTACTTCACTTGTGTATTTTGTTTTCTTCCAATAATTAATAAACTAAAATTATCTTTGAAATGTAATTCCATCCTTTGCATACCTGGATGTCTACCTGTTTTTCGGTACCACTTTACTGACCAATAAGGCATAATTGAATTAGTTATAAATTTTTTCATCCGCTTGTTCTCCACGCTCAGTCAAACTGGTACTGACGTGTTGGTTCGATACGTAAGCTTTTTATTATCATAGTCTTGGCAGCTGAGGGGAAGCCGTATGAGCAGTCAAGTGGTTATATGGTCTGTGCTTACAAAGGAACAGCTCCACACAAAGCGAATTGGTGAGTAAAAACGTTGTCTTAATTAACTATTCTTCGATCTAATCTACTCTTCGAACTAATCTTCGAATATAGATCCGGCATCAGCCGGCATAAAATCTTGGTTGACAAACACATTTGCTTTACAGTTAAATTAGAAAGACCTAAAATTACAAAACCATGCGTGATGACTTATATTGCATTCCACTAGTGTCCGTATTATTTATTTTTAAATGTTTAATGTTTATAAACACTCATAAAGCAGCGCTAGGATGCCCTGTGTCGCGTGAGGCATGGACACACACAGGCAATAACATACTACAACGTCCAAGACCCGTAAACAATCATTTCTGCTCATCATACATGGTTGTCTGGAAGAGATCGCTTTGAGCGATAAGACTGCCCATTATGACACTTAATTTGAAATTTTTCATTGTTGTGTAATAATTTTCTACAATATTATCCTATTTCTTTGTTTGTTATACTTTATGATGTGGTGTTGCAGTAAAGAATATATCTATCTATCTATTATACAAATATTTCCCACAGCCAGGAATTATGCTGTAATTCTGCACTTCAAAGGGCAGGGTCCTAGTACCTAAGCTAAGCCATAAAGCTAAACAGGTTCGTCAAGGACTTGAACGCCAAGCGATTCGCACGTTCAGCCCTAAGCTTTTTAGGAAGGAAATAGAGTAATCAGAGCGTGCATTTGTAGAGAATAGAGTTTTTCACTTACATAAACCTTGATCTTTTCATTCTGCGCATCTTGGTCCAGTAACTGGTTAGAGACGTCTGCTATCTGGTCGCGCAACGCACTGAGCTCCGTGCGCATTGCACGCTCGGCATCCAATGTGAGCGTTCGGGCTGAATCCGCCTCACTCTCAATATGTTGAGCTTTTCTCCGAGCTTGCGCTTCTTTTAACTAAGTAATATAATTACGTATTACAGAGTTATAGTTTCAATGTTGAATGGAGCCTTTTTTAGGGTGTTATACCTTACGTCAAGAGTACAAGTACAATTTGAACAAGTGCAATTTGTAAAATGTAATATCGTTTTCCATTAGTAAAAATCAGTTATTGTAGTGTAACTCACAAACTACTGAACCGAATTTGATGAAATTTCACCCAGTCGAAAATTATGAGGACACAAACATTTAAAAAAAAACAATCGAATTGAGTACCTCCTCCTTTTTTTGGATGTCGGTAGAAAATTTAATACCGTCTTCAATTATATTCAGTTATTGGAGTGTATCTCAAAAACTACTGAACCGAATTTGATGAAATTTGAGGACCACACGGAAAGCACCAGCTTTCAAACAAAAAAAATATTTTGAGAATCGGTTCACCCAGTCGAAAGTTATGAGGTAACAAACATTAAAAAAATACAGTCGACTTGAGTACCTCCTTCTTTTTTTGGAAGTCGGTAGAAAAGTACCCTTTACAGAGTTTACAGAATCACATCGTTATCCATCTGTCTGTCTGTCAAGGCTTTCTCATGAACTCGTGGACGCATTAAGTTGATAAAATTAAATGGTATTAAATTAAACCAGCATATACTATGCTGAGTTGGAAACCGATTCACTATGTTAAGCAATATTTCATAATTATGTCTTTTACTCTTTTGTAACATATTTTGTACATTGCTAATATCATAAATAAATTATTTTCTTTCTTTCTTTCTTTCATAAAATACTAACTAACTAGTTATAACGAGTATAAACTAAGTATTACATTCATTTAGACATGTAAAAGAATAACGGTCTTATAAACGCTGCTTAAAAACGTACTAAATAACGTCTTTGAAATTAAGAAGTGTTTATACGTATGGCCGTAAGTATTTATGAGAAAAGCAATCAAAAATACGACCATTTATGCTCACTTTGTCACTCGTCAGTGAATCAAAATCTTAATATAGAGTAGATACTATCCCTTGATTAAATCAGGAATAGACGTTTATAAGTGCGTCTTTGATGCCTAAATTGAATAAGTTATTTTTTTACTTTGACTTTGTGTTACAAAGCAAGGTCCTTTGTGAGACCTCGCTTCTTGACAAATTTTATGATAAAGCACAAAATATATAAGGTATTTCTTAATTTAGTGTACAATTGAACGGGGTGGTTTGGAATCGATAACTGCAGGGCTATTATGTATCTCAGTTGCTAACAAATGTTCATTGAAATCGAATAAAATGGCGGCTCTATGTCACTTTTGTCAGCTCCAGTCATCAATTTACTAACATGTTTGCTTACTGGAATTGTCAAAACTGACATAGAGCGGCCATTTTTCAAGATTTCAATCAACATTTGTTAGCAACTCAGATAGGTACGTAATAGCCCTACCGGTCATTATAGTGAAAGAAAAAAATTACATATATTTTTTATTATTATGAAACCATATCCGCTGCTCCACGGCTAAGAGCCATAGTGCGACTGAACGCACAACTCGATGCACCGCTACATCGCAGAATAGATAGCAGTAAATACGCGAGACACACCTACCCGCTTAGAATAGTGTAATTCTAGATCCAGTGTGTTACTATCTACCTTCAACCATCATCACTGGGCCCCAAGTCTCTTAGCTATTGAGCAATCGCCACACTACTGTGACGCTTCTGCGATCGAGCTGCCTTCGTCAAATTCGGTAGTATTAAATCTAGTTCTCTATCACTATTGCATAGCAATTGCATTGCTTTCGTATGGCTGCGCTAAGGCTTAAGAATGTTACTACTCACATAAGATTGAAAACTGTTATCAATCAAAACATCAACACACTGGTTTTCTAGCTAAAACACAATAAATAAATACATATTTTATAATTTTTCTCTCTTTAACCATAAAAATATCACGGAATCATTTTTTTAATCAGACTACAGATGTACGCTACTATAGCAACGCAATCGTAACACAATAGCTTACAGCATACCTAGTCTAAAACTATCGATAGCTAGACGCTGGACCGCAATCGGTCCTAAATAGCGAGGTGACTACGAAAACTGTCAAAAACTTCAATTTTCATACAATTGAGTTGCGATAACGCGGTTCAATAGCTAAAAGTCTTGGGACCCTAACCATCAAGTGACGTGGGGTCAAACACTAAAAAATAAAATATAGTATAAAAAATGCACCCAGAAAATACGACATCAACTGACGATTTGTAGCTGTTGCTAAGGGTCTAACTAAAATTACAGGCATTGTTTTGTGGGAAACGTTCAATATATGTATAATCATCATCGACCTAGCAATGTGGGGGGTAGTTATTGATGAAATGACGATGCATTTTGCAATTATCATATGATGATGCAATAATTTACTCATGTGCAAATGTTATCCAAGAGCTTAGTTTGGTATAATGATTTGCTTATTTTTAAACAATTTCAACATTATATATACGTGGTTACATGAGTGCATAACATTTTTCCGCAATAATTACCGATACACTAGTGATAATGCACCAATCCGCCTAAAATGGATGGCAATGGATTTCGTCACTGGACAGGCCCTTATTTTAATGTAGTTTTTGTAAAAGAGTAGTTTATCGTGATTAGTAATATAATATATGTAGGTATATTTGTTTTCTGCATAGTTATCTGTCTAACTAAAGTATCTGGTTTTATCTCTGTTTTAGTTAATTAGTTATCTTAAAGTTCTTAATCAGTATTAGAATGCGATATTTATGAAATAGATAGTAAGATTTGTGTATATTGACTTTATAAGGCTCGGGTAAGCGAATTGGTTAACTGTCATGCAAATCCAAGAGCAATTATAATAATACAAATAAATAAATAAATAAAATGAAAGTGAAAGATAGGAGAGGAGCCGCGGCTGGAAAATCAATGATATCGGCAAGTGTTCGCCGAAAGGATAGATACCTGCAGATCTCTGTCTAGCTGGGCTGCTCTGCATGCGAGCTCAGCAACTGCATCGTTTCCCTTAGCACACTGCTCGCTGAGCTGCAGGCGCGTGTAGGCGCGCTCGCACACTTCGTTCTCCACTTCGCTTAAAAGTTCGCGATCAATCTCAGCTATCTCATTTTTTTCATTCAAGTCTTTGGCTAATGTAGTGTAAGCATTCTTGTACTTGTTGCGTTCGTCTATTGCTTTAGCGATCTGAGAAATATTATAAGAATATATGATGTTGAATGAAATCTTCGCATGTTTTTTTAAAGAGATATTGTAGTTTACATTCATATTCTCTGTTGAAAACTCTGTTAAGACTGATATACCAACTTATCGTAGGCACGCGAAGAACAGGTTGAAAAACACATACATCCTACTTAATTACTAATTATAGCATGAATTGGTGAGGAAGTGTATACCTAGCTTTCTACTCGATGAGTATGCAATTTTAACTTGTAGAGTAAAAGTAAGTTCTTTCTCCAGCTACCGTAAAACACCTATGATATTCTCACTAGGAGCAGCACAGTGGATTCTAGTTTTCTAGAGAGGCGCGAAGCAATTTTAGTCTGGGGTAGTGATTTGCGTAACTAGGTCGCCTTATTTCTTCTCAGTGAGCGAGATATGATAATGGTAGCCCAGCTGAAGGTGCACATGATGCAGGCACGGTAGATTTTACCACTAAGAGCAACGCTACGAAGTTTGTTACTATAAAGTATTAACTTGTCGAGCTAAGTCGTGTTCTTTTTCCTCAGCGAGCGTCAGTCTCCGATTGTAGCCCAGCTCCAGGTCCCTCCAAGCGGTGTCAGCACGTTCCAGCAGCTCCACGCGCGCTGCCTCTCGTTTCGCCAGCAGACCAGCGCGTCTTCGCAGCTGCTTGGTACTGGCATCTAACTCGGCTAGCCGAGCTGTACACTTTGATTCAAAGCGACACGCCTACAAATTATGACAGTAAATTAGGTGATATTATGTACAATGGCTAATTTATGAATAAACTGCTATATTGTGGCCCAAGTTCTTTACATCCAATGCGGAGGCCTTTAATTAAAAAATGAAACATAATAATTTTACAGCCATATGTTCAGGGTGTAAAAGATTCTAACTATTAATTTGTTAAAGTTTCTTAGATATTCATTCACTCTATTCCTATTCCAAATTTCCGTAGCCGTTCCATATTGCCAGCTACTCCATTACCTACTTATTGAGCTATTTCGACTACTTTGGTCACAGAACTTTCAGAATTATCTCTAACACTTTAGTTATCTATCGGATAGCTTCATTTCGAAATTTGTCCTGTAGAAAAAGATCAAGCAAAGCTATCTTCATAACTTGCAGAGCGACCTTACAGATATTTACTCGTCCTACCATGAGTCTCCCAGCTTGTCCTGGTAGGTCGATCATGACTTATAGGATGCATTAGTTAGTGGGTTTTCGTCTTGACATTGTGATGAGGGACCGAGAACGCTTGAAAATATAAAATTTGCTCCGAGCTATTTTTCAGGCGCTTTATCAGGATCTACTGTTAACTGTTGTCAGGATAACAGATCTACTGTTGCTTTAGCAATATACCAGTTTTATCAGTTACTTATGGAAATAGTTTTTGTTCCTCTGAAATGATATCAAGTTATGATATCAAGCTAGCCTTTTATTAACTCTTGACTAGCCAATTTCCTAAAACTAGGATATTTTCCTTTCTTGGTATACCAAATAGCTACCAATTAATTAATACCTATTGGGTTTTTTTAAATAGAAGGAAAGATCAGCGCTAGATTTTTGAAACTCGATGAACTTCGAAACAAAATTCTATAACAATAAGTACCAATTTGTATTACATAATACTAAAATGTATGGCAAACAGAATAGGTAATCATAATGGGAGTAGGGTGTTTCTCTGGCCACCGTTTTAGTCGGCCCAGAAATTGTATTAATACCAACAGACATACTTATAAGCATACAGACTGTCTGGCTTCATTGTCGGTTCTTAATACGGAACTTCAAAATCATCATATAGCAAAAAAATTAAGAAAGAAAAACCTGATCGACTTTTTTCATAACATCTTTCTGTGGCGCCTTTGGAGTTATTTCCACTTTATGGCAACAAGAACTACATCCCATGCGCATCACCAATTTAGTGTCAACAGGTAATTTAACGACCGGTCCCATTTTGGTAATTGAATACGTATGGTATATCGAATAATCCACTGCGTTCATAATGTTAGAGTTCCTTTGGTCATGAGATGAAGTTTGTGATATAGACAGGATGTCTTTTGGTGCAGTTTTCTCAAGCAGTTTTAAAGTACGCTGTTCTTGTTTCTTCTTTTCAAAGAACCTGCAATCAAGAAAAACTAGTTAATCTAATACATACAAGTTTATTATAATGTTTTGGCAATTAAACAGTTATAATTTACATTCAAAATTATATAACATAGAATCTGAACTGATCAAGTAGGTAGGTAGTCAAATGACCTAAAATATTAACGGCTAGCTGGGTCCCGCGAATTTTACCTCGTGGTGTTGGATGATGACGATGATGAAAAGTATCCTGTCCTTCCCCGAGATATGACAAATAAAAAACATAAAAATCATAAATATTTACGGCAAGCTGCGCTCCGCGGTTTCACCCTCGTGGTGTTGAATGATGACGATGATCAAAAGTATCCTATGTCCTACCCCGAGATATGAAAATTATTAGCAAAAAAAAACAAAAGCCATAAAAAATTATCTAGCCGTTCTTGAGTTATAAATGGTGTTAATCAAGTTGCATTGATCGAAACGTCGAGGTAAATAAATACTATTACTAACGCAATTAAGCCCCGTTAATATAATATAAATATGTGTTCAGATCGCAAAGTTTAAAAATTACTACTAATATATTTCGCTGTGTAAACAGTCGCAGTAAATAATCGCCTAGTTAGTTAATTGGTTTCGAATCTCGTATGACATGCGAATCGTAGGCGAGAATTTAGTTCTTGCCTGTATGTAAACAATATGATGCGACAATCTTATGGCGATTATTGCTTGCGATAATAGCGTACGATTGTTCGCCGTGTGTACGATTGTAGAAACGTACGAGAAACTCTCTCCATCTAAATGGCCCTTAACACGACTTTGTTTTATCTACACAATTTTTTTCATACCTTGAGTTACATTATCATATATAAAGTGTTATATAGTCCATGTTACTCAGTGATAATGTAGCTTTCTAATGGCAAAATAATTTTTGATATCGGTCTAGTAATTTTTAAGTACCTATATTAGTTACATACATCAGAAATACAAATCTTTCCTCTTTATTTGATAGGTTGTTTGTAACGGATAAACGTAAAAACTTATACATATATTACTTATACATATCCGTACATTACGCTATATTTGATTCATCATCATCATCATCATCCATCACCGCGCGGGTGAAACCGCGGAGAGTAGCTAGTAATATAGATTGTATGTCGACAGACAACATATTAGTACACGCTAATTATTTTGGTATGGCATATACCTACAATCATAGTTCCAAATTGTGTTGTGTGCACCAGGTGCAGCAACGTTTACAGGCATACCAAATACAGTTTTCACTATTATTAAACTGTTTAGGTAATCCTGTTAAATATAGACTAAGGTGAGATACAGTTGGTCTCAAACTGCCATGAATATTTATGGAAATAACTCGCGATAGTTGTGAAGTAAAATTTTATAAGAATGGATAAGAGCCTGCGCGTGGGCACGTTCCTGGCATGGATAGTATGTGAAACGCGACAGTTAAAGATGACAGCAGCTGGTGGTAGCCTACACTGCCTGTGCGTTTTATTAACGTTAAAAGTTAACTAACCAATCTTTTTATACTATTTACTACTAGAGTGGGCGTAGTATAAAATATAATAGTTTGTATATATCAAAGGCTTCTTAGATGGTTCGGTACGTGGAACTGTCAGCTGTCGGTATGTCACTGATCTTGGTGCGAGCAAAGGTGCTGGTGGGCCGGCTAAATAACTAGATATAATGTGGTCCCTAACAATAGGCGTCATAGTCGCATAGAGAGCGATGGCCGATTGGGTCGGAAGGTTTTGGAGTGGAGATCACGGACGTCTCGGGTAAAAAATCACAATCTCAAAAATTTACATTAGCACAACGTCCCGTTTATTTTTATCTCTCGTACTATGATGTCACATTCGCTCAATATCACATTTCAGTAATTTCATACTCTCAAAATGTTATTTTCGCACAATGTCACAATTGCATAGTGCTGTCTACGTTAAGTACGCGGTTGTCTAGTATTTTATTAAGTTACATCTGGGGCTTAGCTTGCAGGACGTAGAGATTGCGTACAATGTCACGATGATAAACGTTCTATGCCTCGAATCATACGCGCTTAACATTAGCAAACGTGACATTTTGAGAATAGACTCTCACGATATTATGATATTTTGAGAATGTGACATTGTACGCCGAGACTACCACGGACCGACAAGGTGGATAAACGACCTCATAATGGTCGCAGAAGGTTAGATACAGGCCGCTTCCAACTTCTAGTTGTTTTGGAAATCTATGGGTAGGTATGGACGTCCTACACCTGAAATGATGATGAAGATGAAAAAATTGCGAGAACTTGGTATCAATCTGAACTGATCACACAATTTATCAATTGTGTGATCACTTCAGATTGCAAACCAGTCAGCATAAGTTCTCGTTAGCTATAGCATATATAGCATTATGAATATTGGATTATGCATATTATGAATTATTCTTAGGCTAATAGATATCTAGAACTGCATAGCTCACGTCCATTACATTCGTAGAACTAACCACAGCTGCCCACGTGCAAACTAATTGCACGTTTTCCTAATATGGAAGCCTAAGAGGAAAAATGTTAAAATATTCCTCATCATTGTTTGTCATTTATTATCTTATATTTCCTAAACAGAAATATGATGTTTGACTTTAAGTAAACAGTTACTATGGTTTTGTAGTATAGGTAGTACTGAGCATTTCAACTTGTACGTTTGTTGAAAAGTAGTCTCCGAATGGAATAATGCTAAACAAAACCATTCCGCAAGACGTAGGCATGGTCAGATCTCCACAAAAATGATGGAAATTTATGGAGACTTGTTACATAGGTACGGATATATTAGCTTATTAGCTATTCCTATAACTGACAACCTCGAGCTTTTTAGTATCGGATGTATTTTGTTCGTTCTGTTTCTGTTCGTGTTAGTTCCGTCATACCAATTTGATAATAAAATTAAATTATTGCACCGAGTACCAAGACATTTCTAACATGCGCCACCATCAAAAAGTAGACTCCAAAATATGTGTTTGCTTCTACTTTCATCATGCGTAGCACCAAAAAATGGAATCTCTTGCCCATGTTTCCCGAAAAGTAGATACAGTTTGGAAGTTTTCAAGTAAAGAGTGAATACGTATCGTATAGAAATATGCTACATCGTTACAAAATCAGGTGAGAAAATAGCGAAACACTGTTACGCAAATATAAAAAATATTGTCACTAATAAATAAATATATACTTAGGTAACCTACCCTTTTATGTAGCTAAGCTTGTACCCTTTTAAGTAGGTAGGCTTGTTAAATAGTTATTCCCATTTCTACCGGATTTCTGCACAATTTCTTATTAATTATATTCTGATTTAAATCACAATTTGGCGTTTCGTTTAATGATGGTATACTTTGCCGGCGGACAGACGACCTGATGAAGGTCGCAGGATGACGTTGAATGCAGGCCGCTTCCGACCGGACCTATTGGGAAATTATGGGGGAGGCATATGTTCACCAGTGGACGTCCTACGGCTGAGATGATGATGATACTTTACCGGCAAAGACTTTCAGCGTTGCTGTGACCAAGCTGTTCCCAAGCAAGCAGCGCACACGTGAGGTAACGCTCGTGTGGGCTCTCTGACATCAGGCTTACATCTTGAGAACCGCTGACTTGTTCTAAGCGGCACTGAGCTGAAGTTATGGCATCCTGTGTACAGACAATTTACTACAGTTCAAATTTTGCAAAGATGCAAGATGCAAAATGCATCTATACCGGAAACTTTAATTAACTGAACTAAGTACAACAAATACACTAAAATTTAACATTGTACAATTAAGTTGTGTCATTGTTAAGTGATCTTATTGGTCATATCGCCAATAATAGATCTACTTACCTAGCTACCTTAATGTTTTAATTATTGAAATATGTTTTGTTATTTGCAGAAAGTATTATAATATATTTTATATTCGGTAATATTCTAATTATGAAATGAAATACAGACTTTTATTGGCATATTTTATTTACATACTTCTTAAAGAAAATTAAAAAAATAAATTTATACCATTCCTACTCTAAAAAGCTTATTTTATTCACTAAAAACAGTGAATAAAAAGGCCTTTTAATCACTGTTTTGGTGTTTGAACTTCGAACACTCCAATATATTCGATCTCCATCTCAGTGCTTATACATCTTCCTTACGCAAATAATAGTCGACATACAAACTCTTTGTGCAAGTAACTCCTCGAGATTTGATTGGTCGATATTTGAGACAAGGAGTTTAGCATTAGAATAAAAACTGTGTTCTTTGCTGCGATTATAGAAAAAAATATATAATAATAATATATAAATTACTCTTATGTTTAGTACTTAATTGTTCTAATTTTAATGTGCATTTTAATTAATTTAACCTTCCTTTTTTCTTCATTAAATGTCTAGTTTCGCTTAAATGATTTCGTTTTCTCGTAGTCAAGGCATAAAGTATAGTATGCAACTCTTGAATAAAACGGATTTATATCGAGAGCCATGAATCACTCGCATTGCTCAGGATTCTAACACTTGAATAACTCGCTACGCTCGTGATTCAATAATCACTCCCTGCGGTCGTGATTCAGTCGTTAGAATCCTTCACTTACTCGTGATTCATCTATGGCCTTCGCATTAAATCCGTCATTTATTCACTAGTTGCATAATATACTATAAAGCATTATTCTCTTAACAAAACAATGCGTTAAAACAATTTTTTAAATTATTAAAGTACAATGTGTCCCGACCAAGGAGGTTTCAATTCAATTTAAGTACACATTATCTGTGCTGAACGCTGGTTCCGAGCCAATAGACCAATAACAGACTTTTTCCACTGATATTGGCAAAATTGTGGTTACGCCGCACAAGCCAAGAAGAAGAAGAAGACTTTTTTTTTCCATTTTGGCGCTATTTCGTACATACGAATTTGAGTAATATTTTCTTGGATAAAACTTTAGTAGCAAAAATGTCATGATATTAAATAAAGTAGTGTATGCAACTGCATATAATTAGGTATTAAAACACTCGTGTAATCTTATTTTGAAACTCGTTGCGACTGCGGCTCATTTCAAAAAAAACTACACTCATGTTTTAATACCCTCTATTATATGACAGTTGCATAAACTACTATTTATAATGATATGTACATAAGTGTTATTTATATTTTTCCATGTAAGTTTTTATTTTATCTGTATTGTGTTTGTAACAAATAAATAAATTCATTGATTCATACATAAATTAGCTATACACATGTATACATTACAAAACAATACTAGCATAAAATATTCAATCAAATACCTCAGACAAAATAAAAAAGTCAGGACAGAATGTTGTGAACAGAGCAGTGAGGCCGGTTTTCTATGCATGTAGTGCGTGAATCGGTGCTGCCATGATAATTTAAATTACCCCATAAAAATAACGTTATCAAATTATTAACGTTATAAATTTAATAAAGTTATAACGTTATTAGTTTTAATATAATAATAAGGTTCCTACATTAGGTGTCGGTAAAAAGTAGTGGCATTGGGTGGTGAAAGAGAAAAGACAAAGAGTTTCAGAAATAAAATTACTCGGTGCAACTGCTAGTTTTATTTAAAAACCTTTATGCTGAATTAATTTTTTGTACGCTTGTCGTTTACTTTGCACTGATTTAGAAATACTTTCTAATTTAGCAATATGGTGGAATCTAATGTTTAAGTATTTCTCAATTACACACCGTATTAAATTAAGTTTATGTTCCTGCCCAACATATTCATGATTTGACTCTAAATTGATAAAAATCTGATTGTTTCCAATGAATTTCTTTAATATGTTCAAGACTATTGTATATATATAAAATCAAACACCAAACTGGTGTTGATTTTCTGCGGTTATTGCAATATTTTCATTCAATAATTTTCGAACAACTGCTTCACAAGTGACACAAATGTCAAAAAGATCCTTAGACGGGAAGCGAAGACCGCCTTTGTTTTTTAAACTAATGAGCTTGTGAAAATATAGTTTCTCATCAGTCTGCAGGGCATCTTAACATTTAGAGCATTTTATGGTTTTAACAAGATAGTGCACTGTACTTCCAGATATGTAACCAATTATCATTTTTCTGTAGTCACCATAATATGAATTGTCATGTAAACAACTGGCCCAATCAAATGATTCATTAACAATTTCATTAAGACGTAGCAACGAAGAGTTTTCAATGGTTTCTTCTTCTTCTTCGTGTCTATACGACGATGAAGTGCTATTTATAATTATAGTTGTTGAAGTGCAATTAAGTATTGCTATGTGTTCTAAAGGAACACAATTACTTTTTGTAAGACATTTTAATTCTAAATGACATAGTATTTTTTTGTAGTTTGCTTTAAACTGTCTTACGTTAGGGTTATCGTTGAACCCTCCATGCATCCTAATAGACGTAAATAGAATCTCCAAATGATCCTGGCTTAATTTATAAGTAGATAAAATAAACAGCCCATTTTTCATTTTCTATGTACTTCGTATAAAGCGCTTTTAAACTTTCAATATTTATTAATGTACCTATGAATCCTGCTTTGCATTTTTCTTCTACGACTGGTTTATAAAATCGCGTGATGACAAAGACTGGTCGACCATCTCGTATAACTTTCCGCATACTAACTACACACAACAACATTCAATATAGATACACCGTACAAACAAAAGACTTCAATAGAAATATGGTTTATTTTTACAAAAATACATAACCGCCTTCAATATGTACGAAATTGAAAATCCAGTGTGAAATTAATGCGAGTCCATATCGAAGGTATCAGGTTTCCAACAAAAAAATAATTGTTCAAATCGGTTTATAAATAACGGACTTATGAGGTAACAAGTATTTAAAACAATAGAACCTAATTGCGAACCTACTCCTTTTAGATGTCGGTTGAAAATAAACTAAAAATAAAAAAAAAAGAATTGCCTATTTTTTTAATTTGCTTTCAATCGACGGAACCGGTTTTGTATAAAGATATTGCGTCGAGTGTCATACAATATTATATTTAAAGAAAAGTCCTCAATTAGACTTTCTTAACCTACTTCTTTTTTGAAGTCGGTTAAAACACGTTGATAAACTGTTATAAAAACGTACCCGTATTAACGTAACATATATACTAAATATTAAGATTACCCAATAATAGGGTAAACCTTACAGGCTTTACCATGGCAACACTTTCTATGTTCCAAGCAATTACCTTTATTTTTATTTATTTAAAATATTGGTTTCCAAGTTACTTACGTGTGAAATGTGATTCCATCCTTCTTTTTATATTTTGATGTTTGTTTTATACACCTTTTCACGACACAATTCGGCATTTTGACTGGTAAATTTGTTGATTTACTTTACGTGTTGCTTCCACGCGCAGCCATAGTTCGACTGACGAGTCAAGGCGTAGTTTCGTTGTGCGTGTGTGTGTGTAATTGTGTATGTACACGGCGAGGCGTAGTTTTACCGGCTTCACTTTTCTGTTCACAACATTCTGTCTTGACTTTTTTATTTTGTCTGAGTCAAATACTTAAATAGTAACAACCGATAGGATAATAACATAGGTTATATTATTTATACTTAAATAGCAAATTGCACATAGAATGGGCCGTTTTATGAGTTGATAGAATAAAGAAAAGAATAGTCACTACTGTTTTTTATATTATAAAAAACAGTAGTGACTATTCTTTTCTTTATTCTATCAACTCATAAAACGGCCCATGGGCATTGCAATAAGATACAAAAGATGTAAAAAAGACAATACAGTTAGTTTTGTAACACTGGCTAGTGCGCGCGCCTCGGCCATTTAGCATAAGATTATCGTTATCAAATATCGAAACTGCGCGAAAAGTAAAGTGTACTTTTTTTAATGCTAGATATAACTATCTCCATTCCAATTTTCATCCAACTCCTTCCAGTGGTTTCAGCGCTAAGTGGTAACAAACATACATGCATAGACACACACTCTCGCATGTACATTAGAAGGATAAATCCTCGACAGTATCAAGCACTCTCAATGAGATATCTTCAAAGCCCGACGACGAAATACAGCGTAAATCGTAATATAAGATTGTCACTCTATTACGAAGACGGAAGCAATGCATCAAATCACGCCACAGTAAAACTTGTAGTTAATTGTATTGATTTATTAAATCGTTTCAAATCATTTATGATCTATAAAATATGACGGATTTCATAAAAAAGGCAGTAATCGACATTTCCTATTAAATAGCGCCGTGATTTGAAGAAGTGTTTAATATTTTTTAGGTAAGCGTTTGCTGATGGCAAGGAAAAATCCTAATAATGCCTATAATTTGTTTAGTTTGACCTCAATTTTATGTTGCCTCTAGTTTTGACTTGTAATAAAGGTGGATTATTGACCGTTAAGTGTTCGTAACAGTGCACTTAGTACAAACAGTGTACGTAGTAGTGTAGGCAAAGTGTACAAAACTAAGGAAAGTAGTTTTTGTGTTATTCTCTTCAATTGCGCCAGAAAGGCTTAGGAATATATTCGCCGCTTTACTTATTTAATGTGACTGTGACTTGATTCTGAAATGTGAATCTTGAATAATAATGTCACCTAATGCAACTATCATTATTGCACCTGATGAAACTATAAATAAGACTTAGATAACTTGAGGAATGGCAAATGTACATCACAAAAAGTTTGTAATCACTAGAATACGTTGATATAATTCTTTTTAAATTGAACTTGAATAAACCTACAATAAATTACCTTAAATCAACAATTTATTAATAAAAGGTTTGTATTCAATATCCTCCTCGATATATCCAGACTCCTCACTGGCTCGAACACATGCGGTGATCCTCCTGGGCATGCTGAGAATCAAGTTAGCCAGCATTTTTTTGGGGTAACCTGTCCCATTCTTGAATAGCGGCGTCCCTGAACACTGGCACTGTCTGAGGACGAGGCTGACGGTTCCAAACAGCTCGCTTAAGAGCCCACGCGTGCTCTATTTAAGGGTTTAAGTCAGGCGAGCCAGCAGGCAGCCAGTCTAACTTTGCGATATCGTATTCTCGGAGAGCAGCATTGAATCGTTGAGCTCGATGTGCGGGCGCATTATCATCGACCAGTACACATAAATACACCCAAAAGGTGCCCATGGTTTACTCGGAATGGTCTGAACAATTCCATCAATAGCAACTGCTTTATACATGTCTGCTGTCATGAAGTCTCGATACAGGATCAAAGGCGTTCTAGCTCCAATCATAATACCATCCCAAAAGGAGACCGATTTCCCGCCTGTCCAGTAGACTTTGCCTTTCACGGTCTTAGAAAAAAATAGTTTAATTTTTTTACATCTAACTTTGTTTCTATTGAAAGAAAACACACAACAAAGATTGTTTCTTGATAGAGTTCAATTTGAAAAATTATACCAGCTTATGCTATCACATTTTTTTGTGTAGGTATATTTTAAAGGGTTAATAAAAACTAAGTATTTGTCTTTTATGTATGGGTAAACATAAATTTCAAAGGTTAACTGTGACATACACATTCAGTTGGGTATATTCTATTTGTTTTTCAGTGCTAATAGTACAAATTTCGAGTTAAAACTGACTCTGTATGTTTACCAACAGATTCCTGGATTTCTGGTCGAATATTACGTCAGCTTCGTTATCGAGTATATGCGAAATTACAGCCTAAATGATCTATCGTTTGTGAGAAATATTGTATTTTGCCGTTTTATATATTTATTAAAATACTATCTGACGCGCACGGCTACGCCCGCTTGGCAATCAATCTATGTGATGATAGGTAATAATATGCCAAACTACATATATACCTACCCTCATTTGCAAAAAAACGGGCACTTTAGATTTTTTCTTTACTTCAATGATTATTACAAAAAAGAGGTATTATTAATTTGCCGATGTACCCACTCTTCTGTAATGACTCTTTCATAAATTATACTATATATAAGAGTTATATTACAGATAATATATAGCTCCTTGATGTTTTGTGGAGTGGGTTACACTGCTCTAACACGTCTCTTTAGAACATCCCAGACATGCTCACTTGGATTGAGGTCAGGACTTCGAGAGCTGGCCAATCTAAGCGACGCATCCCAACTTCTTGCATGTACGGTTCCACGTCGCCAGAACGGTGCGGGCAGGCATTGTCATCCATAAAAATTTAATCTTCCGCAAGAGCAGTCAATGCGAGTTGTGCATGTGGAATTAAGACTTCCGTTATGTATCGGTGTGTATTTAATGTTCCGTTCAAATAAGGATAAACGTACTCGTACTTACGACGTCATGTTTGATTCATTATTAGAATACGGAACACAACATAAACATAATGAAATGAATAAAAACCAAAATAGCGATGTTTTACCTGCAATTAAAACATTTATTAAACATACTTACCTAATTCGAAACCTAATTATACATGAGAGTAGCGTACTCGACTTCCGTTCCGAACAAGTCATGCTGTGATTGGTCCGCCCGCTCTCCTCGCCCAATCAGCGTCGACTCCGCCCCTTCCGCTCCCCTCAAATGTCAACCATCACCCCAGGTAGTGCGCCTAGCGCAACTTGGCTTCATTGGTTTTCTCGTGTTATGCCACCAGGCAGGTATAGAAAGTGTTAGGTTTCGAATTAGGTAAGTATGTTTAATAAATGTTTTAATTGCAGGTAAAACATCGCTATTAAACAACTGTACCGTAATTCGAAACCTAATTATACATGAGAGATGTGTTTGTTATCGCCTGGTGGTGATGGTGACGCCAATGTGATAAATCTTTAATAGGTATTGAATGTTCTGACGCCCAGCGGTCCAGGTTTCATTCACAAAACTTTTGTTGTCTGCGTAAGCATAAATTCTAGGTGTAGGAAAATTAGACTACTCATTTTAGTACATGAAACGTCCATTATTTGATTTGTCTGCCAAATCACTGCGAACAAAGAGTAAATAAGGAAGGTACGCCCAATTTCTCAATGGAACTGCTTGCAGACTTGAGGCAAGGTCAATTCATCAATACGTTCCACTAATTATGAGTTTTACCAAATTAGTAACCTTGGCACGTGTTGCTGTTCAAGGTTTATTTATGTGCTGATTTCAACCCATCTTTTAACTCTCGTAATCACTCATGATGTTTTGAATGTGGGGCGGAGCCCCGAGCATTCTTGAATGAGTGTAGGCATTTAAATATATATTTAAATGCCGAGTGCAGTCAGTGTGCTGGACACATTACAACTGTCTGTTTCGTGAGAGTATCTGTTTTAAGACCATAGCAGTGCTAAAGTAGTTTGCAGTTCCGTAATTTAATTCTGGAAAAAAACTTATAAACTATTGTGACATAGAAATAACGATGGCTACTATATTCCTTGAATTAGGTAGATAAAAACTATTTTCTTCACAAATGTTCTGAATAAAATTATTGATTTATTAAGGTATCGACTTCCAGGTTGGGGGTCGCGGTCGTCTTGGCTAAAATAGTGATTTTAGCTTTAAATATTTATATTTAAGTATTTTTATAATTTCGCCTTAAAAATGCATGAGGTAAGTATTCCAGATTTGTGAATTAAGAATATACTAAGGGTCGTTTTAATAAGATTGGTTAAGAATCTTGCAAGATTAGACCACTTTGGGTTTTGTTGGTTTCCTGGGTAATTATCTCACGAAGAGTGCTATTTTTTCCCAAGCTAAACTTTCTCCAAGGAGCAGATAAGCCTTAACATTTTCTTGCATTATAGTCGGTTAGATTTTGATACATTCGTACATCTACGAGTACAAACCTTTTGTATCATTTCTATCGCACGCGACAATGGTTAGTCACCCATACAGGAAGCCGACCAGTCGGTCGGCATTGTTGGGACTCTGGATAGATTTGTAATCGTGAACGGGTCATCCAACGATCAATTTAACAGCGCCTTCATAAAAAAAACGATAACTAGCGGTACCAATGTTTGAAAAACATTGAATCGTTTAGAATAAAACATACCTAATAGCATCGGTAACTGAGTAATCGTGAGGTCTGCTAATGCGACGACTGTTTCTCACTGTAATTCAGCGATCAGGGAAATTCCTGTTGATTTGTTTTAAATCGGCTAGTATTTCTTATGGTATGCCGGGGGATAAACCCAACCCTACTCTAAAGTTCCAAGTCAGGCGGTGGGGCGTAACAGTGACCTTGGGAATCTAATCTGTCGATTGTGCAGAAATTGTAGGCACTCGTAAGCTTGGCGAAAGGCAAAAAGATAGGTTTCTTGTTTGCCCCACTTTACAAAAACTGTGTCTGTTAGTTTTGTAGTAGATCACTGTTTGGCAATACCACTCGGAACAGAGCTTCCAAAATAAATAGCTTTTCCATGAGCTGTGAGCTTTGATCTTACTCTAGTTCGTAGTAGGTTTTTAAGAATAACTAATCATTTCTGTGTATATTTTGCAACGAATACGAGGATGCGTAAACGAGGTACTCGCATATATTCACGGTTAATACAATAAGGTTTTGCAGTATTAGTAGTATCTGATGCGTCAGAAGGAATTCAAATTACTATTACAATTATCCCCAGCCTTGCTCAGTGTCAGGGTTTTTGTGATGCTCGCAAGCGCACATGTTTTTGGGGCACTGAGCTAAAGACAGATTGCAAGCAGATATTTTTGAGTCACTCGTATATAAACTAAAATAGTCTAGAAATAGTCATTGTAAATGAACTGAAGGAAACGGTGATTGTTTGAATCGACCGACAAGTGGTCCAGAGGAAGATCGACCTTGGCCATCCAGTCTACTCTTAGAGAAAGTAGCACGCAATGCTCGATCCAGTCTTCTCTTGGAGAACTAACTAGCTAACTAGCACGCAATTATGGTTAATCAATCTGAATTTTAAGAGAGCACCGTAGGTACTTCTTCAAGTTTTTTAAGACCCAAAAACGGTCTTGGTGTGCCGTTGCCTTTAAGTCTGAGAATATTGCTAACAGCTTGGAAAAGACTGGCTTCTCATTTTTATGATACCTCGAGTGTGCATTTCGTCAACCACTTTCATTTCAGTTTAGTTAGATATTTTGCTGTAACGGTCGCTCGACAAAAGCAATGACAATTTCGTGTATAATGGTAAATAGTAGTTACTTATTATGTTTAGAATGTCGAGCGGAGCTCCGAGCATTCTTCGATGCGTTCGGTAGCTCGACAAAAGCAATGACCGTTTCTTTTTGCACGGTATACAGTCACTTATTATGCTTAGAATGCAGAGCGGAGCTCCGAGCATTCTTCGATGCGTTCGGTAGCTCGACAAAAGCAATGACAGTTTCTTTGTGAACGGTATACAGTCACTTATTATGCTTAGAATGCAGAGCGGAGCTCTTAGCATTCTTCGATGCGTTTAGCTTTGTTACGGTAGCTCGACAAAAGCAATGACGTTTTCTTTTTGAACGGTACACAGTAATCACTTATTATGCTTAGAATGTAGAGCGGAGCTCCGAGCATTCTTCGATGTGCTTAACTTTTGTTATGGTCGCTGGATAAAAGCAATGAAGTTTTCTTTTTAAATGGTACACAGTAGTCCCTTATTATGCTTAGAATGTGAAGCGGAGCTCCAGGCATTCTTCGATGAGTTTAACTTTGCTTAATGACCCTCACGAAGGGCTGCTTATATGCATATTTTATTATATATGTATCACCTATCACCTATCTCGATGCAAACTAAGCCTCTTGAGCTTTTTGAATGGTGTACGGCAGCCATTTATTACGTTTAGAATATAGATCGGAGCCCCAAGACTTTTTCAACGAGTAATTTTTCTTGAGAACCAGTGATTGCAACCTTTTTTGGTAGCTGCCTGGCACGGAAGGGTTTCGAGTCAGAATCTTTTCGTTTTATTTCGTTGCTTCCATATTATGATTTCCTGTCCTATCCCGATGGGATGAGGAGGAATTATGCCTCTTGTCGGGCTGTAAAATGTGTTAGTTACACTGGCAACGCCCTCATGTTAGGGATCGAATATGTCGACCCGGGTTTCAAGCAAAACAAACTCATCTTTGGGTGTGCAGCAGCGACTGCAAACTACAGTTGGCCACTGCAGACATTGGCGTGTGCTGTGTCACTTTCTAGACTGACCTACTTTGACGTAGCAATGTGGTATCTAGGGTAGTGGCAGTTAGCCCGTGGTGTTCAGAAACTTATCTTATGATGCATAGTTTTTAGATGTGTTTCTTTGCGTTTTGTTTTACCAGAGGTCCAGGCCAATATTTCGTATGTAGGTTGTTTAACAACTACATATAATCCAGGGACTTTACGAAGATACTAAATAACATTGAATTTTTCAGTTTTGCTACTTTACCTGGTGTGAAAGTGCATGAATATATGTAGAAGTTTTCTTTCTACATTTTCGTATATCGATTTTAGCCAATCTGGTACATTAATCAGTCGATTGCATGTCATCTAAGAAACCATTTTAACTGTTTTAAGTCTGGTTTTGTGGAACTCTTTCACTAACGAGTGAACGACTTTGACTGGTTAAGCAAGGCGAAAAGTAAGCGTAGCTTTTGATTTCATTATGGGGATCACACCATAGCTAATGAACTCATAACATTGGAGATAGAAGCGTTTGAGTTTTATAGTATTGGACATTATTACAATATTGTTCAAAAGGTTGTGGTTCTATGAGCTGTTCTACATAACCTTTATTTTTCTGAAGCGTAAACTAAGATTATTACACGCTTTAACCATTTGAAAGTTCAGTGGTTTTAATTTGAGGTGCTCAGTAGGGCTTATCCTCGTTTGATTACCCACACATGTTTGGGTCTGCTCAAATCGCAGTACAAGTCAGAATGACTGTAGCTTGGATTGTAATTTACCCCGATTATATTATAGTTGATGAAAAATAGTAAGTGTTACTTACGGTTTGGTGATGAGCCGGAGCTAAACTACGAACCAGCACTTGAATCCGATACCGTTGGTAGGTTATCATCTTCTTTTTCCTGTTTTTATTCCGCTTCTTCCATCGTTGGGGCTGGACCAGTATAACTATCAATTTAAAGAATCTAAAATTCAACTGAAACAGTGTGAAACAGTTAAAATATTTCATTTATATCTAGAACCAGCGGTTGCACTGGCTATAAACAAAAAATAATTAGTATTGAAGCGAACGGTAACACCGTTAAAATATTTTTAGTAAGTATATATAATTGCACATGAACTTACTAGTTGGTTCAGGACTTTACCTGAACTTTCACCAGCATGACGCAGTCAGTAAAGTAAATATTTCGTACTTACGACCGCTCCGGATGAAAATCCAAACGCCAATGAAGCCAAGTTGCGCTAGGCGCACTACCTGGGGTGATGGTTGACATTTGAGGGGAGCGGAAGGGGCGGAGTCGACGCTGATTGGGCGAGGAGAGCGGGCGGACCAATCACAGCATGACTTGTTCGGAACGGAAGTCGAGTACGCTACTCTCATGTATAATTAGGTTTCGAATTACGGTACAGTTGTTTAATGCTGCATTTTGGGTATTCTAAAAGCTAGTATTTCAAGTTTAAGATCCAATTTAGAAAATAC
Source organism: Selenia dentaria (assembly GCA_917880725.1). Classification (NCBI taxonomy): domain Eukaryota; kingdom Metazoa; phylum Arthropoda; class Insecta; order Lepidoptera; family Geometridae; genus Selenia; species Selenia dentaria. Next base: position 24,267,203 of record OU862879.1, read on the forward strand.
ACTGCTGCATGGATGTTTGTTTCACCTTGGACAAATTATTTACAGGTAAGAACTTCTATAATAATTAAGGGCATTTAAATTGTACCCATAATTGAGTATATTGTTATTAAACAAATCAATTCGTCCGCTTCGCCGGCCGCTGCCGTGACACGCTCGCTTCGCTCGCTCGGCTCGCGCTCTGTTGTGGTCACAGTTCTAACCTAACCCACTTTTCTTGAAGTTCTAATCTAGCCTATTTTTTTTATTTATTTATCATTAATTATTAATCAAGCAAGTTCAAGCCCAGGGTTGTGCAAAAAATTACGCAACAGATACGACTTTTAATAAACAAGTGAAATGTTTGTTAGCACTCAACTGTTTGCCTGAAGAAAAAATCCCTGAATAATTTCTTAATCTTTTAAATTATATAGAAGATCCGGATTGGCAACGTTTGGCTCAGTGGTTTGATAAAAACTACATCAAAGGCACATCTAGCACGCAACCAAATTATGCACCAAGTTATTGGAGATAATAATTAAAATTAAAATTTCAGTTAACTTATTTTTGGAATATATTTTTTTACAAAATAAAGCATTTGCTTAATGTACCTATATGTTACTTAAGAAAATAAAAAGTTGCCAAACAATATTTGACCAAGTGATTAAAATGCGAAATATAAATTTGCTAAAGATTCTTTCGGGAAATGAAACTAGCGCGAAAAGTTTTTTGGGAGGTAAAATTTGACGAAAACTATTTTGCCGGAAGGACCCCGCTCCCACCACTACACCAAGACCAAGCGAGTGAAGCCGCTAGCGGGTCAGCTAGTTCGTTGATATAACTAGTGATTCAGTGATGTAAAAGCAATCTATATACGTATCTATATACGTAATAATACGTTATCTAATATAACGACGTTGCAGGTTCAGTTGTTGGTTTTACTAATATGGTTATGTATGTTCCAATGTTGTATTTGTGGTTATGTTTTTGCATCAATGAGTTCATTTTACCTTTGTATCATACACATTGTAATAACAAAGTGATACACGTCTTCTACAATACCACATATTTATCACTATTTGGTTTGTAGTTGTGAAAAAGCATTCAAAATCACGAGATGGCGGGGAAAATGTTCAACAATGGCTATCCGAAATAAGTCAACATTCTGGGAAATTGTACATTTTGGGATTTCAACATTATGAGAATTCAGCTTATTGTTCCTAAACGCTTTGATTTTGTTTAATTTTCTTAGTGTTTCTTCGAGTTTACGTATAATAGTGGTGGATTACTTATTAACCGTTAATTGTTCGTAATGGTCGACGAGTGTAGGCAAAGTGACTAGAACCATGAAACGTTGCTTGTGTGTTTTCCTCGTCACCTTAGACAGTTATAGTAATGAATCAACCTCATTACCAGAACGTAACATAGACAGGACAGTGGATTTACTTAATGACAGACTTATTTATGTAGACTTGACTCTGATTACTTGAATAAATCTTACTTGATGCAACTTATGTATTAACTATTTAATTTGAGGAATGGCCAAATGTAAACCTTAATTAAAGTACCTATAAAAAAGCTTTCAAACTATGAACTTCATAACTTACATTCCTCATTCAATGATGATTGTTTATCAAAAATACATCTGAAATGTTTAACCCAAGTATAGATTTTTAAATTTCTACATTGAAAAATACAAGAATTACATACAAACCTTCATTGTAGAACGTACTACTATTTATTTTATGCCTTCACCCCTTTCACTCTCTATTTCATCTAAGTACAATTGGAAGGATTTAACTGATTGAAATAATAAACCGAATTAAGATTTTTTAAGATTATTTTTCAGTTTACTAGTCTCGTGATTAAAAATATAGGACTAATAAAAAACTTTCAACCAACAATTTTGAATAGTACCGTAAACAAATATGTATACTATAATCTAAATTATAGAATTAGCATTTTCCCCGCAGTTTATCACGATTTTATATGTGTAATCGACATCTAAGCTTTAAAAATTGAAGTTATAAAAATAAGCCTACCATTGTCACAATTAGTCTCATATTACATTTAAGTAAACTAAGCATCGATATGAATAGATGAAAAACCCAAACCAGAGGCAAAAGCGGAAGCTTCGCTTTGCTCGAGTTTTTTTGTATCTTACCAATTGTCTGTCTTGCTGGATCTACCCCTTCAGTTGGCACATGTCTTTTACCACTTGTTTTCTTTTCACCCCTTCATTTAGAGTATTTTTACGTCGCCGTATAATTTTCTTACACTCAAGAAGGTATTAAACCTTTACAAAACTATTTTATTTATTAAAAAAGTAAGACTCAGTTAGTAATTCTAAAATACCTGTATGTCTAGCGTAGGATTGCTATCTAACGCCTTTGAAATATTCCAAGCAATCAAGGTGCCGAGTGATGTAGATTTTTTGCAATTAGCTTCTGAACCGTCACATTTACTTGGGTCCTGGAATCGCATAAGATAAGGATAAAGTATTAGATAAAACCTTTTTACATTAATTACATTAAACACCACACAAGATGACAGCGGAGACTACGTACATGTATGTACTTTATTTTCTACGATCTGATTACAGGGCCACAAGCTTGAATTTTAAAAGTATTTTTGTATTTTTAGATACGCAGTAAGTCTATTTGTTTTAGAGACATACAATTTCAACTGTATACACTTGACGATAAGGTCCCGAATGAGAAAACGACGTCTGCTCTGGCCTTTAAATTCGCAAACCGCAGATTTTGTACCGCAATTAAAGCTCTAGGCCAGCAGTTCTACTAACGCCTTCAGACTACAATTTAGCTAGTTTTCTCGAAAACCATTGTAACTTCCTTGAAATTCTTTTTAAACATTATTATCATTTCGAATACATTGGCTCACACAACATTACAATATCACAAACTTCGTTAAGACTTGTCCGAACTCGTAAGTTGTTGGCAGTTGGCAGTTGAGTCGGCAGAAAGTTCAACAGATTACACACAAAACAACTGTGTATCTGAAAAATAACTGCAGCCTGAGAAACCTGCTTTTGCAAAGGGGCGTGTGAAAAGGATTCTGTAGTAAATGCTACAGAGCGCAACCTGGGGCGCAACATTGTGCGTAGCGTGATCACGACGCAGTTGGTAGGTCTTTAAATATAAACCTAACAGCATTCCTACAGAGTGGGTAGGTACTGACCTACACAAGTCTGAATGCAAATAATGTAGGTATATCCCTTCAATTACGAACATGCTGAACGACGAAAGTGGGTTGAAGACTAACAAAATGCCGTTGAGTATTCCTATCCTGTTTTTATTTCTTTGAGGTAAATCTTTGCGATTGTATCCCGTATACCTATAAGAACTTTTGAACTTTATGTATGTTATTTTATAATGGATGGAAGTCCATGTCGGTCTTGTGTATCTACAGTTTTTGTGGTCATATGCGCTATGGCTACACATGAGTCATGCAGAGCTTAACAGTTCTGCATGGACTCTTCAGACGTTGTTTTTCGTTTATATTCAATCCGCAAATTTAAGCCTAGGCTTATTAGCTACACCCTCAAACAATGCTTGTACTGCCTATGCGTGTGTATGCGTTAAGTGTCCGCGGCGGTGCAAGAGTGTAAGCAAAGTGTACAAAATTATGAAACTTTTTGTGTTTTCCTCATCAACAGTGTTAGACGGCTTCTTATGTAAGTAAATATAGTAATACATAGCTACCTCTACACAAAACCGTGATTTACACAAGACTGTGACTTGACTACCCATTGAAAAGTTCTCACATTGATGCAACTGTAACATTTACTTAACTTCAGGAACGGCAATGTACAACTGTATGAGCTCACTTAAAAAGGAATAAAATATCAACAACAGATTGCGGGTGTTTAAAACCAAATGTTGAAAATAATACTAAAATAGTCAAGAACCCACGGGCCCTACTCCCACTTCTAAAAGTCGTCATATTAAACCTTACCATTAAATTTAGTACCACCGTCAATATACGAGTAGCAAGCGATTAGAGTAGCAAGAATAATAATGGATTACGATAGACGTTTTGATGACGTATTATCAAATAGTGCACTCAATTCGCGTACTTTGCAACTGCGTTATTATTATATTCGGGTTAAGTATTATAGGTATTGATCCTGGAACGCACCATTAGGATCGATTTCGTCTAAAAAAGAAATACGCCGTAAATATTATTGAAGTAAAATGTTCGACGTTTTGTGTCGAAAGGAAGTATGATAGTAAGTGTGATATTATACTAAACTTATTACAAAACGCTCCTGATTTAAGATGGTTTCATAAAAGGTGAGAGTAGGCCTTTGGTTCGTATTTTACACCCACATATATCTGAAGAAGTTGAAATAATTTACCTTTATGCCTTCATAACAATTAAGTAATCAAAACTTTACACATACCTTTATGCTTTCCATCTTTTCGTTCGCGCAGAAAGGGTTAGAAGTTCTGCATCCATTACATTGAGCCATTAAATTACAAAAGTACTGTTTTTTTAATGGTTTCCTACTCAGTGATTTACCGTCAAGATATAATGGGTTAAAGTATACTATTTAATTATTAATTCTCATATAACACTCCATAGTAATTTTGGCTTTGGCTCCATATTTATTTTGACAATGTCAAACTTCGTAAGCAGCTGAAAAAGAAGAAAGCAGGCCATTCACCAAGGACTGTCTATGATAGATCCACTGACAATCAATCTTCTTTTCAAGCATAATCAATCTGAACCTTCGTAGTTACTCGTTCTAAAAAAATTCATAATGCTGGCCTCAGATAGCCGGTATGGCTCTCTGGATTCATAACCTGAAATTCATATTCTTAATTTCGGCACCTTGCCTCACACATCTCTTTAAAAAATCAGATTGATCAGTAGTCTCGTGATTCCCGGCACACGCACACGTCTTTATGGAAGAGGAATCAATACTAATCGCATTAAAGTGCTCGGATGCTTTGACAAAACCACTTACAATTTTATTCCAACGCTCTGTCAGAGAAGGTGTTGTTCCCAAACTATGGAAGTCTGCATTAATAACACATAAAAGTGGTAGCAGAAATGATGTTACAAATTATAGGCCTATCTCAAAACTATGCATTTTCGCCAAATTACTGGAACGATTAGTTTATAATCAAGTGTACAGTACTCTTTCTGCTTCTTTTATTCCGGAACAACATGGTTTCCTCAAATATCGATCAACAACATCTAATTTATTATCGTTCATTGATTACACAACCTCAAACATGGATGCAGGTGGGCAAGTTGACTTTGTATTTACCGATTATAGCAAATGTTTGATCGTATTGACCATGTCTTCCTCTTACGTAAACTCTTCTATGCCGGAATTCATGGCGATTTGTACAGGTGGTTTATTTCATACATTGAGAACAGATCCCAGGCTGTTGTGCTTAATGGTTATTCCTCGACATGGAATCACGTACCATCTGGGGTACCACAAGACTCTTTGTTAGGACCGTTGTTATTTAATATATTTATCAATGATATAAGTAGTTGTTGCCAGCATTTCAACTTTCTCTTGTATGCAGATGACATGAAAATTTTCAAACAAATTAACAATATCAATGATTGTCACCTTTTGCAACAAGACTTACACAGATTTGAAGGATACTGTTGCCGAAACAGACTGGATCTTAATGTTGCAAAGTGTCAGTCTATAACTTTTACACGGAAAACTAATATCACAAAATTTAAGTATAAACTCAAAGATCAGGAGCTTGAAACCGTAGAATCAGTGCGGGATTTAGGCGTGATTCATGCTGCAAAGTTAACTTATGCGAAACATATTAACTACATTGTTACGAAAGCCAACAAATCTTTAGGATTTATCAAAAGATCTTGTTCGCAATTCGATAATATCAAAGTAATCAAAGTTCTTTATTGTTCCTACGTGCGTAGCATCCTCGAGTATTGTTCACAGATATGGGATCCCCAATATGATGTTTATATTAACAGACTTGAATCTATTCAGCGCAAATTTATGCATTATTTGCAATTTAAATGTAAGATTTATGACGACACTTATAAGTCGAGATGCAGGAGGCATCACATTCTACCTCTCCACGTGAGACGCAATATCGCAGACATATCTTAACTAACTAAAATAGCACAAAGTCAGGTAGACTCACCGTACCTCCTCTCTAAGATAACTCAAAGTTCCTACAAGATCCTCGAGACAAAACAACCTTCTTCATGTTCCTCTTAGTTCTACCAATTACAGACAGAACTCGTTCTTCATAAGAACGGCGAACAATTTTAACAGACTGGTTGACTGTCCTGAGTATGATTTGTTTAATTCTTCAATAAACTTTTATAATAAAACTATTACTTCACAATGGTTTGACGCGACTTCCCAACTGTCTCACTAGCATTTCTTGTTTACATCTAAAGTATATCGATAAAAACACTAAGGGTTAATTTTATGTTATGATATTTTTAAGTATCGGCACTTTTGTAATTATTTATTTGCACTGTCAAATGTTATAGCAGACAAGTAGGTCATAGACGTGTATATGCGAAAGCATGTAATTGGTGTTTAGTTGTAATTTTTCTTAGAATACTTAGTTAAGTAGCACTGTTTGCTTTCCGAAGAAAATAAAATAGAAAATAAAAATTACTTTTGGCTCTACATAATAAAAAAAGGAATGCACACGCAAATACTGGATTCATCCTTTAAATGTGAACAGAGTAAAGGAGAGTCAGTTTTTTAATGGGATAGGTTGGCAAACGAGCAAGCGGCTCATCTGATGGTAAGTTATTCTGTCGCCCACGGACATCAGCAATACCAGAGGTCTCGAGGATGCGTTGCCGACCTTTGAGGAAGGATGATCGGAAGGAAGAAATAGAAGGGGAGAGAGTGCAGGGGGAGGGGGAAGGAGAGAGAGAACGGGGAAGAGGGAATTAGCAAGCTATGTTGTCAGTATCACATTACGGCGAGAAAATTACAACTGTACCCTGACAGATTCTTCGATTACTACAGAATGTCAGTAGCATCATATGATGAATTGATAAATTTGAGTCGCAGACAACATGCAACTCAAGTTAGAAGAGTATGTTCTATTTATTATATACATTAATGACCTACCAAAGCCACCGCTATACACACAAATTAGAAGAGCCATTTCCGCTGAAGAAAGACTTAATTACTTTAAGGTAAGATTAGTTACAACACCTAGAATCATTACAAATGCGTAGAACGATAACTTCTCTAAGCGTTTTTTACCGGTTGTTTCATGGCGAATGTTCTGAAGAGCTTTTTAATCTTATTCCTTCCTCACCATTCCGATCCCGAACTACTCGTTCCGGCCTAGCATTGCATCCATATACTGTTCAAAACTTCATACCACGAACCAAAAAGTTTGGCAGTTCCTACCTGTCGTGTAAGTAAATTGTAGAATGCTTTGCCGGCGTACGTATTTCCTTGCAGCTATGACCTTGGGTCTTTCAAGCGGGGCGTGAACAAGCATAAAAAACTTTATATACTCATGTTTTAAAGCAAAATAAAAGTAGGTGGGATAATTATTTTAATCAATAAGTACAGTTTTAATTTGTTTGAATCAATAAAAATAACCTTCATGCAGTATCACATTCAATTAAAAGTCAAATAATTATTTAGCAGCGTTTTATATTACTATTGCGGCATCTATCCCGGTTTTACTTTATTCATAATCTGATTTCAGTATGTGTGTGCGTGCCGCTCTATTAAAATGTATGGGAATACGTGCCTTATGAAATCATAATCTTATGTTCCGATCCGGAATTCAGAACGCTCATCAGTATCATTCACAGATGATCTGAGAAATTCATCATCTGAAAAAATCTGAATGTGTGTGGTGCATGCTGATTTTGTATGGTATTACGGGCTTTCTGAATTAATAATATGAATTCAGATTATGAATCCGGAGAGCCATTCCAGATGTATGAGGCCAGCTTAAACGTACCTGTGAAAATACACTTTGCTTTTAACTTGTCGTCTATTCTCTGTCTATGACCTTTAGTTTTTTTTTTTTACATTACGGAACAAGCATGAGGTCCATCTGGTGTTAAGCGGTAACCTCTGCCTATAACAGATGCATTTCGTCCAATGCACCCATCGCCCGGAGATATTAAGTTTTTCAATCTCATGTGCTAACTTCACCGGCAACCACACCACCATCAAACCGGAACACAGCAATGGGAATGTTACTGCTTCATGGTAGAAATACATATGGTGGCAATACTTCCCCGAACAAACTCGTTCACAAAGAGTCCTACTGCTGCTATTGCGTATCTCATTTTATAGTTAAGTAGCTACGAATAAATATTCGTAGGTTTATAGTAATATTCACCTTGCGAAGTGTATCGATTATCTGTCAAACCTAGAACCTAGTTAGTCACATCAAATGTCAAACTTAGCAAATAGCCCTGCGGTTGACCTAAACCATCGCTGGATATCATACAAAATAAGTAGGTAGGTACAAAACACTTAAGCACTTTCACTAATATTGCAATTTCTGATTTACTTACTTAATAACTATATTCTTTATTTAAATATATACCTAAGATACCATCTGCGTTATTGTAACTGGCTAGATTACCACGGTAAATTTATTTGAAGATTCAGTATTAATTCATCAGTGTTTATTTTGAAATTGCGTTTACTTGTGCATTATAAGTATTTACCACAGACTATAGGACTTATGTGTTTACATAACTATGCAGTTGTACATTAATATGTATATTTTATAGTCATGCATATTCTACTATGTAGTGTTAAATAGTAATTATTGATTCCGTTATTTACTTAAATGTTATAAATACCTGCTAGGTATTCATCCAAAAAAAATAATAAGGAGCTCGTTTAAATCAGCAACGCAAGTTCATTATAATATTTTATTTATAATTTTGTCCGTTTACGATCGTAAATGTCTACATAGTATTACTGTTCTAAATTTAAAGTTATGTCTGTCCACAAAACATATTTTTTCTTAAGCAAAATGCTCACATAGACCATAGATACAATTAAAAATTCATACTTTGACCTTTACTGGATTTATGTGATAAAATATACAATAAATTATTAGTAAACCATCGATAACTAAGTAAAGTTTAAGATTGCACAAATATTAACTTACTAACTATAATTTTATTTTCATACCTACCCTAATTATGTTCGAAAATAAAAAAAAAAGTGCAATTTGAAAAATAACCACCAACTTCCATTCTATTCAGTTATTGGAGTGTTTCCTTAAAACTACTGGACCGAATTTGATGAAATTTAAATGGGACCACACGGGTAGCACCAGCTTTTAAACAAAACTTAATTTTGAGAATCGGTTCACCCAGTCGAAAGGAATTATGAGGGAACAAACATAATAAATAAAAATACAGTAGATTTGAGTACCTCCTCCCTTTTTTTGGAAGGCGGTAGAAAATATGAGTGTATGGTACCTACTCACTACAAATATAGTGTGAGCTAACTACATTGATATAATATACAGGCTCAGGACTAACCCCATCTTTAGTTTGATCTGAGTATAAGTCCTAATGTATGGGTAACCTTATGATTTCTTAGGTGTTCGTGATTCTTATAGATACATTGTAATTAAACAACGTTAAACGGATTAAATCGCGTATAATTATGTATTATTATGTATAATTAATCATATAAATCATATAGTAATACTTATCTACATTGTTATAAAATGTAGTACTGTAAGCTTTTAAAATTATGGAATGTAATATATATCGTATTGCATGCGACAGTACACATCGAGAAGATGACACTACCTAAAGACTATTATGAAGGCGATGAATTTTGCGGTCTGCAAATGACACCAATAGCCACATTCGCATTTGAATACTATCTCAAAAGCATTTCTATTTCATAAGCATTACTACAGAAACAAAGTCGTTAAGGACGCCTATTTTTTCTCATTATACAGTGGCAAGTTTTATAATCTCGTGAATGATTAATGTTGTGTAAAGTTACAATATTACTAATAACTAAGCCGTGGAAGAGTCGATGCACTGGACACAAAAAACTAAAGACTGTGCAAACCTGCAGCAAGCTTAATGGCGCCAAAGCTATCTCCCGCGGCCGCGCCGGCGCCGGAGCTCGCTGCATGCCTTCCCGACGACCCGGTCGGCAGCGTACGAGCCTTCTAAGTAATTCCAAGTAGATACAGCATTAGGCCGGTGCCTGATGGTTGCTATTTTTAGACTGAGCTCCCTGCCTCCATGCCAACCAACAACCGTCTACATGCCGACTATGGTAAGACGCCATCGCCATGGTAATCATGTGATACGAATAGCCCCGGTGCAGTTAAGGAGAACTTAATCGGTTTTCGTTTTGTTCGTTAGTTTAACATGAAGATTCTATAAATAAAAAGTGCCATTAAACATTATATAAAAGTAAAATAGGAATGAACGAAGTATAAGAAAGCTATTAAGTAAACTAAGTAGTTAAATATTACCCGATTCAGCTATCAGGTGTCCGGATGTTTTATCTAATCTTTTTAAGTAGGTAATATTTTTAATGTGCATTGAATACTCGTTAAACAAGAATAATTCCGTTTCTAATTATTTTTTGTTTATGTATTTTATGCATTTAAAGTACTTCATCTTCATCTTTTTAATTATCGTACTTATTATTTATTTCTATACTAGCCCTTTGATTATAGAGATCTTATATTTTGAGTACAACATTTTTTAATTATTAATTTGATTTATAAAATTTTCATTCATTTCATTCGCGTTGATCAAAGATGGCGTCACATATTTCCTCACAGGATTTCGTGACGTAAAGAAAATGTTAATATATGTTTTATAAGTGCCTACCGGTGAATAGTTAATTTATTATCTTAAGGCAAAAACCTAAAAAATATTTTCGACACTTAAAAAAATCTCCAGCATTATGGTATAACATCAACATCATTCACAATGTTGATTATTTCATGACGAAACTGTTTCTTGACATTTTCGTCACGGGACAACTTTTTGAGAAAGACTCATGTATGAGCATATAGGTACGATTAGGTACTTCCATTTCGGTATTGCAAATTAATAGAAATGTACTATTTTTAGCACTACTTTTCGTTATGTCAGTATACTTGTTTTCTTATAAAAATTAATTATTATTGTATACAGGTTTTTTTCAAACAAAACTTTGATTTACTATACTAAGTACTTAATGAAAAATCAAACATTATTCGGTACATTGGGTGTACTTAGTTATATGTATGTACGAACATTGCACAACTAAAAAGTATGTGTTTTGATGCTATTGTTGTGTTCACAACTGCAAAAAGTGTACGAATAGACGATTCCACTCAGTCTTTACAAAGATACATCTGGCAAAAACATTCGATTCTACTACAAATTAGGATGCCTAAGTAGTATCTCTAAGTTGCATGATTCGTAATTTTCAATATATAACCTACTTTCATTCATGTTTTATGAAGACCAGATGAACGGTTTGAAAGTATTATTAATGGATGGTTCTTAGTTTTTATGGTAAACGTCGAAAGGTCCAAGTAGATTTGGAGACTTCACTTTGCTTAAACATAAAGTTATACCCTTATGCAAGAAAAGTTTACAATACATTTATCCACGCTGATCGTCTATGGTACATAATGATAATATACTACAATTAAGTTTTTTTAAATACAATTGCATTAACAAAAAAATGTCGACGCAATGTCAAATCACCTAATGTGATTTAAATAACCAGTTAGAAAAGATACCACCTATATAAAAATATAAAACAGTTAACAATTGGCGAAGAAATTGTGTAACGTACAAACAAAAAAATCTAATTGCCAGAAATAACTCCTTTTTGGAATTGGTTAATAATAGTAATACTATACTCAAACTATCTGTTCTATAAAATATAAATTATCTTTGCCACTAACGCATCTTTCGTCAAACACGTTTAACAACGACAAAATATAATACAATCACATTTTATTTAATCCATCTTGTTAGGCAATAGTTCCAAAGGTCATTAGTGACCTTAATTATATTCGTAAGATGTCTGTTGCATATAATAATTAGTAATTCAAACAAAATAAATAAGGTAAAATGAATACGAGATTATAATTATCTGAGAACAATTAGACACAAAGAGCGTAAGCGGAAACGGAAATCTTTGAGCGCAAGCACTTCATGTACGAGTACGTGCACTACAGCAAAAAAACCAAGCAACATACCATACATACCGGTTTGTACAAACTTATTAAACAAGGACAAAACGCAAGCAGTTTGCGAACAGATTATTTAAAATATCGTCGCATTCGGAGTATCCTATTTTATACCTTATTTACTTGTATAAAGAGATGGAGAAGCCTGACTACTACTCATGACAGCTGCAGCGGCACTAAGACCTTTAAAGATTTAAAGTACTTTCCAGTCCCTACTCAATTATGCTTGTCCACCAGGAGCATAGATGTGTTAATGCCGTTCCCCCATTTATTTCACTGGCTACATTATGGCCAAATGTCCAACGTGAAGCGGGTTATCTGATACCAGAAGTAGAACCCACAACGGACTTTTGAGTGTTTTCGTTTACTATTCCTCAAGTTAATGTCTTAAAATGTATACTTGCATCAAGTGATATCTGTATTCAAGTTAGTCAAAGTCAAGTCACGGAGCTAAATAAGTCTGGCGTTAAGGCACTGCCCAGTCTAAATCATGTTCTAGTAATGCGATGGGTCCATTACTAAAACATTCTAAAGGGATAACAAGGGAAACGCATAAACTTTCATGATTTTGTACACTTCGCCTACACTCGTGCGGTGTAGGTATCGTTAAGAACATTACAATAAAATCCCAAAACACATAATATCTGAGCTCACAGAGGGAAAATTTAAGTAGACTGTAAAAAATGTTTTAATAAAAAGCTTATTATAAAGTCCGACATTATATAGAAGACAAAGATGCTTGGGATACTCCACTTTTGGCAAGCTGTCATTCTGCCACCTGTAATATTAGTAGTACCTAAGTAGAAACATTGTAAACATCTATCTAAAAAGAATTGCCCAGAGTTTCTTGTCGCTTCTTCTCGGTAGGCTCTATATATTTTGGAACGCGGCGGTAAAGTCTAGTACATTAAAATGAAAAATTGACGTTCATAAGTGCGTCTTTGATGCCTATATTGAATTCTTGATTTTGACTTTGACTTTGAAAAAAGCTCTTAATGGTTAAACATCCCCCACTATTACACTTCAAAACTAGAAGAAACACTAACCTCAATTTTAACTAATTAAAACAAAATCTATGTTTTGTATTGTTAGATATTTTTTCGCCCTTCCAACAATGGACTTGTGTAGAAGAAATAATGATATCACCTTTAATAAAACTTTCGCTTTTTGTGTTAAATTTTTATAACAAAAAGGTAAAATATATAAGAAGGTATTGCAAGTTTAGAAAGAAAAATTCATGTCCTTAGACGGGATTCGAAACCGCGTCTTCCGACAATCCGTGTTAGACGCCATGACTGCTAGGCCAACGAGGCTAAACGTTCGAGCATCGACTTTAACTCACTATATGATTTTAACCATCTTATTGGGGTGATGCGACATTATATTGAACAGCATTATCCAACCGAATTAAGAATTTTTTGAATAACAAGGTAAGACAAGGTTCACAAAAAGTATTTTGTAAAAATGTAAAAGTTTAGTAATAAAATATATTTTTTGTTGTGTTTGACCGCGCATACATTTTCACTGATTGATTCTGTTTTTGTTGGATAGGCTAAAATTACCTGCGCCTAATTATTATTAATAACATATACGTCATTAACATCACTCATCATTACATGCTCCACGGTTCGTAGGTTTCTGGGGATATCATTACATACACCTAAATACTGCATACTACTGTGATATGATAAGTATCTCTGAAGATATTTTCCACAGCACCTTTTTTAATTTATGCCGTGCGCTTCCCACCCGCCGCGGGGGAGATAGTGTGTCTCAATCCCACTAACTCCTCGTTTTTCCTTTTATTAATATTTTCTAAGCATGTTCTGGTCAAAAGCCTATAGGACGCATCGTTTCCTACTTTCGCATAATTCAACATGAATCATTATTCTCCGTACTTTTACTATTTCAATTATTATACGAGTATTAAGTACAAATCTACACTAATAATATTATAAAGAGGAAAGATTTGTTGTTTGTTTTAATTGAATAGGTTCCGAAACTACTAGACAGATTTGATAAATTTTATTTATATTTTTTATTTATTCTTTCACCATTAAAATCCTACATTATTCTTGATGGACATAGGCTTTAGAATATTTTCAAAAAGTTAGGGATCCGTATGAAAACTTTGATAATGTAACCAAAGGTGTGAAAAAATACCCCCAAAATTCCTTACCTATATAGGGTGTTTGGTAGAGGGACCGACAAACCAAATGAGCATGTTCGGGGGACACTTAGAGAATACAAGTTGGCAAAAAAAATCCCCGACCCCCCAATATGTTTAACTTATTTTAGTGATTTTTCCCTTTTTCTCCGAAATTGTACCTATTTACCACCATAACATTTGTAAAATCTGTTTTAGACCGGATGTTTTTAGTTGAATTTGGTCTCGAATACACCTTCAGGCCACGCAAAGCAAAATTGGATACAAAACAGAGCTATCTAACTGATTTAGTTAAAAACAATTGGGGTGTCGGGGATTTTTTTGGCCAACTTGTATTCTCCAAGTGGGACCCCGAACACGCTCATTTGGTTTGTCGGTTCCTCTACCAAACACTCTGTATATCGCCTATGCCGCGGAAACTATTGTCAAGAGCAATCAATAGAGCAAAGTAAATCATCACAATTTTATATAATTAATAACAAACAAGTATGTAATACCATATTTCTAACTGTTACTGTTATGTCACAATAACTAATTTTTCATGTTAAAATATGCAATCATAACGCCCCGGTACAAACTGTGGGCAACATTATTCGTACCTTGGTGTTAATCCTTATCTAATAATAAATAGGAAAGATTTGACTGTTTGTTTGTTTGTAATGGATGAACGCAAAATCTACTTAACCGATTAAAAAAAATATTTCACTAGTAGAAAGCTAAATTATGCCTGAATAACTATATTTGCTATTATTTACTATCTGATTTTTAATTTTTTCATCACCATCATCATCCAGGACTACGCGGGTGAAACCGCGGAGCTAATCTAGTAATGTGAAGAATAGTATTGAATTTCGAAGTTTCTTATGGCGGCATGACGAATATCTTCCTCTGAGCGATTTGACAGCCCATTGTTATAAGTACCTAGTTTTTAGCATTGTTTTTTCTAATTTGAGTTATTAATGTAGTGTCTCAATAAAGTGTTATCTATCTATCTATCTATCTACCTATGTAAGTTTTCGAAGTAGAGTTGAGTACTTAATACTGGTATCAGCACCAGTTATGCTATAGAAACAGTTAAGCCGGCTAACAACTCGTTTGGTGGTATTTAACCAACCAGTAAACCTGGTAGAGTGCGTGCCGGCGGGACGGCGACTTCGGCGACACTGTGTCGCAACAAACATGTCACAGCTCTGCATTCAACTTGACAATCGAGGGCAAAATTAATCAATAAGAAGATCCGTTATTTGTGAATGTGCGGGACGAGTACTTACCAATTCTAGGTCTTGGTTTTTTCCAGTACGGTCATATTACACATTTAATTTAATTGACATATATACCGATAAGCACGCTAAAATGAATTAAAAACTGGCTAAGTGCGATTCACACACACACCAAGGGGTCAGTACACAAAAAGGTACTAGTTAATATCCGTGACTTCAACCGTCGAGACATCATGATACCCGTTTATACAGAGCTAGCTGTTCTCCGTGGTTTCACCCGCGCGCTGATGGATGATAATGATGATGATGAATCTTATATAGCCTATGTTACTCAGGGTGAATGTAGCTTTCCAATGGTGAAAGAACTTTTGAAATCGGTCAAGTACTTTTTGAGCCAATAAGTTACAAACATACTTACATACAAATCTTTCCTCTTTATAATATTAGAATAGATGAATATTAGTTATAATATCTGTGTTAGTCTGGGAATATGTTATCTCTAACATTGAAATTTATAGAGAGAAAAATTCACATCCTTGGACGGGATTCGAACCCGCGTCTTCTGACTATCCGTGTCAGACGCCATTGACCAACTAGGCCACCGAGAATCTGGTCCGAGCATCGAATTTTAACTCTCTATTTGACTAACCGTATTGCGGGGACGGAGCGACATCTATTGGACAGTTAACAGTACCATCCAACCGAAAGAAGCATTATTTAGAAATACTTGAACTTTCGCATTGACATCGCAACCTTTGTGATTTTTATAGTATTACTTTTCAAAGCACTAACGCCTGCTTTAGCGATCTCAAACATTGAAATTTATAGAAAGAAAAATTCACATCCTTGGACGGGATTCGAACCCGCGTCTTCTGACTATCCGTGTCAGACGCCATTGACCAACTCGGCCACCGAGAATCTGGTTCGAGCATCGAATTTTAATTCTCTATTTGACTAACCGTCTTGCGGGGACGGAGCGACATCTATTGGACAGTTAACAGTACCATCCAACCGAAAGAAGCATTATTTAGAAATACTTGAACTTTCGCATTGACATCGCAACCCTTGTGATTTTTACCCCTTGTGACTTTTGACCCTTTGACCCTTGTGATGTTATATCTATTCCAAATTGTCTATAAATCCTTTTAAACGTTTTAGTGTGAAGAAGAAGCAAACTTACACTCACTCAATCGTCGCCCCTTTGCTCTCAACCTATCGCAACAATACCAATATGTATTTTTTTTCAATTTGTCAACAAGACCGTGCCGAAAACTTCGCCCAAAAAAAATTAATTATAATGTCAAGACTTAAGCTTGATTTTTCAATAGTCGAGTTTTAGTTTTAGAAGTTATTTTCATTTAAAGTGTTTTGGGGCTTTGGCATAGACCACAATATATACTAGGAAAGGCTTTGGCAGAGCCACGTCTAGTTTTTTCTAGTTATCTACTTACCTTTATTTTAAAATCCCTGTTCAATGATAACACATATGGGTACATGGTACACAGATGGTATGGGCCCAAAAAAATATTTTGTTCTTGAATGCATGCCCCTTAGGGGGTGTAATGTAACGTCACATAACATTACCTATAACCAGCGGACAAACAAGATGCATCTAACGACACCTCGCTTGTCAAATAGTACATGGTAAGTATTTTAGAAGTTATACGGGAATAGATACATACCGGCCAAAACATAATCCTTCTTTTTGCTTCGCCGTAGTAAAAATGGGCATTATTATTTGATCCTCTAAAATCCTAAGTGATCTATAATAAATGAGCAGTTTCATGTTCTTATATACGAAATTCATATTTGGTATAAGTACAAAAGTTATTTTCGATCCACTTTTATTTTTTTAATCGGATTATAATATCAATTGATTTCATGTATTTTGTGTCTCACAGAAAGAGGATCAGTAATAAAAATGCTATTTATATTGTTTTCCTTACTGTTTCTGTAAAATGAACACGATCATTTAATTACATGCCTTTTTTATTAGTCAAGTTATTATAACCATAAAACAGTACAGGAAACAATACTAAACTCATTGTGTCAAACCAAATTTATAATAAAGTAGGACAAATTACTTTATAATATACATAAAGCGAACAAAAAAACACAAAAAAAACATAAAAAAGATACAAATACATTTGTATGTTACTTATTAAAAACTGAAATATTTTTATATTACGAGTAATATATGCTACATCACCGTAAAAGAATTTAAAAGAGAAAAGTATATGTAAATGAATCTATGCATGTAAAAAAAAACAAATAATATATTTTAATAAACTGTAAATATTACCTATGCCTTACGTAGGTATATAGAGCATAATATATATATATATATATATATATGAGAGTGTATGTATCAAATGAGATAATTATATAATTATAATTCTGCTTAAGAGAAATTATGAAAAATTCTGCATTGACATGATATTAAAGACTATTTAAATAATAATTGTAATTCATTCTGACTGTATTTTTTCCCCAACGGGCTATTTGCTGTTTACCTCAACCGGCATTTACATCGTCACCGGAATAGTCCCGTACGGAACCCTAAAAACGAGCACTTAAATAAAAAACAATTATGAAGGTCTTACTCTAACTTAGAGTTGTTTACCTTAACTGTTCATGTCATTGATATTAAAAAAGATGAATACACAAATTGATACAAAACAACCCAGAACTTCGTACTATAATCGCAGGTAAATTTGCGCCACACTATGACCGATCACCATCGTTGTTGGGTTGTTCCATGGGACCACTATTCACTGAAGAGAACTTCAGTGAATAGTGGTCTATGCGTATACTATAATATATTATAATAAGACGTCATCCGATACAGATACATAGAAAATCAAAGAAGTGAATACGTTAAATTAGTATTCGAATCAATGTCAATGTCAAATCTTGTTCAAGTGTCAGATATTAATTAAGTTCTTGAAAATAAATTAAATGTAATAAAATGAGTTTAGAAAACTTGAGGGTAACTGTGCATGGAATCACATTTATTTCTACAAATCAACTGTATTTGTAACCTTCAAACTATTAATAATTATCTAGGTATATTATATTCGGCCTATATCAATTTACTACATCCTTTCTATTTCTTGAAATGCTTTGGGTTTCGTTGCTGACAGATAACATGTATTTAAGTAGGTAGATATGTAATAAAAAAAGTAATTCAATAGATAAAAATCTAGCCATTTTTCATGGACTGAACAGTTTTGTTTTATATCTATACGTAATCGTTATTCATATAGTAAATTTAATTAATTAATAGCAAATCCACAGCATAGGGTAGTTTCTTCTTCAGTGGAAATAACGTCCCTTAATCTTTTGCATTTTGGCTATTCATTTGAACTGAAGTGCTTCACTAGTGGCTTCACATAGTTAGCTTGGCCACAGTATTATTTACTATTAATCTGTCCGAATCAGCAAGCCTCATTCGAGGCAAGTTTCATTCATAAATCTATTGTTATTTTTTGTCCTGATGCGTACAGATTAAGACTGTGGCTTGGCTACAGAATCTACCTTACTACGATCCACCAACATGTACCAAACCGGTTTTTATTGCTATATATGTTTACGGGACAGAGTATAGCCAGAGGTTGCATGTACACTCATTTAATTATCTTATAAACTTACTAGCTTTTGTTTCCGACTTCGTCAGTGCGAGGTTGGCTTTGGTGGTACCGAACCCTCTGGGCACTGCCCGCTGAATTTGAATAAAAATAGTAGTAAAGTAAGTAGTGAATAAGCATCCTATTGATTAATTCCGAGTAGAAACTATCAAACCATTCCAAATTTCATCCAAATCCACCGTGCCGTTCAACAAGTAACACTCACTCACACCCTCACACAAACTGCCACATCTCTATTATTAAGTGTGATACCAGCCATACAGTTCCTGCAGGCCAATTCTACTATTTCACAACGTTCAACAATCTATCCTTGTAATCGTCTGCGGTCCCGGCGACGCTGATCCCCCAGCAGAGGATCCCAACCCATTGGGGTTAGAGGAGACTACTTTCTAACCCCGTCTTCCTGAGGGGCGCACGGAAACACCGCGCGCGCCACCTCGGGGACACAGATGTTTGGACGGCGGACGCCCCCGCATACGCCGCCCCAGTCCCCAACTATGGAGGTCGGAGGAGGGCGTGAAAGATTAATCTCCGACGCCCTGGTCTCTTTTTGCGGATTGGGAGCTCAGAAAATATTTCCCGCTCCCTCTCCGCCACCTCCTTCTTCCCCATCACCTCCTCGCAGAAGGAGAGTGCCTCCACCCATGACCTCTCAGATCTCAGCATTGATGATATCAATGCAGGGAGAGAGAGGTCGTTTCCCACTGCTCTGACGAGGGCACTGCGCTCATCTGCCCAAGCCGGGCATGCCTCCAACGTATGCTGCGCAGTGTCCTCGACACAGTCGCAGTGGTGACACTCGGGCGTCGGTTCCCTTCCAGCTATGCGGCAGAGATACTTTCCAAAGCACCCATGCCCGGAAAGCACCTGCACCAGCCGGAAGGAAAGCGGCCCGTGCGCCCTGTCCAACCAATCCTCGAGGACTGGACGGACAGCATCCACGGTTCTGCTACCAGCCGTGGGGTGGGCCAGACGTTCCTTCCACTTCGCAATCAACGCCTGCCGAGCTTGAAGCTTGCAAGCATCGACCTCCCTCGGTGCCGGGTTTACACCTCGCAAGCTGAGATCTTTGCGCCATTCAAAAATAGCCGTATTGATCTCCGCCTCTAAATCCCAGGGGGGTGAATCTGCCAAAACACATGCTGCTTCAAAAGAGACGGTCCGGTACCCTCTTATGACCCCGACTGCCATTGCCCTCTGAGGTTTTCTCAGAAGAGCTATGGTGCTGTTAGTCAGGGCCTCCGACCACACGGGCGCTCCGTAGAGCGCCATGGACCTTACCACCCCCATATACAGGCGACGACTCCCCGCTTTGGGGCCACCAAGATTAGGCATCAGGCGCCTCAGAGCCGCTGCCGCTCCCATCAATCGGGGCGCCATCCACGCGAAGTGCTGCCGGAACTTCCACCGACTATCGAGATATAGTCCCAGATACTTAATCTGGGGCTTTACTTCGATCCTCACCTCCCCGATAGAGATGAAGGAACCCCTTGGTGGTGCTCGGCGGGGGCCATGAAAGCAGATAGCTCCCGACTTGCTGAGCTCCACTTGGAGTCCCAACCTCTCTATCCTCCTCACCACCTCAGCCACCGTCACCGTGGCAAGACGGGCTGCCTCAGATTAGGTCTCGCCCCGGGCAGTCACAAGCGTATCATCTGCATAGCAGATTATGCTGGCGCCCGGATTGAGAGTCCCTCGTAGCACCCAGTCGTACCCTATGTTCCACAGGAGCGGCCCAAGGACCGACCCCTGCGGAACACCACACGACATCCGCCTCTGCAGAACTCTTCCTCCCTGCCCTGGGTACGACACAAACCTGTCAGACAAGTAAGCCCCTACAATTCGGCTTAGATAAGGGGGCACACGGTGGAATTTTAGAGCCTCCCCTATACAGGCCCATGGCAGAGAGTTGAAAGCATTGGCGATGTCGAGTGACACCGCCAGCATCACCCCGCCGTGAGCTACCACCTCGTTTGAGTAGGTTTGGACGCGCTGGATGGCGTCGATGGTAGATCGGCCTACTCGAAAGCCGAACTGATTATCCGACAGGTTTGGACCCACCCCACTGAGGTGTCGGTTAAGGCGGCCAGCTATCACCCTCTCAAAAAGCTTGTCCGCCTCATCCAGCATCGCCGAGTGCGCCTTCTCATGCGACGATGATCTAGGTTATCCGGAGAGGTAGAGACATCGAATCGAATGTATAAATGATCCGACAACGTCTCAACCTCTTGCATAACCCTCCAACCTCGCACCATGCGCGCAACGGAAGGGGAAGCAAATGAGACGTCTACAATTGAACCCCCGTTCCATCGCACGCACGTGTTGGCCGACCCTTGGTTGAGAACCATGAGTCTGGTCATCGTTGCCAATTCCTCCAGAGCCTCACCTCGCGCGTCTGTCACTGGGGACCCCCATGCGAATGACTTAGCATTAAAATCGCCCAGAACGAGTGATGGGCGGGGTAACTGATGCCTAATGAGAGCACCTACCCCGTCCAAAAAAGACTCGAACTTGGCGAGGCTTCGGTTTGGAGAGAAGTAAACTCCAACCAGAACCATCTCTCTCCATTTAACTGCCACATAACCATTGCCCCTTGCTACAAGCGGCAAAGCTCCCAGTGCCGCCGAATATACAATGGCCACAGAGTCTTCACGGTCCCCAACCCAGTTCTCCAGAGGAGGGACAAAGTAAGGCTCCGCGACCACTGCTAATTCAATTGACCACTCCGCTATGCTCTGCAGGAGCAGATCCTGCGAGCGAGCGGAGTGGTTTATATTCGTTTGGAGGAAGCGATGCTCCATAATTATTACTAAGTACAGATCATCGCCTCCTCCTCCCCCACTTGTGACAGGGGACAGCTGTTGGCTGTTGGGGCGTTAGTGGCTGCCAATGCCCCCTTCCTTGGCTTAGGTGGAGAGCACATTTTGCTCCCTAACCTGTGCTCCGCCGGCCTGTTCGCTGCTGCGCACAGCGAACACCGGGGTTTTTCGGAGCATTGCGCCGCCTTGTGGTCAGGCCGACCACAGCGATAGCATTCATCGCTGCGGTCTATCTCTGCAGAACATTGTGACCGCACATGCCCTCTCTGTAGGCATCTAAAGCACTGTAAAGGTCTGGACTGCAGGATCTTAACTTGTGCTGCCACCCACCCGACCAGAAGGCGGCCTCCCTTCTCCAGACTCTTTGCGGCAGATACCGGGCACCGTACCCATACAGCCCCAATACCTCGAGAGTCTCTTCGTATTTCTCCTACCCTAATCGACTCCTTAGGACAACCACCACGCTCTGCGATGGCTGTGGCCACCTCCTCTACGGAAACTGAGTCGTCAAGGCCCGACACGCGCATCTCAGCGCATTTCGTGGGCCTTGATACTTTGACAAACTCCGCATCCAGAGCCTCCCTCAGCTTTTGAGCTAGGAAGTCCGCCTTCTCACCGCTGGTGGCACCTGGCACTTCCAGCATACAGGCACCGGTTACCGCCTGCCGGTACCGCACGCTAGTAATGCCGCAGGTAGAGAGATCCACCCTCCGCCGAGCCTCCGCTAGCACTTTTGAATAGGTAAGACCTTTTTCCTCAGCTCCTGGCAGCAGCGTTATCACGACTGCTGTCGAGCGAGGTGTGCTCAGCCTTACTGCATCCTTCTTCTTTTTAATTGTACCAGCGCTCACGGGCAGAACAGAAGATGGACGCTCGGGCGGGGCCTCTCTTTTCCTGCCTCTTCTCACGACGGTCGTCCAACCCTCATCCGAGTCAATAGTTGCCGGTTGTAGGGGGAAAGGTTGCGACTTTTTTGGAGTCCCCTTCGCAGGTTGACGACGAGTATCTACCCGCTTTGAGGTCCCTTTTGCAGACGCCTGATTGTCAGCTTTCTTCTTGGTCTTACCTACAACTGCCGGGGCCTTAAGTACAATCACCGGAGCCTTCCCAGAGTTGTTAGCCGCAGTCACCATTCTTGGTGCTGCTCTCGGTGCCACTCTCGGTGTCGTTTCTGCTGCCATTTTGCGGTCAGCAGCAAGCGGAGGCCGAACGCGTTTCTCAGGTAAGAGGCGCTCTTCTAGGGCCTCAAAACGAGCGCTCATCATGCCGCCGACCTGCAGCATAATTGCCCGAGACAGCTCCTCAACTGACCCTCCCCGCGAATGCAAGGGCTCCAGGTCCTCCATACTCTCTGGCAAAGTTTGCTGAGGTGGAGAGGATGGAGCTAATCTGGCCTGCGCTATCTCTTTGCGAAGCTCACCTACCTCGCACTGTAGGCGGGCGTTGTCTTCTTTCAATTTGGCCGTTTCCTCAGTGGAGGTACGGCTCTCTAAAACCATCACTGCAGCCTTTATTGAGGCCGCTGCTTCTTTTAAAGCACGCTGGAAGGTGCCTTTCAGGTTGCGCGACCTGGCTGCCATATCATAAATGATGGTAACATCGTCAAGCACCTGTTTAGACAGCGCTTCAGCTGTTCGGCCTTCACTCGCGTCTGTCCCGGCAAGTCTCAGCGCGTTCCTATTTGCCTCTGCACGGCGCGACTGCTCATCTAAATCTGTTTCGGCCTTGGCGCGGGCCTTCTCCCGCTTTTGTGCCAGTTCATCCCTCTTTGTGGTCTTAAGGTATTTCAAGACACCCTCCGAAGATGGCGTCT
Source organism: Selenia dentaria (assembly GCA_917880725.1). NCBI lineage: Eukaryota > Metazoa > Arthropoda > Insecta > Lepidoptera > Geometridae > Selenia > Selenia dentaria. The sequence goes on from OU862879.1 coordinate 24,291,060, forward strand.
TGAATACCTCCGACGTACTACCTTCATTGTCCGATTTGTCCGATTGCGAGACTAAACCGTCGCATCGGCGTCTTTTGGACCCCGCTTGTCTCCACACTGGGCTCCGAACAGACCGATCGGATGCCACCGTCCGCACACTTGCGTCTGAATCCGATGCAAGTGAGTTATTGTCGGATTCCATCTCCATCTTCTTCTCACTATCCTCCTTCGTCATCTTTCCTTTCAATTTTAAGCCTCTGGCTTTTCGAGGGGCTGAGCCCCCGTGGCGGATGTTGCCCCCCCCAGATACGACGGGGCAGAGTGCTGAAGCACTGAGGGATTGTGCGGCCTCGTGGCCGCTACCCTCCTGGGGAATATTTTCTTTCGCCGACATTTTCATGGTTTTTTCCTTTTTTTGAGGGGTGAGGTCCCCTTTTGGTGCTCTCGCGACCGGGCTCCCCCCGGCCATACATCCCTTGTGCGAGCACCCAACAGTGGGATTTGGAGACGCAATTTTTTTTTTTTTTTTGTAACACACAATGACAACACAAGACATACACAGACAAATATTTATTTGCAGCGATAACCTCGCCAGCCCTCCTCCAAATGGAGGATGTTGCCGATTAGGCTTCCGCTGTGAATATCCTATTCCCTTCTGATCTTTGATGGATCGCCATCCCAAACTGACGAGAGTCGTTGCATTGAGCTGTATTACTACAGTTCATTACAACGGTTCTTAACACACCGCCCGAAGGCCACCCATGACGCTCCTCACCAACCACGCCATCATGCGCCATCCACTGTGCCCTATGCTAACTTCATAGGGACACGCGGAGGAGCCCACCGTGTCAGATCTTTCGCCAACGGTCAACAAGATCCCGCAAAGAGAAGTTATTAACCGTTGCCCAGGATGCACCGTCCCGAAATACTGCTATTCCCCCGGGATAAACCGTATCCAAGAGGACCAGCAGCACTCGGGCACACGAGGAGGTAAACTGACAAGCACCCCTCAACAATCTATCCTGCTGCAACTGCAGATGCATAAAACATGTTTTTACTCATGGCGTTCCATTTTTTTTGTAGACAAATTGGAACTCAACGTCACGTAAACGTAACGTAAACGCTACTTTATAACAAATATATCTATTACATACATACATAACGTCACGCCCCTTTTCCAGAGGGATAGGCAGAGATCACAGATTTTCACTTGCTACGATCCTGGCATACCTCTTTTGCTTCATCCACTCGCATCAAATTATTTCTACTTAATCGTCGGTTTCGCGTCCTCTTGCCTTCGCTTTCTTCAGAACATCTCTAATTTGATCGGAATACGTTCAACGAGGTCTACCTCTTTCATTCACTCCATCTTCGCTTGCCTTGTACACTTGTTTTGTCAGTCTTCTCTCATCCATCCTTTCTACATGCCCAAACCATCTAGCATGTCTTGTCAAGTCACTACATCTTCATTCACTTCACGCCGCTCTCTTATAACGCTGTTTCTAACTCTATCTCTCAAACTCACACCGCACATACTTCGCAAAGCTCTCATCTCAATTCGATCACGATTTATTTAGTGGAATTGCCACCCCCCCCCCCCCCCCCCCCCCACTCTGAGTATTGGACTGTTTCATATGATCGCACATGGAAAATTACTTGAAGAATGCGGTGACAATAAGCTAGCATCCTATTGCATATTACATGCATTTTGGGACAAAATTGCGGAAAGAAGTTGTAAAACAGGGATAAGTATTTTCCCAAAATATTTGTCTCTGCCTTTATAACTTTTTTTATATGGTTACAGGTAGATACTAGCGTGATTTTTTTGTTATTATATAGGTACATACTGATAAAAACATCCATTGCACAGCTTTATTATCATAACTTTCATATTGATCATATGATATTGATGAAAGAGATCGAGTACGAGCTAACTAAATATTCAACTAATAGGATGAGAGAAAGTCAATGTCATACAAGTTGGTTGCGTCAATATAACTGGTATACGTTGCGTGTTATATTTGGTTGTTATTTAGTCGGTATACAAAACCCGTGATCAAAAATAATGTGCATAATAGAAGAAGAATAAAGTATGAGGACAGGAAGGCCGTGGAGGCGCGACTGTGCGGCCGTCACGCGGTCTGTCAATAGAGCCGTATTGTATTGGTACCGTATTGTATAAGCCGGCTAGTTTGATGTCATCTGATGACCCCGCTGCGCGTCACAATAACACTTCAATACACCGATCACATGGGGCCGACTCGACCTATCAATAGATGGATCTCGCCGCATTGACCCGAACCATCATTTGCTCGCCGACTGCAATGCTTTCTTCGCCGAAAAGAAACGTCTTTTGCATTACTGGTTTTACATGTATGCATTGTAAATAATGATGGTATACCGCAAATAAATCTGCGCAGGACCTAAATATAATTGACTGTGGTTATGTGCGCTTTTTGAAGTTAAGATTGGTATTTCAATGTCCGTAGAGATTTAAAAAATATCCGTTGCAATACGTGACCAAAATGCTGGCTAAAAAGATTAAGAAGAATCATTGGACCTGACAATGCTGCCAGCAATTTGGGAACGTAAAAAAGTAGTAGTAGTAAAGTAGTAAATAAAGTAAACTAATAATAATAATAATAAAGTAGCGAGCGGCCTGTAAAGATCTAGTTTTATATATTAGGTACGTAAACAGAATCTAAGTACTTACAGTTACTTATGGTTATGAAAGGAATTCAATTAAACTATATGTTATAATTTATCCTACCTATTTGATATGTTATAACATATATTTTAATTCATTAATATTGATAGAAAACTAGTTGAGCTCGGTGAATCATATGAAACATAACAATGATTGACGTCATTATTACACGTGATTATTTTTATATACATGTAGGTAGTTACGTAAAACATACACAAAACTTTCAGAAAAATAAATAATTCCAATCGCATCAGAATAATGTATCTTACTACTACATATTGAGGTTCACCAAACAGTTATATATGCCTTCCCTAACAATAGTTCTAATGTAGTAATAATCTACAAGCTCTAACGCTAAAATAGTAACAATTTATTCTATTGTTATGGTGGCATCCCGGGGTGATCTTAGGCATCAAAAAACTATATAAAATTACATGATCTAGGTATTGTATTTAACCAATGTATTCTCAACATTCTCCTACAAGAGCATGTATTTAACATGTAAAAATGCGCGTAGTATCTAGTACCTACATAATGATGACTTTTGCAATCGACCATTCAAGGATGTCCAGTTAATTTTTCCATTCCAACGCTTCGCTGGTAAAGGTGACGATATAAACAAAATAAACTCCTTCCTTCATTCAGTAATATGAGACTTGATGATACTTTAAGTTATTGTTTTAAGGTAGACGTATGAATTAAAATGTGGTGATCAAAAGCCGATTTTCTGCAAATGGTTTTAGAGGCAGTACTTCACAAGTACGCTCAGTAGTGAATCTAACCTTGAGTATAAATTTGTGTAAATTTTGTATGACATTTACTTTAAAACTCACTCAATTCAAAATTCACAAGTCACCTTTCTGGATAACCAGCCTAAGACTTCTGATAATTTTTTAAACAGTTGATTAAACATATATGTATACGCCTTTTAAGAGACGTCAAGGGTTACAGTAGGTTTACATGAAATCGTTTCCGTGTCCCCGCCAAAAGTGGCAGTGACGGAACACCCGGGGTTTTACTTAACGGACTCCTGCATAACAACCTGCCTCCCCTAAGGTAGGTAGCATTCATAAAGGTTTTTAAATCCCCGGAACAAAAAGAAAAGGTTTACATGAAATGACCGAAAGATATTATGGAACAGTCACTTTGCCTAGTATTTAACTAATAAGTAAGATATAATATCTACACGTACCTATTTCAATAAAGTTATATTAATTGAACAAAAGAGAATAAATCTTAATGAAGAGACGATTTACCTAAGTTAGGTAAATCGGTAAGGTAAATATGATTTGATTTCTGATATAAGTAAGAGCCAAATGGCTATTTTCGATCTCCCTGTCTGTCTTAAAGCTACAGGATTTTTTATGAGACTTAGTTTAATTAGGTCGTACTAAGTTTCGTCAAAATACTTTTATTTTTAACTTCCGCCAAAAGTCTTAAATTGATACGAGATACATCAGCCTAGTTGTATAATAGAAATAAATATTTTATGTATCTCTATATTAAAGTTTTGATTAAAGTAATAAATACTCTTCCATATATGTACTCTTGTTCAAAAATCAAACTACTGAATAATGTATCAAACCTCCGGTACATTAGTTAAATAGGTATATTATTCAGTTTATTTTATAAGGCCAAATTTTCATTCGTGCGTAAGTAAGTAGGTCTAAGTTTTCATGAGTTTTCTGGTTTGAAATTCAAATCGCGTTATTGCCCGGCGGCTTGTTATGAAACTCAATACAACTCGAATTGAATACAAATATTGTATTTAAACTTTCCAACGCCATAGAGATTATACTGGTACTGAATCTAACTGCAAATGGGTATACCTGTCATGCTCCTCATTATTGAAAAACATATTGACGTTTGGAAGTATATTTATAATATTACTACTAAGTATTGAAAAAAGCTTGGTTCGATACAAAATATTTCATTGCGGAAAAGAATCTAATAATGATGCATAATAACACACATCATAAAGTTAAAACCTGTGAAAAGAGATACCTTAACAATACTGAAATTAAAAATTAAGTAGATTATAAATAAGTAGTCCCTCTGGATACAGGTAAGCTACGTGTTATTGCAAGTCATGTATATTAATTATATTTTACATCTATCATATTCGGTAAGTAGGTCCTCATTGCCCCCAAATGGGGCTTGTAGGTGAACAATTAGCGCTCTAGGGTAATAATGTAGCTAGAAAAGCCCTAGGGCGGTAAGTAATTAAAAAACACAAATGGGGCTTGTAGGTGACCAATTAGCGCTCTAGGGTAATAATGTAGCTAGAAAAGCCCTAGGGCGGTAAGTAATTAAAAGAAACACTTCACTCTTTCAAAAAGTTCGCGTACATCTAACCATCATACTGGCAATAGACATCATGCATTCAGCCCAATGACAAAAGAGGTCGCTTCGCTATTCAGCCTTGTCTTCGTATGAGTATAATAGTCATCAATTTTATTTTTGTAATGCCGGTTTTTTTCTACTTACCTTACAATCGAGATATAAAGCAGAGTAGTTAGCTCGGGTGTAAGCATCAATTGCACCCTCGAACTATAGGCGCCTATATAAATATCACGGCCTGCAATTGATGCCTTACAGCCATTGGCTACTAATCTACTATAAATTTCAACTAGTTGGAACCTGTAAGTTTGCGTTAAAGGGTAACAATATCTACCAAAACCGGCATACTTGCGTTTATAACGTTACTCTATCGCTCCACTTGCGTGGAAAATGACAACGCGGCAGAAAAAAAATTCCGTAATAAAAAGTACATGTTACTTCAGTACAAGTACAAGTAGATGTTATTTCAGGTCATTATCAACGTAGGTTAAAAATGACCGTCAAATCAATTCTGTGTCGTTTAACAAACAAGCACCATCCATCCATACTCTTCCATTAATGGTCTTAGTGTGATTACTAGATACAAAATTTAAGTTATTTGGCTGTCCAATACTATATTGTATGCGGATGATGTCGTCACAAGTTGAAGCGCGTCTTGACCGTACCTCCAACAACGAACGCATCAGTGAGGTGCAAGTACTGCTAGTGCTTACTGCTTACTAAATGATGGTTCATATAAGCCTGAGATTCGCGCGCGCCGCGGCCAGTAGGAGGGAGGTTAGCGCTCGGTCCGTGTCGCTGCTAATCGAGCGTCTGCGCACGCGCACCCCGGCCTGCGTCTCAGTCGTTGCACCGATCAGTCTTCCCACGAAAATGACGGTCCACATAACGTACTAGTGTTGCGAGAGCTCAATTCGAATTCAAACTTTTTATTTTTATTATTTTTGTATTTTTAGTTTATAAACTTTTTATTCAAAATGGTCAGTGGAAATAAAGACTGCGATATAAAAAAAATACCACCTAAGAACCGTGAGAAGAAGACGAATAATTATAAGAGGGCGAATGTTTTCTCAAAAACATGGTTCTTCTGGATGATGCCGACCTTTTGGCGAGGATACAAGCGGGACCTCTACGACGCTGATCTAACCTACCCGAAAGACAACCATCTCTCCGACAAGCTTGGTGACCGTCTCGAAAAGTAAGTGCTTCCTAGAAGTATACTAACGCATGTTATAAATATAATATAACAATATGTAATATAATTGACATTCCTTTGTACCTTTGTTAGTAATCTCTGAATAAACTATGTACTCGTATCTGATCTAATAAATTTATTGACATTTACTAAGCGTCAATAATTCTTCTCATATCCGCATACAAGAACCTTATTAAGTATTATGTTCTCGTGAATAATTTCATATATTATGTTAGGTTTTCATTACGTTCACCGTCATAACAATGGTTATAAAATTCATGATAATAATACATTTTACACGAATTTTATTATTATGAACTTACGTATAGCCGCCGTATACCAAAGTTTTATCTTCTTAACTAAATGTGTTGCTAGATTTAATTACAATAAAAATATGTATATCTATTTTCTGGTCGAAAATAAAATGAATTTGTAAACAATTTGTAATTGTAATTATAAGAAATTATTATAAGTTACATTATGATATTAAGCCTTTGCGATAAAACGCAATTATAAGTTACATTTTAACAAATTATGGATATATATGAAAAGTGGTTTTATAATAAGTAATTTAATTACTTATTAATAATAAGCCTTAACGTAATTATAATTTACGTTATAATGTGTAGCTTTATCGATTAAACACGTTTATAAGTTACGTTATCATAATAAACCTTAACGAAAAAACGTAATTATATAAGTTATACCATTAATAATAGGTCTTACAAATAAAAAAATAAGCTAAATTGTGATAAATTGTAAACTTATACTAATATAACATGCTAAAACTACAAAAAAATTACTCATGAAGTTGACGCAGATAATTCTGAAACAGCATGAAATCCGAAACATATATTGTAGTCAATCAATCGTACCGTGTGCGTACCGTTTAAGGGGGTGTTTCTATTGTCGTCTCAACTTTTAGTTGGGGTTTTAGCGTCCATGTAGTATATGGATTTGTCAGATTTATAACGGCCCGGACTATCTGTCATTGCTTCAAATGTTCCTTTGTTATACCAACAATAATGTAATGAAGCATTTGCTTTTAAACAAACAATTACAATACAGTAAACTTAAGGATGTTATTATGAAAGTACTACATGATTGTATACACCCCCCTTAGTACGTACGATGAACACCGATGTACATATAATGAAAATGGCTTGGAACTACAATTACACTACAATTACAATTTATCCACTAATACAGGTACGTATTCAGAGAATATTTAAAAAAAGGCGATTGAAATAATTGTAAATACCTTGAAAACCATCAGAATTCTAACATATAAATACAGACTATGAAAACGCGTTGCGCAACGTGGCATTATAGCTATTAGCAAATTTTAACAGGCACCTTTGCACGGATAGAAGCCGTAAACAGTATATCAGCAGTAAGAAGAGTAAAAGAATCAGAATAAAATAAAATTTGCAAGGTACAAAAACATATCAATTAAGTGAATAGTTCTTGATATGGTACATGATGTATACGTTCAGTATTTAAATATAACTAGCAGCACACTGCGGTTTAGTGGTGTTGCTTTTTTTAATTCCTAAAATATGTATTAGGGCGAACCAAACAAAAACAGTAAATCGAATCGGTTAAGCTGCTTTTGAGTTTTAGCAACACTAGCAAACAGCAATTGTTTTTTTGTTTTTAAATATATATAACACTACTTAAACGAACATAATACCAAGTGAGTGCAGCCATTCTCTTTATATTCTTATAATATGTAAGACTAGCTGGAAAATGGTGTAGATGTAAAGTAAAAGTAAACCATATGTCTTTCTCAGGGATATAATCTATCTCCTTGCCAATTTTTTAATTCAATTCAATTCAATCGAAATCGGTATCGTCATAGTATAAAGATGCAACAGTATGGAAACTAAGCCTAGTAAAGCGGAAAAAAACTTATACGTGACCACTCGTCTTGACGCGGCCTCACAACACCGCGACAACCGCTTAGGGGTCCCGTCGATGCGCATGTTTGAGTGAGTGAGCCGTTTCGAACGTTTGTAGGTAGTTTCCGTACTGTTATCTATATAGTCGTCCTCAAGTTATGGCGTGATCAAGGGAGGGATATGATTAGATTAAGAAACAAAGTATGTATAAATCAGAGAAGAGGAGATATATATGTATGAATTATTGGTCAGTATATTTATACTAACAACTAATCGCACTTTAAATGAGAACGTTTATTTTGATAAATGATAATGATTAAATCCCTCGCAGAGAGTCAGATACTTCAGCATAAATTATCGCACGTTATGTTCAGATCGAAGCGCATAAATGACAGGTTATACTGCGCACTGATTTGAACGTTGTCCCAATAAAATTAGAGTCGATATTGGTATCAATCGCAGCTAAAGAAAGTAAGCTCTTAAGCCGGAAACTTTACTGAACTTTGGTGAAAAGCAATTATTTGATATCTTTAATATCAAAAATGGGGCATCAAATGAAGGTACGGTACCTACTCTCACTTACTTATCTGCTTACTTAATTGATCAGTTCTTATTAGGACTTATTTAGGTATATTTTGCAAAAGGGAATTATTTCTTATTTTTAATTGGAAAAGGTTCATCCAGACTTAAATAACATTTGGGCAAAAACAAACTTGCCTTAATCGATCTTATTTCGCAACAGAATAATATTTCCCAGCTAGCTGAACCGCCAGCGGCTTAGCTCGCGTGGCATCGCGGGATACAAGTTAGTAATATTAGAGTTTTTGACTATCACACGGGAACTCATTGATTTACCGGGATCAAAAGGTTCTAATATGTTGACCAGGGATATAAGCTAATTTCATTTAAATCGGTATTCTTGTTTCGGAGATTAGCCCGTACAAACAGAGAGATAAACAGAAAAACAAAAAAATTTAATAAATCTAAATTAATTCGATTTCACTCCTTACATCTCCCTGACTCAGTTTTTAGCCTTGTTTTTCATTGATTCATTTCATAAATCAAAAATATGTTTCACAAAACTTTATTAATATTTCGTGCACTTCTTGCTTGGAGAGCTTTTAGTCAAACCATTACGAGTTTTCCCCCTCATCTTTGGGGGTATGGTGGCGCATATTTCACTTGATGCAGATATATTTACATTAATTACCATTAGGAATCAACGACGAACCAACTGAAGTAAGGCATAGACCTTAAATCTTTAGGCTAATAAAAGCCTTCAGCGAAATAAAATGAATCATTTTATTTTGGTCGGGAATTTAGGTTTGGAAATTCGGGCACCATTTTAAGTGTCATGAGTAGCTAGAGCAGAATTCCCACTTACCATTTTCTGAATGACTTGCTCATCTCGTCTGGTGGTAGCTTAAGGTGTTGTCATATCATGATGTCGATAAAAATGAAGGTTTTAAAAGCAGTTTATCTCATAAGCAGCGATTTATTTAAAACTACAAAAAACCATATGACATTTTTAAGATTACTCAGTACACATTGACGAAATTAAAGACATATTTTAACATACTAGAGTATTATTAAAGTTACTATTAACATTAAAAAAAATTCAAACAAACCACTTAATATGACCTTTAAATCAGTTTTTCTCTTTATTTACTATTGTATTTGTAATGAAACACATATCATAAATATTGACGGATTATTTTTATATTTAAGAGTGCACATAATTTTTTTATGAATTTTGTACGTTTTTTCGCCACGCATTTGCTTGATTTCAAATAAAGGAAATTGAACGTAGCCAAGCACTGAGCTGACAACGCCTTAAGGTTAAGGCGCATATCACACTGCACCGGACACCGCTGCGGTGTGCGGTGCTGCGGTTATTAATTATGACTGACTCCGTACTGAGATGCGGTGTCGGTGTGTTACCCTGTGATTTTTGTATACAAATTAGGGCTTTAAAGTCAAAGTTAAAAACCGCGTCACTGCACACCGCAGCGGTCCGGTACAGTGTGATATGCGCCTAAGAGTACACTCACGATATATTTCTAAAAGCTTCTTTACTTAAGAATCCGTTTACTTGGTACAGTCAGTTTACGAACGCTGACCTTTATCTTTACAAGGTGATGTGCAAAAATAATAAAAGACATAACAGCGTGAGTACGATTTGTTTGTGCGTGCACAAGAAATACATGTTAATAATATAAGTACATTTACGGCCAGGGTCGGCACGTCTCAAAAACTACAATATACGTCTAACATCTAACCAGCAGGGCCATTACGTATCTCAGTTGCAATCAAATGTTGATTGATATCTATAAAAATTGCAGCTTAATGTCTTCAAACAACGTAAAATTCAAACTTAACTTCAAAATCGTCATACGGCGAAAAAACTGGCTACATGGAACTTTTGTCGATCATTGCAAGTAACAAAACTAAGCCATCGGTAGACAAATTCGATAAGCTTTTACGATTATAACGATAACTCTAGCATGGAACTGTTAAATTAGAGATCGTGTATTTAATCGATTATTTTGTCAGCTTTGAAAATAACCTCGATATAGGTTATCGACAGGCGACGTGAGTGGGGATACTGTTTAGTTGCGTTTGATCTTACTAATATTATAAACGCGAAAGTTTTGTATTTATGGATGAATGGATGTTTTTTGTTCTCTTACGCTCAAACAGCTGGCCCAATTTTGATGAAATTTAGCATGGGGGTAGATGGAGCACAGAATTAAAACATAGGATAATTTTCATCAACATCATCATCATCCATCACCATGCGGGTGTAACCGCGGGGAGCAGCTAATATTCAATAAAAATATACTTCAGCCTTCTTTTGATCATAGAAGAGCGAAATGCTCGTAATAAATCAAATGATAGAAGGACGCATTGTAGAATGCAAACAATTCGTAATAATAGATATACTGTCAACAATTCGACGATCATATAAGTCGTCGATATGACTTCCATACTTGCTAGGGCGATACGATTTTTTATCGATCTTAGCAACTCGAGAAATTTAGCGACTATTACGGTACTTGCACTGCAGGAGCTACTTCTTGTCCAAAGTGACAAAGAGCCGCCATTTTTCAAGACTTCACTCAACATTTGATTGTAACTGAGATAAGTAAGAGCTGCGCTTGATCTTTTGAGTGCGGTCTTCAGCGTAAGCCTAAGTCTTGGTTTAAATAAGTCTTCGTAAATATAATGTTAATGGCGAAAGAGGAGAGATTTGTTTGGGTGATTTGAATTGAATAGGCTCCGAAAGTACTGGACGGATTTCAAAAAGTCTTTTTTAATAATGTTGCTCAAAAAGTGGCGTATTGCAGGGACGTATAGCGTTCGGGATGTGTGCTATAACATATACTCGTGCTTTTTTTTACTATTCCCGAACTCGTGCGTTCTCTTTCCCTACTGTCAAAATAATGTCTATTAAAAAGAAAAACCAACCATGAAGTTTTTACTAAAAAAAACATAGAAGTTTTTATGATTCATGCAAATACGTATATTTCTAAAATACTAATTTGTTTCAATATCAGATTTAATGATTTGATTGAATGAGTTAGGTTAGGTTTCATTTCAATTCATCTCATTAAATTTCATTTTCATTTCATATCAATAAAAAAATTCTACTGAATACTTGGCTGTATGGGCATAGTTCCCTTTGCCTACCAGAATGGGTGAAGAAAATAAATATTCTACGGTTGGTGCCATTTTCCAGAAATTTTCTTTGCGAGTTTATTTTATTAAATTGCTTCATTTTTTCGCAACTTTATTAAAAATAGTCGTTCAGTACACGTGCGGAACCGTCATTGCAACTTGTTCCGACTGTCAACCCTCGCCTTCGGCTGCGCCTCGGCTCGGGTAGACATGTGTCGGAACTCTTTGCAATGACAGCCTTTCCCCACTTGTAATGAAATATACTATTACCATATAATCCCTGATGCCTATGTTATATTTTGATTCATAATCATTATCATCATCCATCACCATGCGGGTGAAACCATGGAGCGTAGCTAGTCATTATTAAATTTGATTTACGTTTACTATCACGAAAACATGGATAAAGAAAAAGAACTCAATAAGTTTACGATTGAATCATTCAGTAGTAGGCTTCTTGTTGGGTATCACAACTATTATGCTGCGAAGCATAAGTGCGTAACCATCACTGTGTTAGGGTTTAATTAAAGGACACAGCAGCAGGTAAAATTATTGTGCGAGTCAGACTTAAAAAAAAGGTAATCTTTGTAATTTTAAAGAAAATTACACATCCTCTGACGTGATTCGAACCCGCGCCGCGTCTCCTGACAATCCGCGTCAGATGCCATGACCGCTAAGTTAAAAAGTAATCAGGGTCATGAACGTAGTGCAGTAAATTACACATGACTTGACCGGCTTGTCATATGACAGTTTAAAAAAATATTTCTGGTCTTGGGTGTAATAATTTTATTACAATCTCAACAAAGAAAGATTGTATTTGCACAACATTTAATCAATTTAAGATTTGATAGTACCTTTACTAATCCATCTACAAAACCGCACTGAACCCGCGTGGTGGATGGCATAATCTCCTCTACTTGAGAGGAAGGCCCATTGAACCAGCTGCTTATGTTGTATGCTCACATATGCACATCTGCTGGGTATGTTGGTTTATGTTGTATGCTCACATATGCACATCTGCTGGGTATGTTGGTTTATGTGTGTCAACAGTATTTTCCTGGAAATTAACAAGCGTCACATGAATTAAGTATTTCTGCATTAACGATTATGCTTATAAATAAATATTATACATTATTATAGTTTATTAATATAACGTAAATAATATAACAATCTATAATTGTTCTAGCAATATCTTGCTCAGTTATAATTGTGTACCTATGATGTTCTTTCGCGATCTGAATTATTTATACAGTCTTGGAACACATTGCCAGTTGACATTAATAATACACAATAATTTAAGTATGCATGGCCTTCTAAGAACCTATAATGTTTAGTTTCCAAGAAATCCACATTTAGCACTGAAAAACGACTAAAATATGTAATTATTTCCAAGCTATACAATTTAAAACGATAAAAATACAACTATACGCCACTCGGTGTGCTGTATGAATAGTTCTAGAATATACGGAAAAATCTTCTCTCATTATATTCGGTTCTTATCAAAGATATTCATAGCATAAAGATCATGTGTCAACACCGTGGTGTGGTTCCAAAGCTGTGAAGTACGCAGAAACATACTCAAAAATATATCATTTAACACGAGAATGTTAAAATACTTTACCCATACCTTAAACATATGAGGTACTTAACCTTAAATAGGTACGATAGTAAGTACATATATACAAGTTTTTTATTCTATCTTATGTCCTATATCAGTTTCAAGGTGGTTAGAAATCGGTAAGAAAACCTGCGTTCGTAAAAAGCGGGATTTTGGTAGAAATACTCCAATAAAGAGGAAAAGTGTATGTTTTCTTTAGTAAAATATCTGTCTTGCTCACGTGATGCAAACGTTGAGTTGTATTTTTTAAAGTGTTTTTATATAATCAATTCTGGCGAACACTACGAGAGGTTTCCATGCTCAATTCTAATACACCTTTCAAAATCCCAAGATGATGACTTAAATGAAGTTAAACAAACAATATCATGTGATTTGTATGTTATCCTGATACAGTACTACTAATATTATAAACACAAAAGTTTGTATGTATGGATGTGTGTTACTCTTTCACGCTCAAACAGCTGGGCCAATTTTTGATGAAATTATGTATGGAATTGGAGGCGCTGGATTAACACATACTTTCATCATCATCCATTCATCACGACGCGGGTATAACCTGGGGGCGCAGCTAGTAACATATACATTTAAAATACATAAGTTTTATAGTATAGGTACCTATAGTTAGTAGTATAGAAGGTAATTCATATTTTTTACAAACATACAGCAGGGCAATGCGGGCTGCATTTTGACCATGATTCTGAACGTGAAAATCTTTTGAACAACCTTTATAGAGTCTTGTTAATCTTTATGTTTTGAATAAATAATTGATTGAAAGCTGACTTTCGGTTGGTTTAACTAAATATAAAGTTTCAAATGAATAAATTAAAATTAATTTAAACGCCGCATATTCACCTGTGTGACGATGGGTTATGTGGATGATGAATTGTTTTTTTATTTAAGCATATTGAGGCAAGCAAAATAAATAAAGAATTATTCAAATTGGTCAAACCGTTTTCGAGTTTTCCGAGAGAAACAACTCAACAAAATCAACAGCAATTGATTTGTTTGAGATACAAAATATTTAAGTATGTATACTTTCCTATCGGAATTCGAAGCAAGCCGGGAATATCCCAAAATACTCCCAAAATATAGAACAAAGTTTCTCAGTCCAAAAGTCTCTTTAAGAAAGAAATTCCGTTTAAAAATTGCATACAAAGCTTCAGTTTAACAGGTTGAAATCGGTGATGACAAAGTGTTTTGTCAAGGTAAACACGTTCACTTTTTTTTTCTATACCGCATCATTTCGGAAACAAAGGGACATGACGTCAATGCTTCTGTGGATGATATTCTAATTTATAATTTTGCATACAATGACACTCTTCAAGCTCAAAGTTTCATGGAAGCATTTTATTTTACTTCGTAATAAAATCATTATCCCCCAATCCCAATGCAATTTCTACCGACTTCCAAAAAGGAGGACATACTCAATTCGACTGTATTTTTTATGTTTGTTACCTCATAACTTTCGATAGGGTGGACCGATCCTAAAAATTCTTTTTTTGTTTTCCGGTGTGGTCCCATTTAAATGTCATAGTAGTTTTTGAGTTACACTCCAATTACTGAATAAAATGGAAGTCGGTATTAAATTTTTCAAATTGTACTTGTATTCCAAAAAAATAAAATTTTATTGGCCTCGGTGGCCTAGTTGGTCATTGGCGTCTGACACGGCGAGTCAGAAGACGCGGGTTCGAATCCCGTCCTAGGATGTGAATTTTTATCTCTATAAATTTCAGTGTTTGAGATCACTATTATATAGCAGGCGTTAGTGCTTTAAAAAGTAATACTATAAAAATATATAATAATATAAAACAGGTACAGGTACATATAAAACCTAATAAGGTACCTACTATCTCTAGATAGTTGAATATTGAAAATATGTAGGTACTCGTACACGTATTTTTCAACACCTCCACGTCCATCAAAATTTTCCAATTGTCACGATTTAGTTTTGTTTATAACATCAAAACAAAAAGAATCAGATAAACTTATACGCAGCGTTAAAACATGTTTTTTGAGTTTATCACAGTTTAACAGTTATTAACTAATCGTGTGCCAATTTTGCAATTTTAGCCGAGGTACGTGACGTAACAAACAGCCGCTCAGTAGCGCGCATGAGAATCAGCGGTTGCTTCTTAACTATACTATACTCAATACTAGCTCTGTCCCACGAATACACCCGCGTATTAATGGACTATGATGATGAAAAGAATATCATATGTTTTAATCCAGCGCCTTATCTACCTCCATACCAAATTACATCAAATTTGGCCCAGCTCTTTGAGCGTGAATAAGTGACAAACATACAAACACATTCACTTCCAAAAAAGGAGGTCCTCAATTCGGCAGTATTTTTTTAAGGTTTGTTACCTCATAACTTTCGATAGGGTGAACCGATTTTCAAAATTCTTTTTCTTTTCGATTCAGTAGTTTTTGAGATACACTCCAATAACTGAATAGAATGGAAGTCGGTATTAAAAGGTTCAAATTGTAGGTATCTGTAATATTAGTGTGATTGCATCAACGTGCATAAAGCTGTTCGGTTGGCGATACAATTCGTCTTAATACAATATGTTGATAGTACGCCAATTGGAATAAATATAACATAAATATTATGGAAGTATCTTATTAAAGGAGTTGTACAACTTCACGACTTATTTACCTATATATTTTACAGCTTAAAATATAGTGCTACAGATATTACATCTTTCTTTACATAAGGATTTCTACTTCGCAGAATTCTACTAATATCATAAACGCGACAGTTTGAGTATGAATGTATGGATGTGTGTTACTCTTTTACGCTCAAACGGCGGAGCCATTTTGATGAAATTTCGTATAGACGTAGATGAGGCGCTAGACACATAATGTACCTACTTTTCATCGTCATCACCCATCACCACGCTGGTGAAAAAGCGTAATCCTTGGCCACAGCACAGACAAAATAACAAGATTTCCGCCTACATCATGATAGCTTAGTCAAAATCACGAGCTATCATTTTGACAGCTCGATACACTAGATGTGCTCGGCGACCGTGCAGGGTGACGAAATGTAATGACAGTTTTTTCATGGTGCTTAGTTTTATATTTGTATGTACGTAGGTACTGTATTTTATTATTAGTGTTTACCGATTGATTAACAAAGCATTTAAATTTACTCATATAATACTAATATAGCAAATGCGTTTGAACATGTAAATATTTTACGACATTTTGTTATAAATATAGATATAATTATCTACTCGTAGTACTAACCCTGCGCAGATGAAGTCGCGGACACCAGCTAGTAGATAATAATTAGGTGCATATTCTGAGTATTATTTCGGATGGTTACACTAGTAAAATAAATGTAATGAATAAAGATATTGAAACTAGAGCGGTAATCATTGAATGTTGCAAATTACAAATTATTACATAGTTATATCTTGTTAATAAACGGGTGGTTTGCCTCTATGATTAAAAACTACTACAAGCTATCTATAATTTTAATACTAGATTTACTACTTTAATAGTAGTGTGGCATACCAATTGCTGTTACAGACATAGTTAGCTCTAATAATCAAGGCCATTAAAAGTAATTGGTAATGTATAAGATATTGATTTATTATATTGCGTGGTTAATCGATTACAATATCAACTTATAGTACCAGAAAGTTGAATTATAAGACGTTCGCCATCTTGAGGATCTTTTAATTTCTCCGGTTAGCTATATTTTTTTTGTATTTTATATTAGGTACATTTATATTTATTTTTATTTTAGTATTATTTTTATTGTTAATTATGTGACGTAAAATTTATTTGTATCTTTATAAGTAAGTAAATTTAATGTTAAAAACCGTGGTGTACACGTATATTTTACTGAGAAATACTCACGTAATACTTGTCGAATAGATCCGACTATAGTTTCAACGACACGGTGGTGTTTTTCAAGAAAGGCAGTGCTGAATGAGACGTGTTCGACACGGATGTCCAGAACACCTTGAAAAAGACCACAGGATGTGGTCGAAACTATAGTCGGATCTAACCGACATTCTTTCATATTATTCAAAAAAATATTGTGCATTATACAGATTCATAGATCGGGGGGCACGGCAGTGCCCCCACCAACTCGAACAAAAAAGTGGCACGGTCGTACCATACTTTTCTCGAAGCAGTTCAGGCCATTTTTGACCCTTATAACTTCGTTGCGGATAAAACTAGAAGCCTTAATTTCATCAGTAACCAGGCAGTAATTGTATAAACATGGTATTTCAAACTTCATTCTATTTGGACCAGTAGTTTAAGAATTATACCTAGTCAAAGTTTCTTAATTTTGTCACTCACTGACTGACTGACTGATCATCAAAACTCTAAGGCACTTCTAGCAGACACAGAAAGTTCAAATTTAAAACACAATTAGTGTTTATTAAATTGACTGGCAATCGCACTAAACAATCTTATTTAATGTAATATGTATTACTCGTACTTACTTGTAAAATACTTTGTGTTTTCATGCGATGGCCAAGACAATTTATTTTATTTAAAACATAAAAGATTTTTAATATGGATGTGCTTACTATAAGTTAGGTTATTAGTTATATACTATAAGGCAATTGTGGTTCATTCTGGAATAAAATAACTAATGAGTTACAGATGAAAAGGTATTGAAAATATATAACTAAACTAACAAATACAGATAGATAGGAACTCTTTAGTTAAAACATAATGGTTCAAAAGGCAGTCTTATCGCGATTCCTTCCAGACAACCTTTGCGTAGAAAGTGTAATATTTTCAGGGACAGTGGTAAATAGTATCAGCGTAAGTATAGAAAATAGTGAATAGGTACATATACCTAAATGCCTGATAACAAATGTAATATATATACATATACTGCCTGGTTCAATAAGTAACAAAAATAGATTTGAAATTTTTGCAAACACCAATAATATTTAAACCACAGATATAATTTTTTTATTTGGTCTTAATTAAATTAGGCGTTGGATATTGGAGCTGTGGTAGCCAAGTGATTACACCTATTGACTGCTAATCAGAAGGTACCTGGTACCCCATGGCAGTAGAACATTTTGCGAAAGCTGATCTAGCTAGCTACCTACTACCCTCAAGTAGCAAGTATACTTCTGCCCTACCAATTGAAGCAGCAATCGTGGACGGAACAGTATGGACTACTGAGCAGCAATACCATGGGTTAACTCTCTTGCAACTTGAGCCCCTCCTTCTGGTGGAAAGGCATTGTGTGTGTGTTACCCTGCCTATTTTCCATCGTCAGTTCAGTAGGCTGTGTTATCACTAAGGTATAATTATAATATAGATATAATTATATTCATAGGTTAGCTAATTACGTAATAACTTAAGACAGAAGGTCCCCTAAATATGGACTGAATGAATTAACCGACTTGGTGTGTTGGTGGTTGGTTTTACATGGATCTCAAAACTTTTTCCGGTAGAAGAACAGTAACTGGGCGAGACTTGGTTTTTTTACAAGTTTTGTTTTTGATGGCATTGATTTTACAAGTTATTCTCTAACTTTAAACACTAGGGATCACTAAATTCGAGTTAGGTTTGCCATTGACAAGTGTCTGTTGGCATACTAAATACCTATACCTACTATAAGGGGCAGGCTTACTCGATGAAAAAATATATCAGGTTTTTAGATTTGACTAAAACAAAAGAATAACGTGATAACTTCGAAACGTAATGTACAAAAGGTACGGACAAAATCTGTAGTAAAAAACATATATTATATAAAGAAGCATACGTACACCGATGTAAAAACCGTCCCTTCTGAGAACAAGAGTTTTTTTCTCTCTATAAATTTCAATGTTTGAGATCGCTTTAGCAGGCGTTAGTGCTATAAAAAGTAATACTATAAAAAGAGTTAATGATATATTTATAAGTCCAGACTTTTCCCACAAGTTTCCTCTAGCTCCAATTTTACTGGATAGTACCTCAGCAGCGATGCGATTTATAAATAATTCATGTAAGCGCAATGCACCCATAACCATGCCGAAGTCGGGAGTAAAAACTGGATCGCAACCTCTCCCGAGTCTATTTATATCTTGCAGCTCCTGGATAACTGAAATACACGTTTTTATTCTGGTAAGGCCTGAACCTTCGCATTAAGCCACAAATAGCACGCTCATTAAGTACGGACCCGTCCAAGAGACAGGTATTTTCTCTCGAGAGCTCTGAGAGCGTCATATTTACCAATCCCTCAGCGGCCCGTCTAGACGGCTTCGTCTGAGATCTATAATTAAATGTCGAATGCTTCTAATCTCCTCTATGTTTATCTGGTACGTAATAATTGTAGGTTTATAGTGCATTCTAACCAACTTCAAAAAAAGAAGAATGTTAATAACCGACTTCTTTTATTATATATGTTCGGCTGTATGTATTTTTTATGTTCACTTATTTCTCCCCCATTTGTAGACCGATTTTGAAAAATATTTTTTTGTTTGGTAGAGTATACTTATGAGGTATACCTATTTAAATTTCATCAAATTTGGTCTAGCAATTTTGAGTTACACTCTAATACCTCTAAATGTATCCTATTTTGATGATGTGATGATATCATCATTGACGTGAAAGACATCGATCCGAATTAGCAAGAGTCACTAAAAAGGGTAAAAAATGTTTTCCACATTTTACCATGATAGTTCAAAAGTACCTATCATCACAATATTGTTTGCATGGATATATTTATATATATATATATATATATATATATATATCTATGCTTTGGTAAGTTTTTTCACACTTCTTGGTGTTGAAGTCTGTTTAGTTTAGTTTTTTGGCAAAATTCGTTTTTGATTTGTTTTAAGCGTTTAAATACCAATTCAATACAGCGACTCAATTATAAAGAACAAAAATAATGGTAGGCGTAGCATAGCAAGTCGCTTTCCAAATTTCTAATATTTACTCAACTGTAGATGTAATATTGAACGACTCTAATAAATATGCAAACAAAATCGTTATACATACTGACCTGATTCGAGCACAAACTAAAATTTATGTTTCTCCGGTACCTACGCTATTTATAGTTTAGTCAACTTTTCGATGGACCTTTAATTATTATTATTATACATATAAAACACCAAGGTGTTTACAAAATAATATATTACACTAAAAATATATTACAGAAAGATAACGTTTTAAATACTTCACTGATAATTTAAAGGTGTATTTTAGCCCTATAAATTATATATCTACGGTAACTATCTACGGTCTTTAAATGTAAAGTAAGTGACTGAAATGTATCACAATATTGTTGAAATCGTAACAGTACATTTCAAAATGATATGGCAATAAACTTATCACAAAATTCGCCCTATTTACGTGACTCTATATCTATGAAAAATATAATCATTAGCTTTTAAATGTATGGACTAATGACACTAATGCAATTAATAAAATAAAATAAAACCTGTACAATAACTATGCATAAGTATATATAACCTATGATGATGATAGGCGAATGCCAACGACCTCACATATATACCTTCTCTACTCATAATAACATAACGTCTTTAGTACTCTGCACTGAAAATTGTATTCGCATTAACTATGCGCACAGTGCAAAGGTATCGATACATGGTAAGGTAGAGCGACACAGTCTATAATCATAAGAAAAATAAGTTTGTTATTGTACAATAATGGGTGACACAGCTAACAAGTTGCGCATCACATTGGGACTCATGCCATTATAAATTGCAAAGTGACCACGTTAAAAGTACTTGTGGAAGTGCTAACATGCCTTATTTTGTCATCAGTAAGTGAGCGCTAAATATCTCACACTTCAGGCTAACATCAACAACTGAATGGTAATAAAAAGACTAAATAAGTAACTGGTCATCCGGCTGGTATATTTATTTCTAAGAAACTACATATTTTCTGCGTAAAATCCGAACAATTGTTTGTAACAATCATTATTAAATTATTGTCACGGATAACCAGTGCTTGATGCGTACCGGAAATGGGCACCCTATATATCTACTGTGCCCAAAACTCAGCTTCTCATAAAGTGCGGCGAACCGGAGCATCGTGGTCAGCATTTTGTACACATTGTGGAATATACGAAATCCTTTTTATAAAACTTATTACTTACTTACTTACTCATTATTACTTTCGAATGGCTAGTAGTTCTAAATTGCCGTTACAGAAATTATTTTGAATTAATGATTGCACAGGCCACAGAAAGAAATATAAAACCATATTAACATATAGGTTAAAAGATGGGTGATAAATGCGTAAACCTGCTAAAACATGAAGTACCTATGTAAATATACCCAAGGTTATATCACTAGCATGACAAACTGGTATTTAAACCACTGAGAAATAACCAATATAATTTAGTGTCATTATGTTATTTATAATTGTGAGTTTGTTGCCGCAAATGACTGGAATCCACACATTAGAAAGCTGGAATAGGGCATTTTATAAAAAATATCTCTGAACTGCATCATTTTGAAAAAAGCAGTATCACAATTAATAATTAGAGAAAGGCACACAATAGGTTAACGTCGTAAAAAGTCCTCTTTTGAGACTTTAAATAGTGACAATAAATAGTTATTGTTTCTGTTTTGCAGTAAGCAGTTGCAACAGCAGTAATCATAAAGAGATTCAATTATTGGCAAGTAAGCGAAACGAGAAAAAAAATGGTCCAACATGCTAATTTAATAATAATGCACAACACGAAGTATTTTGCACATAAAAACCAACGGGCACATAACAGTAAAACACGCAATGTTAATCAACATTGCATAAGGGAGCCGTGGAAATCGTCTCAGCTGAGGGTAAAGTTGTTACTTACAAACCATTTCCTGTCCAATTGAAGGCAGACCTTATAAGTAATTGGTATTAGTTAGGTACAAGTCTTCTCATTGGTTAATGTCGTCCCACAATGATGCCGGCAGTTCGATAACTATACTACTAGGTACAGGAACTGTGCGTCATTAACCAATTCAACACATGATGAGACTTTGGACTCGTTTGGATAAACGTATGCGTATAATTTTCTGGACACATTGTTTCATCACTTTAAAAATTTACATCTAAAATCGTTATTAATCATCGACTAGTGTTGTATCCACGACTTAGTCCGCGTGGAACAATGTTATTTTGAAATACCGGTGGATCGGGCTAAAAAGTAGCTTAATAATAATATGTGTCATTTTTATGCACAACATTAATTGTATTCATTAATGTAATAAATATAAACTTAATATTAATGAAATATATATTAATTTATATAATTTATATTAATAGTTAGCATCCTATCATTTATTATTTACTTAAACGTATAATAAGTTTTATTGCAATACATAAAATAATTACAAGAAATAAATTAATTAAATACATAAGACTAAGAAAATATATCACATTAGTGAGGCAAATCAAATTAACTACTTATTGTAAATAAATTAAATTATTCATATCAAAATGTATATGCTTTTATTTTAAATTATAAGTATATGGCTTTACAGATTTTACAATATTTTGCCATCGCTGTAGGTAGACTAACAAATAATTTTAATAATATTACTAATAAAATATTAATAAAAACAATTTTAACACAAACATTTGTATCCCATAACATAACAACAAAAGATGAGCTTAGGCAATGTTTTAAATGGTAAAGAACTTATACTAGTTGATTTTCAATTGCATACTATAGGTACGTACAAAGATTTCAATCATGTATAAAATATTCCTCAAATAAAAAATATGATCTTTAAATATTTAGTTTAACTGCGTGTTAGTTTGTTTAATTTGTATGGAGTTCTTTTTAATATTACTTCGGTAATAAAACTTGCGATTAGGTTAGGTATTGTCTATACTTTATATTGTACTACAAGTTTGTACATGAAAACATGGCGTATAATACTACTACTATTACGATAATACGGTGACGTCAAAGTGGATCTTGACCTCCGTCAACAAAAGGCGCAAATTGTCGCAGCGTTGCGCTACCTATCGCTAGTCTGGCACCTCGAGCTTGCGCAGGTCCCCCTCTACGGCATCACGGGAACGGTTCCTCGGGCGATCTACTGGACGACGTCCCGTACGCACCTCTAGAAAATCTCTATTCACGGTCCGATCCTCCTCCGTTCATGCTACTCATATTATGACTCTGCTCTCCTCAGCGACGGCTCTTCAACCTTTCTGTTCTTCCGCACGTGCCTTCTGCTATCGTCTCTTCTTGGACCGAGTATCGTTCGCAGAATCTCTCTCTCAGTTTTGAGGAGTACTCTGTTCCTTTTGTGTCAGGGTCCAAGTTTCGCATCCAAACATTTAGGACAGTCTGACTACTGACATATCTGAATCTCTGTAAATCTGCTACAGAGCTTGGAAGTCAGAACCGAGTTTAAGGCTACACTGCAACGCAGGGTGTTTATTGCACGTATTTCTATCTCGTCTTCCCTATCGTTGGTATTAGTTACAGTGCATCCATGGTAGCTAAATTAACCACATCCTTAATCGTTATGTTCCACACAGCCAGTTCCACCAGATTCCATCGAGTGTTTGTATAACGGCGCATGTGCTGGTACTCCGTTTTTTCGTAGCTTACTTGATGGCCAATCCGATTTGCTTTCTGCTGGAGGCAGCTGTCTTTTTTCGCATCAAGAACAAGGTCATCTGCATACCCTATCATTTATGCTGTCCATTAACCTGCACTTGTCCTTCTGTATGTACGTTTCGTATAACTTATTCGAGTGCTAAGTAGAAGAACATAGACGGCAGGGCATCCCCTTATTTCAGGCCAATCACCACGCCAAACTCATCAGAAAGAGCTACTCCAATGTGCATCGAAATTTTTTCCTCTCTATCCTTTAACCATTCGTACCAAATTTTCTTGGATCATGAAACTACGGATAATTATGTACCGGGTAGTGCCATCAACGCTATCATAAGCTTTAGCAAAATTTACAGGAAAATAATGTATGCTTTAGGCGTACTACCACATTTTCTTCAGAAGTTGTTACAATATTAATTACTTACACTTCACATTCGTCTAGATGTGACCCCTTTTTAGTTTGTATTATGATGTTTAAAGTACTACTACTATCGAAATCAAAAGTTCGAAGATATTTTAACAATAACATAAAACTCTTAAATTATAATTTGGTATCATATACTCGTTAACTAGATTAATTTTCAAAGCTTTCTTTGGAAAAAAAAACTTCACAAACCTTGGTCGCAACTCAACTAGGCCTAAGGTATTTCTTGGACCCTAGTATGTTTTTTCGAATTATATTATGCTATTGACCAAATATGGCTAATGGCGTGTTTACCTACGAATAATTATAAGTCAGGAAGCATAATTCAGAACAAATTCCACACAAAAAGTGGCCCTTCAAACCAAAGCGACGTATGATTCCAAATACGAATTACTTCCGAGGTTACAATTAGACATGTTCGGTGATTGGTTTAAATTCAGAAGGAAAGCAGGGATTGGCTCACGCGCGTGCTTCAACGTCTACTTATGACAACTGAGTCGTAGCGGCGTGGACGATGTAATGTAACAAGTGGATTGGACCAAGTCAATAATATACACAATGTTTTTTATTTGTTTTTTTTTATATCGGTTACTTTTTAAAATTCAGTGAACTTTATGGCCCGGCAAATTTTAAGTTTTCGTCTAGAAGTAATTAGAAGAGACTCTTTTTCCGCAATGTAGTGAAGTGAGATTAAATAACCAAAAATATATTTAACTAGCTGGTGCCCGCGACTATCTAATCGTGATGCCGGAATCGCTCAACTACAGTCGGCTGAACAACAAAGACGGATGACATGCCAACTCTATCGCCAAGCACAAGTCTAGTGTATCGAGCTAGCAAAATCATTGCGTGCTTTTGACTCGAGGTGCGTTCGTTTAGCAATGAGGGCATTGGTGACGTTGCAATTGTTGGCTTTTTTGTTAAAGCGTTCGTAAAGCTCAAAATCGTTATTATTGCCGCTATTCTCACACTCTACTCGAACGCTAAGCCGTGCATAAAATTGCTGTCAATTAGATAGTTGTGTCAAAAAATGATCAAAAACAACCGCAGCTCCGGACGTGGGTTAATAATTGTACTTTTCGGTGGCATAAATAACCCTTTGTTAGCTTTGCGTACGGTGGACAAAAAGAGCCCTAAACGACATTTTCACCTACAAAAAAAAAGTTATTGTCGTCAACTTGGGGCTATTCGAACGCACTATATAATCTATCAAAAACTGACACAACTTTGACAGAACTCTATTGACAGAAAGTTAGTCATCATTACGATCTTGGCGTCGGTGGAGATCTTGTTATTTTGTCTATACTATAAAATATATAGCCTATGTAAAATAAATAAATGTTACTCAGGGATAATGTAGCATTAATGATGAAATCATTTTTGAAATCAGTCCAGTCCTTTTTGATTTTATTCGTGATAAACATACAAAAGTACAAATCTTTCCTCATAATATTACTAGCTACGCTCCGCAGTTTCACTCGCCTGATGAATTGATGATTATCACGATGAATCAAATATATTATATAGCCTATGTTACTCGGGTATAATGTAGCATTCTAACGGTGAAAGAATTTTGTAATCGGTCTAGTTACTTTTGAGTTTATTTGTTACAAACATAATTTAATAAGGAGATTATATGTACGACTGTATGTATTTTTTACCGACTTCCAAAAAAAGAAGGAGGTACTCAATTCGACTGTATTTTTTTTATGTTTGGTAGTTTTTGAGTTACATTCCAATAACTGAATAGAATCGAAGTCGGTATAAAATTTTTAAATTGTACTTTTATTATTTTATATATGTTCTCCAATTTTATTTGTAGATCGATTCACAATATTCGGATTTTTGATTTGATTATGTATTCTTCCGAGGTGGTCCCGTTTAAATTTAATCAAATTCGGTCAAGTACTTTTTGAGTTAAACTCCAATAACTAAATAGAATGAATGTTGGTTTAAAATCTTTCAAATCGTACATGTTTGGTATTTTTTAATATTTTGTTTATAATAATTTCTTCGTAATTTATTTCGTTCGTTCCCTTTATACCAGATTTCTAAAATACCAGATGACCAACATACCAGATTCCTAGTATATCAGATTCTCATAATACAAGAATGTGTACTGTTAACGTTATAAACATGTAATAATTTCTTTTTTTTATATTATGATTTTGATGGCTTAACTTATGCGGTACGCGTAGTCGAGTCTCTCGACTGGTTTCGTGACCGTCGTAGTAGTACTAGCGCGAACGCAGCTGGGTGCGCAAGTACTCTATGAAGAAGTGGCCCGTCAAAATAATAATATACGAGTGACATCGACGAAAGGGAACCTCTGACGCGGGATTTTATAAGCCTCTAGTAGAAAGAAGGTTGTTGTTCGTGTAAATGCTTTTAAC
Organism: Selenia dentaria; assembly: GCA_917880725.1. Taxonomy (NCBI): domain Eukaryota; kingdom Metazoa; phylum Arthropoda; class Insecta; order Lepidoptera; family Geometridae; genus Selenia; species Selenia dentaria. The sequence goes on from OU862879.1 coordinate 24,317,862, forward strand.
AAATAAGTAATTATTAATAAATCAATTAATATTTATAGAATGGTAGCGTCGGCGCAGGTGATAATACCAACTGTTATAAAATTTACTGCATGAACACAAAAAAAAATAACATACGATTGTAAATAAAGATCCGAAAGACATAACATAAACCGAGAATTTTGAAGGCGCCATATTGGTATTTTTTACTGTTGCTCATTTCTCCTGTTGACTTTCTAAAGTGTAGGGATTTTAACCGTTACTCGTACTACACACACTCAAAGCAGTTACTCCTTTTGTATGTTGGAATTCGCAATGTGTATTGTATCTTAAATTGGTGTCGAGAGCTTTTAGGATGCACTTACAAGTGTAACTACAATACAATAATACTTTACTGAACACCAAACTTATTAAAAGAAAACAAATAAGAATTGTTTACAAAACATGTTGTACAATGGGCGGCCTTATCGTTATAAGCAATTTCTTACAAGAAACCTTGGGATGGATAGAAATTAATATACTTTAGAATTGGCGCATAGTAGTGTAAAACGGAAATAACTTAACAATTTTAACTTAGTTGCAGCATTTTAAAATACATTGTTACCATTATTACTTTTCATAATATAACGTTTGATCAGAAACAATCAAATATACATATAAATAACACATACATACACAGAATAAGTACATATATAATAATATGATATAAAATACAATACATACGACTATGTCCTTTTAATATCATTATTATTGTTTTATACACTAGCGCAGGTTTAAGCTGATGCGTGTATAGTGTTTCCATGTACTTTTTTAGAATAATTGTCCAGTATATTTTGAAAAGAGGTCACTGAGGGGGCACTAATCACAGTATGCGGTAATTCATTCCAGCCTTTCACTACACGATTACGACGAGTGTTTTTTTTGGATTGCTTGTGCACACTAGAGTATTCAGTTTAAGTGAGTGTCCTCTCAGAGTCTTGTTGTTATTCATGGTATTAATGTTTGCCATGTTTGGTATACTGTAGTATCCATTCTGTAAGTCTCTATTAGGTCACCTCGTTTTCTCCTGTCTTTTTTCAAAGTTGTTAGGTCAAGTTTATGTAGTCGTAGTTCGTATGTAAGCTGGTTCTTCAAGTATGGGACCGTTTCAGTATAGGTACACTGTATTCTTTAAAGAAGTCCAATGTCTTTCTTGAATTAAGGGCTCTATATATCACGAATGCGAATTCTTACAAAGGGCGCACATACGTTTTGTAAGATTTTAGAAAAAGGCCTTCATTTATATAGCAGAATGCTTTTCTTAATATATACAATAAAGAGTTTGTTTTTTTTTTGCACAGTTTTATAATATGTGCCTCCCATTTTAAATCTAACGTAATGTATATTCCGAGATCCTTTTGGTACTCCACTACTTTTATCTGGTTATTATTGATATAGTAGCTTAGTTTAGGATTTTTATTACCAATATGCAGTACCGTGCATTTACCTTCATTCAAGGTTATTAACCAGGCTTGGGTCCATTGGTAAATACTGTCAAGGTCTTGTTGGATAACATTGTGGGCTATGAGTGGGTTTCCCATATTTTTTATATCATCGGCAAAAAGAGACAATTGAGACTCTATGCATAGTCGAAGATCAGACAGAAAATTCCAAAAATGATGGGCCCGAGGACACACATTTACTGGAAAATTATAGTACAGATGAGCTGAGACACACACACGTATTTTTAATCATAATACTTGAAATGGCTATAAAATTGTACTTTTATTAAATACTATCTGGGCCCCGCGGTTTCACTCGCGTGGTAATAGATAATGATGATGATGAAAACTATCGTATGCCCATTCGCGGGACATGACCTGTGTTTTACATTTTTTTATTTTTTTATTTATTAAACACCTATTTCCTTGTCAAATTTCATTTACCGATAATTTATTAATTTATATTTTTCAGTTACCTAGAAATATGGATTCATTTTAGAATTAGCAACATACTGGTCGCATAAATATCTTAAAACAATACGTGTGTAATTTATGTATTTTATATCGTTGTACTTATTTTATACTCGTAGTATTTAAATTATTGCATAGGTACCACCATGTACACTTTAAATTTTCCTGTTATGATTCAAAGGTTGTCTATAAACATTAACTGTAAGCATTACCGATAAGTTCACTGCTTTTTACGTAAGTAGATTCGATTAATTAGTTAAGGCGCATCCCAGAGCAAATTAACTTTTAGAATCTGGTTATGGGCACTACGTGACAGTCGACTCTCGAACCCCCGTTCGTGAGGCGACTGCTGTCAGTCTGACTGCAAAAAATCTCATAGATTTCTGAATGATTGGTACAAAACATATAAAATAGATCTTTTGAAAATTTTGACTTTGTCATCAGGTTTTTTAATGGTTATTTCATTAGTGTACATCAAATTTCAAAACAAATTGTAGTTCGAGTGGAGATGCAATGAATCAGTGTTGTTTTTAATTTCTGCTGATTTGTTGTGAAATTGAGTTCTTAACTAATAAATGACTATATATCATATTTTAAACGTAAAATATGTAGAGAAAATGTTAAAATGGTCTGAGATTTTTTGCTTTGTTTAATCTCCTTGAAAAACGCGGAGATAGCTTCTAAACATCAGGTTCTGCGCAGCATTTGCTTTGGGACGCGCCTTAATTTATCTACTGCATTTTTTCGGTTATCAATAAAAGGTTATTCTATTGTAAATCACTCAAAGTATGTGATTCAAATCCTCAGCTCGAGTCAGGTCGTTTGCATCACAAATTACTCCGTGAAGAGACCACAGAATAAATAAGAGTACTACACGATGTGGCTTGAATATTTCCTCCATCATCGCAATGCGAATCTAAAGATATGATGATACCTGACTTATTATGTGGTAGCCATCATATGTAAAAGCCATTTTGCACTGCTTAGCCAGATATTCTGCAAAAAAAGTAAAAAAAAAGTATTCGTATCGTAAGTGTCAACAGGTCACGCTTCCGCGTACTAACTATGAGTTATGTGTCACAGTTGCAAAAACTGTTATTACATTTCATCACCCTTGACGGTCGCCGAGCACGTTTAGTGTATGGAACTGTCAAATTGACTTGGCTTTTGACTATGCTATCAGACACTGATACAAACTTTGACATAACTGTCATCATTACGATCTTGACGTAGCCGGAGATCTTATTATTTGTCTATGCTGTGCCTAAGCATATTACGCTTTTTCACCCGCGTGGTGATGAATGAGGATGATGATGATGAAAAGTTTCCTATGTGTTAATCCAGCGCCTCATCTACTTCCATACTAAATTTCGTCGAAATTGCCCACGCCCTTTGAGCGTGAAAGAGTACCAAAGATTCACACATCGATACATTCATACATCCATATATACTGACAAACTTTCGCGTTTATATAAATATTATAAGTAGGATTTGATTTCCCATGAGTAGTTACATTACTTCTTGTGTCTAATACATATGTATATATATGATGTGTTAGCGTCGAATGTTGTAGACAGAATATTTAGCACTGCAGTGTTCCCACTAACATGGAATCTCGTTCAATTCTAGTAAAATGATTGTGTAGCGGGATCACCGAGAGTGTGATCTGATGACAAAGGCAAGGCACAGAATCTGTGTGAATAGGAAGTACTAATCAACTCTACATCGCATTGTGTACATATTACATTGTCGTATTACTCACCGCATTTGCTAAACCCAATCTTTCTATTAAAACAAATTAAATTCGATTAGTCACGACTTAAACTGCAAGAGTTCATTTCACTTAGCTATTTGTTGGAAGTTACGCCAGTAAATTTTAGTACTTATGCAGTTGAGGTTAGTTCTTTCCAACCACATTAATTTAAGATGTTGATAATATAGCGAGAGAAACAAGTACTACATTATTGTATCAACGTTAGTACCTCATCATCATATCAGCCGCAGGACGTCCACTGCTGAACATATGTCTCCGCCATAATTTTCCAAAAGGACCGGTTGGAAGCGGCCTGCATCCAAAGTCGTCCTGCGGCCTTTATCAGGTCGTCTGTCCTACACTTCATGCGCTCGCAGGTCCATGGTCTCCACGCCAGAACCTTCCGGCCCCATCGGCCATCTGTTCTGCGTGCTATGTGCCCTGCCCACTGCCACTTTAACTGGCTAATCTTCTGGGCTTTGTCGTTAACTTTCGTTCTTCTATGGATCTCTTCATTTCCGATAAGCGGTTAGGTACTATACTGCTATAGTGCCACCGCCTGACACTCGATATTGACCTTCGATGGCAGGTGCGCTCCGTCCTGACCTGACCAACCCTTGTCGTTTTTATCGCCCCCGAATCCCCTGATTACTATGTTTATGAAAATCCTTGGACCTGCTTTTAAAAATCAGATTGTACATATACAATACATACTCGTATATACAAGAATTGCTCGTTTACAGGCATTACATCAATGTTTACAGGTATAAGATTAGATTTCCTCAGTTATGCTGTCCTAGTAACTAATTGGTAAATGAAATACTTACGCCAAGAAAATTTGAATGTTGGTTCAAAAATAGTCAACTAATTCAAGGCGGCATGCTCGTGTCATACTTATTTATCACACGTAGGGTTTAATTACATGACTCAAGCTTATGTAATGTAGATACATCCTGCTGTATAACTTATTTTACCGTCTGGTTTAGATGTGTAGGATTTAAAACTATTACTATTAATTGGCAAGACGCTCACGTTAGTGAAACCACCGATGCTCATGCAGGGCGAGTGCGCAGCGGCGTCTGCGAGCTCCCGGCGGGCACTACCTGTGGGTGGTGTAGGATTTTGGTTTTTCTGACTTTCGAATTACCTTTAAATTTTTTTATAAATGTATGAGACTAACTATCGATGAGGATACCATTAAATGATTTGTTGTATACCTACCTATCTAATGATGTGGGATTATATGAATAAAGATAAAAGAGGACTTTTTCAACCTTTATAATTAAAAAGGCCACTATTTATTCTAGTTCATTGAGTCATAAATGTCATAATTGATACAAAGTGATACAATATACGAGTTATAAGCAACAGATATCCTATGCTCACGGATATAGAAACCTTGGCTTCAGTATAAACCTCGTTAGCTCGTAACAATATCGTCGGCTCATCTACGTATACAGATAAATAAAATTGAAGTGTCTGCTTGGAATTCCAAATTAACAGCTTTTTACTAAATACATAAAAGTGATATTAATATCTATGCAATTATTTTTTTTAATGTTTGTCGTTGGTTGTCTATGTTGTATATTGTCTGTTTGTTCCGGCTAATGTCTGAAACTTGCAATATATATAGTTCATATAATTTCGTATCATCTCACATTTATTCAGTAAAACCTATGTTCATTTATATTAAAAATTTGTTCGTAACTGACCAGCGATACGTGAAATTGCAAAAAATAAAAATAAAATAGGGATGACGATAACATTGAGAAGTCAACGGAAGCAAAATCTTGGAAAATTCACATAGACTACGGAAAATTAATTTAGGAGGTGACCCAAAATTATGAGAAACAGAGAGAAAAACAGGAATTTTGAGAAGGATTGGCTCGATGTCATCAGGCCAATAATAACGAAGACGCATACCACTATGTGTCGTATATCCCCACTGAAGGAAGTATTTATGAATTGAATGGGCTTTGCGAAGGTCCTACCAACCATGGAGCCATTGGGCATGAGATGGGCTGGCTCGATATCATCAGGCCGATAATAATGAAGTGAATCCAGTTATACACCGAGGGGGTCATGTGAAGAAAGAGGGACTCCGAAAAGTGAATCTTCGTCAGGTTACGTATCGCATTATATTCATAATTATCTTTAAAGTTTCTTTTATTTTCTTTTAGTGTAGGCATAGGCTAATGCATAATATGCATTAGCACATTTTAACTAACACAAATGGATTTTTGTTATCTGATCAATAAAATTATTATTATTATTATTATAGGGGTAGTAATTTTTCTTGATAGTGCAGGTTTATAACACAGTGTAAGTAGTAGGAGCCAAACGGCTGAACCGATTTTAACGGGACTTTCACTCGCTGATGTTATAAGTAGTAACTTAAAAGTATATAAAAAGTATTTACGACACACAAACACACACACACATACATAAACACACATACACACACACACACACATACATACACACACACATACACACACACACACATACACACACACACACAATCTGTCTGTGTATTTGTTCCGGCTAATCTCTGAAACGGCTGGACATATTTTAACGAAACTTTCACTGGCAGATAGCTGATATTATAAGGTGTAACTAAGGCTACTTTTATTTCATCATTATCATCATCATCCATCACCACGCGAGTGAAACCGCGGGGCGCAGCTAGTATATACATAATCTTAGTAATGGCAATTCTAGCCCTTCAACTTTGTCTCGAAGAAGTTTTATAAAGACGATCTCGTATGTTCCACAGTGTGCCCAAAATGCTGACCTGTAAAGGAACTCTAAACCTATAACTCAAGCTACTTTTATATTATTTATATATATATATATATATATATATATATATATATATATATATATATATATATAAAACTATGTCTCTCTGTCTGTTTGTTACCTTATCACGTCTAAACGGCTGAAAGGATCAAAATCAAATTTGACAAGATTATAAATGATATACCGGGGAAGCACATATATGATACTTTTCATCATAATCCATTACCAATAACTAAAATTTGAGTAACTAAACTACAAACTACAACACAAGTTAGAGGCATATTCAAACATTTAATTTATAATAAAATAATAATTCTAGTAACGTAGCATCAAACAAGTTTTGTAGTATTTCTTTTGTTCCATCTAAAACCTACAATTATACGTTACCGGTGCAAATTGTTTGCGTACTAATAATACTTATCAATATACGTTATATTTATATTTTACTAAGTGATATACTCTTTTAGTTTAAAAATTCTCGTGAGTTATTTATATAATATTAAACCCGTTGACTCGCGATTCGCCATATTTGGCCAATAACACAATAGATTTCGCAGAAATCAAACAACTTTTCCAGTAACTGCAACGTGTGTGGTTAAAACCGACTTTACTCACGTAATTAGCCGACGTTCTTGACCTAAGTTTCGGCATGTCCGATGCCCATCCTCAGGGAGTTTACGCTGCAATATCGCGGCGACCACTGATATACTCTTGTTTTAATTTTCGTTCATCAAAACTAAATATGTTTCCTAGTACTTGCTGTTTTATATTTGTTTTTCATTAATTATATATGACGATAAAACACTTAGATGTCTTGAGATATAAGAATAAATGATGAGTGTACCACAAACTACGCTACTATAAAATAATAAACGCATGAATCACCTTCATAACATGCTCACCATAGACATAATAATAACAGATAATCCGTAGGTTTCTGTAAACTTTTCAAACTATGCTCATAAAGTGTACCTATAGTAACACAAATGATATGTCATTATGACATCCATTCAGCTGGTTTATTGCAGTCAGCGTCGATACTATTAAACTATTCATACTATTAAACTATTCATACATATCTATACTATTAAACTATATACTATACTTATATTGTAATTTTTAAACTTTCGCGATTTGAACACATATTTATATTATATTAACGGGGCTTAATCGCGTTAGTAATAGTATTTATTTACCTCGACGTTTCGATCAAGTTGCATTGATCGTGGTCACGAGTGGACTGAAGAGGCGGGTGTCATTGTCTGACTTCAAGACAATGCAAGTTAATATAATATAAATATATACTTATATTAATACTATATATAATTTATAAAGAGGAAAGATTTGTATGTAAGTATATTTGTAACGAATTGGCTCAAAACGTACTAAACCGACTTCAAAAATTCTTTCACCATTGGAAAGCTACAATTAACTATATAGCCCATGTTACTCAAGGTGAATACCTTGAGTAACATGGGCTATATAAAATTCATCATCATCACCATCATCCATCACCGCGAGGATGAAACCGCAGAGAGCAGCTAAATACTTTATCGCCTGTTTCACACCTTCAGCAACCGTGCGGTGCAGTAGGTAGGTAGGCTTCTAGCCTTTGTTTGCTCCAACCTTAGTGTCTAATGAAGAGAAGGGTCAACGGCTAGCGTGCGACGAGTCTCCGTGTCATCGAGACAACCTACCTAGAACCAAGTAATATGCTAATATATAAACAACCAGCAAGTCACAAACACACTTTTGTATAAGATAGTGTTTTGTTCGGCCGTGATTTGTGAATTCAGGCAGTGTACAGTCCTGACTGACTGACTGATTGACAGACAACGCACAGCCTAAACCACTGATCGTAGAGACTTGAAATTTTGAGGGTGTATTGTCCTTGATGCGTAGAGATGTACTAAGAATGTGATTTTCGAAATTCTATCCCTAAGGAGGTCAAAAGGGGTGAAAACTTTTGTACGAAACTCCTTTGTTTTTGAACTTATAATTGTGAAAATTTGTATTTGGATAGGTCATTCAAAAAAAATGTTGGACAATTTTTTTTGGATAGTGGTGGATTACGAGGGTAAAATGAAAGGGTGAAAGCTTGTATGGAAAGTTTTTTTTGTTTTCGAACATACAGTGGTGAAAATTAGCATTTGGACAGTTTAAAGTGATGATTTCAATATTTATTGACAGGGATGACTTAAGGGGGAAAACGGGGGATATTTTTTTTTCAAAAGTTCTTTTATTTTTGGAGCTACAGTGATGAACATTGATAACCGGATAGGTAATTTAAAATAAATAGTGACGCTTTCGATATTTTTGTCAGGGATGACTTAAGGGGGTGAAACGGGGGATAATTTTTTCAAAAGTTCTCTGTTTTTGGAGTTACAGTGATGAAAATTGATAACTGGATAGGTAATTTAACATAAATAGTGATGCTTTCTAGAATTTTTGAAATCGGACCAGTACTTTATGAGCCAATTCGTTACAAACATACATACAAATCTTTCCTCTTTACAATATTAGTATAGAAGTATAGATTTATGCCATCCATATTGCTCGCCAGTTAATTCTCCTTTGTTTAAACGGGCTTTGAACTTGTAGATAGGTACTCTATATAATTAATTGGCAGCAACACCAATAATAAAATCGGTGTAGCAACACCTACCTCATAAATAAGTGTGCCCGCACACGTATGTGGTACACCTACGCGTTCAACTGTATGGATATGCCAGCCAACTTGCAAAAACTTTTGTCAATGTTCTTAACATTGTGATAACTTTTTGAAACTTGCCATGTTTTATCTACGAATGTTTACCAATTTACACATCAAAATAGATGTTTTTCAAGGCCTTTTAGAGAGTTCTGAATTCTCTAAGCCTCGCTAGGAACAAAGACAAGGTATGGGCATACATACGTTTTAATGGGATTTCATAATTGTATATCGGGCTATGAGCTCACCATTTTCATACACTTCGAGTAAAATAGCTTATACTAACTGCCGGCTTTTATTTTACAGACATAACTACGCAGTGGACATATTTAGGTGTATTATACTATTACTTATTCTGTGCATTGGGATGTGAAATTCATCAACAGAATTGAAAGTGTCCACATTCTTGGTTCTTTGGTATCTAATGATTCTCTTTAGTAGATGAATTTGAGGAATCTTTGTCAGATTTGTTTGTTAAATAAAGGATTGTAGTGGGAGGATTTCGCAGAGTCCTCCTGGGTAAATACCACACCTTTGCCAGTTATTTTACCGTGAAGCAGAAGTGAGCAAGCATTTCCTTGAAGGCCAATGTTGTCAGCGAAATAACAGGGCAAGGTATTTAACATATTTTGTCTCAGGGTGATAAGCGTAGTGCATTCTCATCCAGGGTTTTGAACTCTTGTTAATGTAAATACTGAATGGCGCTGAACTACTATGGGCAAGCGTAACTTACTCGCCTCGTCACCGATTGACGTAAAGAAAGCAAAACAGTTGTTCCACTTTCATTTCGTTTTACCTTGATTTACAATAATGGACCTATAGTCCGATCATTCAATTATTTTCCAGGTATAGGATCGATGGGCACTTTTTAGCATATATGTATAATGGTTTTCCGAACATACATACAATTTTTTTGCTCTATGCGAATTTTTGTACCTTTGTCTAAATTTACCGGACTACTAGTGCTAATCTAATATAAACTCACAGCATTTCCATCATGTTCCAACCCAACAACCCCTTGTGTGCACAGCATGCTACTAATGCGAGATATTCTAAACCTTCTTGGGTGTAAAATACCTTATGTATTTTGAGGTTTCATAATGTTGAGTGTCACGGGCATAAATGTCCCGTGATACTTATTTAAGCAACTACCTTTAACTGTCATCATCTTAGATCAAATAACTAACAAAAAACGTTCCGTTACCTTTATAAAACGAAGCAATAAATCCTACATAAATACGGAAATAACATTGCCCATTCATATAAGTATACTTGACACATTTTCGAGGATGATTGACCTTAAATATCAATGCATTAAAAGTTGAAGCTCACGTGAAGTAGACGGAAGGTTTTGTTTGTCAAAGAAAAGGCAATATTAACTCTCAGCCGTTCACGAAGTGGCAGTCAATGGATTATATCAATAAGCACCGGTTCTTAAATGACTGTGTCACGCTTCCACAACACATTTACCTATAAAACGCAGTTATATCAACACACGTAAGAGTCGGTTCACATGTCAAATCGACACAGATTGTTGTGCGGCTGTCAAATAGTACAGTTTAGACAAGAGCGTGGGACACGGTAAATGAGATACTTAATTTTTCACCCACTCGATCGAGTGTTACAATCAAACACTTCATGTCAATAATATTCTCTTAGACCTCATTATGTCCTAGGCTGGCGTCTTCTGCAAAATACCGTCGTGATGGATATCATTGCAATTACAAATGTTTTCCTACATGTAGTATCAGTGTTTATCAATTACTGCGCTAAAGTTTGAAGGACGACATACTTTATAACTATACTAGCTTTTGCCTACGACTTCGTCCGTGTATTTGTCGAAAGTATGAAAGAATACCATTTTTTTTAATTTTAAATGAACTATTTATATAAAATTTTTCACAACTATAAGTTCAAAGACAGAGAATTTTCCATACACCGTTTCATTCTCTTTTCACTCCCCTTACACATAGCTGTCAAAAAATATTAAGGAACACATTTTTTTAATTTATATGAACTATCTAAATACAAATTTTCACACTTTTAAGTTCAAAAACAATGGACTTTCATAAAAATATTTTCACTAAATTGTATCCCTTTAAGGGGCTGAATTTCGAAAACTCTTTCTTAGTACACCTATATCCACCAAGACAAAAACACCCTCCAAATATCAAGTTTTCACGACCATCAGTTTAGGCTGTGCGTTGTATATAAGTCAGTCAATCAGGACTTTGATTCTTATATGTGTTTTACTAATGACTGCGAATGAAAAGATGGTGACGAAAGCATCAGTTAACTCCACCAGTGTTGTGGACAGCCGTGGTTCATCGTGGTTGAGTTAAAAGAATCTATACAATTTGCACTTTATATTTGTGTACACAATGATTTTTCGCGAAGTAGATAGATAGATAGATAACGCTTTATTGTACATAAAAAAACGTAGATAAATTTAATATACAATTATTATTAATACTGTTGTACAATGGGCGGTATTATCGCTTATAAGCGATCTCTTCCAGACAACTATGTCAGGATTAGTTTCTAAGTTAAGGAATTTACGAACTAATTAATCAGCTATTATATCAATTCAACTACATTCGACGAGACTTTGGTACTCGTAGTCCATTAGTTACACAAGACACAAGATGGAAAGACTGCTTTAGAAAGAAGTATAACATCACACAATAATTATAATAAGCAACAATTTGATAAAAACAGAATAAATTGTCAGTTAAAAGTAGGTGATTCAGTGTATGTGGAAAATGGCAACCGATTAAATAGGAAAAATTTAGATGAAGTAAAAGTAGGACGTTATAAAATAAAAATATATCTGACTCCATTTATAAGATAGATACGGGTTACAAAAAGTTAGAATCGAATTATTTTCACATTACTAAAATTGTGCCAGTACCTAAGTAATTTTTGTACATATGGGGGGTGGGGGAAGATGTAAATGAAGCTCTCTTAATTTTCATTTCATTTCAATTTCCCGCGCATTAACTTGGACTGCATACGTTATCTGTGTTTACAGCAGGCCTGCACTATTGTTGATCCTGTACTTCTGATACTACTGATCTTCTATATACGAGTATATAAAAGCGAAAGGTCACTCACTCACTCACTCATCACGAAATCTCAGAAACTACAAGTGCTAGGAGTTTCAAATTTGGCATGCGGGTTCTTTTTAGGACGTAGGTGCTCACTAAGACGGGATTTTATGAAATTCCAACCCTAAGAGGGGGTCAAAAGGGGTGAAAACTTTTGTATGAAACTCCTTTGTTTTTGAACTTATAGTTGTGAAAATTTGTATTTGGATAGGTCATTCAAAATAAAAAATTTTGGCCTAATTTTTGATCGTGGTGGTTTAAGAGGGTGAAATGGAGGGGTGAAAGTTTGTATGGAAAGTTTTGTGTTTTCGAACATACAGTGGTAGAAATTAGCATTTGGACAGTTTAAAATGATATACAATATTTATTGACAGGGATGACTTCAGGGGGTGAAACGGGGTATAATTTTATTTCCGAAATTTCTTTGTTTTTGGAGCTACAGTGATGAAAATTGATAACTGGATAAGTAGTTTTAAATAAATAGTGATGCTTTCAATATTTTTGTCAGAGATGACTAGGGGGTAAAACGAGGGATGTAAAACTACATATTATAAACAGTAGGGGTCAAATTTCTGTACAATGAAAAAATGCTAAAAACCGAGCCAGGGGATGTAAGGAGTGAAAAATAAGTTCAAATTGTTTGTTTCTCTGTATGTATGTCTGTCTGTTTTTACGAGCTAATCTCCGAAACGACTGGACTGATTTAAATGAAATTTCGTATGGTGGTAGCTTATATCCCTGATCAGCATATAGAATATGTTTGATCCGGGTAAATTAAAGAGTTCCCGTGGGACAATCAAAAATCTGTAATTACGCGAGGCCACGCGAGCGTAGCCGCTGGCGGGCCAGCTAGTATGTCATATGATTAAAAAAAAACTCACTTTGGATTGAGAGATATAATGTGAACATGTTTTTATGCAGATATCCTTCAAATTATAGAAAAAACTATTGAAGCAATAGCTTTTATTGTGGTTTCTCTTTACAGGTTAATAAATAGTAACAGTGATATGTACTCTAATGTAGAAATAAGTAGTGTTTATAAAAGTATGTATGGTACACACTTTGTAAACTATTTTCATTAAAATAGATTTCTCTTTACAAAGCAAAAACAGTTGTTTCTATAAACAACATATAACATACCTACACTTAGTTATTTGTAAAACGCACTTTCATAAATAGATGAATAAAAATATTCGCTTTATGTATAAAATATGTCCATCCATATATTAACTTTTAAACTATATTTATCATAAAAAATAAACATATTTTACAGCTATATTTCACCAGTCAGACCCAAGTTTTAGGGGAAAACAGTTTTACCTGGGCATATTATGATTGCGTCTGTGTGCCTTTATTGTAGGAGGAGGGAGCACTCCATGCAGCTTCTCAAAGTCAAAATCATTTATTCAAATTTAGGCATCATAGACGCACTTATGAACGTCAATTTTTCATTATAATGTACTGTAAAGACTCTACCGCCGCGTTCCAAAATATATAGAGCCTACCGAGAAGAAGCGGCAAGAAACTCGGGGCCATTCTTTTTATATAGATGTTTACAATGTTTCTACTTAGGTACTACAAATATTATATTTTATGGGTGGCAGAGTGAGCTTGTCAGAAGTGGAGTATTCCAAGCATCTTTATTTTCTATATAATGTCGAAGTTTATAATAAGCTTTTTATTAAAACGTTTTTTAAAGTGAACTTGAATTTGACCTCTGTGAGCTCAATTGTGTGTTTTGGGATTTTATTCTAAAAACGCACACAATTTCCTAGAAGTAACTTATTTTAGTCTTCGCAAGTCTAAAACTAGGTACAGCTATCCTATTTGTATTTCTAGTATTAAAAGTGTGGTGACCACTATTTAACTTATATTTATGTAAATGTTTACGAACATACATTATATTTTCAAATACATATAAGGAAGGCAAAGTTAATATATGGATATCTTTAAATAAATCTCTCAAAGATTCACGGGGACCCATTTCATATATAGCTCGAATAGCACGTTTCTGTATCTGTGTCGTCTTTCCAAGCTACCGCGTTACGTGTTTGAATGGAAATAGCAAATAAGCCCCCTGACTGCACTAAGGTGTCATTATCTGTCACTTATACAACTCTACCGCACCTTCGGTGGTTTAAAGACGCAGGGAGTGTACCGAGATGTTAAAAAGTGCATTGCTTGTATAAACACAACAAAAGATCTGGGGTCTTATAGTACATTCAACAAGTAACGCGGCGTGTTACGATATCTTCAAGGAATGATCGCTTCGAATTGATTTCACGGTCTTTCCTTGCAGATATGATAGCGCGCCGCGTTATTTGTTTGAGTAGGCATACGGAATAACGGCCCTGTATAGGAAAAATAATTGCAGTAAGTACCTGTATAGGTAAACAATAAATGTATCTCATTCTACAATCGACCTTTATACGTCAATTGAACGCAGTTATGAAATCATTGGCAATTGCAAAATGTACTTCACCATCACAACATCATAATAGGTCTATGGGTGACGCGTGATAACTTAAGGCGCTTAAAGTAGGTTACCTATATATTTCAATGTTAAACAAATGTTACATTACTTCGTATGTATTACATACGAAGTAATGTAACATTAGTTAATGTAATGTAAAAGTAATGTAATATTATTGTAGAAATTCGGTTACATACTATGTAACCGAATTTCTCCGTTCTCTTCCACATTTCTCAGTTACCATTTCATTATCAGCTCCTTTTTTTCCAACTCCTGGGCCTTCCTCTCAGAGAGAGGAGTTGGGCCATAAACCACCACGCGGGCCTAGCGCGGCTTGGTGGATAGGTTAGTGGCCAACCCATGTCGAAGTTGTCAGGCCGCCCGAAGGCTTTCGACATAGCCTAATGACTGTTGTCCTAAGACATACAACCGGGACCGACGGCGACGGCTTAACTCTTCGAATCACGGAAGCCCGTTACCTTTTGCGCAAACTACATATTACTCGTATAAACGGAAAATATGTATTTTGAAGGTGTATATCTATGACAAAGAAAAACATGTCCCTAGTCATGTTTTTTTATGTCAGTTAGAGACGAGACGTGTAAGTAGCTCGGCTGATGTTAAGTAACCCTTGCCCATAAAAGTTCAGTGCCACTCAGAATTTTAAATTACAAGAACTCAAAACCCAGCACGGCAAGGCAATGGACTGAGTTTGTTACCCTGAGGTACAAGATGTTAAATCTCCTGCCCTGTAATTTCGCTGGAAACATTACCCTTCAACGAAATAGTAATGTTTGCACACTACTGGTTCACGGTTGGGTAACTTGCAAACGTGTAGTCCCCAGGCAGACTTTGCAAACGTCCTACCATAACGTGTTTCAAAATATTTTTATCCTACTAATATTATAAACGCGAAAGTTTGTGAGTATAGATGTGTGGATCTTTGTTAAAGAGTTTTCACGCTCAAACGGCGGGGGCAATTTTGATGAAATTTGGTATGGAGGTAAATGAGGCGCTGGATTAACACATAGTATACTTTTCATCATCATCATCATCCATCATCACGCTGGTGATGATGGAAAATCAAGCTGATCATATAATTATGATCGAACTTCACGTACTTACAGGTAAGTTCGTTTGATCATTAATTATATATCTCAGCTTGATTCGACGCGATTTTGTTTACATATTGCAGGATGTTCGAGAAATAATTAAAATGTGAAGATACATAAATAAATCTCTATTATTAATTTGTTTTTCTTAATCATTTTACACATACTTATAATTATTATGTAAATACGTTATAGCGCCTATCTATTCGCAGAAAGTATATTTCTTGCAAATTGTGATAAATTATGTATCACTTCTTTATTATAATATTTAGCAAATCCTTAACAATAAATTTATAACGAGTACCTACTGTGTGAACTAAATATGGATAATCTCATGATATCAATACAGCTCTTATCAAGAGTGTTCTTGATCCAGTGGTTTAAAGTTTGAGAAGAAACCACTAAATGTGGCCTTCTATCACTTAAGAATATATAATCATGATCATGTGAACGCAATAAACTTGCATTTTGTATGTAAGTCACGTGAGATCTTGAAGGACATCTCAGGTCTATCATTGAAAAAGGGTTAATTCAAAACTTGTTGTAACGCTAAATAACTAACTAACGTTAAATTAAAAAAAATATAATCACTGGAACAGAAGGTTCTAAATGGTTTATAATGTTCCAGTGGCTTAACTAACCAAGCTTTATAGCATCCGTCGTATTGCTTATATGTGTTAATGGAGAGCGATCCAAGCTGTTGACTGATTCTGATGTCAGACATTTATTTAATAAAGCTTGCCTGATAACTTCACAACCTCGATAAGAGTCCTGTGTAAGTTGTGGGATAATCTGAATAGGAGATTTAAGTAATTTAATATCTGGACCAAAATGCAACGTATCAGATAATTGCATTTTTGCAGTATTGGAACCAAGCTTGCGTACGTGGTACCACTATGGTACTACAACAATACCTTCCGCTTTGTTATGAAAGATTTTCTGTAACATTTTTAAAATCAGTGCAAACGGAGGTAACTCATTAAATAGTAGATGTCCAAGAAGTTGTAAATGCGTCTATAACCCAAGCATCTGGATCATTTTTTCAATGTCTGTATCACATATTTCCTACACTGTGTCTACAAATTGTTTGCAAAACAATGAGTCTGCTTCGTGATTTTCCCTGGTGTTTATATATGATGCAAATACTATTAATTTACTACTTTCACACCATTGCCATATTTCTGGAGATACGTCATTTAAGCTATCCATTCTGTTGATATATGATATCGCAGTAACATTATCAATGCGTATCAAAATTTCACACTAGTTATAATATCTGGCAAAATTTTCATTGCAAAAAAGCTGCTATAAGTTCTTAAATATTAATATGAGTTTACCTTTCAATATATACCCAAAACCTATACAAACATAGGATTCATTATTATTGCTATAAGCACCCCACCCGGTTTTGGACACATCTGAAAATATTTCTACTACGAAATCATTGAACCGAAATGGGTTACAATATGATTTATCCACCAAGGTATATCGTCACTTATTTTATGGACAGATATAGATAAATATTATTTATATTTAGATTATACGGATTCATAATTTTGGAACCGTAAAAGTTCCATTACAGGTTTTAATAATTTGGTAAACACGTACGGTGCCGTAGATATTCCAAAAGGTATAGACAGTTAAATTGATATTAAATACCATTATATTTTTTAATCTAGGAAATTGTTTGTAATTACTGTGAATATGCAGTAAAAAGTATGCTTCTTTCATATCGAGAAAGGCCATACCTTTAGTTATAATTTTTGAGACGGTTCTGTAATCCTCAATCTTAACTTGTACCAGTGGCACTTTTATTTTTCAAATTTGTTCAAGCGTTTGAGGTTTAAATGAATCTGCTGTCTCCATTTGCTTTTGGAACTAAAAATACAGATAATAAGAACAATTGAAAAGTGTGTGCACATTCGGAAATATCATTATTTTTATGAGAGATTCAATTGATTCGTTATATCTTTATGTTCCTGTTTATTTCTAGAAAATATACTAGGTCTAGCCATACGAAGAGGCGTTGAAATAAATGTAATTTTATAGCCCTGTCGTCAGTCCCGGTCGGATCGTCAGTAATTACTTGCCAACTAGCAATACAATGACTTAGACGACCTGCATATTGTACCTCTGTAGTATTCAGTATCCCCTCGTAGACCTCGGGGCAGTAGCTCGCTCCGTTGCCTCCCACTGTTGAAAGTTGCTGCTGCTTCTCGTGAATAGACGCTGCACTGGATACGGTTTCCCTGCCTCCTCTTTTGGTCATCGTTTTCCCAGCAGGGTATTCCAGTTTAAACGTTTATCATTTTTATTATTTTTAATAATACTATTTTTCATTGATGCGTGTGATTTATTGCTGGTTCTTTTTTGTTTTAAGTCGGAGGCAGATTTTTTAACTGTCTAAAGCCGATCTTAGCTTGTCTCCGATGTTATCATCGGACATTAGATGATCTCTTTTTGTATCAGTAAGTGCATCTTCTACCTCGGCATTGATAGCTGATATGACGAATCTTCTTCGAGTATTCGTTTCTGCACAATGGCTATCACATAAAAGCCGACACACTTTAAGGACTTATGACTTCCCTTTGATATAACTAACTTGTCAGAGCCGCTACAGCGATTCCGATCTGTTTTGTTTGGTCAACCTCGTCGATTGCATATGATGTGGATGGTTCCATCATCAGTGTGCTTGCCACGTGAAGAACTGAATAACCATCTGAAACCGGATCACGGCTAAAAACAGACGCTGAGTTGGATGGACCAGCAGAATCGGAACCGGCACGTGATTACATAGGCGGACGGGTTGAGCTGGAAGCCGTCGAGGGTTCAACGTTTTCTGGTTTTTGAATTAACAATTGTTTATTTTATAGATCATCACTTAATTGACAGGAGTACTACAAGTGTTTAAGAAAAAATACATGCATCGTGAGAGTATCAACCCTTCATGGTTGTACGCGTCACATTTCTTCGAAATGTAGCACTATGTTTTTAGTGAAGGTAGGCTATATAAAAAATAATGAGACATAACCAGGTCTTTGGTGTCAATAATTAAGAACAGATCTTTACGGGAAAAATATTGCATGACAGTATCAACGTCATGCAATATTTTATACAGCACGCATCACATTCCTTCAAAATATATACTATGTTTTGTGTATCTAGGTAATTTGATAAAAAAGCATGACACAAATTTTGTGGAAGAAATATACCGTGACAGTATCAACCCTTCGTGGTAGTACGCATCACGTTTCTTCAAAGTATAGCACTATGTTTTGTGTAGGTAGGTAACCTAATGAAAATTCGTAACACAGATTTTGTGGAAGAAATATACCGTGACAGTATCAACCCTTCGTGGTAGTACGCATCACATTTCTTCAAAGTATAGCACTATGTTTTGTGTAGGTAGGTAACCTAATGAAAATTCGTAACACAGATTTTGTGGAAGAAATATACCGTGACAGTATCAACCCTTCGTGGTAGTACGCATCACGTTTCTTCAAAGTATAGCACTATGTTTTGTGTAGGTAGGTAACCTAATGAAAATTCGTAACACAGATTTTGTGGAAGAAATATACCGTGACAGTATCAACCCTTCGTGGTAGTACGCATCACGTTTCTTCAAAGTATAGCACTATGTTTTGTGTAGGTAGGTAACCTAATGAAAATTCGTAACACAGATTTTGTGGAAGAAATATACCGTGACAGTATCAACCCTTCGTGGTAGTACGCATCACATTTCTTCAAAGTATAGCACTATGTTTTGTGTAGGTAGGTAACCTAATGAAAATTCGTAACACAGATTTTGTGGAAGAAATATACCGTGACAGTATCAACCCTTCGTGGTAGTACGCATCACATTTCTTCAAAGTATAGCACTATGTTTTGTGTAGGTAGGTAACCTAATGAAAATTCGTAACACAGATTTTGTGGAAGAAATATACCGTGACAGTATCAACCCTTCGTGGTAGTACGCATCACATTTCTTCAAAGTATAGCACTATGTTTTGTGTAGGTACTCGTAGGTAACCTAATGAAAATTCGTAACACAAATTTTGTGGAAGAAATATACCGTGACAGTATCAACCCTTCGTGGTAGTACGCATCACGTTTCTTCAAAGTATAGCACTATGTTTTGTGTAGGTAGGTAACCTAATGAAAATTCGTAACACAGATTTTGTGGAAGAAATATACCGTGACAGTATCAACCCTTCGTGGTAGTACGCATCACGTTTCTTCAAAGTATAGCACTATGTTTTGTGTAGGTAGGTAACCTAATGAAAATTCGTAACACAGATTTTGTGGAAGAAATATACCGTGACAGTATCAACCCTTCGTGGTAGTACGCATCACGTTTCTTCAAAGTATAGCACTATGTTTTGTGTAGGTAGGTAACCTAATGAAAATTCGTAACACAGATTTTGTGGAAGAAATATACCGTGACAGTATCAACCCTTCGTGGTAGTACGCATCACATTTCTTCAAAGTATAGCACTATGTTTTGTGTAGGTAGGTAACCTAATGAAAATTCGTAACACAGATTTTGTGGAAGAAATATACCGTGACAGTATCAACCCTTCGTGGTAGTACGCATCACGTTTCTTCAAAGTATAGCACTATGTTTTGTGTAGGTAGGTAACCTAATGAAAATTCGTAACACAGATTTTGTGGAAGAAATATACCGTGACAGTATCAACCCTTCGTGGTAGTACGCATCACATTTCTTCAAAGTATAGCACTATGTTTTGTGTAGGTAGGTAACCTAATGAAAATTCGTAACACAGATTTTGTGGAAGAAATATACCGTGACAGTATCAACCCTTCGTGGTAGTACGCATCACATTTCTTCAAAGTATAGCACTATGTTTTGTGTAGGTAGGTAACCTAATGAAAATTCGTAACACAGATTTTGTGGAAGAAATATACCGTGACAGTATCAACCCTTCGTGGTAGTACGCATCACGTTTCTTCAAAGTATGTACTATGTTTTGTGTAGGTAGGTAACCTAATAAAATACGGATATTATGGAAAAAATATACCGTGACAGTATCAACCCTTCATGGTAGTATGCATCACATTTCTTCAAAGTATAGCACTGTATTTTGCGTAGGTAGGTAACTTAATAAAAAATTGTCACATAGATTTTGTGGTAGAAAAATACCGTGACAGTATCAACCCTTCATGGTAGTATGCATCACATTTCTTCAAAGTATAGCACTATGTTTTGTGTAGGTACTCGTAGGTAACCTAATGAAAATTCGTAACACAAATTTTGTGGAAGAAATATACCGTGACAGTATCAACCCTTCGTTTTAGTACGCATCACATTTCTTCAAAGTATAGCACTATGTTTTGTGTAGGTAGGTAACCTAATGAAAATTCGTAACACAGATTTTGTGGAAGAAATATACCGTGACAGTATCAACCCTTCGTGGTAGTACGCATCACATTTCTTCAAAGTATAGCACTATGTTTTGTGTAGGTAGGTAACCTAATGAAAATTCGTAACACAGATTTTGTGGAAGAAATATACCGTGACAGTATCAACCCTTCGTGGTAGTACGCATCACGTTTCTTCAAAGTATGTACTATGTTTTGTGTATGTAGGTAATTTAATAAAATACGGATATTATGGAAAAAATATACCGTGACAGTATCAACCCTTCATGGTAGTATGCATCACATTTCTTCAAAGTATAGCACTGTATTTTGCGTAGGTAGGTAACTTAATAAAAAAATGTCACATAGATTTTGTGGTAGAAAAATACCGTGACAGTATCAACCCTTCATGGTAGTACGCATCACATTTCTTCAAAGTATAGCACTATGTTTTGTGTAGGTAGGTAACCTAATGAAAATTCGTAACACAGATTTTGTGGAAGAAATATACCGTGACAGTATCAACCCTTCATGGTAGTATGCATCACATTTCTTCAAAGTATAGCACTATGTTTTGTGTAGGTACTCGTAGGTAACCTAATGAAAATTCGTAACACAGATTTTGTGGAAGAAATATACCGTGACAGTATCAACCCTTCGTGGTAGTACGCATCACGTTTCTTCAAAGTATAGCACTATGTTTTGTGTAGGTAGGTAACCTAATGAAAATTCGTAACACAGATTTTGTGGAAGAAATATACCGTGACAGTATCAACCCTTCGTGGTAGTACGCATCACGTTTCTTCAAAGTATAGCACTATGTTTTGTGTATGTAGGTAATTTAATAAAATACGGATATTATGGAAAAAATATACCGTGACAGTATCAACCCTTCATGGTAGTACGCATCACATTTCTTCAAAGTATAGCACTGTATTTTGCGTAGGTAGGTAACTTAATAAAAAATTGTCACAAAGATTTTGTGGTAGAAAAATACCGTGACAGTATCAACCCTTCATGGTAGTACGCATCACATTCCTTCATACGTTTAGTGTTCCTACACTTTACCTTAGACTAATAGACTACGTAGCGACTGACCTGAAACGCTTCCAGATGATGTAGAAATAATCCGCCGACGTTGTTGCCAACTTTGCTTGCTGTCCACTTAGTTATTCCTTAATTGTATAACGAATTTAAAATATAATGACCTTTCATTGGGATGGAGCTGCCATATAAAGAAAATTACTCTTGAAACAAACCGTGCAAGGCAGTGACGTGGGGACTTGACTGCAATATGTAAACAAAATCGCGTCGAATCAAGCTGAGATATATAATTAGTTAGTTTATTAGTGATGTTATAACATCACTTCACCAAGCTCGAGGGCGTTCTGCACTAGATTCACAAGCTCCGTTCTATTGTGTTTTAATTTCACGCTTGGGTGAGCTGATAGCTGCGTATATAGGCGAATTCTCTGATACGACGAATAATCAACTTTGACTGGGTGAAACTGTTTCCTGCTAAAATATCTTTTTTTCATCTCCGTGGTGATGGATGGTGATGAAGAAAAGTATCTTATTAAAATACCGCTGCTTACCCATTCGAGGATATATAGGCGAAACTGTCTGTTATGTTGTGTTTAGAAACATGTAGGTACGTGTGATTCACTTAAGACCGCAAGACTGATGTTTCACCTCCGTGGTGATGGCGGAATCGCTCGACTACAGTCGGCTAAACAACAAAGATGGATGACATGCCGACTCTATTACCGAGCACGTCTATTATCGAGCTATCAAAATCATTATCGACTAAGCTGTCAGAAACTGACACATCTTTGACAGAACTCTATTGACAGAAATATGTCATCATTACGATTTTGACGTAGGCGGAGATCTTGTTATTTTGTCTATGCTGTGCCCAAGAATATTAGACTCTTTCACCCGCGTGGTGATGAATGTTTGTAACGGAACAGGCTCTGGATGAGGATTCCGTCACGATTCACAAATATAGATACATTTAAAAAGCATCTTGGTATGAACAAATATTGATGAAATTTAGACAATCAAAAGTAGAAGAAAGCGATAATGTGTAATATTGAGATTTAGATGTTAGGTATTTCTTATAGCAAGACTATAGGTACTTACTGAAAATGATAAGCAGCTTAGAATATTTAAGCTATCAAGATATTCTATGTATTAACCATTTAAATCAGAAGTCAAAGAGAATTCAGATAGAACTGATAAGTTACTTCAAGGAAAATGAAATGTTATAATTCTTTAAATACATAAAAGATTTAAGCAAAATTAATACAATTACCATGAAATAAGTACCATTGATATTTTAGCCATACAAAGGTGTGGTGACGACTCGCTACGATCTCCTTGTAGGTAATACATACTCCAAGCTGTACATAAAGAGTTTCTTTAACTTTTAGTTTTTTTGTTTGACACTTTCAAATTTAAAATTAGATGATGTTTTTATGACAGCGATTCGGACAGGGTTTTTTTATGTAGATTGATTATATTTAGGTGGACAACACACGTGTATCATTTAAATTACGAGAGAGAAACACTTTCTCCAGTGCTAGTAACAGTGGCAAGGATCACAGCTGGAGTTCGCTGCCAGTATCTAGGTACGCATCGGTGTTCCCTCCGGTGTCCTCATTGGTGACCCCGACGTGATGATGAAAATGAGTTAGTGCTGTAGATGCCAAAAAGAAGGTATGAATTTTGCTATTCAAATATAATGGTGCTTCCTGCATCGGCTTGATCGTGATCGAATATGGAATACTACGCGCGAGTTCTATATATTGAGTCATGAACGGATCTGTGAAATGATCGAAATATATCGAAGATTATTGCTCGGAATGTTTCCTGAAATGACATCGACCAATTTTCGCTGCGACTAAGGCTAGTGATACATCGACGTTTTAATGCCTACTATTCGGCAGTTATTCTAGTCAATATTTTATCAATGTGAGGAACACATTTTTGTTACGCGTCCGTGTATTTGAGTTTGGGTTAGACTGTCTACTCTGATTCTAGCATGAGAATGCGGTAATAAATTATAGCAATTGAATTATTTGCTGAAAGTATCAAATGTAATATTTAGAATCAAATGATAATTCATAATGATAAATAATAATATTAAGAAGAGATAAATAAGATTATAATCGCTTATAGACGCAAACTCTACATTTGGAAAACTACCAAACGGACTTAGTAAGGCCTTACTAATTTTGGGGTAAATAGAAGAGGTTCTTGGCATGATGGAGAACATTTGTGTCACAGTTAAGAGCAGCTCTTAATCCAGCATTCGAGTTGTAAGCCTTGAACATGCCAAGAATCGTACTTCCTAAATCATAATAAATCTAGAATTCTACGGCAAATCTAAAAAAAAACAAACTAATTACTTACAATATGAAAATTAATAAAATATATTATATCTTTAAATTGTAGAGATAGCTATCACTATATCTATACTATATATCAATAATTTACTCGGCAAAGTAAAGCTAACTATTATAATAATCATCATAATAAATATATGGCTGCTAGTATTGAGCTAACCAATACAACAAAGATTCTGCTAATACTTAAGTATTTAAAATAATTGCTTTTCCTACAATGGTTCAATAGATTGCATGTCATGTAAAACACTAGTAATCTAAGTATAGCAATCTCGTATAAAAAGGAGATTTATGTATGTGGTAAATCTTATTAAACTTGGTCAAGCAATGCAGCACCTTGAGAATTCTTGTAAACCACAAACAAGGGTCTAGAGATTTCTCTAAGTCACTGATATTATTTCCCATGTATTGCTTCAGTAAACAAGTAAATGATTAAACTTGAACAATTGAACTATTCAGGGAATAGTGGCTGATAATATTTATCTAAAGGAATTGGATAATCAGCGTAGTAGCTACTGATCACAAAAGATTTCTAAAGCGCATATAAAGCGAGGTTTTACTTAACTTTTGTTATTTATTTCCTAGCAGTTTTCATAAACGAAACAAATAGTACATACTATAGAGACACTTAGTCTGCAAGAGATTATATCAATCTTATCAACAGCTAAATGCTCATAGCAACAAACATAAATCTATAAAGAAAGCTAGTTATATAAATAACAGGTTTATAACTGTTATTAATAATAACGAAAATCATGCGTATATCTGATATTATTTAACGGAGTTGTTTATATATTATTTCACTAATCAAAACTGATTTATCATATTTAACAGATAGTTTTGCAAGCTAATAATTATATAGTAAAACTTGCAAATATCCTACTGTTTCTATGTTCTATGGTCAAATAACATAGACCTTAAATTCAGAAACTTATATTGATGATTAATATCTTCCACGATTAGAAGTCAAATCAAGTACATAAGCTAGAAATCTAGGATCAGCTCAGTCAGTCAGTCTGTAAGAACTAAGTATTTGCAATCTAGTATGTTCATCGCAATTTTTTGTTATCAGCTAGCAGTTCAGTAATGTAGTAGTAGGTTATCCATCGTAATATCAGAATACCTAGGCGTTGCTTTTGGTTTCTCTAGGCATCTATAGTTCTGAATAGTTTTCTCTGTTTCAATTCTTTCCGAAAAGAGCAAGGTTACAGTAGCGGTACACAGTGTTAGGGTCCTCCTAGACTAGACGATCATTGGCCAAAACAAAACGAATTATTATTAATATTAAAATTAAAATGGGGGGGGGGTTTGTTACGATTTGGTAGTGCCATTACCAGGATTGGAATAACGTTACTACGGAAGTTTTACTAGGAATTAGTTGCGGTCAACCGCACAATTTGTTGGCGTGAAATGGATAGGATTTTATTGAAACAGAGATGCTATTGCAATAGGTGATTTTTAAAGGGCTAAATAGGTAGGCAACGGATACTATAATGAGGTGATGATGTTGTTGTTCTAGGCTACAGTAGTAGATTTCTACAATAATCTAAGAAATAAATAAGCCGGATATGCATTTTTAGGAATATTACTAAAATACTGATTACTACGAAGCGCTTAAATGATATCCAGGGAAAGATAAGTTGTATGCAAGTTTCATATGTGTAAAGTCTGCAACTACCTTTGTCATTTACGTGTACCCCATAGTCGATCTCTAGAATCCAGAAGTACACTTATCATTCGAAAGGCAGATTGCGTGTTGTGTTTACGACTAGGATACTCTCCTGGAAGCACACGGTAAATAGTCAGTATCGAACTCTACTCAAAGTGACCCGAAGGTTTTAAGAACACTTTTAGTATCGAACGACTTATGAAACTCACTTGGGAGCCAAGAATTGCGTTATAGAGTACTGAAAGAGTTCTTGTATAGTGTTAGGAAAGGAAGAGAGTTTCTAACATGTTGGGGTGCCGTCGCTGCATTTGCATCACAAGGATTACATTTGTAACCAGCAAAATACAGCGCAGATCGTGGACATGTCTGTATATAATCGGTGTTTGTTATGTTCGGAAGTATTAAGAATATAAAAATGTGTGAATATTAATAAATGGCTTACCTTTTTGATCGATGAAATTTATGGTAATTAAATGATAGTAAAAATCTACATACGTAATTACTTCTATTGCATTTGCGAAGGAAATAAATAGGATTACAATAAAATGCAAAGTTGCGCAACTTTAATTGAGCGATGATAAGTCTTGTTAGAAGTTTTGTAGAAATATGTTTAGTCGTAACATTGGGGGGTTGAATTTCCCATTCAGATGCTTAACGTTGTGAAAATTCTTATAGACAAGTCAGATGGTTGTATAGTTATTCGTAAAGGTTAAATAAATCAACGTTATGCAGATTTAATAGACAAACATAGTAAGCGCCGAATTTAAGTATAAAAAAACCAATATTATAGCTAGGTAGTGATGAGTCTTCGGAATGAAGCTGGTAAAGTTTGACAATGTAGGCAGGCTGAAGAGGAGCGCTGGATTTCAGAAGCTTTGGGGCGAAGCGGCTGGTCGAGTAGTGCGTCTTGACGAGATCTGCAAATATAATAGGGAAAATTAGGGAATGGTGAGCAAAGCCGGGTAATCTATCTAAATTAAAAATAATGGAAAAAAAACAAACATTATGTAAATCAAAGTTAATAAGGAAACTTTTATTTAGGGCACAATAATAATTGTTTGGATGTTAATAGTTATGTATGTATTTATGTTCTTATGTAACATAATTGACATGTAAGTAGTACGCGCAAAGTATATACACAACCTTAAATTTTAAATCTGAACTCGGTATACATCGTCAATTTCGGTCGTTGAATACTAGTAGACTATATACTATATACTAGTAGAACTATATTAGAGTTTAGGGCAATATAAAAAAAAACCGGTTCCATGCCATGAAAATCGTAGGAATCGTGGAATTCATTTAATCAAGTGAGAGATTATTTCAGAACAACAGACAAAAATACAAACGTTCATTTTATATTTTACTAGTTGCGGTCGCGGATATACCCGCATGGTGATGGGTGATGATGGTGGTGATGATAAAAAGTTATCTATGCGTAAATCTAGTATCATCTATTTTTATACAAAATCTCATCAAAATTAGTCTAGCCAGGACTGATGTAATAAACATTCATTCAGACATACCAGCATTTGCGTTTATAATACTAGTACCTAGGTACCTTGTTAGGATAATGATGATAATGATGAGGAAGAGTATTTTATAATATGTAAATTCAAAGCTACATCTACTTTCGTAACAATTTTCATCAAAATTGGCGCAGCAGTTTAAGAGGGATGGTGAAGCAAACATTCATTCTTACGTACCAACGTCGTGTTTGTAATATTAGTACCTAGAAAATATTTTTTAGGATACTAACTAAATAAATATCGAAACTTGCGTACCTATCAATCAATGATGAGTGGGTTATGTGAGCTGTAGAGCTTGTCAGGTTTCACTGTGGTTTATAGCAACACCACAGTCGGCAGGCAGGGATCTAGAATTCATGGAAAACTATAAAATATACATAAACATATAACGAGTAAAATATAGAATCAGTTATTTCATCAATAATCTAAAACTAACTGAAGGTTGTATATCAGGGCGCGTAGAAATATGAGAAAATCAATAATTGTAGCTTTGTTCAGAGCAATTAGGTACCTATCTTAAAATTGCTATTGAATAAATAAACAAAGGTAGAAAAAGAAATATGTTAGCAATAATAAAATCAATCAAAATGACATGACAATCAACATTTAGGTTACCTAGGCTACAGAATTTTACAGAAAGGTTAACACAAAAGAGTTCTTTGTAAAAGCAAAGAAACTTTTTGATTGTGGTACTGAGAGCTTGCTGTCAAAGTGTAAAGAGAATATAAACGCTACGTTTTACTATAGTATCACGTAAAGAAGAGTTCCGGAGATTAATGCCTAGGTATTTTATAGATGTTTATTGGAATCTATATAAAAGGGAGGTGTTTATGGTATATGATGGGTATGCAACTAGGAAATCAAAATTGTGTCATGTTGCTTGGATTAATTGTTTGCCTGCAAAGAGTTTGACGACATAGCAAGATAATGTAATATGAAAAGTTCAGTTGTAACAAAATACGATAAGTATGTACATAATACACTGGTAATTTCTATGTAGGTATAATCTGTAGGAAGTATGTAGATATGAACAGGGAAAAAGGATGTTTGGTTGGAGCAAAGCAGAGATGAACAAGTCTAAATAACACTATACATACATACCTTGCCAGATAGCTGGAGTGTAGTTTCGTAGGAATATGTACACCTATGTATATAACAATATGTAGGTATAAATAGTTGTTGAATATCAATCGGAGTTGTTGGGCGAATGTATCGTGCATGCGCCATTTGTTCGCAAGTTTTAGCCGTGAACCCGTCATGGACACTGCAAAGATAAAGGTAAATTAATGCTACGATAAATAGAGTTACGGGGAAAGATATAATAAGAGCGAACGTGCATAGAATTTACGAAAATCATATTTTTGACGTGAACTGTGTTTCCTTTATTTTGACAGCGACATATTTAACTATCTGTCATAAGCACATACGTGTATATCCAAAGAGTTCGTAACAAATAGAAATCATGTTCAAGGTTTAATATACCTAGCTATAATTTAAATGCTAAAGTTATATATTATTATAGATATAATAAACGGTATGATTAGGTATAAGATGGAATAAGAACTTACCTGTGGTCAACAAATGTCCATAGCTCTTTGAGATTTTGTGATCCTTTGTAGATATTTGAGGTTTATATTTTATTTAGGGAACAAAAAAAAGGAAGTAATAAAAGACAATCACAGAAATTTAGGATCGCTATATAGAAGTGAAATTTGGGTAGTGATCGTAATATAAAAAAATACTTAAAAGTTTAGTTGTTGTAATGCGATCGCAAAGTGGTTGTAAAATAGCACGGAGCGTCTTCGTTAAGACTTAAAATTTCGTACAATAATCGTAATGGGATACTTTGAGTGATATCTTTCAGTAATGCGTTACAAAGATATTGGCAGATATAGTGTAGTTATGATAATGACGTGATGAATATAAATTTTATTCAAAATCAAACACATTATCACACATGACAAAGTTTAAGGATTTCTGTACATTAATAGCCGTGACGCATACATTAGTGCAGGGTTATTCGAGGACCGGAAAAACAGTCGTGTTGATTTTTGCTTTGAAATTCCTGGAAGATGTAGCTAGGAAAATGACATGGAGATTTGGAGAAATTTGAGTAACCACGCAGTGACAGCACAGCGTACACATGATTTCGTAATAGCAAATATGTGGATAGAGAAATAGAAATAGGAGAGATCTTCGGAATATTACAAAAGAATTGAAAAATAAAATTTAATCTGCGATTCACTAATTGATTATTTGCAAGTAACCAAGGTTTGTTGCAAATGGATTACGAAGGTTGTAGAAGATGGGGGTTGGTAATTACAAAGACAAATGGAAATAAACATAACTATGTTCTTTTGCTTGTACATTTGAAAATAAATTAAATATAAATTCCGTTTAGAGTCCTCAGTTTATTAGTATATAACTAAAAATAACTTTTTAGTTATATACCGTTATCAATCTAGTCATTATCATTATTTCAGCAAACGTCGAGCATAGAAATATTCGAAATATCTTGTTTTTTTTTTCATTTGTTGGGTTATAGAAATATAAACAAATTACCATTTTATATCCTTGTAATGGGTAGGCTTGCGGAAATTTAATAGGTAGATATTACATCTATATCTTTCTAATCGATAATTTTCAGGAAAGAAATAATGGGTAGCAAATTAAATTAATACTCAGTATACCTACATCGCAAGTTCTAGTTACGGGATACCACTAGTTTACTAGTTCTTCTGAGACCTAAACCTATTAAAAACCTATTATTACCTAAGACTATTATTAGTCTTCACCTATCGTATGAGTATTCTAATTCTCGGCGTGTGGTTAGTTTGGTTGATAGATAACTATAGCCCGAGGAAAAGGAAAAATGGGGAAAGTTGAGCACAGGGGTGTGTTGGACTGTTTATTATATTTTAGTGTATACGGAGCTGCTAGTATTAGAGTGTTATTATTGATTAGCGTAATAAATTGTAATTTATGGATTACATTAAAGAAAAGACCAAATAGTTATCGGTAGTAGAGATCAGGAAATGGAATAAAAAGAGAGAGACATTCGTGTGTTTGACGTTTGCGTATAATATTGACAACAAGCGATGGGTGGCGTTAATAAAAGCAAAAGGAAAGGTAAATAGAATATTGTTTATGTTTATAAGGCGTTTCCCTGTTAACTAAATAAACAGTCGTAACGAGTTTCGTTTTATAGTTATGAGTAGCATGTAGAGGAAGAAGTTATAGGGTTATTGTAGGTATATCTTGTTGGAACGAAGTATCTATAATTGATAGATTACCTTCATAATTAGTCGGGTTTAATTTGTATCGAACAGAAAGGGGGTGATGCAATTGTTCATGGAAAGGAATAATATCAGAAATTTAGGAAGGTACCTATCATAGGGATACATTATTAATAACCTAGTCTCAAAACCGAAAATCAAAAGTTATAGCAGAAGGAAAATACTGTGCAGCTATTTCTAGAGTAATGTTTTGAGCCTTTGAGTAAATATTTTGGTACATATATAATTTAAAAAAAAAATTATGTACGTAGGTACATAGACCACAATGGAAATGACATAAAAACATGTTTGGGGGATTGCGGTAGACAGTACATGTCTAAGCGAATGATTTGGTTAGAGTTAGGTATGTCGAGTTGTTATTTTATTCAGACTGATCTACTGAGCTGATTTTGAAGATGTTCTGTGCGCCAATGAAGATTATTGATAGAAAGACACAATGTTGTTTTAGGTGAATGCGTTGGTTAAATAAGTTATAGAAAGGATTTGTAAAAGCGGGATTGTTATTGTTGATATATAATAATATAAGATATAATAGTAATCAGATAGTTTAGAGTTTAATAAAAATCGGTTTCAGGTATTGATTTATAATTAAACAATATTTAACATTATTATTGCAAAATGATTATGTAATAAAAAGTCGTGCATTTTGCAACTGTGAAATTGAATGAATTAAGTTTAGACAGAATAACAAATACAAGGAAAACAAAAATAATGATAATATTAGGAATCACAATTTTGAGGATTCTCTTCAAATGAAGTGGGTACATGGAAAGCGTTAGGAAAATAAAAAAAATAAAAAAATACCAAGGTACAGCAATATTTAATAAAACTTTATTACAATATTTAATAAAACTGTATTATAATTTAACAAAGATGTTACAATCATTTGTTATAAAGCGGGCGTAGTCCTCATCGGGGCGGGTTTTTGTTGCAGCTTTATCTATTTCTTTTTAACATAGAATTTAAAAAAAAATATTATATTGAAAATAGGAATTATAAAAATAAAAGTCAGAAATTTCATTTGGTAAATACGATTTATTGTGAGAACTTATTCGTAGACTCCAGACAAAAGGATTGAAGGTTTATTTAGGCAGTATGCAGGGCAATGTAAGAGAAGAATGATTTAAGCTATAATTAAAGGAATGGAAGGAGATGAATGGAATAAAGGGATCCCAAGGAGAGATGCGAGTGGCAGAGTTAGTATTGAATTTTATTGAGGGCCTCTATGAATCGACAATACCGACTGGAGTCGATTTGTTAAGTTTTGTTTTCAGACAGACACACACTATTCAACGAATGATTTATGGAGTACAAATTGGAGATAGGTTTAGGTCAGAAGACACCACATCAGTATTTACAACTGAATTATTCCATAAAAAGTTCGTACTTTACAGGTAGCCAATGTTTAGCCATTACACTTACATTCACCGAGTTATTAGGCGGTTGCTTGTTTGGTTTGATTTGAAGAGGGATGTATCAGCCATGGAGAATTATTGCTTGTTAGCTATTAACGAGATCTGGAGTAATAAAGGGTGGCGTAGGTTCTACTCCACATACTCGATCCCAAACGAAAAATTGGTTTGGGTGGTAGCACGTATGCTGAATTATTCGAATTGACTAGGTGCACAATTTGGCACAATACTAGTTCCCTTTCGTTATTTCAGATTGTCCTTGTGAGAAGTCATTTTTACTCATGGAGGAGACATTAAGATCGGATATATCAACCCTTACAGTAAATTTATTTTTAACTCGGTCTTTTAAATACACTCCACTAGTGAGTTCACGTACTCATATCCTTGTTTGAAAACGAATTTTAACAAATTAGAATAAGCACACGTTCAGTTTTGGTGGGACTATATTTGTGAAGTTGAATATATGGAGAATGGGAAAATTTCCTTCGGTAAATTATGAGAACCTGCGTAAATTTTGGGGGTTGGCTGTAACGGAACAGGCTCTGGATGAGGATTCCGTCACGATTCACAAATATAGATACATTTAAAAAGCATCTTGGTATGAACAAATATTGATGAAATTTAGACAATCAAAAGTAGAAGAAAGCGATAATGTGTAATATTGAGATTTAGATGTTAGGTATTTCTTATAGCAAGACTATAGGTACTTACTGAAAATGATAAGCAGCTTAGAATATTTAAGCTATCAAGATATTCTATGTATTAACCATTTAAATCAGAAGTCAAAGAGAATTCAGATAGAACTGATAAGTTACTTCAAGGAAAATGAAATGTTATAATTCTTTAAATACATAAAAGATTTAAGCAAAATTAATACAATTACCATGAAATAAGTACCATTGATATTTTAGCCATACAAAGGTGTGGTGACGACTCGCTACGATCTCCTTGTAGGTAATACATACTCCAAGCTGTACATAAAGAGTTTCTTTAACTTTTAGTTTTTTTGTTTGACACTTTCAAATTTAAAATTAGATGATGTTTTTATGACAGCGATTCGGACAGGGTTTTTTTATGTAGATTGATTATATTTAGGTGGACAACACACGTGTATCATTTAAATTACGAGAGAGAAACACTTTCTCCAGTGCTAGTAACAGTGGCAAGGATCACAGCTGGAGTTCGCTGCCAGTATCTAGGTACGCATCGGTGTTCCCTCCGGTGTCCTCATTGGTGACCCCGACGTGATGATGAAAATGAGTTAGTGCTGTAGATGCCAAAAAGAAGGTATGAATTTTGCTATTCAAATATAATGGTGCTTCCTGCATCGGCTTGATCGTGATCGAATATGGAATACTACGCGCGAGTTCTATATATTGAGTCATGAACGGATCTGTGAAATGATCGAAATATATCGAAGATTATTGCTCGGAATGTTTCCTGAAATGACATCGACCAATTTTCGCTGCGACTAAGGCTAGTGATACATCGACGTTTTAATGCCTACTATTCGGCAGTTATTCTAGTCAATATTTTATCAATGTGAGGAACACATTTTTGTTACGCGTCCGTGTATTTGAGTTTGGGTTAGACTGTCTACTCTGATTCTAGCATGAGAATGCGGTAATAAATTATAGCAATTGAATTATTTGCTGAAAGTATCAAATGTAATATTTAGAATCAAATAATAATTCATAATGATAAATAATAATATTAAGAAGAGATAAATAAGATTATAATCGCTTATAGACGCAAACTCTACATTTGGAAAACTACCAAACGGACTTAGTAAGGCCTTACTAATTTTGGGGTAAATAGAAGAGGTTCTTGGCATGATGGAGAACATTTGTGTCACAGTAAAGAGCAGCTCTTAATCCAGCATTCGAGTTGTAAGCCTTGAACATGCCAAGAATCGTACTTCCTAAATCATAATAAATCTAGAATTCTACGGCAAATCTAAAAAAAAACAAACTAATTACTTACAATATGAAAATTAATAAAATATATTATATCTTTAAATTGTAGAGATAGCTATCACTATATCTATACTATATATCAATAATTTACTCGGCAAAGTAAAGCTAACTATTATAATAATCATCATAATAAATATATGGCTGCTAGTATTGAGCTAACCAATACAACAAAGATTCTGCTAATACTTAAGTATTTAAAATAATTGCTTTTCCTACAATGGTTCAATAGATTGCATGTCATGTAAAACACTAGTAATCTAAGTATAGCAATCTCGTATAAAAAGGAGATTTATGTATGTGGTAAATCTTATTAAACTTGGTCAAGCAATGCAGCACCTTGAGAATTCTTGTAAACCACAAACAAGGGTCTAGAGATTTCTCTAAGTCACTGATATTATTTCCCATGTATTGCTTCAGTAAACAAGTAAATGATTAAACTTGAACAATTGAACTATTCAGGGAATAGTGGCTGATAATATTTATCTAAAGGAATTGGATAATCAGCGTAGTAGCTACTGATCACAAAAGATTTCTAAAGCGCATATAAAGCGAGGTTTTACTTAACTTTTGTTATTTATTTCCTAGCAGTTTTCATAAACGAAACAAATAGTACATATTATAGAGACACTTAGTCTGCAAGAGATTATATCAATCTTATCAACAGCTAAATGCTCATAGCAACAAACATAAATCTATAAAGAAAGCTAGTTATATAAATAACAGGTTTATAACTGTTATTAATAATAACGAAAATCATGCGTATATCTGATATTATTTAACGGAGTTGTTTATATATTATTTCACTAATCAAAACTGATTTATCATATTTAACAGATAGTTTTGCAAGCTAATAATTATATAGTAAAACTTGCAAATATCCTACTGTTTCTATGTTCTATGGTCAAATAACATAGACCTTAAATTCAGAAACTTATATTGATGATTAATATCTTCCACGATTAGAAGTCAAATCAAGTACATAAGCTAGAAATCTAGGATCAGCTCAGTCAGTCAGTCTGTAAGAACTAAGTATTTGCAATCTAGTATGTTCATCGCAATTTTTTGTTATCAGCTAGCAGTTCAGTAATGTAGTAGTAGGTTATCCATCGTAATATCAGAATACCTAGGCGTTGCTTTTGGTTTCTCTAGGCATCTATAGTTCTGAATAGTTTTCTCTGTTTCAATTCTTTCCGAAAAGAGCAAGGTTACAGTAGCGGTACACAGTGTTAGGGTCCTCCTAGACTAGACGATCATTGGCCAAAACAAAACGAATTATTATTAATATTAAAATTAAAATGGGGGGGGGGTTTGTTACATGTTGATGATGATGATGATGAAAAATAGTATGTGATATTCCAGAATTTCAACCAGATCCGTTCAGCCGTTCTGCCGTGATTAACAACCATCCATTTATCCATTTATCCATCCATCCATCCATCCATCCATCCATCCAAACTATCACTTAAAATAATTTATTTGTTATAACGTGCCATGTCAGACCGTACTAGTTCCTGTAATTAAAAATGAAAACTAAGGGTTCTATGTGTACTACGTTAAATTGATTGAACTTAGCAATATTAAAGAAGTTTGTCATGCCAGAATGAAACATGGTGATGGACTTAGATAGAACTATAAAAGGAAATCTGTGTTTTAAGGTAATTTTTTCTAAGTTCTTTGAAGTGCTTGAAGAAAATCCGCGGCGGGTTACATGATAATATATTTATATTAATGAATCCTTATTTCCCTTGGGCACACCATAGCTTAAGGTAGACTTTACCGATTTCTTCTTTGTTTAAAGATTTCTAATACTTTGTAGATGTTTAAAATGAGAACATTTAACGACGATACAAATATCACCACACCGGTGAAACTGCGAGGTACAGCTAGCTATATTTATGTACCTACACGTTTCATTTTGTAGCATAGCATTGGTATGTATTTATTTTATTATTATAATATATTTATGCTGAACCTATCCCCGTGCTGCATGCCAGCCCCTTAGCCCCCTTGTTTACCTAGTTTACGTACTAAAGGTCGTTGCCGCCTTTGGTTTTTCAAGGATGAACCTGCTCGAGTACTAGAAAAACTTTGGTTACTCATAACTCGGAATTTTCACTACTTTCTGTGACGCAGTGGTTAGGTCCAAATATTATGCAAGCTTCTGCGCGTGTGGTTTTAGAATTACTACACCTTTTTGTTACATGCTGCATACATATTCCGTAATTCGTACTATAACTACGTATTCATTGGACGCTCTATGAACTGTATGATATGATGACTTGTAAGCATTACATGTTTAATGTATACACCTACTTGGCTCATGTATGGAGTGTAGCTATAGCCTTCAACAGGGACAGGTTCCCACATCCTGTTTACTTGAACTCAGACAACACGACTCGAACATCAGTTCCGATGCTACCTTTTATACATAGACCATCTAACTATTTATAACAAACAACATATATCTACAAAAGAATCGGACGTTCAGTGCTATCTTGGTTATCTGTTATATATTATATATCTGTTATATTTAGTCCAACTCAATGTATGTATAGGTTCTATTGAATTGAATTCCTCACTTTTCTACCGACTTCCAAAAAGGCGGAGGTAGGTACTCAATTCAACTGTATTTTTTTGTTTTTTTTGTTACCTTATAACTTTTGACTGGATGAACCGATTCTCAAAATTCTTTTTTTGTTTGAATGGTGGTGCATCTCGTGTGGTCCCATTTAATTTAAGTTCAGTAGTTTTTGAGTTACACTCCAATAACTGAATACAATGGAAGTCGATATTACATTTTTCAAATTGTACTTGTTATTTTACTTTCGAGAAGAACTCACACGAACTAAATAATAAACTTTTACCAACTGCGCCCCAAACATCTATCCGTAGGAGATATTGACTGGCCAACTATTGCAACGAAATACGCTGTGTTAGTCAGGAACTCAAGCAAAAAATTACTAGACTTATGTGACTATGTACCAAATTTCATCAAAATCCATACTACCGTTTCAGCGTTACGTAGCCCAAAAAGCATACAAAACACACTTACAGACACACTCTACGAGTAGCACGAACGTAATGCATGGACCGCTCATACTCATACATATGCACGCACAACATACACACACACTAACACGAAAATTATTCAATAACTTTTTTATTCTACTTAACCTAAATACAGACGAGCTTCTATTACATAATAGTTCTTTATTATTTTTCAGCCATTGATACACTAACTAACTGATACAAAGTAACACTATAGCATGATCTTCGACGATTACGAAGATCGAAGACGGCATAAACATAAGCAACGTCCTCCATCTCTCGAAATCTCCGTCACGAAAGGGAATTATCAACACCTTGTAATTAATAAGTAAAAATAATTACGTAGATTGTGAAAATGATGAACACATCTCGAACCAAAACAAGGACAAGGTAATATGACGCGACTAGACACTTTATATGTAACTCAGAAATACGCACGTGTCGAAACTTTATCGAAAACCTTTCGATATTTATCGCTTAAGACGTACATACATACATTAATACATATATACATACATATGTATGTACACATGTCAAACAATTAACCCTCCTTTTGGGCTTCACCACAGTCAGGTAAAAACAACATACGGTACAATATAATAATTTTGTGTAATTCCTAACTAGTCAACATGCATTGTGTGTGGATGGTATTTATTTATTTTAATTAATACTCGTAGATATGCAAATTCCAAGGTGGAATAGATTCTTAGAATAAAAAAAATATATGAGGTTAGCGGTAATTCAGTGAAAATCGAAGATATATAGATTAAACACTACAGGATACGGTGCCTCAGAACTACTATTGGATAAAAAGTTTTACGACGGTCGTTTTAAGCAAATAGTCCTAGAGTTAACATTCATAGGGACCACTTTCAACGGTATACTAAGTAACCGGGTCGATTCTCTCCAATTCTCTCCTGGCGACGGTCCAAGCCAAGATCCGTACCTTAGTGGTGCCCTTAAGCAAGTCACCTACTCCTCTCTTTGCGGCGAAGAATCTTCAACGCTCGCCTTAGGTAGTGCACCTTCTGCGCTGCCACCCATCCGGTGACGCTGTAAATGCCGGTAGAGGCAAACAGTTTCCAGCCCGTTCGAATCGTACTTCGAAAGAAAAAAGAAATCACATTGGAATTAAACACTGTGGCCGAAAGTTTTTGGCCGTTGCTGTATAAGTACTTTATATATAGGTATTATAGAATAGATGAATACGTAGAATTGTAAGCGTTTTGTTCTCATAAATACCTATTAAGTAATACAGTTAGCGTTAGCTTTCCTAACGCTTTGAAGGTAGGAAATACCAAATTAACCACTTAACTTACGCATTCTCCACTTCCTATTTTCTTCGTAAAAGCAGGTTTTAGTCTCACGTAATGTGCCAATGTCTCCTATTGCGTTATTCACAACTTGTACAGTCTTACCTAATTAGCAACCAAACTTTTTCTCAACAACTAAGCAGTTTACATTGTAGTTTACACCGCTCACAGTGGATACACTGAAGAAAAATGTTCCCCGTACAATATTTGGAAGCGAATTTTTGTCTTTAAATACAAATTTTGGGTAGTCCTGAAACATACGTCTCATTATTTGTTTTTGAAGATCACGAGTCTATAAAGCACTCGCATCAAGCAATAAATACATGAGAGAATAAAAAGATTCATAAAATGTTTTACACCCTAACAATTGCCCAATATCCTTACTTACGCGCAAACAGTGTTCACATCGTAAATTCCTACTTTACGTAGCTGTTTATTTTAAATATATAGTCAGCTATTATTTTGTAAATAAGTTCAACTTAATTACAGTAGTTGGTTATATTCGTTGTGTTTGAATAACTAAAATCATGGTTCTAAGTAATTTTCAATGGAGATTTTTTCTACTTAGTCAATAGTTTTTTATATGTAT
Organism: Selenia dentaria; assembly: GCA_917880725.1. NCBI lineage: Eukaryota > Metazoa > Arthropoda > Insecta > Lepidoptera > Geometridae > Selenia > Selenia dentaria. The sequence goes on from OU862879.1 coordinate 24,357,365, forward strand.
GTATATCGGCTTAGACATTATTTAATATAGACAATTTTATATAATAGACATGTTTCTACTGAGACATTTGTCATTGTTATCATTTTTATACGTTGACTATTATTTAACAATGGACATTAATCACTTGACAATTATCATGTTAGACCTAAGTCGCCTAACCCCGACTTAGGTCTATAATGTTCACTATGACACGGTAATATTATATAGATAATATTACCGTGACTATGAGGCACTTGTCTTTTACTATATTATATAAGGTCATTGATAATTTGTGCACAATATCGAATGGAGAGGTTTGGAATCTATAACTGGTCACTATAGTGAAGGAAAGCAAATACTACTATTTTTTTATTATTATGAATATGAACCTATATTCATTGCTCCGCAACCAATAACCATTGCGCGACTGAACACCCCTTCATCACAGAATAGACAACAGTGAATACCCGAGACGTACCCACTTAGAATAGGTACAACAACGTACGAACCTACCTAGTCGAGAATGTTTACACAGCTGATGTCTATGCCTAAACGACGGCGGGCGGGTCATTGTCTGCACGTTGTACCTATTCTAAGCGGGTAGGTATGTCTCGTGCATTTACTGTTATCCAATTCTGTGATGTAGCGGTGCATCGAATCGTAAGTTCAGTCGCACTATGGCTCGTAGCCGTGGAGGGGCATGCCATAGTTAGGTAGTTTCCACGGCTAAGGTTTATTATAATAAAAAATATAAGTTTTTTTTTTTCTTTTTCTTTCATGACCAGTTGTCGATTCCAAACCACCCCGTTCAATATTGTGCACTAATTAACAAATACCTTATATATTACTAGTTGACCTAGCTGATCTATGAATGGACCAAACTAAATAACTATTATATACCTAACGCGACTCCCCGTTCAAGTTGGTACTTCGATTTAGGTTTGTGTAGATTATGGTTTTGTATAACGCACACGTTTTTAATTAAAGAAATACATAAAGTAAAATAATGTATGCCAAAACCATATATTGCGCTCGCAATAAATGATTCCAGCGCATGCGCACAAAACATGAGTAGGTATAAAACATAGTGATGTCACATAAGTTATCATTCGTAGAAGTTTATATTATAAGTGTCATCTGGTGGGAGCATAGTGGTGCATGTTTCAACGTCTGTCGTCTCCGCATAGTCCGCCTTAAACGTTTTCTTGCCAATTTCATATTAACTTATTATGCAGTACGTGTACAAAATAGTACTAAAGGTGTAAGCCGATCTTGCAAAACATTCACTAATCAACTTTGTTAATCATTTTGTCTCTAGCTATAACAAACAAAGAAAGAAAACGAAGTTTAGCAATAAACGTACATACTTCTTTAGCGAGACGCCGTGCTGTGTGAAGTAGCTCTTAAGTAAGTACTTAAGAAAAGTTTTTAACAAAACCTGTTCCGTTTTTAAACCGGGTTCCGTATCCAAAGGGTAATACGGGACCCTATTACCTACTAAGACTCCACTGTCCGTCCGTGTGTCTGTCCGTCTGTCACCTGGCTGTATCTCATGAACCGTGACAGTAGTTAGAAAGTTGAAATTTTCACAGATGATGCAAGTATTTCTGTTGCCGCTATAAGAAAAAATATACTAAAAACAGAATAAATTAAATATATAAGGGCAGTATGAATAAGGTGTTTAGCTACAGAACTGGATATGTGCATTACGAAATGTGCTGACAATTTCAGTATGTATTGTATTTATTTCACTTAAAGCCTTTGTGGTGAGGTCCTTCTCTTAGCGGGGTTTCTCCTTTTGAGGTAAAATGTGTAAAATATGTTTAATATTTATACACCGCAGCACATTTTTCACAATTTTGTGAAACATAATAGTGCATTAAAAAAGGCTTTACTTCTTTCTAAAACAATGTCATAATGCAACAAACTTTAATTCAGTTTTTGTTTGCGCTATTGCTTTGGATCGCTCAAATATTTTAAGCTTAATATTTTTATAACTGACGGAATAAGGAAGGGGGCCTTTAACGGCCCAGTGTAGTTCTAGTTCGCATGATTTAAGCTGTATAGTAAAAAATATTTTACCACAAAACGTTAGCGCTCTTATTCGACATCTGATATATCTCTTACACAAAGTTTGGTGAAAAAATGGTGTGGTCACATGACGCCGGCGGCGGCGCCATGTGTGTCAACAAGCGACGAGTCAGTTATATCTGCTTGTACCTTCCACCAGCATCCAATCTGAGCTCATACCGGTTGGCACTAGGAGTCCCTGAGCGCTTTCACTAAACTTGTACTTCATTTACATATTATGTATGTGTTAACTAGTTATGCCCCGCGCCATTTACGCGCGTACAGTAACAGAACAGTATAGCGGAACTTTAAGTAATTTATATATACCTCTCCAGCGGACGAGCCCTGATACATAAAAGAAAGTCTCATTAACTGGGACTACTTAAAATTTTAGCTTTTTTTTTTATGTGTAAGCACCCTAAAGAAGGATTTTTGTGTATTTTATTTTTTAATGGGGAAAACGAGTAAAACCGCTGGTGGGTCAGCTAGTCTTAGATAAAAGTTAAACTTTATGTTTGTTTATTATACATTTCATAGGAACGCCTTCATACGGCTTCATATTACATACGCCTATGCAGGCGTAACAAACGAAAAATGTTTATATTAAAGTTACTGTTGTAAATAAATCGGTTATAATTAGGAAAATGACAACATAATAAACTACTCTCGATTGACAAATAATATTTTATAAAACTATATATTATGTAACTAATTGCTTGTTTGTGAATTTCAATGTAGAAAATCTCCACAGCTATTGATCCTGTTCTAAAAAAGCTTTCCTTATTGTTTGTTTATTATTGAGGCTATATTGTCCCTAAGTTCTATTGACCATTGTTAACAAAATTCATGAAAAGGGGGCAGTTATCTAGTTGTTGTTATTGTTATTTATTTTTTAGTTGCCAAGTTTTTATTTGTTACTTAGTTTAGATGTTGTTTGCCGATTGTGAACCTATTTGAATGGTCCTTTTCTACGGACTTCCAAAAAGGAGGAGGTACTCAATTCGACTGATTTTTTTTTATGTTTGTTTCCGCATAACTTTCGACTGGGTGACCCGATTGCCAAAATTGTTTTTTTAAAGCTGGTGCTTCCCGTGTGGTCGTATGTATTTTTTTATCAAATTCGGTTCAGTTGTTTTTTACACTCCAATAACTGATTTTTACCAAAGTAATAGAATGGAAGTCGGTATTAAATTTTTCAGATTGCACTTATTTGATAGATTATACTTACTCTCTAATTTTAGAAACATTTTAGTTTTAGTAATTTTATAAACATTGCATTAAGCGTCAAGATATTCAAGTTAAGCTCAATATTTGAAAAAAGATTGAGCCATTATACTGTCAAGCGTTGATAGGTAGCTCGTATTGTAACGATTTCATACGTAAATTGCGGAAAGCTCAAAAAATGTATTGTAACTTTGTTATTTATTCTAAGTAGCTTCCACCCGCGGCTACGCTCGTGTTGTGCAACGGTTGAGCGGGTTTTGATGAATTTAGCTACTTTTACAGATAGAATAAGTGCGAAGCTGCGGGCAACTGAAGTAGTGGGTAGTGTGATAGGTATGTTATACCAAATCCATACATAAATTAAAACTGATAACTGGAAACGTTTACTATTATCAGTTTTACCGAAATTCGACATTTCAGAAAAACTTCAAAGATTAGTTTTTCATTGGTAGGTATTGATATTACGACTTCTGTTGGGTTCATATGATACATATTTTGAGTATTATACTATGTTTAGATATTAACCGTGATAATTAAAATAAAAGATTTATGAATGAAACGTACATTTACGTCAATGTCAAAGCTTTGCGTCCCAGAGACGTAAATATACGTCAGTTTCAAAGATAGAGAGAGAGAGAGAGAGTTGTTTACAAACTTGATTCATTTAATACAACAATCCTCCTTTTGGGTTCGGGCAAAATCACTCAAAAACAAAAATAATGCGATGGGGTCAATGCCATATCACATTTTTTCCATTAAGGGTTTATGTTTTACATATATCTAGATATACGTAATGCAAAAGTCACAAGATTAGTTTTCATGACTTTGACGGGATATATATCGCTTGAAAAAAATATGATGTACCCTGTCTTCCTATTAAAATACCTGAACAATGATATCACACAGGATGGGGGCACGAAAAAAACAATTTTGTTATTAACTTCGTGCTACACATTTGCAAATAAGTACAATTTGAAAAATTTAATACCGACTTCCATTCTATTCAGTTATTGGAATGTATCTCAAAAACTACTGGACCGAGTTTGACGAAATTTAAATTAATTAATTTAAAAGATAATATTTAACTTAAATGGGACCCCACGGGAAGCACCAGCTTTCAAACAAAAAAAGAATTTTGAGAATCGGTTCACCCAGTCGAAAGTTATGTGGTAACAAACATAAGAAATAAAAAATAAAAAAAATCATACAGGCGAATTGAGTACCTCCTCCTTTTTTTGGAAGTTGGTAGAAAAGTATTCGTATGCGTCAACGCGTCACGCATCGGCGTATAAGCTATGAGTTATCAATGTCATAGTCGCCCTAGATAAATGACAGATTGAGCTGTTTCACGTAAACGACACGTTACGTTACACTTACCTACGCAGTTGTACGTGCTTCGTAATACGTCGTTCATAAATCTTAGATAAGTAAGCTCATGAGGATTTATGGCTCTCTAATAGTTAGTTGTCATTATTCAAAGTAAATATGTACATAGGTACTCTAAGTATGACTCACATCTTCACGACAAAACTCACGAGGCCAGACGCGTCTTGACACAAAAACCTGTTAAACTTTAACATGGTTAAATTTTTTGTAGTTAAATCTTGGACATCGTAATTTTATATCGCTAGAATTCTAACCGGTTGTTATTCTGGAGTTTGTGAACGATATATAAACAATGCCAAAGTGCAGGTAATTATTTATTTTTATCTGAAACCTTTAAGCCCATAATTCGTCGGATTTTTATTAATTACCCCACGTAAAATTTGCATTCAAAATTAATTGAAATATTTATTCTTTTTCTCCTTATACTTCTTTTAGTTAATAAACTAAATTAACTCCACTAATAACAAGGAAGAATCCATTAACTATAAATTTAGTACTTAACTTTCTTTTGCCTTATGTATTAATTTGTATATGACCGGCACTTAATAAATATGTACTTTATTGGCATTCTGTTAAAAATTGTAAATATATAATTTTGTTTAAATTTCCAACACTAAACAGTTATTAAGTCACCATAATTGCGTGCTAGTGCCATCACGCGACTCCGCCAACGCATTTCATCAAAACCGGTTGAGGATGAAGCATGAAAGAGTGATAGACATTCAACAAACTGTGATTGTTTCACATTTTCTTATTTATAATATTGCTACGGATTAAAACCCAAAGAAAATATTATACAGAAAAATTACTTACCTACTACAATATCGACGTTTCTACTTCTCACCAAAAAGTAATATTATTTCTTACATACCTATCATCATCATCATCATCATCTCAGCCGTAGGACGTCCACTGCTGAACATATATAACATATAATTTATTTAAACATACCTATAACACATAGTAAACGTGATGCTGATAAAACACAATAAATATATTGCCTGTACCTATCTAAGTTCCTTTATATAGCGTTTATCGTTCTCTTTGTATTCAAATTACATTACAAAGTAGAGGCAGCACAGGAAGACTCTGTCTTGCAGAAATTCGCTGGTAGCATTTAAGTTTTTCAATAAATTGGTCATATCTGCTTACAATGCACAATATGATCCCTTTTTTACGCCTGTTGATTATAAAATGGATAGATTGAATCATTGGAAATGCTAGAGCAGACAATCAGAGTTACAAAATATAAGATATATGCTTAATGAGTGAGAAAAACATAATTTTAATTTTTTTTTCAACACCAAAAAGAGCGAAATAACTTTCCGACTTCAACACCAAAAAGTGCGAAATAACTTGTCGAGGTCGGTACCATGATAGATCAAAAGTACGTACCATTTTTGGGAAAAATACTTTTCTTCATTTTGAGTGACCTTTGCTACTTACGGGATCGATTGTCATTCACCGTCAATAATGATATTATCAAGAGAGGCGTAAAAAACAGTTATTGGAGTGTTACTCAAAAATTACTTGACCTAATTTGAAGAAACCTAATTTAAATGCGTCTAACTCGGAAGTATGCTCTACCAAACAAAAAAATTAATTTTTAGAATCCGTCCACAAATGGGGATATATCGTCATACAAAAAAATATACGTACAATCGACTAACTCCTCTTTTTTTGAAATCGGTTAATTAATTTATAAATATCAGTGAATATGACTTTATAAACACCATACAGAAATGATAAAAATAAATGAATTTTAGAATCAGAGGAATCTCAGGTTGCATAATTTAAGTAAATTTTAAATATTAGCGTTGGGAAAGTTTTGCGGTAGTAAAGTTTTGGCTACGTGATTTTTTTCCATTTTCCCTTATCCTCCTCCGTGATTTAGTAAGGTAATGTTAATGTTAAGGATGTCTAAGACTATACTATCAGGTATTGTAGTCGATTTATTTAAATGAGCTTCGTGCACCAATATATTGTGCAATTGTTTGCAAAATAGGCTGTAGTGTCCAGGTGCCATGTTTAAACGAGTTTTTATTGTGGTGCAGGAATGTGCAATATCTTATTTTTTAACTACACTAATACTTGTATTATAAGGAGGTATCAAGGTAGATGAGGTGCTGGATTGGACTGGAGGCGGGTGAAACCGCAAGGTGCAACTAGTATAATTAATAAATAACACAAAAAATGCCCGTGACTTCGTCCGCGTGTAATAAATTCATTATCGCGGTGGCTCGGAAACAACGTGTTGATTCGCAATAAAAGTACATATGCCGTAGTACTATTTATATATATACTATTATGTAGTATTTATTCTGTGCCTACGTGAACTTTAAGTGTAAATCATGGGTATGGACAATCTATCTCCATTTCAAATCAATTCTCCATCGAAATCCGACTAGCTGTTTCAACATGATAGCAAATTATAAAGGATGTAATCTAATAATGAACGAGTAGAGTCTAATTAGTATGTAGGATATAATAATAGTCTCTTGGAAGCAAAATAAAAAATAGGGGAATGAAGAAAGAAAAACATTAGCAGTTTTGATAAAAGGAGTGATGCTCATTCCATCAACACGCGAAATAAGCACAAGCTATCCGTACACGTAACGCGCCTCCACAGAATAAGCCATTATTTTATGGGACAATGTATACGATTCTATAATAAAGTTCCCAATATTATCCGAGATTTGCCTTTTAATAAGTTAAAAATTACTATTAAAAGTAAACTCTGTCAAAAAGGTTATTACAAAAGTTCGGATTACATGGAGGATAAAACAGCTTGGGACTGATCACTCCAGGATCTATCTACTCGTGTACTAAGATGTCAAAGTGTAGCGTGTCTTGTCCTACCGATACCATTATTATGTTCTCTTTTGTAAGGCAACACACTGGAGCTAATATTTGTAATAAGTAAAAACATTGTAAAAACAAAAAATTGTGAGTTTCTTGCCGCTTCTTTTCGGTAGGCTCTATATATTTTTAAACGCGTCGGTAGTCTTTAAAGTACATTATAATGAAAAATTGACGTTCATAAGTGCGTCTTTGATGCCTAAATTGAATAAATGATTTTGACTTTGACTTTGACTGAACAAGAACTAGTAAAATAACCTAGTAAATATCAAATAACTAAGAAAACTAGGCCGTCTACGTCGGCTAATTATGTGAGTAAAGTCGGTTTTCATATGTAGTAAATTATAAGACATACTTAGTTTGGGGTTATGAGTGAAAACCCTACAGCGAAAATGTGTGTCCGGCCAAGTCATGCCGTCATTTGTAAATGTGATACTTACCGAGAACACCCGCTCGTATAGCAATGAACCGTGTGAAAATAAACAATCGAAGTCAAGCGATACGCAGACTTCCTATAGAACTCTCTGACGATAAGACTGCATTTAAAGTAAATCATGGTTAATAGAAGGCAGTTATTTCTATTAATACAAATAATATGTAGTTATAACTTGATTGAAACTTTCGTAAGTATTACACATTTTAATGTTATTATGACGGTTTAACTTACGCGGTACGTATAGTCGAATATCTTGACCGTCCGGGCCACTTCTTTATGGAGTACCTACTTGCGCAGCCGGGTGCGGTCAAGATATTGGACTATACGTACCGCGTAAGTTAAACAGTCAAAATTGTATTAAAATATGTAGTTAACTATATTGATGTTACATATATTAATGGAAAAAAATATTTAGTTTAATTTAGCAATTAAATTAAAACGATTCCTCTTAGGTATAACTTTAACAAATTTCGACAGTTTGCTATGTATTTTCTCTTAATTATTTAGTAGTAAAATGTTTTGTTTTAGGTAATTTGGCCAGTTAAAATAACAATTTTTGGTCAACTTCGGACTACATTTCCGTTCCATTTTTTTAATATAAGGTTTATTAAAAAATGGAACGGAAATGGGTCGCTAACTGAGCATAAAATCACAAAACGCTGATACTTACATGAGGAGCTTCAAGCACCATCTTGAAAAAAGTTTTTAACCGATATCTCGGAAAATATACACTTTAGGGCAAGAGTTATTGAGATTATTGTATAAAATAAAATTTCACTTACCGTTTACGATTTATAGCCCATTCAATATACCGGTTTTTCTATCTCGAACGATAAATTTTATAATATTGGATAATTTAGTGCGAGGTTAAATTCCATTTTACTGGCCTAAAGTGTAATTGTGTTTAAATGTTTATCACAAATACATTGAAAAACGTCGTGCTATACCTACGGGCGTTAAGATTATTTTATTAAACACTTTACACATTTGGATGTTTGTTACGTTGCGTGATGAGTAACAAACAACTTTTACATTTATATTCCTACTTTAGGGTCATCCGGCACTAATAGTATAATACTTTCACAGCAGCATACTTGCATTGCATACTAGGTGTATATTTATCAAAGAAATATATTTGTTCTGTGCAATATTTATCATATTTACAAAGGCGTGACTGAATAGGATGCATGAGAGTAAGAGCTATCATAATAAAAAATGGCACATGAAATAATCTTACTAAGCTCGCGTACGTTGCGACGGCACGATATTTGAAAGACACACCAACTATGACGCATGTATGGGGCTATTTCTTTACTTACACAACATATCTACACTTTTTAAAATAGATACAAATGTGTCGAAATCAACGACAATGACACCATTCATTTCAGGCTTGCAGGGATTCGAAAATCAGGCCCTAAAGTAAGATTAAGAAACCTTTGTCCAAATAATAACAAAAAATAAAGTAATTAATACCCATACATACCTACAGTGTATGAGTAAATCTCTCACGATCGAATCGGCATATTTTATAAACAATGTCACGACCAGCGTCGATTCTTATGCTAGGAAGGTTTACAGTGACGCCATGGCGACACTTCGTCACTTGTGCGACTTATTACGCACAAGACATTTCGATTTCTCTCACTTGTAAAATTTTACGCATACTTCTTGCTACATTATTAAACATGCTGAAACGACACACTGTACATGGGTATCTACATATTACCTATACCTACCGATGTTTTTATATAAATTTTTGCGCCAACTTAATGCAAATTTAACTTTTTAGTATTCCAGTAAAGTAGGAAGCAAAGTAATGAACTGAAGTACGTAGGTAGGTACTTAGAGTTGGTCGTGAGACGTGTGCCTACAATTTAAAAGTCAAAAATGATGATATCATAAATACTTTAACTATATGTTTGATGGAAACTTTATACATACAGATAGCTATTTCGGTGCTTGTCGAATAGAGCCGTAAGGTCAATATAATATTCCAAACAAACCCGTACACACTATTCGTATAGGAATGTATGGTAGAGTCACGTAAAATTAAATTATATTTTTTTTACAGAAAATGGCTGGAAGAAATTGCACTGGCTCACAGACAAGGCCGGAAGCCATCACTGTTACGGGCGATGACGAAGGCGTTCTGGATGAGCTACATGCCTTCTGGAATCATGTTCCTGATACAAGCTCTCTTACTGAAGTGAGTAGTATATATCAATGCATTGACGTAACCACGCTATAAGTACATTAAGCGTATCATCGGATTTGCAGACAATGGGCGTGCTTCCTCATACTCGTAGGTATCAAGAGTTGTTGAATGCTGGGAATTTGTAGTGAACTACAATCCGACACAGCATCCGAATTGCCAGTTCATTTTAAAAGGCAAAGTTCATGCATACACAAGTAGACCGGGACTACTCACGTATAATTTTGACTAACCTCGACATTCATCTGGTCTACATTTCTTGGAGGTTTTTGTCGATACTTGATTAATAAAGACATAACTTACTGTGTTCATTATATCACACTAAAATTTAGAATGCAATAGTAGGTAAAAATATCTGTTTGGAAGGTGTTTGTTATATCAATCACGCACTGATTGGAATAACTACTGCGCTGATAAGAATATATTTTAAACAAACGTAGATGACGAACTAGAATATTTTTTAAACACACCACAGGACATCATTTACACATTACACAATACGGTCTTCAGATAGCAAATGGGTAGAACCTGTACACGGTATAATATAATACACGGTAATATAGATAATATTACCGTGTCCTGTATTAATGATGATGTACATACTTACATACAAATACACACAACAGGCCACAAGTCAAACAGACATGTTCATGCACACAAAAGTTTGACCTGTCAGGGGTCGAACTCGAGGCCAGAGGCTCAGAAGGCGGGTTGCTACTAAATTCGCCAACTGGCCAGTCTATACAGTTATTGAAAGAGTAAAAGCCAAATTACCTATAATCGCTGTAAGCTGCGGGTTCTTATCGATGTCTTTTTCACACGACCATAGCCATAATCATAATCCCTACTTATTTACAGCAACTTACTCCACTTCCTCATTAATATTATTTTACATCTCTCATATTCGGTAAGTAGGTCCTTATTACCCCCAAATGTGGCTTGTAGCTGACCAATTAGCGCTCTAGGGTAATGATGTAGCTAGAAAAGCCCTAGGGCGGTAAGTAATTAAAAAAACACTCTTTCAAAAAGTTCGCGTACATCTAACCATCATACTGGCAATAGACATCATGCTTTCAGCCCAATGACAAAAGAGGTCACTTCGCTATTCAGCCGTGTCTTCGTATGAGTATAATAGTCATCAATTTTATTTTTTAATGCCGGTTTTTTTCTACTTACCTCACAATCGAGATGTAAAGCAGAATAGTTAGCATCAATTGCACCCTCGAACTATTATAGGCGGGCGCCTAAATATCTCGGGCTGCAATTGATGCCTTACAGCCCTTGGCTACTAATCTACTATAAACTCATATTGAGAAGATATTATCGCACAGTTTTGATTTTCCTGTTAATTTAGCAAGTAGTTGTGATTCAAAGATTATTCAGTATTTGTTAGTAATCTAAGAAGGTAAATAAGTACTTAGATATCCTTGTAAGTTGTAGGGCCGTAGTATGATGACATTATAATGGTGTAGCGATACGTCAGCTTCCTCTTGCAATTTTTTATTTATATCTTTAAGTACTTTTCAATGAAGTAAATTTCAGTTTCTTTTTCATACACTATTTCATTATTTCTATTTTATTTAAAGTGAAATATGTTTGTATTTCATTGCCTTTCATTTTGTATTGTCTAAAAGACAATCGTATTTTCGCTTAAAGACATACATTTTTATAAAAAAGAGGATAAGTTTGATTAAAATAAAATTAAGATAACGATTTTTTTTTATTATGTTTATGTTGTTAAGTATTATGATGTTTTACATGTTTTAGTATATTATTATAGGTATAATTTAATAAGTGTTATTTATATTTTGATATTTAATAAATATGTGTAGGTTGAATAGAGTATTTTATATAATTACAATTGAAAACAATTGACAAATTATTAGCTCTTCACTAAATGCATATGAAAGTATATACGGTTCTTGCGTATACGGTCTGTCTGTATGTCTATTTGTTCCGGTCTTTGTCTTTTTGTCTATTTGTTCTATTTGTTCCTAATCTCTGAAATGGCTGGACCGTTTTTAACGGGACTTTCACGGACAAATAGCTGATGTTACAAGGAGTAGCTTAAGTGGTGGCTTACAAACGCAAATAAAACAAAACAAATGTTTAATAAAACTAAATATTGTTACTTGTATTTAGCTATATTTCTCCAATAGCAGACGAAGACTGACTGCAAAGAGAATACAATAATACTACGTAAGACTGAGAACATCGTTGACTTCTAGGGTAAAGCCGTATAGGGGCTACTGGCGCCATCTTTTACGAGTCATTTGCACTGTCTGTACTGGCTTTGTCATTTTCTGTTATTTTACATAATACAGAATCATTATGAGACGAATTAATTTATATCAATTTTAATATTTACATCAATTATTATTATTAATATAATTATTAAACTATTATTAACATGATAAAGTTTACATAAATTCGCTGACTTCCGGGGTAAAGCAGTACTCGCTACTGACGTCATATCTTGAATCGTTACCACTCTGTAATGCTTTGTCCCGAAAGTCACGCAATTCAACAATCTTCTTTTTAAAACCAATACAAGAGCATACTAGTAATTACTTGAATAAGTAATGTATTGTTTACATTGGTTTACATAAGTTACTTTTATTTCATCATCATCATCATCATCCATCACCACGCGAGAAACCGCGGGGCGCAGCTAATGAAATATAAAATAACAATTAACAAATACTCGTATAATAACATTGGAAAGTATTACTTCAGCACTGCGAACATGAATTTTCGATAGGATAAAATATAATATCAATGAACTCACTTTTATTTATCGTATATTATATATAGCATGGATCTAGCTGCGATAAGTTATATCGCGGGCTGTCTTTTATCCATTACTAGCGACTGCCCGTGACTTCGTTCGCGTAATAGGCTCTACCTTCGGCCTCGCCATAACCTCCCTTCTTTTTCTGGATTTATCTTTCTTAACCTTCTGGAAATATAACTACTGTCAGGAGAAGTTCCGAAAGAAGAAGAAACCGTTCTCAAGATATAGCGTGACCAGGAAAAATAGGTATATATAGATTACTGTCAAAGTTCATCCTATCTTATCCTATCGAATATACATGCTCGCAGTGCAGATCTATTGCAAAGTTATCTTTGGGTCCTTAATTTGATCGGGACCACAATATATCCATTTAAAAACGTCTCATTTACCAGACCTTTCCAACCAGTCGCTCTGAGCATGTTGCTGGCGTATTGGGAGCCGGGCTCGGACATGACTTACGAACAAGCGGTGTACTGCGCCACCGCCGTCATCATGATGTCCCTGGCCATCGCCTTCCTCAACCACCACGGGACCTACTCCACGCAACAATTCGGCATGAAAGTCAGGATAGCTGCTTGCTCTCTCATCTACAGAAAGGTAAAGTTTCTTTCAGTGAGTCAGTATTATGTGTATCAGTATAAGTGTTCGTACACCGAGCGCCCAGCGAAGGAGCTTAGAACTTCGAAAGCATTCATATTTTTAACCGACTCCAAAAAAGGAGGAGATTAACTATGTTCGATTGTATGTATTTTTTGTTGTGTATGTTCACCGATTTCTCACCCATTTGTGGACCGATTCTCAATAATATTTTTTTTTGTTTGCTAGAGTATACTTTCGAGGTGGTCCTATTTACATTTCTTTAAATTTAGCCAAACAGTTTTTGAGTTACATAATACATAACAGGTCAAATGTGTCCAATATAAATACTAACTTTTAATTTATTTTACTACTAACTAAATACCTAAATATGCTTTTTATGTAGCCCGAGTTTTATTGTCTCTCAGTAGGTATGAAAAGTAGAGTATTTACCTCCAGGATAAAGCCTTCGTCTTGGGCTGTTTGAACCCGTCACTTCACTAAGGAATCTACATTATTCCCTCGCTTCGCTCAGGAGCTTAATTTACATCCCCTCGCTACTATCAGGGATTAACTCTCGAGTTCCAGTTACGCTAAGGGTCCCATATGCCGCCCGTGACGTATGACACTGCTTCACTCCCTCGGTGCATAGTCTACTATTACAATTAACTAGTAAAGTAACACATCTTCAGGAAATAATATGTACGTCAATACGCGGCTGTAAGAGTTCAGGTAATATTAGAAATATGCTGAAAACATCTTGTTTATTTGTTTTAGTTTCGGGATGTTAAAACGTAAGTTAGTTGTTTGCTTGATTATTGTTTAAGATGTTTATTAGCTTATTACGTTAAAAAAGAAGGCTCTGACATGAAGGAAATTACGTAAAGGGCGACCGCTATCGCTAATATATGTAATATGTATACCTACTTACATGTTCATAAGTAAAACGTATTGCTTTTTTCTTTCTAAGAAACCTAAAGCAAGGTATTTTTATGTGGCCAACAAGCAGGAGATTTGAATGAATGATAACCAAGTATATGAGGTGACCAGTGACTAAATGATCAATGGACTGTGTATTGAAATAAGATTCTATTTTTACGTTTCATTGATGTCTACCTAAAATAATATTATATACAGTGCTAGCACGATGTTAATGACTTAAAATTCATAGGTCACATTGCCTTAGAATTGATTTCCGGGTTACCTATAGTCAAGACTTATCCGATGTACAGTCACTGATGGCCTTCCTTCATTCGTCGATCTACAGATTCCGGGCCATTTACGTGCAATTTAATCCTCAACAGCTTATTACAAAATTTCGCTTATCGTGTAGGTATTATGCACTAAGGGGATCAGCGTAGGAACGCAAAATAATATTACAGACATACGGAAATGTTTGAAAAGCCCAGGAAAGAGCAATTATAAGAATGTTTGAACTAAAAAGGCTGTACTTGTGTCAGGTTATATTATAGACGTATATTAGTCACACGAAGAGTATGATTCTGGCAAAGGATCCATATAATATTTAGGTACATATAAATATACCTATATATAATCGATATACCTTTATATGATCGATATATATACCTACCTATAAATTATTTAATTTAGGAAAAAACTACAATAAGTCAAGTTGTCTTTTGTACCTACTTTGAATTTTATCTTTATGATCGTCATATATACTGTATAGTTTCAAATTGATTCACATTAGAATGAATTTTAACCTATAGATGTTTTTTAAAATGTAATTTTTTACTTTGGAAAATGTTCAACAGTGTCAATTAGGCAATTTTACATATTTAACGGACATACGGAAATGTTTGAAAAGCCCAGGAAAGAGCAATTATAAGAATGTTTGAACTAAAAAGGCTGTACTTGTGTCAGGTTATATTATAGTCGTATATTAGTCACACGAAGAGTATGATTCTGGCAAAGGATCCATATAATATTTAGGTACATATAAATATACCTATATATAATCGATATACCTTTATATGATCGATATATATACCTACCTATAAATTATTTAATTTAGGAAAAAACTACAATAAGTCAAAAGGTGTTTGCATAAAGTATGTTTATTTTATAAGCTTTTTTTTTCCTTTCATCCGCTATTCCCTATAAACGAATTTATGGACACGCACTGCATAGAATCTTCATGAATGAAAAAATATTTAAGGGCAGATTAGGTATCCAAATTTAATTCAATTACTACTAAGACCACTTTAAACTTTTATTTTACGTAGTTGTTTTTAATAATTTTGATTGATTTTCCAGATATTTTCAAGAATCCAAATATATTTATATAATACCATATATACTAGTATATATCACCAGTATACATTTATATAATACCAGTATGTAAAATATTAATATTATAACCTACAATTATATACATATTGTCAGTCTCATATTTTGTCATGATGTCTTTTGTACCTACTTTGAATTTTATCTTTATGATCGTTATATATACTGTATAGTTTTCAAATTGATTCACATTAGAATGAATTTTAATCTATAAATTTCTTTAAGATGTAATTTTTTACTTTGAAAAATGTGGAACAGTGTCAATTAGGCAATTTTACATATTTAATATTTTGTATTTGCCTTACTTTCGGTTAGGGTTTCATGACATATAATGTATTATTATCGTGCAGGTGATGTGAAATAATATAATATCCAAGTAACAAAAATGATGTCGAGAGGACATTGCAAAAGGATCTTACAATTTGTTACGCCAATTATTATCTACCTATCTGTCACCAGGTAATGCGTATGAGTTCCGGAGCTCTAGCGCAGACCACTGCAGGCCAGGTCGTAAATCTACTCTCCAACGACGTCAACCGATTTGATTACGCGTTTATCTACACACACTTCATCTGGCTCCTGCCGCTGCAAGTCATTGTGGTTTGCTACCTTATCTACATCAAAATTGGATATGCAGCCATCATCGGCGTTATTGGCATCGTGCTGCAAACGATTCCCGTCCAATGTAAGTATACGTATCTAACTCATAAGTACAAATTAACAATATACTCGTACTTAACAATGATATCTAGAGTTAAAACTCGAGCGTAGAGAGTTTCCTTTAGTAATTTACGTATCTGTTTCATTCCTTAGTAAGTATTAGTATAAATAAGCAATATACTGGTACATAACAAAGGATTCTAGAGCTAGCTAACTCTTGAGCGTAGAGAGCTTATTTCAATAATATACGTATCTGTTTCATTCTTTAGTAAGTATTAGTATAAATAAGCAATATACTGGTACATAACAAAGGATTCTAGAGCTAGCTAACTCTTGAGCGTAGAGAGTTTATTTCAGTAATATACGTATCTGTTTCATTCCCTAGTAAGTATTAGTATAAATAAGCAATATACTGGTACATAACAAAGGATTCTAGAGCGACTAACTCTTGAGCGTAAAGAGCTTATTTCAGTAATATACGTATATGTTTCATTATTTAGTAAGTATTAGTATAAATAAGCAATATACTGGTACATAACAAAGGGTTCTAGATCTAGCTAACTCTTGAGCGTAGAGAGCTTATTTCAATAATATACGTATCTGTTTCATTCTTTAGTAAGTATTAGTATAAATAAGCAATATACTGGCACATAACAAAGATTCTAGAGCTAGCTAACTCTTGAGCGTAGAGAGCTTATTTCAGTAATATACGTATCTGTTTCATTCTTTAGTAAGTATTAGTATAAATAAGCAGTATACTGGTACATAACAAAGATTCTAGAGCTAGCTAACTCTTGAGCGTAGAGAGCTTATTTCAATAATATACGTATCTGTTTCATTCTTTAGTAAGTATTAGTATAAGTAAGCAATATACTGGCACATAACAAAGATTCTAGAGCTAGCTAACTCTTGAGCGTAGAGAGCTTATTTCAGTAATATATGTATCTGTTTCATTCTTTAGTAAGTATTAGTATAAATAAGCAGTATACTGGTACATAACAAAGATTCTAGAGCTAGCTAACTCTTGAGCGTAGAGAGCTTATTTCAATAATATACGTACCTGTTTCATTCTTTAGTAAGTATTAGTATAAGTAAGCAATATACTGGCACATAACAAAGATTCTAGAGCTAGCTAACTCTTGAGCGTAGAGAGCTTATTTCAGTAATATACGTATCTGTTTCATTCTTTAGTAAGTATTAGTATAAATAAGCAGTATACTGGTACATAACAAAGATTCTAGAGCTAGCTAACTCTTGATCGTAGAGAGCTTATTTCAATAATATACGTATCTGTTTCATTCTTTAGTAAGTATTAGTATAAATAAGCAATATACTGGTACATAACAAAGGATTCTAGAGCTAGCTAACTCTTGAGCGTAGATAGCTTATTTCAATAATATACGTATCTGTTTCATTCTTTAGTAAGTATTAGTATAAATAAGCAATATACTGGTACATAACAAAGGATTCTAGAGCTAGCTAACTCTTGAGCGTAGATAGCTTATTTCATTAATATCGTATCTGTTTCATTCCTTAGTAGGTATAAGCATAAATTAACAATATACTGGTGCATAACAAAACATTCAAGAGTTAACACTGGAGCGTATAGAGCTAGGCTCCGTCTCTCGATAAGTTAACTCCCGAGAAAATGAGTGTGTCTGTCTCTTCAGCAAGTTATAAGCAAGCAAGATAATATTTTGTGAGGTTCGGAATTTAAACCACACTATTGCCATATGCAAGTTTATTGCGATCTTATGTTTTTAGTAATAATTAGGGATGGGCCGAAATTCGTTTAACATTCGGTTTAACCGAACTTCGGCAGGTTGAACCGAACTTCGTGATTCGGCCGAAATTCGGTTTATATGCCGAACATTCGGTGCAAAACAACCGATTTTTTTATTACACTTGCACTATCATACATAATAGAAATAAATTAAAACAACATATCTGTAATAATAACAGTGAAATAAAATTTGTGCGACATGGGTACTCATAGTCATTTATTTGAATAAAGAAAGAAAAGTAATCATCAAATGTCTTAAAAATCTTTGCTTACTTAGCAATCACAAAATTGACTTACTAATCAGCCTTAGATATCTGTCCTACTTAATTAAACAACAAAATTAAACTGCTCTCCTTACTTATTTGCCTTAGATATCTTTCTTACTTAATTAAATAACAAAATTAAACTGCTCTTCTCAACAAGTCTTAGAATTCTCTCTTACGTAGTAAAAACACAGTGAAACTGATATTCTTAATAACCAGTCTTAGAAATCTTTACATAGGTAGTACTTAATAAAAATACTAAATTAAATTGGTCTCCTCAATAGTCGAACAGCCGTATTCAATAATCTATCTATCGCCGGTTTACCTTACTAGAGATAGATATTTGACACTATTTGTATGAACGTTATGTCAAATTTCTATCGGTAGTAGGGAAAATTGTGGATAGATTGAAGACAGTGTCATATATTAATAAAGTTAAGTATTCTTTAAGTATTATTTCCGGTTAAGTACGATATGGGGGTCTTCAAAACACGAGTGCATAGGTATCTTCTGGGTAAGCGCACTCCATCATCGGTCGCATCATCACTTAGCATCAGGTGAGATAGTGGTCAAGTGCTACCCAGTTCGGTATTAAAAAAAAAGTACAATTCGTAAAATGAATTTAAAAAATAATACTTCTAAGTAACGTAGGTATACCACCAATTAGGTAAATTTTTCATTTTTACAACATTAAGGAATAATTTATTTCTTATTTTGGACTATTAAACTACTTTAAAACAATTGATTTGCGTAATATAAACAATGGCACGTGACGAGTTGGGGACGTATTTACAACTGACCAGCCGCCTAAAGGGCCCGCGGTGTAGCGCGGAGTGCGGGCGGGGGACATTTGCAGCGAGCGACGGCCGTGCTGTTTACACAAGTCGCAACATGTAAAAGCGCGGCGAAATTGAACCGAAGTTCGGCCGAAGTTCGGCCGAATTTTTCATTTATACCGAATGTTCGGCCGAAGTTCGTATTCGGTTCAAACCACATTCGGCCCATCAGTAGTAATAATAAAACCTATATTTAATTCAGCTGCATGTTCACTTGCATCATCAACCTGAAAAAGCCTAACTAGACTGTATAGTGCCTACTACATGTACAATTTTCCTTTTTTCGGCGTCTTAAAAATATGACTCCAGCCGGCCATAAAGCTACAATTGATATTATTCTTGCAGCATACATGAGCAAATTGGCGGCAAGGTTACGGATGAGGACCGCGTGCAAGACCGACGAGCGCGTGCGAATTATGGACGAAATCATCAGTGGCATGCAGGTATGTAATCCAATTTAAGTTAAGGCGTACGGGCTCGCCAGCCGAGCAGCTATATGTGGGCAAGTGTGTTAGTTCATTGAAATTATGTTTTTGCTAAGAAATACGGGATTACTCACGTTATAACTATCGGATAGGTCCGACTATAGTTTCGCCCACATCCGGTGGTCCGGTTCGGACCATATAGTTTCGACCACATCCGGTTAAGGAGTGTTCGGGACGCCCGCGTATTGTATCTATATATTCCTTCTCGCGTGGCACGGAGTCAGACCTATCCGATAATTACTACGTGAGTAATCCCGTACTTCTCAATAAAAAATTGTGAAAACCACGTTAGTTTTTATAATGAAATGACGTTCATATCTGCGCATATTGCAAAGTAGCTGTTAAACTCAAACTTCGACCGAAAATGCTAAATTAGGCGTGTTTTCATAAATAACTACAAAACTTTATTTAAATAGTTCTAAACTTTCAAATCCACGTACTTTCATATTTTTTCATGAATATTAACGGAAATGGTTGCAACTGTTGGAATGGTGAGCAATCCACCGACTAAGGTCCTTAACACAACTATGTAGGCATGCCAATAACACGTGCTCCTGTTTAGATAAACTTGAAATACTTAGGTACCTCAGTATTATCATATCAAAAGTAGGTCATTATAAAATCACACGATAGGAACCAACAAGGTTTAGGTACTAAATAAATGAGGTTATTTTTCGTATGATATTCTTTCAGTGCGTGCAACGCAATTTTTGTTATAGCAGAAGTACCTGTACATTACTGCAAGTGCCGCAAAACAGCTATTGATGACCAACATGACAATGCCTAGTTTTGATCAAGGGTTTTATAGCAATTTTCCCAAATATTGCCTGTAAATTAAAACTTTATGAGATCCACCTTTTTTTGTAAAGATACTGAAAAAACATCATGGGTTTTCAAATACTTTAGGGGCATCAAGTTCTAGGTAAGCCTCTTGAATTTCGTCAAAATATAATTCAAAACAAAAGAAAGAGTTTAATCACACTCACTTTTTAGCTTGATTTTTTTTCTGTACTGGTTTTTTACAAATTGTTTTAAAGACAAAAGAGGTAAGTACCTACCAACATTTATTTTCTCAGTATATGAAGTACCTTTTTGATAAATTGCCTCCTTAGTTGTTCAAGAGTAAATAATTTGTTCCATTTTCAAAAACATTGCAATAATAATTTGAATTCAAAGTTATTTAAGCCGTAACATAATTATTATACATGAATTGCATTAAATTGAATTGCTTATCGTTAATCTCGAACTAAAGAACGGCTGGACCGATTTGGCTAATTTTCTTTTCTTTCTGATCTTTCTTTTTGAAGTTCTGAAATATTTGCGGCAGAAAATTGAAATATCAACAATTCATTTTCTCATACAAACTGTTCCTACCTGTCAAATATTTTCTCGAAGACACACAATCAACAACAATCGGTAGATATGGAAACTATCTATATATAAAAAAAAATTAGTTAAGTATATAAAGAGATATGTACCTACTATTAAATAATGCACGTCATACAAAGTACACCGGAAGGGCTATTATGTATCTCAGTTGCTAACAAACGTTGATTGTAATCGAATAAAATGGCGGGTCTATGTCAGTGTCATGTTTTGTCAGTTTCAGTCATCAACTTATACTGCGGTCCTAATTGGCTATAATCGATATTAGCGCGATAAAAGTCGGTCCCTTTCACCGTGAGCGTGATTACGATGACCCACGCTACGTCATCGATGACGTCTTAACTGCCGCCATATTGACGATTACATGAACCATGCTCTACATTATAATCGTCGTGAGCGTTCTGTCAAAAGTGACAGGTGTTTGTTTATTTCTACAATGTATTTACTGGTGTCCCTTCTTTTTGATGTAAAAGTTATAAAGTCGGTCCATCCATTCCATTATTTCTTTTTAATCCACACACTACATAGTTAACCTTCACATTATGCACGATATTTTTATGATTTTTGTTTTTCGCGCGCAAATGGTTCGTTATTGCTACAACTTTGGTCCGAATTAACAACACGCTTACAGTGCCACGAGCTATCAAAATCGCGATATTTATCTCGGACCAGCTTTGGTAGACGATAGCACTGTGAGCAAAATTATCGCAATACGGACCACGGCATTACTAACATATCTGGAGTTGTCAAAAGTGACATAGAGCCGCCATTATTCAAGATTTCAATCAACATTTGGTAGCAACTGAGATAAGAGTACACAATAGCCCTGTTGATCATCTAGGTCTTATAACGTGAAAGGAGAAATACACTTATTTCATTATCCTTCAATTCTTTAGCTATGGTATTAATTTCATCGACATCATACATTGTTAGGCACATCGAGTGTACTTTCGTATTATTTGTCCGAGTCTTAACTATGGTTTCGACTGATTTAATTTATTCTCACAAACCTTTACACTTGAAAGCAAACGATTAAAATTATTAGTATTTCATATTTCTTCGTCTTATCAATATGTCAATGAACACCGAAAGGTGTTCTTAAAAATTATGAAAATGGAATATTCGACAGATAATTATGTATTTTCTTATCTACTGCCGATACTGTTATTTCAAGAAGTAAGCTCGTTGGTAACGAGTCGTACGTTTCATACACTGAACATGTAATACTACTCGTACCATAGTATTGTACAAATTGTATCAAAAAGCTACACATTTCTTTCTTTGTTATAAGTATAGAAACACAGCTGAACAGCATAACTGAAGGCCGTAGCGTAACTGAATTCGCTTGTTCAGAACACCAAATTAATCTTCCGAAATAAAATATCTTTTTAGTAAATTATGGGAGTTCTTATTCTATTCATGCTTAAGTCCAAATTCGTATAATGCTTGCAAGTGACAATTCTCCAATTCGCCGTTTCTGTTTAAATGTGGGAATGTTTAGTGCAAATTAAATCGTGATGTAAGTTCTTGCTCTCTAAACTAGTCAAAACTGATGTAAAACTAAACTACCCGTAATTATATTATAATAATCATATTTTTAGAATTGTCATTCTAAGTGTTACACGATTGTGAATTTTAGTATAAAAAGAATAAAAACTATCATAGTTTAGAGAAATTTAGTTTAGTGTACTGCATAGGCGAATCACTACCATTGCCTATATCTCCAGGTATTTTTGTAACTAAATCTTTTTATTAACTTTTAGGTAATAAAAATGTACGCGTGGGAGAAACCATTCGAGCAAGTAGTGGCACTTGCTCGTAAGAACGAGATCAAGTGCATCACCTCCGCGTCATACCTTCGCGGAGTCTACCTCAGCTTCATGGTGTTTACGGAACGGCTGACTCTCTACATCACTTTGCTGTCCTACTCACTGTTCGGATTTCAAGTCACTGCTGATATTGTAAGTAGAACAACGAAATACGCCACTCATAATACATCTGTACGGAATTTAACTATAGCTGCATTTTATAATAAAAATGTCTACGGTGAGTGTCCATTAGACCTCTACATTTTCGCTGCATGGGAAATGTGAGTGTTTTATGAACGCACATCTCTGTATAAACATCTCATATATTACCGTATTATAGTTTTGATCGTGAACTAAGTACGATTTGCTCCCTAGGCCTCCCTTATTTATTCGCTGTGACCATTTAAAAAGTAACGCGGCGAGCTATGATATCTTCAAAGAATGACCGTGAAATCAATACATTTTTGCGATCATTCCTTGAAGATATGGTAATGCGCCGCGTTACTTTTTAAATGGTCACAGTAGCGAATAATAATAATAAGGACCCTGATCTGAAACTGATGCGTCATCAAATTATCATAATAATAATAATCTAGAAATATAAAAATAGTTAAGCAACTTGGAGCAACATAACAAGTGTACAATTTGCAGGTGTTCCCACTGGCGCAATTCTTCAACACACTGCAGGGCACTTTGTCCATAATCATGTCGAATGCGGTGTCTTTCCTAGCGGAGGCGCTGATTTCAGTCCAACGCCTCGAGGCATTCATGTTGTTTGGTACGTGGCTTGGTGTGGGCCATCCCTGCACGCTATGAAGCATGCCGCACGCAACCTTCTCTACCAATCTCTATTTCTTCAATACGAGTCCAACCTATAACTAAGACTCGAATAACTATATGTTAATAACATTGCGCATTCTATAATAACGCTGACTCTTGTTCTCTTTTTAACAACTAATTTTCATAATCTTCCGTTTGTTTATCTAAATATACCTTCTTACTCTCATATAAATATATAGCACTCGTATATGTGGCAGTCACTAATTAAGTTTATGAGTTATCTCTAACTCTACTAACAATCTATCTCTTGTAACTACTATACCACAGAATAACATACAGTACATTGTTAAATAATTTACCCTTAGAACTATTGGAACCTACTTAATAACTTATCTTGTATAGTGATTTCAAATAAACAATACAGTGATTACAAAAGAAATTTACATTGAAACCCCTTTAGGGAGAGCACTTGATAGAGCTTCGAACTAAATAACCTGCAATCAATTTGACGTATCTCTAGTGATTTTGACTAATGTACGTTTTATGTTACGTATGTGGTAATTTTTTAGAATTTCCTTTAAGAATATTGTTCTATTAGTAGACTTGAATTGAGTCGTCTCTCCTGAACTCTCAATCACTGTTAAAACATAAATGTTACTAGATTATTAAGAGGATTGCATAGCTAGTACTTTCCATGCTAAAAAAGAAAAATCTTTTCTACCTCTTAACCTTGTCCGATTTCAGTGGTTTTTTTTTCATGGAATCATGACATTGTTTACTATGCCCGTACGTTTTGATTATATTAGTTTTAATTAAGTTCTAAAAACTGTTGTTAAAAACGGTCTAAAAAGGATGAAAATTTGTTGACGATTTATCACGATTACTTAAGACGAGTACAAGTAAGCTTTGTTTAGAATCTCATTAATATCACTTAGGTTGTATGTACCCGCAATTAACAGCAATAAATTGTTTCAAAAGACCTTACTCTATGAAGCGTTTCAACACTAGTTAGTATTTCAATTTTAATTGGAGCTCTACTCATCATAATTATGGGCTATATATTAATAATATAGAATAGTAAAAACGAAACTGTTTCGAAAACAATTACTACAGAAGCGTGAATGATTGATGTAGGAAAACCGGCGCAAACTCTACCAAGCTATTTTTGTAACTCGTATAACAGGCGGGTACACATGTTTCTGTCATGTAATCCTTTTTTCCAGTTATTGTATAAGTGGTAGGCAGTTACAATTCAACTTTGCAACAATCGTAATTCTGTAAGGTTAATGTAGACATATCTACTAAACCTGATTAAAAGTATTATTACTATTATCATAATGTAATAAAAAAGTAATTAAATTTGTTAAGATATTACCAAATTTAATATTGGCACTAATATAAATGTGGGTTAAAATTTTAAATATTTAACATTTTTAATACATACCATACATACCTTAAAATTATTTATTTCAATATGTTACCAAATCATTTAAATTTCAAGTTGAAATAAGAACAAAACCAGACAATGAGCTAAGCACAGTTTTAACCAGTAGCAGCTGTAAACTTCCTTTGCATAGAACATGACAATATTTTTTGAAAAATTACATTATTTTTTAGAACCTATTACAATTTTATTTTCAAATTAGAACATAGTATAATTAACATATTTTGTGTGTTTCTTATTTTATATAACTTCGTGATATTACTTCTTGATTTCATTTAATTATATTACATTACGTTGTGATTGAACAGATGAGCGTGAAGACCTACGCAGCGTCCCTGACGTTGACATAGCTAAACTTGTGCAGAGCGTCGACAGGAAAAACTCGAAGAACTTCACCGAAGTGGACCTCAGGCCTAACACTTTTAAGAAAATCGACGAAGAAGGCATCTTTAACCCCGGTAAGATAACTTTAGTAAAGTTAGTTCAAATGTTCATACTTATATACATTTATGGATGTTGGATGCAGGCTGGTTCTAACCAGTCCTTTTCGAAAATTATGGGGGAGCCTTATGTGCTGCAGTGGACGTCCTACGGCTGAGGTTATGATGATATGCGAATATATATTAATACGGTTGCTTCTACTAGGTTTTGTCTTGGTCTAGGTACCACATTTTCTTTCTCAAAGCTATAGTAGTGAAAGCACTACTGTTTTAAGATTGATGAGACAGTGCTCGCAAGTGAAATTACTTGACGAATAATACTGATCAGTTATGTCTCAGGGTGACAAGTAGTGCTGCGTAGAACTTTAGAGCTTAAAGATCTGAGGCGCACCGCCACTGTCATGGGCAGGAGTATCGCTTGCCATCAGGTGAACGACTAGCCCATCTCGTCACTTACTTGCATAAAAAGCCCTTTATATCCTTTATTTGCTACTTTTTTTAACGTATACTTTGAAAGTAAATAAACTTGTAGTTAGTATTCCCGGAGCAAACAAAATAAGAATATCTATCAATAATATATATTTAGCTGCATGTCTAGACTAATCACATATTGAAGAAAAATTTGATATATAGAGTATTTATATTCTCTCACCAATGGAAAGCTAAATTATTCCACAGTAACACGAGATATATTTTATTATTATTGAAAATATTATCCCTTGGAATAGACGGCCGGCAGGGCATTACATATCTCAGCTGTTACAAATAAATGTTGATTGAAATCTAAACATGGTTTTTACAAACTGGTTTGTGTAAATTTTGACAACTCCTGTAAGCAGACACGTTAGTAAGTTGCTGACTGGAGCTGACAAAACTGACATAAAGCCATTTGTTTAGATTTCAATCAACTTTTTATAGTAACTGAGATACATAATAGCCCTGCCGGACATAAGTTGATATTTATCATGTAAAGGCCTATTCAGACCTGAGCGTTATTCGCTACCGCTGTGGTTAGCCAAAAATACCACGCGGAACTCGTTGGGTAAATAGTATGAAGTTCCATAACTGCAGCGAAACTTGTACCGCCTAGTGAGGCGGTATTTTCTCTTGTTTGGCGAAACTTGTTCCGCCGCCCCGCTAACCGTTTCCAATGATTTGTTGCCACTTTGGTGTGAACAGTGAAATTAACGCATACCCTTTCGGATTTCTCTATCGCTCGCGGTAGCGAACGACGCCCAGGTTTGAATAGGTCTTAAAACGGAATTCGCGGGGACCGCTAGTAAATAAATAAAAAAGAAGAGTTGTTCTATAAAGCCTAATGTTTTATTAAAATAAAAGCTCTTCAGCTTAGGGCAGCTGTACTATAGTGAATATATGAAAATAGCCTTGCCATGATGTGAAACTGACATTTTAAACCGTCTGGTGTACGACATACTTATTTACTACTAAAAGACGCACAAAATAAAATTGCTCTCACATTTATACAAGAGATCAAGAGCAATTTTGCTACCGATACAAAGATATCGTGAGAAATCTACAATTTTAATGCGCTGTCGTATAAAATGTATAGATATAATTTAATAAAACACCTTCCAACTTATTTATTTCTCAGGATTTGATCATAACGAAAAGAGCATCATGAGCCAGACTCTCTGCTCCATGGCCGTAAACCCTGACACGGGTGTAATACTCCAAGACATCTGCGCCAGTTGGACGGAAGACGGGCCTATGACGCTACGAAACCTCAGCATCACCGTGCCTAAGGGAAAACTCTGCGCAATCATCGGTTCTGTTGGCTCTGGGAAGGTATACCAGAATCAGTTCAAAATTTATTGTTTAATCGTGTACCTATGTTTTTAAATCTTATGAAGGTGAAGTTAGTCACTAATCGTAAAATGTTCTGAAATTTTAGATAAGAAAAATACTTTTTCGCCACGCAATCGAACAATCTCTAACGTTAAATTGAACTTATTTATCTAATGCTTTGGTGTAGCAAAGTATCCTAAATTTGTTATTATCTTTCCGTGACCTAAATCCTTGACAAGTAAGTTTACTAATAATATCCATACATTCATTTTCAGAGTTCAGTCTTGCAGCTACTTCTAAGCGAGCTGCGGGCAACAAGTGGCCGTATTTACCTCTCTGGACCTTTGTCATACGCATGTCAAGAACCCTGGCTGTTTGTAGCCACAGTCCGCCAGAATATCCTGTTTGGTCTTCCCTACAATCAAAAGAAATATAAGGAGGTAAGCTTAAAGTAAAAGTAATCCAGAAAGGTCACTCAGCGAGGAATAGAAAGTAGTAGGTATATTTGGAGTCTCTGAATCAGAATCAGCTGATCCGTTATGCAATTAAAGTAACTGATATAGTCCATAGAGCTAGCAACTTGCTGAATTGATCAAACGACAAAATAATGAAAACCACTTCAAAGCAATTTCTTCTTGCGTTGCTTAGTTTCATTGTTTTTAATTTAGGATTATTAAAACTTGTTTAAGGTATAATTCAGTTTTTTATCATCCAAAAAGAAACGCAATGTCGATGACGTTGCTATTTTTATTTAAACTATGCAGTAGTGGCTTTTGCCACCCATTAACAATCTACGAATAAATATTTATTCGTAGTTAAGAATAATATTGGGAGTCCATTTGGTCTGGTCTGTACCTACTTATTAACTGTTGATATCGAAAAAGAGAATAAAATTTAATAAGTGAAATTTTACTCACGCATTTTATCCTTTCTAAAGGCTTGGTCACTTGGCCACAGAAACGCCCGACCCATTCATGAAAAAAAATGATCTGTTGTTTTAACTGTCAAATGTACGAATATTAAAGATCATATTGACTTCGCAGGTGGTTCGAGTGTGTGCATTGCAGAAAGACTTCCAACAGTTCCCCCACGGCGACCAGACGCTGGTCGGAGAGAGAGGTGCTTCCCTTTCGGGCGGACAGAGGGCACGTATCAATCTAGCGAGAGCGGTTTACAGACAGGTCAGTGTAGCTGTCAGACCTTGCTCTTTTTACAGTACTTGTCACAGTAAAGAGTATGCAATAATAAGTAAGCATTTTATATACCAGATAAGATATATGTATTGATAGTTGCCATAGAGCCACCATCTTATAAATAAGTTTGACTATTGGTTTTCAGACCTCGCGCACGTAATACAGTTTTTAGACATTTTTGAGTATGATCGGAAATTTGTATTGATTTCACGGTCGATCCTTGTGATATAATAGCGCGCCGCGTTACTTGTTTGTGTGGTCATTGTGAATAACGGCCTTGACGGCAATAACAGCCACTAATAGTGTAACATACCATGAACATGTTTATATTTACCAGGCTGATATCTACCTACTGGACGATCCACTGTCAGCAGTAGATGCTCACGTTGGCAGGCAGCTGTTTGACGACTGTATCAGCGGATATTTACGGCACACGACGCGGATCCTGGTCACGCACCAACTGCACTATCTCAAGGCGGCTGATCTGATCGTGATCATGAATAATGTGAGACTTGCATTACTGTATCTTAAGGAATTCTATTGGTAGTGGAGGGAATCTCAGTTCAGCCAATGTTTATCGAGTCTATTTTGCATATCTATGCACTTAGCTTTCTCTTCTGTTGTAATGATACCTTAGTTTTTAACAGCGTGAGCAAATACAAAACACCCGTATAACGAGAGAATCATGCCTCATGAATGTCTTTTTACTCCGTTTTACATTTTAATTTCTACTTCGATCTTTATTTTTGTTTATGTTGTATTGTATATTTATATTTCATAATTTAACTCTGACAGAAGAACAAAAATCACGTACTGTCAAGTACCTAGCGTTGGCTTGTTAGACTAATGGCTCTTTTTTTAAACAGAAAATAGCTTAAACTTTCCTTATATATTTTAGGAAAGCACGCACATATACTGTAAATTCATACCCATCGTATTGCAACGATCGTATACGAGTAACTTAATGTTCTGCTACAGCACGCTGTTTTTGTTTGATTCTTGTTGATATAA
Organism: Selenia dentaria; assembly: GCA_917880725.1. NCBI lineage: Eukaryota > Metazoa > Arthropoda > Insecta > Lepidoptera > Geometridae > Selenia > Selenia dentaria. The sequence goes on from OU862879.1 coordinate 24,387,106, forward strand.
AAGTACATACACATACTTTATTGTTCTATTATTGACAGGGCACTGTGGAGGCAAAGGGTTCTTACGATGAGCTCCTTACGTCTGGGAAAGACTTCGCAAAGTTGCTTTCAGCTACTCATGACGAAAATGAAGTGAAAAAGGATGTAGAGAAACCCCCGCCAATGTCAAGACGTACTTCTGCAAGAGTAAGTAAACTGTTCGAATTTTACATTTAACTGCCTCAAATAGAACGCGAATAGTAAATACTTAAATATATACGTTACTAGCGACTGCTCGCGACTTCGTTCGCGTAGCGGGCTCGACCTGCGGGCTCGCAATAACCTCCCGTCTTTTCTTTTGTAAAAACCTTCTGACTATAATTACCACCAAAAACAAAAAAGAGTTAGTGAGATTGTTCCATCCGTTCTCAAGTTATAGCGTGACCAGGAGAAGTAAGGGTTAATTTTTGTATATATAGATTATGAGACACTTGAAGCATCTGTAAGTTTGAACCCAAATTACAAATTCTGTTATTTTAAAATACCGCCTCTGTACGTTAATATTTAGATTACTATGGTTTTGCTTCGCATTTAAGTAGTATTTTGTGATATTGTACCCGTTTAATTTTGAACGTATAGATAAAAATATGTTGGCCCATACCTAATTAGTATGGTTTTGCTACGCATTTTGATTTTGCTTGCTTGCTGAGATAGTGAAAATTCTAATCTGGTTCTTCTCCCTGTGCAGGTACGTAACCGTAACCGTTTCGTAACTGTGTATTATATATTTGTCGAAAGACTAAAAGAATTCAAAAGTATGTATATAAACGTATACACGCGTTAACAATATACGCGTTGATAGTCTCAGTGAAATCCCGCTATCTATTAGGTGGTTACCGCTTTTTATCGCACTGTATAGAGCATGAACTCTCAGTGAAGGTTTCCACAGCTTGGTGCTAACTGCTAGGTCATTTTGTAGTGCCTACCTGGCTAGCTACCACCCAAAAAATGACAATATCTCAGACCATCTATCTGTGGTTTATTTATAATATTTACAACACTTGTTCATACATTGCCTTTGAATCATAAGTGGTGGCTTAGTAGTCGTGGCGTCTGGCACAGGCTGTCGAAAAACGCGCGTTGCGAGCTTGAATCGCGTCCGAGGATGTGAATTTTTCTCTCTAAAATTTCAATGTTTGGTATCGCTAAGCAGGCGTTACTGCTTTAAAAGTCATATAAAAACGTTTTAAAACAGTTCACATTAAACCCTTGTAGCTCTCTCTTTATTTTACATGTACTACGGAAGAGCGAGACTATCTAACATAGGTATTTTCATACTTAAAATATGATCAAACCCAATCCTATGAAATCAATCATTAGTTTAAGTTTACCGAAATAAAAATATTTGTATTTGTATTAGCTCTCTACAACCCGTCGACCGTCTATGACGGAGTCGATGACAGGATGCGAGGGCCCCGCGCAGGAGATGGAGGAAGAAGAGCGCGAGACGGGGTCGATGAGCTGGCGCGTGTATAGCGCGTACCTGCGCGCCGGCGGCCGCACGCCGCGCCTCGTCTTCATGGTGCTGCTGCTGGTCGTCGGACAGCTGGCCGCCACGCTCTGCGACTACTGGGTCACATACTGGTAACAAACCCCATAATTACATCTGCTATGAAACCCCATAATTCCATCTAGTATGAAACCCCATTATCCAATCTGGTATGGAACCCCATAATTCCATAGACACCACAATTATGTATTACTTTCTAAAACCTGATCTTGATACTTTTTATACTTACATTGTTTGCTGCGTCTGTGACTAGTTACATGGTTTTGCTTTTAAATCTTTCCGCAAATTTTTAGAGTTCCGTACCTCAAAAAGAAAAAGGAACCCTTAATATCACTTTGTCCGTCTGTCCGTCTGTTAAGATCATTTTTATCAAGAACGCGTATAAATATATAAATGTATCGAGTTGAAATTTATATCAAATACACGAGTCTACATATATTTCAGCTGCGTAAAGTTTTTTGCATATTTTGCGATTTCACGGGGGAATCAAAACCTATAGGGCTCCCGTTGACCTAGAATCAATAATCAGGCAAGAATCAATGTCTTACAGCACATATAGTAGTTAGTAGAAAAGTCGAAAATTGTGAATATGCCGTAAGCGAATAAACTATTAAACAACTGTACCGTAATTCGAAACCTAATTATACATGAGAGTAGCGTACTCGACTTCCGTTCCGAACAAGTCATGCTGTGATTGGTCCGCCCGATCTCCTCGCCCAATCAGCGTCGACTCCGCCCCTTCCGCTCCCCTCAAATGTCAACCATCACCCCAGGTAGTGCGCCTAGCGCAACTTGGCTTCATTGGCGTTTGGATTTTCATCCGGAGCGGTCGTAAGTACGAAATATTTACTTTACTGACTGCGTCATGCTGGTGAAAGTTCAGGTAAAGTCCTGAACCAACTAGTAAGTTAATGTGCAATTATATATACTTACTAAAAATATTTTAACGGTGTTACCGTTCGCTTCAATACTAATTATTTTTTGTTTATAGCCAGTGCTACCGCTGGTTCTAGATATAAATGAAATATATTAACTGTTTCAGTTAAATTTTAGATTCTTTAAATTGATAGTTATACTGGTCCAGCCCCAACGATGGAAGAAACGGAATAAAAACAGGAAAAAGAAGATGATAACCTACCAATGGTATCGGATTCAAGTGTTGGTTCGTAGTTTAGCTCCGGCTCATCACCAAACCGTAAGTAACACTTACTATTTTTCATCAACTATAATATAATCGTGGTAAATTACAATCCAAGCTACAGTCATTCTGACTTGTACTGCGATTTGAGCAGACCCAAACATGTGGGTAATCAAACGAGGATAAGCCCTACTGAGCACCTCAAATTAAAACCACTGAACTTTCAAATGGTTAAAGCGTGTAATAATCTTAGTTTACGCTTCAGAAAAATAAAGGTTATGTAGAACAGCTCATAGAACAACAACCTTTTGAACAATATTGTAATAATGTCCAATACTATAAAACTCAAACACTTCTATCTCCAATGTTATGAGTTCAGTAGCTAGGGTGTGATCCCCATAATGAAATCAAACGCTACGCTTACTTTACGCTTTGCTTAACCAGTCGAAGTCGTTCACTCGTTAGGGAACGAGTTCCACAATACCAGACTTAAAACAGTTTAAATGGTTTCTTAGATGACATGCAATCGACTGATTAATGTACCAGATTGGCTAAAATCTGTTAAAGCGCATTCTAATACGAAAATGTACAAAGAAAACTTCTACATATATTCATGCACTTTCACACCAGGTAAAGTAGCAAAACTGAAAAATTCGATGTTATTTAGGCAGAGCTGGTAGAATAACATATATTCTCAGGTCGCGTTTTGGCTTATCTTCGAATATATCTTAGTCTTTTTAGTCCCTGGACTATATGTAATTGTTAAACAACCTACATACGAAATATTGGCCTGGACCTCTGAAAACAAAACGCAATGAAACACATCTAAAACCTATGCATCACAAGATAAGTTTCTGAGCACCACCGGCTAACTGCCACTACCCTAGATACCACATTGCTACGTCAAAGTAGGTCAGTCTAGAAAGTGACACAGCACACGCCAATGTCTGCAGTGGCCAACTGTAGTTCGCAGTCGCTGCTGCACACCCAAAGATGAGTTTGTTTTGCTTGAAACCCGGGTCGACATATTCGATCCCTAACATGAGGGCGTTGCCGGTGTAACTAACAAATTTTACAGCCCGACAAGAGGCATAATTCCTCCTCATCCCATCGGGATAGGACAGGAAATCATAATATGGAAGCAACGAAATAAAACGAAAAGATTCTGACTCGAAACCCTTCCGTGCCAGGCAGCTACCAAAAAAGGTTGCAATCACTGGTTCTCAAGAAAAAAAAAAATACTCGTTGAAAAAGTCTTGGGGCTCCGCTCTTTATTCTAAACGTAATAAATGGCTTCCGTACACCATTCAAAAAGCTCAAGAGGCTTAGTTTGCATCGAGATAGGTGATAATAATAAAATATGCATACAAGCAGCCCTTCGTGAGGGTCATTAAGCAAAGTTAAACTCATCGAAGAATGCTTGGAGCTCCGCTCTACATTCTAAGCATGATAAGTGACTACTGTGGACCGTTCAAAAAGAAAACGTCATTGCTTTTGTCGAGCTACCGTAACAAAGCTAAAGGCATCGAAGAATGCTAAGAGCTCCGCTCTGCATTCTAAGCATAATAAGTGACTGTATACCGTTCACAAAGAAACGGTCATTGCTTTTGTCGAGCTACCGAACGCATCGACGAATGCTCGGAGCTCCGCTCTGCATTCTAAGCATAATAAGTGACTGTATACCGTGCAAAAAGAAATGGTCATTGCTTTTGTCGAGCTACCGAACGCATCGACGAATGCTCGGAGCTCCGCTCTGCATTCTAAGCATAATAAGTGACTGTATACCGTGCAAAAAGAAACGGTCATTGCTTTTGTCGAGCTCCCGAACGCATCGACGAATGCTCGGAGCTCCGCTCTGCATTCTAAGCATAATAAGTGACTGTATACCGTGCAAAAAGAAACGGTCATTGCTTTTGTCGAGCTACCGAACGCATCGACGAATGCTCGGAGCTCCGCTCTGCATTCTAAACATAATAAGTGACTGTATACCGTGCAAAAAGAAACGGTCATTGCTTTTGTCGAGCTACCGAACGCATCGACGAATGCTCGGAGCTCCGCTCTGCATTCTAAGCATAATAAGTGACTGTATACCGTGCAAAAAGAAACGGTCATTGCTTTTGTCGAGCTACCGAATGCATCGAAGAATGCTCGGAGCTCCGCTCGACATTCTAAACATAATAAGTAACTACTATTTACCATTATACACGAAATTGTCATTGCTTTTGTCGAGCGACCGTTACAGCAAAATATCTAACTAAATTGAAATGAAAGTGGTTGACGAAATGCACACTCGAGGTGTCGTAAAAATGGGAAGCCAGTCTTTTTCAAGCTGTTAGCAATATTCTCAGACTTAAAGGCAACTGCACACCAAGACCGTTTTTGGGATCAGAAAAACTTGAACAAGTACCTACGGTGCTCTCTTAAAATTCAGATTGATTAACCATAATTGCGTGCTAGTTTCTCCAAGAGAAGACTGGATCGAGCATTGCGTGCTACTTTCTCTAAGAGTAGACTGGATGGCCAAGGTCGATCTTCCTCTGGACCACTTGTCGGTCGATTCAAACAATCACCGTTTCCTTCAGTTCATTTACAATGACGAATGACTCAAAAATATTCTGTTGGCAATCTGTCTTTAGCTCAGTGCCCCAAAAACATGTGCGCTTGCGAGCATCACAAAAATCCTGACACTGAGCAAGGCTGGGGATAATTGTAATAATAATTTGAATTCCTTCTGACGCATCAGATACTACTAATACTGCAAAACCTTATTATATTAACCGTGAATATATGCGAGTACCTCGTTTACGCATCCTCGTATTCGTTGCAAAATATACACAGAAATGATTAGTTATTCTTAAAAACCTACTACGAACTAGAGTAAGATCAAAGCTCACAGCTCATGGAAAAGCTATTTATTTTGGAAGCTCTGTTCCGAGTGGTATTGCCAAACACATCTACTACAAAACTAACAGACAGTTTTTGTATCTTTTTTGCCTTTCGCCAAGCTTAAGAGTGCCCACAATTTCTGCACAATCGACAGATTAGATTCCCAAGGTCACTGTTACGCCCCACCGGCTGACTTGGAACTTCAGAGTAGGGTTGGGTTTATCCCCCGGCATACCATAAGAAATACTAGCCGAATTAAAACAAATCAACAGGAATTTGCCTCATCGCTTAATTACAGTGAGAAACAGTCGTCGCATTAGCAACCCGATTTAGACCTCACGAATACTCAGTTACCGATGCTATTAGGTATGTTTTATTCTAAACGATTCAATGTTTTTCAAACATTGGTACCGCTAGTTATCGTTTTTTTTTTTATGAAGGCGCTGTTAAATAGATCGTTGGATTAACCCGTTCACGATTACAAATCTATCCAGAGTCCCAACAATGCCGACCGACTGGTCGGCTTCCTGTATGGGTGACTAACCTTGTCGCGTGCGATAGAAATGATACAAAAAGTTTGTACTCGTAGATGTACGAATGTATCAAAATCTAACCGACTATAATACAAGAAAATGTTTAGGCTTATCTGCATCTTGGAGAAAGTTTAGCTTGGAAAAAAAAAAAAAAAAAAAAAAAAAAAAAAAAAAAAAAAAAAAAAAAAAAAAAAAAATAGCACTCTTCGTGAGATAATTACCCAGGAAACCAACAAAAACCCAAGTGGTCTAATCTTGCAAGATTCTTAACCAATCTTATTAAAACGACCCTTAGTATATTCTTATTTCACAAATCTGGAATACTTACCTGATGCATTTTTAAGTCGAAATTACAAAAATACATAATTATTTAAAGCTAAAATCACTATTTTGGCCAAGGCGACCGCGACCCCCAACCTGGAAGTCGATACCTTAATAAATCAATAATTTTATTCAGAACATTTGTGAAGAAAATAGTTTTTATCTACCTAATTCAAGGGACATAGTAGCCATCGTTATTTCTATGTCACAATAGTTTATAAGCTTTTTTCCAGAATTAAATTACGGAACTGCAAACTACTTTAGCACTGCTATGGTCTTAAAACAGATACTCTCACGAAACAGACAGTTGTAATGTGTCCAGCACACTGACTGCACTCGGCATTTAAAAATATATATACTACACTCATTCAAGAATGCTCGGGGCTCCGCCCCACATTCAAAACATGAGTGATTACGAGAGTTAAAAGATGGGTTGCAATCAGCACATAAATAAACCTTGAACAGCAACACGTGCCAAGGTTACTAATTTGGTAAAACTCATAATTACTGGAACGTATTGATGAATTGACCTTGCCTCAAGTCTGCAAGCAGTTCCATTGAGAAATTGGGCGTACCTTCCTTATTTACTCTTTGTTCGCACTGATTTGGCAGACACATCAAATAATGGATGTATCATGTACTAAAATGAGTAGTCTAATTTTCCTACACCTAGAATTCATGCTTACGCAGACAACAAAAGTTTTGTGAATGAAACCTGGACCGCTGGGCGTCAGAACATTCAATACCTATTAAAGATTTATCACATTGGCGTCACCATCACCACCAGGCGATAACAAACACATCTCTCATGTATAATTAGGTTTCGAATTACGGTACAGTTGTTTAATAGCGATGTTTTACCTGCAATTAAAACATTTATTAAACATACTTACCTAATTCGAAACCTAACACTTTCTATACCTGCCTGGTGGCATAACACGAGAAAACCAATGAAGCCAAGTTGCGCTAGGCGCACTACCTGGGGTGATGGTTGACATTTGAGGGGAGCGGAAGGGGCGGAGTCGACGCTGATTGGGCGAGGAGATCGGGCGGACCAATCACAGCATGACTTGTTCGGAACGGAAGTCGAGTACGCTACTCTCATGTATAATTAGGTTTCGAATTAGGTAAGTATGTTTAATAAATGTTTTAATTGCAGGTAAAACATCGCTATTACAAACTAATTATTTGCAGTTGGTGCAATAATTGTATCTAGAGATCGAACGGTAAAGTTAAGTGTGTATAATGTTAGATGTTTTCTAACCATACAGAGCCCTCGTTGCACGAGCCCAACTCGCACTTGGCCGGTTTTGTTTGTACTTTAGAATATTGAGTATAAAAACATGAAACGTTCTCCAAATTCGTCGCGATTTCCGAGCCTTAATAAGATTTATTAAAATTTGCCTAAATGTGAAACAAAACACAAACATTTATTTACAAATTTTATTATTACATAGGTAGTACGTATAATGTAATAGCAGTGTTTTAATAGTGTGCCTAATTTTGCATTTTGGGTAGTGTATGCCATATACGAGTACAAGAGCGCGCGATTACGAGCGCTAAAAATAATATGAGCGAATATGATCCATCTTCTACCTACTACCTATACTTCTATACTTATAACTAGTTGACCCGGCACCGGCTTCGCTCGCTTGGTCTTGGTGGGTGGTGGAAGCGCCGTTTTAGAATCCCAGGGTCCTGGGTTCGATCGCCGGGTTGGACAGTTATTGGGATTTTCTGACATTGAAATTCTCAATAGAAGTCCAGAGTCTGGAACAGTGTTCCTTAAATGGCAATAGGCTCGCCCCCTATTACATGGTACCTAAAATATATCCGGCGAAACGCAGGTGTTTAAAACCCCGCTGCTTACCACTTCGAGGATATAGCTGTGACGACTTGTTATCTTCCAAATCTTCGTGGTTTTCCAAAAAAAAATTGTTCATGTCATAAAAAAGTAAGCCCGCGTCGAATGGAGGACCGACACAACTTTTCTGTGGTTCAAATATTTACATAATGTAGCAATACAAATTATTTCAAGACATGTTCTTGACATCATTTATGCACATTTTCTTATTTATTTTATCTTATTTCACGATTATTCATTTTGTTTATGTTTTTTCAGGACAAACGAAGTAACCCGGCTGAAGGAGAAGGAAAACAACAGCACTACTAACAACTACAATGATCGCCTTCTGGCACCAAGGAACAGCACATTCGATATAGCAAGTTATTTCTCAGGAATTGACTTGCGGCCAGGTATTACAATAAATTATTATAAACATATTGATAGGGTCCTATAAATATATTATTACAACCATATAAAAAAGCTAGGATAACGGTGAAGTTGCTGAAGATGCTTATTTGGCATTGTTGCTCCTGAAGTTTTCAATTATCGGCATAGATGCACAAATGTAATAAAGTGGCATATTAATATACCTACACTGTAATTTCAAATGCCTTTTCTTTAATTATGAAACAAAAGACATCATCGAAATTTAAAAATTAAACACTATAGTTGAACATTAATTTTTAGTATTATATAATATAATATTTAAAAATGTTGGTAAAATATAAATAAATAAATAAAATAATTATATTTCAAGTATTTTTCACAAGATGAATTATTATTCTAATTTTAAAGAAGGTTCTATTACTTAACCCACCTCTATGAGCTGGTACTAATGTATTGTTCAAATAGTACTAGCTAGTTTCAAAACAATAACACAAAATAAGTAATAGATGTTAAGGCGCGCTCGTACCCTGATTAAAGAAAAAGCAGAATTTTTAAACAACTAGTGTAACGAAACAGATCGATAGTATATTATGAAAAAAATACAAAGGTTAGAAAAGGAATAGGAAAAGAGTAATAACCGAATAGAATTAATAAATATAACTCTCTTTCAGCAGAAAAAAATCCTGAGTATGTCCACAAAAATAAACTTTCACGTCCAAACTCTCAGAATTTTCAGCGATAACACTATATTTTTTTTAGGTAATACTTAGCCAACGTATAGTACTAAAGTAATAACCAGCAGTTTTTTCAATTGTGTTAGTATATATCGAAAAATATAAAGAAAACGTACAAAATTAACGTATTTTCGCATTACATCGTCACAAACAAGCGATTTTCAACCTTACGTAAAGCATCGTAAATTATTTTAAAATCGGGGTTGGACCGCGTCTTAATTAGAATAACTGAAAATATTTTCCTCTACTTCAATACATAATCGTATAGGAATACAATTCTCATATTTATAACTTAATTACAGACATGGACATCCACGCATACATCGGGCCCCTGGACACCTCCCAGTACCTATACGTGTACTCAGCTCTGATAGTGTGTTGCATCTTCTTCATCACGGCCCGTGCCTTCATGTTCTTCAAGGTCTGCATGACTTCTTCCCGGAATCTCCACAACGACATGTTCCACTCGATGCTGAGGGGCGTCATGCGTTTCTTCGATAACAACTCTTCAGGTCTGTATATTGTAAGGGACTGGTGTGTGTACCGCAAAGACCGTGGCACAAACAATTTGAGAAAATTATTCGTATCGTAAGCGTCAACGCGTCAGCCTTCGGCGTACAAACTATGAGTTGTCTGCGTCACATTTGCCCTAGACAAATGACAGTTTCAAATATTTCACATAAATGGCTTACGGTAGGTACATTTACGCAGTTATTCGTGCTAAGCCCATCATGCTTCAGTTTATATACTATGAGTTATCTGTGTTACAGTTACCCTAGATAAATGACAGTTTGTACTGTTTCACGAGAACGACTTAGGTTACATGTTTTTATATATAATATGATTTTTAAGCACTATCCTGCTTAGCAATACGAAACATTGCAAATGTTTGTATGGCTAAGCAGGCGTTAGTGCTTTATAATCATATTATAAAAATAGTCTCGTTGAAAAGTGCCTCGGTGGTCTAGTCATGGCGTCTGACACGGATTGTCGGAAGACGCGGGTTCAAATCCCGTCCGAGGATGTGAATTTTACTCTCTAAAATTGCAACATTGGTATTTTTTCCAGGTCGAATCCTGAACAGGTTTTCCAAGGACATCGGTGCGCTAGACGAGCTACTCCCTCGGTTCCTGCTGGAATGCATCCAGATCTACCTCGTGATGTTCAGTATCCTTGCACTGAACGCAGCCGCGCTCATCTGGACGTTATTGCCGACAACCATTATTCTACTACTGTTCTACACCATCCTCCAAATCTACCTCAAATCTGCACAGTCCATAAAAAGATTGGAAGGCACCAGTGAGTAATATTTGTTGTAGGGTATACCGAGGACAATAGGAACACTTTTTGATTATTGGTCGATTCAAATCAAATCATTTATTCTGTATAGGACTACGGGAGCACTTACAAATTGTCATTTTACATTTATATTTTCTTAAATCTACAACCGGATCGGAACGCGACTACGATTGAGAAAATCCGGCAAGAAACTCATTGGGCTTGTCTTTTTACATTTTTTGTATCGCCAATTTCTTAATGTATTCCTTCCTTTATTTTTAGCTCCAGTGTGTTGCCTTATAAAAGAGACCATACTAATGTATAATTAGGCCAAGACACGCTACACTTTGACATCGTAATGCACAAGTAGATAGATCCTGGAGTGATCAGTCTCAAGCTGTTTTATCCAAGGAATCCGAAATTGTTTAATAACCTTTTTGACAGAGTTTAGTTTTAATAGTAAATTTAAACTTATTAATAGGAAAATCTCGGATAACATTGGGAAGTTTATTATAAAAAAGATAGCCCTAAATCTAGTCGTACTTAAGTTTTAATCATGAATCTATGCGTATATACCTACAGTCAATACCTACAATATTGTATGTTTACCTACAGGTTACAAAACACAGTTAGAATTGGGTTAGAGTCGAATGAGGTCCAATGTAAAGTTATAGACATATTGACGATGTTACAATTGTCCCCGATCTACCTTGCAGTTTTATCCTTTGGAATAGAAAACATAAAATATTATACATAAACCTAAGTCAAACTTTGTGCAATTAGTGTGCAAGCAATATGTAACTAAAATCAGCCAAGAGCGAGCTAGGCTCTCGCGTCGAGGGTTCTGTCTAACCACACAACCGATGATAGTTTGATATTAGATTCGATAGTAATCGAATTGACCGTTGACATATTTGCCCCGTTGCACATTCTAGAAAGCAAGAAGTAAATAGTAAAAAAATAAACGAGACCTCAGCATCTCTATAAACAACAGTACCTACAGGTGTAGAAATTAATGTGCTTCATCAATGTCTATTTTTAAACCACCGTTTTTATTGTTTCAGCCCGTAGTCCCGTATTTTCACACATGTCTGCAACACTAAACGGAATAAGCACAATCCGCTCAGCAGGAGCTCAACAAAGACTGATCAAAGACTTCGACAGATTCCAGGTAAGGGTCATTTCTTTTACAGAGGCCGTAGCACGAACAATTTGCGATAAAGTATTCGTATCGCAAACGTCAACGGGTCACGCTTCGGCGTACAAAACCACAAAGTATGAGTTATCTGTGTCACCGTTGTCCTAGATAAATTACAGTTTGTACTATTTGACGTGAACGACACGTTACGTTACCCATACGCAGTTATTCGTGCTAGGCCCACAGTATAATAGAGACGGCCAGTATGTCAAAGTATTTCGGATGGTATTCCTACGATTATGTGCATAATAGTCATATATGTTAAGTACATGTGTCATCACTTCTCTATTTTCAGAATTTGAGCAACAATGAGCTATATTTTTTTAAAGTATAAATCAAGTTTAATAAGGTACCTACAATATTTTAAATTTAAAAATAACAATCCAGGGGCTCGAACACGAACATTTGCTAAAGTGTAACATTATCGTATTGTTGACGTATTCAGTACAAACTATCATTTATCTAGTACCACTGGGGCACAGATAACTCATAGTTTGTATTTTATACGTCAACGAGACAATAACGTTACTCTTTAGCAAATGTTCGTGCTCGTGCCGCGGTATTTCAGTAGTCTAGATGGAACTGTGGGTTTACCACGAATACTGTTACTGTATTGCATATCACTGAAATTATCATTTCACAACAAGGTAATGAACAGCGCGTTAGGTTGACCCTCCGTATCCATTTTACCATACAAAAAAGACAGAGACTGAATATAAAATTAACTGAAGTGCAGCTCCTTAGAAGCGAATGGATATAATATGAGCCAACAAAAATACAGTGCACTTATAACGACGGAAAGCACCTTTAGACAAGAACTTTTGTATTTAGTTGCTGTATTACATAAGACTTTATCGATGAAGCTCATAATAGTTCCTTGAAGATAGTTTTGACATATCATATCAAGGTATAATTGTTGTTATTTATGTTGTCTTAGTTGTGTATAATCTATATGAAAAACATTGCATGTTGTTTCTCGAACCCTTTATTAGCCTTGTAGAAAACTTTAGCTAATAGATTTAAAAAATGTAACGTCACTATTTGTAACATTTCAGGACATTCACACTTCAACGTGGAGTAGTTACCTGGCCAGCGGCGTGACTCTCGGCTTCTGGCTAGATTTCATCTGTGTTATCTATCTGGCCATTGTGATCGTAGCCTTCCTCGTCATCGACAGCAGTAAGTTATATAACTATTAACTAGGGAAGTTTCGCACTCGTGCTCTAAGGGTTTCATACCACCACACGATATAATTAGATACGAATAGATAGATAAACTCTTTATACATTTAAAACACCACAGTACAAAATATAACATAATAATATTACATTATATGTTTAGTAAAAACAATGTGTGTCAAAAACCATGTTACTTATATTTGTTGCAACGTATATCCTTCTGAAAATTTCTATTGAGTACCTATTACCGTTCAAACGATACCTGCATCCCTTGAATGGTTCCATATATCGGAGGAACAAACAGACGCGCAGGATAGCGCGTAGTAGTACCTAGTTGTTTTTGGTCATACTATGGATAATTTAAGCCTAACGATATTCATTTTGATTGCTGTATGGATAACTAAATAAATAAAATAGACTACTATAGTAGATTATGCATACCGAGGGAGTAAAGCAGTGTCTAACGTCATGGGCGGTATATTGAACCCTGAGTGTAACGGGGACTATTGGGTTAATAACTGACTAAGATTTTATTCCCGAGCAAAGCGAGGGGATAAAGCCGCCCAAGATGAAGACAGGCTTTATCCTCGAGGTGCATACTCTACTTTTCATACCTACTGCGATGCGACACAATAAAAACTTCAAAATCAGAGCTTTAAAATAGCAGTTATTTAGTTAAAAGTAAAATACATTAATAGTTAATATTCAAATTGGACATATTTGTCCCGTTATAGAGGGATAGAGTAATATCTTTGGATGGAACATTTTATGGAAAACACTGTTTTAGATTTTCGAGGTTGTTAACTAAGTTATAATTAGTACTCACGAGATGTAGACCACGATTTAGTAGCTTTTGTAGCACCCGATATTTCAGTACAGTTACATGCACCACGTTGAAAATAATAATATTTTATGAAAGTTGATTAACATCACATAACATAGCAACGCGGTGCACAACAATCACACTCCGTAGGTGCGTTCGTTTAGCTATAAGGGCATTGGTGGCGTTGCTATTGTTGGCTCTTTTTTTAAAGCGTTCGTAAAGCTCAATATTATGGTGAGAAAAGAACTCTTTTTTAGCTTTTCGAACGCTGAACAAAAAGAGCCATAAAAGACATTTTCGCCCATAGATTCCCAATTCGAACGCCCTTGTGAGCATTTTTAGCGTTAATTTCGCCAACTTAGGGCTATTCGAACACACTACATATAGTACAATAATTTCGCGCCTTTTTTTCTTTTTCTTTCTGTATACTGTCTCCGTACTAAGAGTTTTTCTACAACTAGGTAAAGTTCCAAATTCAAATCACTTTACACCCAAGGGAGTTGCATACAAAATTACATCCTTGCACATGTAATGCCTTGCTCTACGTTGATATTGCGTGATATGTAGTTGGACATTTTCGAGCAGGTGGTATGAAAAGTCTCTTATATATCCAGCAGGGTCTCGTTGTCTCGTACAGCCGAACGATTCTCTAAGAGCAAACATCGTTGCATCTTTGACAACATCCGTGATACAAATGACGAGATGACAAGAAACGTTGGAAAAACAACCTTATATACAAGGCCGATATCTCATAAAGTATTTGTGAGCTCGTCGACGAGCGCATCGACGAATCATATAGATAATCGTACGGCAGAACTCAAAAAAATCGCTGTGCAGTGTGTATAGTAGGTAGGTACCTCTTAGCCCCTGAGTCTGTAGATAAGGAATCTTAGTTACTTACCTCTAATGTGGATATTAATTCACTGTTGGTCGCTATTTTATTTCATTGTACAGTTGGGAATAAGATCGTTTTTATTTGGCGGGTTTCGATAACTCATAATTATAGATCGCATTATTATTATAATAACTCAGTTGATCTAAGAGATTTAATGCCAAACGGCTGAACGTATTTGGAATGAAATTAGAAGTGGAGATGGTGTGTACTCGGGATCAACATACAGGCTACTTTGATCCTGAGTCAACGGGTTTTTCCCGATTACCTTATTACATGCGGACTATACGTACTACACGCATAAACTAGTGGGCATTATAGACTGCTTATAGATACTCGTACAGTTGATCAATGTGTGTGACAGGAACGGTTTTCTCCGGGAACGTGGGTCTGGCGATATCGCAGACGCTGATCCTGACCGGCATGCTGCAGTTCGGCGTGCGGCAGACGGCCGAGGTGATCTCGCAGATGACCAGCGTCGAGCGCATACTGCAGTACACGCACATCGAGCGAGAACCGCAGTGGGAGAAAGGAGGTAATCATAGTGACCCAGGCAAATTGCTGCAGTATTGCAGACGTTGATCTGCGTAGAACTATAGCTTCTATAAGCTTTTTCTATCGGTTGTTTCATGGCGAATGTTCGGAAGAGCTCTTTAATCATTTTCCTTCTTCACAATTCCGATCCCGAACTACTCGTTCCGGTCTAGCATTGCATCTATATACTGTTAAAAAATTCTTACCACAAACCAAACAGTTTGGCCATTCCCTATAAAACTCTGCGTCGTGTAAGTAAATTGTGGAATGCTCTGCCGGCGTACGTATTTCCTTGTAGCTAAGACCCCGGGTCTTTCAAGCGGGGCGTGAAAAAGCATCTGTCAGGTCATCATAGGGGTGGTCCTGTGGATGGTCATCGCTTCATGATTTCATCATCACTTTCCATCTGGCGAGAGGGAGTCAGTTTGATGAACCATTATAGAAAAATATAAATAAAAACACGCATTATAGCTTGCGTACAATTGAGACCACAATAGGCTAGGTAAACAAGGGGCCTGGGCTGAGATGCAGCGCTAGGAGAGGGCGTGTACAGGGTAGAGGGACAGATTATTAATGAATTGGCGACGTGGGGATTGCACAGCGCATTGATCCTAATGAACTGCAAGAATAGGGATCGCCAAAAAAAATCAGATATCATTTTTATAGTTTTGTATGAAAACAATTTTATGCGTTTCATACTTTGGTGTATTTGGACTAGGTAATAAGCACACCTTTCAATATCACTACGACTTTTTGTTGTACGCTGTATATAGGTACTTTAATAGCTCATTGATTATAGTAAAATAATCAATGAGGCTCCATTGAAACAACGGCCCTCGTTATCTCGTCGGTATATCGTTATGTTTTTCTATGCTTCTTTCGAGACAAGGAATCTTAGTGTTCGTGAGTCTGTAAGCGTTATTTAATTATGTGTTATTAAAAGCAAGAGAAAGTACCCGCACTCACCTTCAAGTTTTTGCTATTAAAAAGATTATAGGCACTTGCAGGAACATGTCTGTTTGACCTGTTTCTGGGTGTATACACACCTGTATAAAAGCCGGCCAAGTGCGAGTCGGGCTCGCGCATGAAAGGTTCCATACCATTATCTATAAATATTTCAAATTAGATATTACTTTTCAATTGTGGCTATATTTTAGAGAGATTGGTCTTCATCGAACTTGACGCTCGCTTAACTAACTTAAAAATATCCAAAATTGAATAGAATAATTATTTTTTTAGAAATTTTATTAAGTGTTACATGAATTTGGATTTTCGTGTTAACAGAATAAGGACTATCATAATTAAATTTTAATTTGTTAGATCAGAGGCCGTAGCACAAATAATTTGCGAAAAAGTATTCGTATCAGCGTCAACATGTCACGCTTCACATTTCAGCATACAAACTATGAGTTAGCTGTGTCACAGTTTCCTTAAATAAATGACAGTTTGTACCGTTTCACGTGAACGACACGGTACGTTACACTTACGTACATTCTTGCTAGGCCTACAGTCCAGGCTTTGAATAAGTGAATCGTTACCATTGTCTACAAATAACAATTAAGCACCGTTGCCAAAACAGATTCTAATTAAAATGTCTGTCACATACAGACGGAGAGGTAGACGGCAATATTGGGGTAGATAGGTAAGATAGACAGCTTAAGGTTGAGCGCATATTGGAGTCACGACAGTTTTAAGACAGACTTTCCTCACATAGACAAATCTGTCAATGTCAATGTCAATCTGTCTTAAAACTACAACCAAATTGTTTTGCCTATGACACGTCGCACATCTAAAACGAAAGTGTTTTGTCTACTACAACGACGCGCACCGTCTGCGTCAATTCTTTTCAGTATCAAAATGGACTTCATCCTTACTGTTGTTTTGCAATTACGAGTATATTTACATGAATTTGTCTTTTCATCAGCCGACATTTATCCGCACATCACAATACCGAATAGTTGCATTGTAATCTCATCCCTTTAGATTTTTTAAATTGACATCAGAATATTCCTTACACATTTTATTAAAAAGTACAGGCCTCTTTTCAACCTCGTCAATTATTTTTTCTACGAGTTCTTCTTCTGTAAACATGATGCGATGTGTTTACTCTCTGAACGCTCGGAGAGTACTAAAAGAGAGGGGGGTAACGTCACTAGACTGGTTTGTCTTTGATGTGCGCGCCCGCATACATACAATACAATAAGGAAGCAGACAATCGTTAGTCAGACTTGTCGCCGTGCAGTTCTTGTAGGTATTAGATATTTTTGTCTATGAGACGTTTTGTTTGAAGTTTGCGCGTCTTCATAATTTTTGTAAAGCAAGTCTGTCTTAAAACTATCGTGACTCAAGTCTGTGCTCAGCCTAATAGTTACAATTGTACTTTTCAGAGAGGGAAACTCCTATAGGATGGCCGTCACGTGGTCGCGTCGAGTTCCGGAACTGCTATATGAAATATACTCCGGAGGACTTGCCCGTGCTCAAAAACCTTAACTTGGTCATCGAAAGTGGATGGAAGGTAATGCTAACTCGGCCTTACTTATAAACGCTGCTTATATTTAAATAATGTGTTGATTCTGTAAGTAGGTATTCTTTAAACTAATAATCTCTAAACAATGGCAGTTCTTATTATGTTTAGGCTGAAATCCAAACTAGTAGAAAACTTCCGAATAACAGTACTAAATTTTGATGTTTCTCTTAAATTATGGGTATATTTTAGACAGATTAGTCGTCACGTAACTGATCTCTAAACTAACGCGTATAAACACCTTAAATTGTTTAATAGAATAATCCTGTTTTTAGAAATGTCATTCTAGTTTAGTGTTCATGAATTTGGATTTTAGTATTAACAGAATAAGGACTACCATAATTAGATTACGGGTAACTTAAGTCTTTACGTCAAAATGTCCAAATTACAAAAAACCTAATTTTGTGTTTTAGCGGCAAAATATCTTGGTGTTTAAAGGTACAGATGTTTTGTTAAACGGAGAGAATGTTCAATAGTTATAATGTGAAAATGCACAAAAGCCCAACAGGGTTTTGTCATAGTGCCTAATGGTACATTTTAAATTTATGTCTAAAAAACGTACAGATGCCAAAATACCAATGTCATAACTAGCTGCCTGAAACAGTTTGCGAGCCGGATAGTATACATATCGTAACAAATTTGTGAGTAGATTTAGATAAAATCTATGTTTCTAACACTATTAACTATAATGATGTATGAAAAAAAATAAAGTTCTCACTCACACGAAGATATAGTAGGTATGTACATAACGCCAAAGAGATTCAATAACAAACTTTTTTTTGATGAGGCTATGAGAAATCATATATCATGTTATTTAAAATTTACGCACAATTACTGTTTATATTATGCGCCCAAATATACTATGTGCTTTAGCCGTTCAGACTTTTGGATTTATTGACGCATTGACAATTTATCAGTTTACCAAATTAACTTTTTGTCATTATAACGTTTGGATGTTTTGTCATCTTATCATTGTAACAAATGGTACTTTTGATACCAGTGCTTAATAACTTTATGACAAAATGACGGCTTTGACTTTTTGACGTTTGGACCAAAGTTACCCGTACCTAATCAAAAAGTTACATTTTTAGGCTAAGTTGTATGAGTTGTAATGAGATCTATTTTACTTTTTTTATTAGTCCATTTGACGGCATTTACAAAGGCTATTTGGGTTGGATACCTATTGAAATCCTTTTATTATTATGTATGGAACTTATTAGATCTGCGAATAAATAAATTTTTAGCCGCGAATATATAGGAATTGGGTCGCATTTTTTAAATCCGCGAATAGTGAATACGCGAATCAGGAGCTTTTCTTGTACCAACTAACATCATTTAAAGTTAAGCAGCATTTATAAGTAAGGCCGTAATTGTGTTTTCTTTTTTTTATATAACGCAAACCCTGGAAGAGGAGTATGCTATCTGCGTTTCAGAAGCCTCTCTTACCTATATTGTGTGCACAGATCACAATATCAACTGTGATTGTGTGGGCATCTAAATACTAAAATTACTTTTACTTACAGGTTGGCATAGTCGGGCGAACAGGCGCTGGAAAATCATCTCTCATATCGTCACTCTTCAGGCTTGCTATTGTGGAAGGTGAAGTCCTAATAGACGGAATTGACACCGGCTACCTAGCTCTTCAGGTAAGCTTCGCTTATAAATGGTCGTCGGTAAAAACTTCACTAAATGGCAAAAGTTTAAAGGGGTTCAATCGACTCTAATTATTCGCCAATTAAGTAAGTCTTCAGGCAAAATCAAAAAGTACACACATAGCTACTCGTATATAGGTACTTACTTTTTAATAAAATCTGGTTGCATACATCAACTACCTATACCTGCTGAAGTTAGGAAAATATACAAGCTGAAGTTAGGAAAATTATAATTTATGAGGCCTATAGGAGCTAAATTAGTTTGAGCCCAACATTACTATGAAGGTACAGAACTCGTATCAGGCAGAGGCCTGATACGAGTTCTGTACCTTCATAGTAATGTTGAGGAGTACCTAAACATCTGTTACTTTTATCCCTATCATCATCATCAGCCAGTATCAGTCCACTGCTGGACATAGGCCTCTCGTAATGCACGCCACTGAGCCCGATCTTCGGCTTTTCTCATCCAGCTGCTACCAGCCACTTTGCGTATGTCGTCGCTCCACCTAGCCGGAGGACGTCCTACACTACATTTGCCGAGTCGCGGTCTCCACTCAAGAACACATCTACCCCAACGGTTATCGGTTCTTCGGCTAATAAGACCAGCCCACTGCCTAATGCACTGAACCCCTATACCTACACCAAATTTTTATTTCCAAACTAGCTGCGACCCGCAGTTTCACTCGCTTGGTGATGGATGATGATGATGGAATAAAAGTAGCCTAAGTTACTCCTTATAACGTCAGCTATGTGCCCGTGAAAGTCCCGTTAAAATCTGTGTAGCCATTTCAGGGATTAGCCGGAACAAACAGACAGACAGACTAACAAAAATTATAAATTTTTATAGCATTACTTTTCAAAGCACTAACGCCTGCTTTAGCGATCTCAAACATTGAAATTTATAGAGAGAAAAATTCTTGAAGTGTCTTGAACCCGAACCTCGGTGGCCTGCTGGTTGGTCAATGGCATCTGACACGGAGAGTCAGAAGACGCGGGTTCGAATCCCGTCCAAGGATGTGAATTTTTTTCTCTATACATTTCAAAAATTATAAAATAGATTTTTAACGTATAAGTACCGTATATAGATATACTTACATTTGCATTTAGTGAAAAGCTGTTAATTTAGAATAACAAACAGGCACATCGATTTTATTTATCTGTATGGATGTATAGGCCTATAATACTTTAGTTTAGTAATATAGTTTTCTATTTCAGGAATTGAGATCAAAAATGTCGATAATCCCTCAAGAGCCCGTGCTGTTCTCTGCAACAGTGCGGTACAACTTGGATCCGTTCAACAATTATGATGATGAACAGCTATGGAATGCTTTAAAAGCAGTAAGTACCCATATTTGCTCTAAACTTTATCCAGAAATAATAAATTTAGTCCTTGCTAGATCTGTTTTGGCAAATAGATATAGATACATAAATATTGCAAATATCCCGAAATTTACTGATAAGCATTTTTTTGCCACAACCATAATCTACAAACACCGTACAAGGTCCGAGAAAAGTGTTTAGACATTTTTTTTTAAAAGGCTATACTAATATACTCTGTATACCTATCCAATTTGTTTATTATGCGATCTTACCTATCAAATTGCAAGAATATGTAAAGTAGCAACCGGCAAATTACAGCACGCACCTTTTACATTTTAAAGCTAGTATAAGTTGTTCACCAGTAGATATTCAATTCTCTATATTCAATCCCTCACCCATAAAGTTGTAAATTTTACATAGGACTTATTATTTCTTCGTGGGGCATCAGTTAGTATTACATAGACATTCATCATAATCAGCCCATTATGTTCCCACTGCTGGGACAAGAGCCTTCCTCTCAGAGAGAGGAGTTGGGCCATAATCCACCACGCGGGCCCTGGGCGGCTTGGTGGATAGGCTAGTGGCTAACCCATGTCGAAGTTGTCATGCTGTACGAAGGCCTTCAACATAGCCTAACGACGGTTGTCCTAAGACAAACAAACGGGGCCGCCGGTTTAACGTGCCCTCCATAGCACGAAAGCGCTCACTTGAATAATGCCACTAGCGGTCACCCATCCAAGTCCTGACCGCAGCAAGTGTTGCTTACCTTGTTGATCGGTTAAGATCGCCAAGTGAATCGAGCGCTTCATTATCTTATACCATGAAGACTACACTCGTAAGGTGTAAAGTACTGCATGGCCCCACG
Source organism: Selenia dentaria (assembly GCA_917880725.1). Classification (NCBI taxonomy): domain Eukaryota; kingdom Metazoa; phylum Arthropoda; class Insecta; order Lepidoptera; family Geometridae; genus Selenia; species Selenia dentaria. The sequence goes on from OU862879.1 coordinate 24,408,763, forward strand.
CAACACGCATCGCTTGATAAAATAAAAGTTAACTTCCTGATCTCATACACCTGTACCTACAATGAGTCCATGATTACAGGTGGATTTAAAAGACGCGGTACCTGCACTTGACTTCAAGGTATCAGAGGGAGGGTCCAACTTCTCCCTGGGCCAGCGGCAGCTTGTGTGTCTCGCGCGCGCCATCCTGCGCGGCAACCGTATCTTAGTGCTCGACGAGGCCACAGCGAACGTCGACCCAAAGTATGTTATTAGCAACATCATTATTCTAATTTTCTAAGTATTAGTCATCATCATCATCATCATCATCATCATCATCATCATCTCAGCCGCAGAACGTCCACTGCTAAACATATGCCTCCCCCAACAAATTTCCAATGGGACCAGTTGGAAGCGGCGTGCATCCAAATTCACCCTGCAACTTTTATCGCCGACAAGGTGGACAAATTCGAGTACCCGCGCCTGCCGGTCCATGGTCTCCACTCCAAAACTTTCAGCTCCATCCACTTCACCTGGCATATTTTCTGGGCTATGTCAGTACCTTCGTTCGTTCGTCTACGGATCTCTTCATTTCTGATTCGATCACGTAGAGATACCCCGAGCATAGCCCTTTCCATAGCTCGTTATGCGACTTTGAGCTTACATATATATGAGGCCCATAGCAAGTGAATGTAAGTCCTACGGTTAGTGTGTACAAATAGTGTTACGGTTCTAAAAGAACAATTGATAACAATACATGTTTGAAAACTAAAGAAATTAACAGCAGCGATATGCCTTCTTGATGACGACTTCATGATTTATCAAAATTATCAGATGCGGGTCTAACTTCTTCCTGACAGTGGCAACTGGTGTGTCTTATCACACTAAATATTTAAAAGTGAAAGTGCTACAGCTATTTGTTACTATTTATTGCCTAAACTACGAGTATTTGGCATAAATTTAAAATACGTTTAGATGATTCAAATTATCTGGAATAACACATTAAATAATCTTTTAGTCCTGAGAATAGTCCTGAAGGGTGGTCAGGCTTTAATATGAATGACTTGTTATTTTGACAAATCGATACATTTTCAAAAGAAATGCAACTGTTAAATGGTATTAGGTACTATTGGTAACATTGGAGGTTCTCCAGGAAGTCGGTAAACTCAACGGTACTTACGAGTAACTTTAGCTAAAAATCAAAAGACTGAAATTAGAATAAAATCGATACAAATACAAATCATTTATTTACAAGAATGTAGTTACATAGTGATGTCCAACAAATAAAAGTCCTGTCACATTCTACCATAACAATGGTGCGTATACATAAAATTACAATTACTTAGTGCATATTATATATAAAGTTATTGTAGACGAAATGTATGAAATTAAAAAAAAGTTTATCATTTTTAATGTCAAAAAATATTAAATTGTTTATAAATTAATATTATAATTAATTTAAAATTTAAATTATGTCAGTAAAATGTTTTAACATTAACCAAATATATGATGTATTTTCTTTATAAGTCACAAATTCCTTAAAACTGTAAAATCATTTTGAGAGCCACGATGTCAATTTTCTTTTAAACATAGTTAACGGCAATTCCTTAAATTGATTAAGTATTTTATTATAAGCTTCGATAGCTCTAATATAAGCATTATTTTTAAATATGTCTAATACACACCTAGGACGGTAGAAATGATAGAAACAAATTTAAATTACATATTTAAATTTATTTCTATCATTTCTACCAAGCGTTTCAGAATACATTTTGAAATATTGAGGATACATTTTTACAAAAACACAGAGTTCTTTTATATACGTACAGGCCAGCGGCAAGATATGAAACTTTGTAAAAAGTGGTTTGCAGCTGTCCATAAATCAGACGCCACAAATAGCTCTCACGCATTTCTTTTGCACACTAAATGCTTTCTCAATCTCAACAGAGCCTCCCCACAACAAAATGGCATATAAAAGCACCGAAGACACGTATCCGTTATGCACTTAGTGCCGCTTCTGTGGATACGGTTTGACGCAGCCTTTTAATAGCAAACAAAAATCGGTCTAGTTTATTACAGACATATGCGACATGCTCCTTCCAGTTACAGTGCTTATCAAGCTTTAGTCCTAGAAACCTTGCAGTATCAACTTCCTCTAGTTTAATGTTTTTGTAGTTTACGTTTAGATTGATATGTTGTCTCCTATGAGTTTGAAATTGTATCATCTGAGTTTTATTCACATTAATTTTTAAATTATTATTACCTAACCAATTAATTATCTTATCAAGTGTTATATTTATATCATGCTCATATGTCTCTTTATTTTCACATTTGACAATAAAAGTAGTATCATCCGCAAATAAAATAGTTTTATGGTGAGTGATATTTGGGAGATCATTAATGTACATTAAAAACAAAAATGGTCCCAACACACTTCCTTGCGGAACACCAAATCCATTATTTTTAAAATTTGATCTACACGAAACTTTGACGCCATTATTAATTTTAGTTATCTCAACGCACTGACAACGATCCACCAAATAACTTTTTATCCAATCATTAGCGACTCCTCTGATTCCATATTTTTCTAACTTAAAAAGAAGCAATTTGTGATCAACGTGATCATACGCCTAACTCATATCAAGGAAGACTGCAGTTATAGGGGTTCTGTCATTGATAGCCTCGGTGATCGTTTTTATTAAATTGAAACACGCTAGTGTAGTGGAGCTATTTTTTCTAAATCCAAATTGTTCTTCTTTGAGTATGTTTTGACTCGAAGCGAAAGCATGAAGCCTTTACAACATCACCTTTTCAAAAAATTTTGATATTACTGGTATCAAAGTGACTGGCCTATAATTATTCACATCAGTCACGTCACCTTTTTTAAATAATGGTTGACAATTGAAATTTTGAGACCTTCAGGAAATATTCCATTATGTAGCGACATATTTATAATAAAACTTAAGGGTTCACAAATGACTCTTGCGGAAAGTTTACGCGTGATCTCGAATACTTTCGAGTAATCCGTAGACTATTTAATAATGTGGTACTATCACATCGCCGGAAGCTGCGATGCATTTCTTTGTCATGGACTCCGAAATGTACAGACCTGCACAGACGCTATGGGATCACTTGGCGTTTTAATCGGAAATTAATAAAAGAATCTCTTGTTATTACATTATTAAATTGCATTTCATGGCAGGGAGGTGAGGCGGTACCGTATAGGTATATTTCTGAATAATCAGTTATGACACATACTTTTTGTTTATCTCAAATTAGTAAAAGGCTTGGCTACGCCGAAAGCTACACATACTCGTATTATTTGTCAATAACTACGTACCTACAGGGTGAATTTTTGGGATGGGACAGAAAGGGCAGGAAAAACGTTTTCCTTTAACTATAACGGTTAAAGTACCACTTCCAGTCACTTAACTTTATTTATGACCTTTAATAGCACTAACATTATAAATGCGAACATTCATGAACGAGGATATAATGAGTGTATGTTTGTTAACTATATGGAGATAGCTTATTATGCCCCAGGCAAACATAGACCCTGATTGTATCCCGATTTAACGCGTATGCAGTTCCTGATGACTTAATTTAACGCCGATGATTTGTGTCTTTCAGGACGGACGAGTTTATCCAAAGAACAATCAGAACGAGGTTCGCCGACTGCACGGTGCTAACTGTGGCGCATCGACTGAACACCATCATGGACTCTGACAGAGTTATGGTTATGGACTCCGGTCGCCTGGTTGAATTCGACCACCCATATATGCTCCTAAATAACCCTGACGGCTACTTTACCAAGATGGTGGCTGAAACGAGTGGTAAAATGTCTGCACAGCTGCACCAAATCGCGAAACAAACTTATCTCAATAATGGCGGAGTCATAGAATAAAGAATCTAAAACTTGTAGGCAGCAAAAGCGACTATTAACTTGATGTACCCTTTTAATCACAATCCAACAACATATAACTGTATAATACACATTACCACAACTTGAAGCAAAGACACTTGCACAAAGCCACTTCTTCACTAGGGACAATTCAAATTAAAACTTATACACAAAACCGAATCTTCACTGGGGTTAGTTTTATATGAGTTGCACAAAGCCACAATTCACTTTAGGGACAGCTTCAAATGACAAAATCACATATTCACTAGGGACAGCTTTAAATGAATATTGTTGCACAAAGTCACTTGTACACTGGGAATAGCTTCAAGTGACTACTGTTGCACAAAATCACATATTCACTAGGGACAGCTTCAAATGAATACTGTTGAACAAAGCCATATAATAATATTCACTAGGAATAACTTCAAATGCATACAGTTCCACAAAGTCACATATTCACTACGGACAGCTTCAAAGGAATACTGTTGTACAAAGTCACATATTCACTAGGGACAGCTTGAAATGAATACTGTTGTACAAAGTCACATATTCGCTAGGGACAGCTTCAAAAATATATTGTTACACAAAGTCATATTAGCGCTAGGGACAGCTTCAAATGACAAAGTCACATATTCACTAGGGACAGCTTTATATGAATACTGTTGCACAATGTCACATATTTACTATTGACACAGTTTCAAATAAGTACTGTTGCACAAAAGTGCATATTGATATTGAGACAATATTCTGTTCTGCGATACATGTATATGTACGCGTCATTGTAAAACTTGAGAACTATGATAAAAAGTATCAACGAAAAAACAGGGATATAAATCCCTGATTTTCCCGCTTGATATACCCCTTTTGAGGTTCATGTCTGCTTATTTTACACACGTCCGTGCTTAATACAAGCGTCATCAGCATCACATATTTTATAGAATAGGAAGATGCTACAAAAATATTAAAAAAATCTAATAAAAAAGGTCGATTGTGATATTTTCAACCATCTTGTAAGTAATTATGTGCGTCCAAAGACAGGGACGTCAAAACTTTATATTTACACTTGGGCCTCAATAGTTCATTTGTAGTCTCAGACAAATAAAAAATTCTTTTTTATAACTTTGTTTGTAGTAGGAACTTTAAATTCTTTTGTTAGCAAGAGTTGGACTTTTGCATGATTCCAACTTTTGTAATCGTCCTTAGGTTAGAAGTTACTAATTAATTCTGTAACAGTACACGTTAGCTTCTGACATGACATGACACATGGGTGTTTAGTTTCCTAATATATAAGCACGGAAATAAGCATTACTTAGTATGTTTTCGCATCACAATTTAAATCCAGAGGGATATTGAAATAAGGCAAACGCCTGTAAAGGAGAGGTATTTATTGAATCTCAAAAAAATTAGATATGTGCCTTATAAATAATTATGACGATGTGAAGTTTAATTTTTATTTTTGTATGTTAAAATTTAATGTAATTTGCTAGGGATTAAATTTAAGTAGGTGCATAGTTAAATAAGTTACTTTATAATTTAAATATATAGGAAACGTATGTTTTAAGTTTAATTACTATAAGTACCAATCTATATTCAGTCTCCGTCAGAGATCAATGAATTATGGCTAAATTGAAGCCAATGCATTTTGCCAATCTATGTGTAAAAAAGTTAAACCTACTAGTAGTTAATAAGCATATAAAATGTAAGCGCCTATCTATACAGTGCAGATAAGGGAATGTGTTATTTATTTTAAAGTTGTATTATTTCGTTAGGTAGCATTTCGATATAATATTATCATCATGAAATGCCATAGAGGTTATCCTCGAACAGAATAAATGCCAATATATATAGATATTGTTTTTCCTTACATTTTGTAACATCCTTATCCTTCTAACGGCGCCGGTCCCAATAATTTATCTATCGCCGCCGGTTTACCTTACTAGAGTTAGATATTTGACACTATTTGTATGGACGTTATGTCAAATTTCTATCGGTAGTAAGGAAAACCGTGGATAGATAGATTATTGGGATCCTCCATATATCTATAATAAAATCGCTTTTAGTGTCAGTCTCTCTATTATAATCCGCCGCTAACTTCTAAGTCACGCAACGGATTTTGATGCGTTTTACGTAGGTTTATAAAAGTATAAGTACTTAATAAAATCTAATAGTACATTATGGTACAAGTGTGTAATGTTGGTGATTACCGCTGAGACGCCATTGATACCCGAGCCGTCAGGTGAGGGTCTTAAGAGAGCCGAGGACGGTAATCAATAGTACACACGTGTATCATACGACGTTTTTCAACACACTTGTGAAGAAAATAATACTAAAACAACATTTTCTTCATAATGACTACTTGTAAACATTTTAATTAATAGATAACTGTAATTTAACAGCAAAAACGAATTGTGAAAAAAATTTCGCAATGGCAGGAAAAACAATTTTCTCTATGGGAAAAATTAATCAGTTTTCCTATGCGCGCGCATTGCGATCAGCCACAGACTAAAGGGATGAGGGTTTTTTTTTATATTTTCCGCGCATAGGGATTGCGCCATATAATAAGAACCTACAGAAGGAGCCATGTGATGTTCTAAAAGTGAAAGAGAGATTGCAAGATGTGCAATGATATGGCATAGAGAAAGACGAAAGACTTTGTTTTGTTCCCGTCACTATGGTCAGTAAATCTATTTGGCAAACTGTCAAGTATTGTTATTTGGCAAACTTGGTCATACGTTTTTTGTGAAATTTAATGGGTTTCGTTTCTAAAATAATGAATATTTAATATGGTTCCATGTATCTAGCTGATTTTAATTTTACAGATTGTGAGCACTGGAGACCATGATTCAGCAGAGGGGTGCTTGATGGAAGTAGAATTATTTGAAAGTGATAGAGCAGAGCTTCAGGCAAGCGAAACCTTTCAAAATGTTCCCCTGCCACAATCTTGTTCTTTTGCCATGAAGAAGAAAACAAAAGCAAAAAGTGATGTTTTACAAGAACTTCAAAATATTCCACCGGTATGTAAATTGTAAATACACATAGATAAGACATAAACATAGATGTACAGGCTTACAAAGTACTATCAGTCAGTTTTGGCATTGCCTTTTTTGCATTGAAATGTTTTTGATCTGAAATAAGAGTAGGTAGCGTACTTCATACAATGACAATAAGAGGAAAGATATTATAAAAAATTTAAAAAACTGTCTGGATACACAATTCAGTAGCCATTATTCAGTTCGAGTGTCAAATCCCATGCTAGGTTAAGCCTGCTCACATCCCTGACTCTATCATCACTTACCAACAAGTTAGTAGTCGATAAAGGCTAACTGCTAAGTTGCTGAATTATGCTATACATGACATTGTTTATAAATTTCCTAAGGAGCCTATAGGCCGCATTTAGACGGCTGAGACCTCACCACAATTGAATGAATTCTGCAAATAAAATAAGCGAAATATTTTTTGAAGTCAGTTAACTTAAGACGAATATTGGCTAACTGAGACCTTGCAATATTTGCTTAACCATTGCGTTAAGACACCGTAATACCACTCCAATGAATGAGCTCACTGAGCTCTGGACGATTATTGTACAGAAACGGGAATATGCAATTACTTTTAAACCATTAGACTTACTTATTTAGACTCTCTGTGACACCACTCAAATATGGTTCAGACACACATGGTTACCTGCCCTCATATCGCAGTCACCTATTCGTAATTTTTGAGTAAAAATAAACATGCGTATGCAAACTTTCGCATTAAATTTTGTTAATAAATTTATTCATTTCAATAAAATAATCGAATACATCCTTAGTATTGAATAAAAAAGTATTATGTAATATTACTAATTAAAACTATTTTTATCACTTAGTAGGGTCGTTAGTAGCATTGTTAGGATTATCTGTGTTACAGCTATACGATTCCTACCTAATGGACAAAGCCAATAATACAGTTTATCAGTATCACATACTCTATTTAAAATATTTATTTCAGTTGTCAATGATATATTAATATTATTTGTTATAGGTACCTTCAAGTGATTTAGAAGAAATCTCGACGACAGGTGTTGTGCCAGCAGTGACGTCGGCGCCCAAAAGAGAAAAACATCTAAAACTATTAAAAATGAAATCAAAACAAAATGTACAGACTTACGCAAAAAATTACGAGCTGTGCGTGAGTCTAAGCGCAGATTAACAAAAAAGTTAGCTTGTTTAAAAAACATTATTGCAGAACTAAAGTGTAAAATGAAAATGAGTACGTAGTAGGAGTTGGATCTTTTGTCAAATATTGAGACTGAGAATGCCAATTTTCTCAAACGTTTTCTTGGCAAAGACAACTGTCCACGAAAATATTCGCCATCGTTAAGAAAATGTGCCCTATGATTAAATTTCCTTAGCCCCAAAGCATATTTATTCGTAAGGAAAAAAATTAATACCTGTTTGCCTCACCCGAAGACGTTGTACCGGTGGTACACATGCATTGACTGCGAACCAGGTTTCACAAGTGAAGCCTTCGAAGCATTAAAATTACTACAGATTAAAACTCCTGAAAAAATATTGTGCTGCGTCAGTTTGGATGAAATGTCAATCCACCAACATTTACAATGGAACGGTAAACAAACGGTTGGGTATGTAAATGTAGGAAATGATTTAGCATCAGATAACTTATCTATTGCCAAAGATGCTTTGGTGTTTATGATTATAGCATTAAACGGCAGTTGGAAAATACCAGTTGGCTATTTCCTCACAAATGGCGTAAATGGAGAGCAGCGTAGCGTTCTGTTAAAAATCTGTGTACATTTATTGATAGAGTGTGGGTTAAAAGTTATATGCGTGACGTTTGATGCATGTCCTGAAAATTTCGCGATGGTAAAAGTTTTGGGTGCTGAATTTAACAATGCCAATCGTATTAAAACAACACTAAATATTGAAGGACAAGATATATATATATATATAGTTATTTGCCCAGACGCTTGTCATATGTTAAAACTGGTAAGGAATACCCTAGCAGATAAAAAAGAAATCCTTAATAAAAATAATGAAAAGGTTTCCTGGTACTACATTGAAAAATTGCATAAAATTCAAGAAAATGAAGGATTACATTTAAGCAATAAAATAAGAAGTTCCCACATCAATTTCCAAAAGCAGATAATGAATGTTCGCTTAGCTGCCCAAACCTTCAGCAGGTCAGTAGCTGTGGCGCTTACGTTTTGCAATGATGATTTGAAAATTGATGACTGCTCAATCTGGTGCAACTATAGAATTTATTAGGTACTTCAATGATATATTTGACATATTAAATAGCCGTAGGCTAAGTGCATTTGCATTTAAAAACCAATATCACAAGAATTTTTTCAAATAAATGATGCAAAATTAAAGTAGTTTGAAATATATGTAAAATCTCTCAAGTTTTTTGGAGATCAAACAGTAATTTCATCAGGAAGAAAAGAATAATTTTTAATGAGTACATCAATGTTGAAAATGCCCCTCTTCAATATTTATGTACATATAAAATGAGCCAAGAACATTTAGAGCTTTTTTTTAGTGCCATACGTTCAAAAGGAGGTTTCAATAATAACCCCACGGCATTACAGTTATGTCAGCTTACAAGGTCTGCTTATTCATGGCGAGTTGATAAACATTTCATCAGGTAACTGTTTACCTTTACAGTCAATAAATATTCCTACGTGTAATATGAAATCAATTTGTAGGAACATAAACAGTAGACGATCAAGATTGTTGACAATGAATCAATGTCTGGGTACAGACGATGAAATCATTGATTAACCTGAAAGCCATGACTACATAGGTAATTTTGTTTTACAGAATTCTTAAAAGAAGCAACCATTTACATAGCAGGGCATATTGTTATGAATTTAAAAAGAATTGTTAAATGCGATGAATGTTTAGGAGTAATCGTTTCACTTGAAAGGTACCTAGGTTTGATTTTACAAAGAGATGTTGGTGGATTACATTATCCATCTTTTGATGTGAATTGAAAAAAAAAATTGCTTATTTTCTGAGAAGACTCTGAGACACACTATTGCTATTTATGGCAATGCATACCTTGCAAAAACTGATAGTGTGCCCAAAATGGTTAACAGCATTTTAAAAAAAACTATAAATACACATGTATTCGAAGACCTGAGCAATCCCGTTAATGAACAAAGTCCACTGGATAACCATATTGCTTTGTTAATCAAAGCAATTGCTTTTAGATACCTAGAAATAAGAATTCATTTCATAATGAAATCATTATCGCAACGCGAAGAACGAATCCGAAATATGCACAATAAATTAGTCTTATTTATAGGGCAGTAGGTTACCATTGATTAGAACCAATTTATGATTATTTAACTACGAAACTGAAACTAAGATTACACCGTACCTGGCGGCAAACCGAATGCGATGCGGATTACAAAACGTTCTCTGATCTGCGAGCCTCTTTAAAGTTTCGTATATCCTCTCCGTATGATTATTATTTAAAAAGTATCGAAGATAACATTATAGCAAACCCTCGCGCTTTTTGGCAGCATATTTCGAGTCTGCGCTGCAAAGGGGGCTTTGAACCTAATGTAAGTTATTAAGGTCGCAATTTCAGAGGAATAGATGCCTCAGAGACCTTTGCTAATTTCTTTGCAAGTGTTTTCTTACCAGACATACCTTTATTGGACTCTGAACTCGTAAATCGTTTCGATAAGTCTAATTCGAGTAACTATGTAAATATTTTCTATATATCTCCCCACGATGTAGCATCTGGGATTAAAGGTCTCAAGCAGAATAGCTCAGTGGGGCCTGATTGCGTTCCACCATGGTTTTTGAAACTAGGTCTAAAATTCCTAATTCAACCACTTTGCCATAATATATTCAACGTGGCCTTATCCACAGGGATCTATCCTAAACAATGGAAATTATCAAAAGTGACACCTATTCCCAAAGGGATTGATAAGTCATCTGTTACGGAGTACAGGCCCATCGCTATTCTATCATCCCTAGCAAAAGCCTTCGAAAAAGTTATCCATAAAGAGATCTACAGGCAAGTGGAGCAGTATATGTGTGATGAACAACACGGTTTTAGGAGGAAAAGGTCGGTCGATACAAACCTCCTCGAACTGACTGATTATATCTCAGTCCGGTTAGATCGTGGTAGCCAAATCGACGTTCTTTACTTTGATTTTTGTAAAGCCTTCGACAGAGTCAACAATGACCACTTACTCGTCAAGCTGAACGCTCTGGGTTTTGCTCCCGGGCTCCTGAGATTTATTGCTGACTACCTCAGAGACCGCCAACAGTTCGTAAGGTTGGGTGTGTATGACTCTTCTATTTATCATACGCGATCTGGAGTCAGCCAGGGATCTATACTCGGTTCTCTCCTTTTCTCACTTATGATCAACGATCTTCCCGCTGTAGTTAGACGTTCTAAATGCCTGCTTTATGCGGACGACTTAAAACTGATAATGGAAATAAAGTCTGTTCAAGACTGCATAGATCTCCAAAGTAATGTGGACGCAATGTGCGAGTGGGCGGTGGCAAATAAAATGGAGTTTAATCCATCAAAATGCCGTGCCATGACGTTTACTCGAAGGTGGCGCCCCATAGATTTTAACTACCAGCTGGGCTCATATGAGATTACCAAATCCACTACTATAAAAGATCTGGGTGTTACCTTCGATCAAAAATTGACCTTCAACAACCACATCCTCACAATTGCCAAGGAATCATATAGGAGATTGGGGTTTGAGCTGAGGAATTCCAAAGACTTTCAGGGTACTTTCGTTATTCAGTTGATTTTTGAGGCTCTCGTACGTAGCAAACTAGAAGCTAGCTCTGCAGTATGGCATCCTCATGAAAAGATATATGCTCTGTCTCTTGAAAAGGTGCAAAAGGCCTTTCTTCGGTTCCTATATAAACGGATCTACGGCTATTACCCGTACATGTACCCGACTAATTTTCTTTTAGGATGCTTAGGTTACAACTCATTGGAAGTTCGACGAGCGCTTAACCAAATGAAGGTAATGTGTAAAATCCTTCATGGAAAGATTGACGCTCCCGAACTACTCAAGGAAATGTTTCGGCTCCGAGTCCCTGACGACAACAGCCGCCGCGGCGGGCGACGCCATCAGGTGTTTGCGGTTCCGACAGCCCGCACGGTTGCGCACGGGTACTCCCCAATCTCAAATTCTTTGTCGGCGTTGAACGGTCTCCTGTCCTGGGCACCTGATTGCAATTTGTTTGCGGATGAATGGAAGAGCATAGAGTCAAAGTGTCTGGAATACTGTAAGAGGACAGCGGGCAGGAATCAGGAAATGGATGATGATGATGAATGGGAATATTTATGTCAGTGTGACTTTGACTATTGGTAAAATTTTATATTGACATTTTATAATTATCTGTATTACTGACTGTTTTGTAAACTCGCGACTGTATTTGTCGCGGGTCTCGCTTCACTGGTACTGGTCGCCTAGGTGCCGTCAGCTGTGTGTGGTCACGTGACGCTGTGACGTGCAATGACCGGTACGGATGGTTTTTTTTCTTAGGTTGAGGGTGTATTAACATTTTATGTGTTCAAAACGAGTGAAGTACATCGCGGTCGAGTGCTTTATTATAAATGTAGTGCGCCGATATATTTGTGTTCTTATTGTGAAACATTGTGATACAATATCAGAGGGCTACTTATTTCTGTGTTTAGGTTAAGGACGGCCGTCTGGGGTAGGATAATTCTACGGTTAGATAGATCAGCTAGGTATTTGCAACTACGACACGACCCACGGATGGATCGGGAAGGTCGCTGGAGCAAACACTGCTTCACCGCCTTGACGGACCGAAGAGCCGCCTGGATGTTCCAGGGATTGTGAGTTTTACCCTAAATTTAATTGTCTATGTGCTGTATTGTTTGTTACTTTTAATTAATTAGCGCTACGTATCGTAGCCGATGTTCGCTGGAGGCGCTTATGGGCCCCGCCTCCCGAAGACCCGAGTAGGCTCTTCGACAAAACCTATTGGCCCACGGTTGGGCCAAGTTTGGTTGTTAACATTTTCTGGTAGCAGAGCGTGGCTCGTACAAAACTTGCCTATATAAATTAAGTGTGTAATTTATTATTAATTAATTAGTGTGGTTTCTTTTATAAGGTATTTTGTGTAAAACAATAATTAAACGTTTAACTCAAATTGGCATTTTGTAATATCGGTGGTAAGGTAATTGCCACCATACTCGTCAATTTATTATTGTATTATTTTATTTGTTTGTATTGCCTTATACCATAGGGTAAACGTCCCTGTAGTTGGCCATTGTCGGTTTTTTATCTTTTTTTTGGTTATTTTATTTATATGTTGAGTCGTCAAGATGGCACCGCCTTCACCTAGCCCTAGGGCCGCGCTCGCCAATGAACTCCGTTGGTTCTTGTGCGCTAAGGGTTTGCTCACCCGAAAGGACCGGGAATCGGCTTTAATAGAGCGCGCAGAACAAGCGTCAGGACGCCTTAAATTGGCGGAGGAAGCCATGATGGCTTTAACCGATGCAGAACCTGCACCGACTAAGGAGGCTTTGGTAGGCTACGAGCAGGACCTGTATCAGATTATGGAAATCTACGATGAGGTTATCCAAATCGCTGCGTCTATCAAGGCAAGACGGGCGGGGGCACCCGAGGCTGGCGCCACATCTGGTACCGTTAAACCATCGGTCATCGGAAGACTACCCACTCTAGAGTTGCCTCGCTTCAATGGTAAGTTAGAGGAGTGGGTGTCGTTTAAAAATATGTTCACTTCCCTAGTAGACTCTAGGAGGGACCTGACGGCAGGTCAAAAAATGGCATATCTCATCACCACCTTAGAGGGTGAAGCTCGGTCGATTGTTCGGCACTTACCGGTGGAGCACGACCAATATAAAACGGCGTGGGATCTACTCAACTCTAGGTTTCAAAACGTCCGTCGTTTAGCTGATGCTCACGTTGCACAGATATTGGCTTTGCCCAAGATTACGAACTGGGCACACTTGCGAGACCAGCTGCTGACACCGGTCACAGTGGCGTGCAACTCGCTACGCACTTTGGGATTGCCTGTGGAAGAGTGGTCTTTCCTGCTAGTGCACATTATTTTAGGTAAACTGCCTGCAGAGCTACGTTCGGGGTTTGAGCGCGAGTTTGGTAAGGACCGCCACGGTGACGATGTCCAGGGGGAAAATCCGGTCTTCCCAAAATTCTCGGACCTGATGAAGTTCTTGGAATGGGAGGCCACTGTAAGGGAGACGTCTGTTCACGAAGTCACCGCTCCAGTCACGCAGGTACGTGCTTCCAGCGGACCAGTAAGTCGAGGAACCCTCGGAGGTGGAAACCGAACCCAGCCACAGTGGAGAGGGGCAAATAGAGTAGCGACACTAGTTTCTGTCGCCAACGACCGTGGCTGCCTGCAGTGCGGTCTTCAAGATCATGGTCTGTTGCAGTGCAGGCCATTTCAAGAACTACCCGTGCAGGACCGGCGACGGATCGCCAAGCACAACAGGTTGTGCTTTTCGTGTCTAGGCGATCATTTTCATAGGGATTGCCCTAAGTCTAAGCCTTGCGCTGGCTGTGGAGGTCCGCACCATCCGCTCCTGTGCATGAACCGGAGTGGCACGGGACCTCAGGGCCCCCAGGGGAGGAGTCTTACGGGCGGGGGTGCTCCCGCCCGTAGCTCATTACCAAAGGACGAAGAAGGGAGTTCAGCGCTTGGTGAGCATCACCGAGGCTTCCGGGGGAATCCAGTACACGAGACCGTAGGTGTTTACGCACCTCCTGCTGGCCTCTTTCATGCCCGACCTAACATGACGCCATCTCTCATGGATGGGGGTCAGCGATCAGTGGGCAGTGAGGGGGCTCAAGCTCGTCCGCAGGTTCGGAACCTGCTCAGTCAGCAATATGGACGGGTTTCGTCGCCATACCATGAGTATCCACGGCTGGAATACCATCCACCATCTTTCAGGTACGGCAGGGCGATGGATCACGCACCATCAACATCAGCTACCTGTACTCGCCCACCGCACTTGCCGGGACAGTGGGCTCTCCCAGGTCAATACGGGCCAGCGAGCCAATAGCTAGCCGGCCCACCGAAGACAGTAGAGCCGCGGACGGTTCTCCTGCCTACTGTGGCGGTCCGCGTCATGGGTACAAAAGGAGACTACGTACGGGTACGAGCTCTCCTCGATTCAGGGGCCCAAGGATGTATACTTAGCACGCGAGTGGCACATAAGTGAGGTTTAGTGTTGGAACCAGCATCGGTTGCGATTTTAGGGGTTGGAGGTTTGAAAGTTCGGAGTCTGGCAGGCCAGACACATTTTTCCTTTTCCTCGGACTGTTCCTCCACGCTAAGGATTTCAGTGTCCGCCATGGTAATGGATACCGTGGTAGGCTGGCATCCCTCTATGGACATACCACCTGGCGTTGTTTCACGTACGTCTGGTTTGAATTTAGCCGATCCGCTCTTTTATCAGACAGCACCCGTAGATCTGTTGCTGGGTTCTGATGTACTGGGGTGGATTTTAACAGGAACACAGAAGGCTCTGTGCTCCTCGTCGCTGGTGGCGGTCTCCACTATTTTTGGATATGCGGTTATGGGTCCGATATTCGAAGAAAACGTGGATGAGTCTTTGACGATTGCCAGTAGTGCCCTTGCCAGAACAATGCAGAGGTTCTGGGAGATTGAGGAGCCTACCATGGTCTGTCGAGTGGATCCAGAGCATGAAGAGTGTGAAGCCTTTTTCCGAGACAATAGACCTGTACGTCGATGATGTATGTACGGGTGCGCAGACAGTTGAGGAGGCTCTCATTTTGCGGGACGAGCTGATAGCAATTCTAGCGGCTGGTGGCTATGAATTGCGTAAGTGGTTGTCAAATGAGCCTCGGCTACTGGACGGTATCTTGGAGGATCACCAACAGAATCCCCACCTCTTCGTGGACGGAGAGGACCCTAATATGATCGCTGTGTTGGGGATGCAGTATCAGCCTGTTGCCGATATCTTCACATTCCAAGTGGAATTGGAATCACCGCGGGTATGGACTAAGAGAACTGTCTTGTCCACCATAGCTCGAATGTTTGATCCGAATGGATGGATCAGTCCAGTCATCTTCTCAGCCAAGTGCCTTCTGCAGCAACTTTGGATCTTAGGTGTCACATGGGACGAGCCGATCATCGGAGCTCCGTTGGACACTTGGCACGAGTTAATCTCGTCCATTGAGGAAGTCAATAAGATTGCCTTGCCTCGGCGGATATTGCCACCAGGTAGATATCAAGCTACCCTACATGGCTACTCTGATGCATCTGAGCGAGGGTATGCCGCATCTACCTACTTACGTACGGTTGATTCTGAGGGCCGGGTCTCCCTCGTACTTTTAGTAGCCAAGAGCAATGTCGCTCCTATCCGAACAAAAGTGACAATACCCAAGTTAGAACTGAGTGGAGCTCATCTTTTGACGCGGCTACTAAGCCACGTAGTACGGGAATTAGTGTCTAACGTAGATATAAAGCATGTCTACGCGTGGTCAGACAGCCAAGTTACTCTCGCGTGGATTCGAGCAGCACCGCATACCTTAGACACATTTGTGGGAAACCGGGTTTCCCAAATACAGAACATTGGGGTTCATATGAATTGGAGACACGTCCCAGGCGAATTGAACCCGGCAGACGTGGCGTCTCGGGGCTGCATCGCTCCGGAGCTTGTACAGCATACCCTCTGGTGGGGTCCAGCATGGCTGCTCGAACCAGAGTCATCCTGGCCTGTTCAGGGAGTAGACTGGACAGGACAAGTGCTGCCCGGGTTGCGTGTGAACGCCGTAACGGCCAAGTTGGAACTGAACCCGAACTGGTTGGTTGATCGTTACAGCAGTTTAGAGAAGCTTCTGGGGGTAACCAGCTGGATCAAACGCTTCATTCACAACTGCCAACACCCACATCAAAAACAGCTAGCGCCTGTAACAACGCCAGAGGAGAGGCGAAGGTCTTTATCACACTGGGTCCGCGTTACTCAAGCTGACCGCTTTCAGTCTGAGTTGATAGTATTGCGACAGGGTCGTGTCAAGTTGAAAGGAGCGGTAGCCCGGCTGAATCCTTTCGTTGATACGGAGGGACTACTGCGTGTTGGCGGACGTCTTAGGAAGGCTAGCTTACCATACGGAAGTCGCCATCCACTTTTGTTGCCTAAGTCTGGGACCTTCGTGGAGCTCTTGGTATCGGATCGGCATATTCGAAACGCACATGCAGGATGCAATGCGTTACTCGCCATTCTACAACGGGAATTTTGGATTTTGTCGGCGAGAAGGTTGGTTCGCAGTGTGTTGTTTCACTGCGTACCATGCTACCGGGTCAAGGCTTCTACAATGCAGCCGCAAATGGGGGATCTGCCATCGGACAGGGTCAATCAATCAAGGCTGTTCAATGGGGTCGCTACGGATTTTGCAGGGCCATTCTATGTCAAAGCAACAACTCTTCGTAACGCTAAGGTTACGAAAGCTTATTTGTGCGTATTTGTCTGTTTAGCCACTAAAGCTGTTCACCTGGAGGTGGTGTCAGCCTTGACAACAGAAGCCTTCGTTGCCACATTGGATCGTTTCGTGTCGCGTAGAGGCTTACCCTCATTGATTCGTTCCGATAATGGAACAAACTACAAGGGTACGGCTAATTATTTGAAAGAGGTTGTTAACTTTTTAGAAAGTAGTTGTAATGATTTAAGTCATACCCTCGCACAGAAGGGAGTAACTTGGCGGATGAGCCCGCCAAATTGCCCCCACTGGGGTGGTATCTTTGAAGCGGCGGTAAAATCGGCCAAGACCCACCTCCGCCGCGTAATCGGAGAGACGACTCTAACATTCGAAGAGCTTGCCACTGTTTTTGTAAAGTGGAAGCTGTTCTGAATTCCCGTCCTCTCTGTCCATTGTCACCCGACCCTAACGACTTGGAAGTCCTCACCCCGGGTCATTTTTTAGTCGGGCAGCCACTCACTGCCTTGCCCGAGTACCCTTGGAGGGAAGAACGCACGGCACGGTTGTCGCGTTTTAAAATGTTACAGCAAATGAGCCAAGACTTTTGGCGTCGTTGGTCATTGGAATACTTGCATCTTTTACAACAACGGGTTAAATGGACAGACCGGACGGATCCTCCCAAAGAGGGAGACTTGGTATTGCTTAAGGAGGCGAACTCGCCTTCTTTACTATGTCAAAGTCAAAGTCAAAGTCAAAATCATTTATTCAATTTAGGCATCAAAGACGCACTTGTAAACGTCAATTTTTCATTATAATGTACTTTAAAGCCTACCGCCGCGTTCCAAAATACATAGAGCCAACCGAGAAGAAGCGGCAAGAAACTCGGGGCCATTCTTTTTATATAGATGTTTTTACAATGTTTTTACTTAGGTACTACAAATATTAGCTCCAGTGTGTTGCCTTACAAAAGAGAACATAATGGTATCAGTAGGGCAAGACACGCTACACTTTGACATCTTAGTACACGAGTAGATAGATCCTGGAGTGATCAGTCCCAAGCTGTTTTATCCTCCAAGTAATCCGAAATTTTGTAATAACCTTTTTGACAGAGTGTAGTTTTAATAGTAATTTTAAACTTATTAATAGGCAAATCTCGGATAACATTGGGAACTTTATTATAAAATCGTATACATTGTCCCATAAAAGAATGACGGATATATGGCGCAGGGGGCGCATTATAAAGCTATTCCTTGGGGCGGATGGGACTCCGCGCATTGCTGAGGTGCTGGTCGGAGGGTCGGTTTTACAGCGAGCTCTAGCGACGCTCTCTCGCCTCCCGGTTGACTAAGCTAGCGGGCTGCTTCTCAGCCCGGGGCGGGGGGTTGTTTTGTAAACTCGCGACTGTATTTGTCGCGGGTCTCGCTTCACTGGTACTGGTCGCCTAGGTGCCGTCAGCTGTGTGTGGTCACGTGACGCTGTGACGTGCAATGACCGGTACGGATGGTTTTTTTTCTTAGGTTGAGGGTGTATTAACATTTTATGTGTTCAAAACGAGTGAAGTACATCGCGGTCGAGTGCTTTATTATAAATGTAGTGCGCCGATATATTTGTGTTCTTATTGTGAAACATTGTGATACAATATCAGAGGGCTACTTATTTCTGTGTTTAGGTTAAGGACGGCCGTCTGGGGTAGGATAATTCTACGGTTAGATAGATCAGCTAGGTATTTGCAACTACGACACGACCCACGGATGGATCGGGAAGGTCGCTGGAGCAAACACTGCTTCACCGCCTTGACGGACCGAAGAGCCGCCTGGATGTTCCAGGGATTGTGAGCTTTACCCTAAATTTAATTGTCTATGTGCTTTATTGTTTGTTACTTTTAATTAATTAGCGCTACGTATCGTAGCCGATGTTCGCTGGAGGCGCTTATGGGCCCCGCCTCCCGAAGACCCGAGTAGGCTCTTCGACAAAACCTATTGGCCCACGGTTGGGCCAAGTTTGGTTGTTAACACTGACATTGTAAATCGTATGACTTTTATTTTATTTCTTTTTTTGTGTGACTGTAGTTTTGAATTTTGTTACTTATCTAATTAATTTCTTAATATTATATAATTTAATTTGGACTTGCATGACTAATGTAATTGGATGTACCGTATTAGTTATATAAATAAATAAATAAATAAATAAATAAACTACTTAATTTAGTATTTGTGAAGTGGGTTTTTTATGTTTGTCGACCGTCTTCCAAAAAAGGGGTTTTTAAATTCCACTGTATTTTTTTTATGTTAGTTACCCCATAACTTTCGACTGGGTGAACTAATATTTGGTGATTCTTTTTTTATTTGAAAGCTGGTGCTTCCCTTACAAGCATGTTTGAGAAAAGTTTTTTGTCTATATCACGCTTGAATAGTTTAGATATTATTTTAATTTTATAAAGCTACAAATAAAACGTGCTCTTTATGGACCAAGCGTAGCGAGGTATCTACGCCAAGTTAGAGGCCTGAGCATTTGGATGTTTATATATATGTATGATTGTCCAACAAACCCTTTCGAACACGTGATCTGATCTTCACGGCTTTCAAACGCCTCATCTCTTTTTAATGCAATTAGGTAGGGTAGCTTATGCAAAAACAAGTTTGTATAATGAAATTGTATAGTGTGCTAGTAACACATAATTTAAAAAAAAAATTCCACTTTATCTTAGAATCGCTGTTATAGCTTAAAGTTTTCAAATCGAGTATAGAGCCAAGTCTTTGTTCGTGGCGAGGCGAGTTAGGTTTGTTTGGTATATCATATATTATTATCTAAGGCGCGGCCTACTAGTTCCGCGCGCACTACAGCCGTGCTCGGCGACCGTCAAGGGTGATGAAATGTAACACAAATACCATCAAGGATGATGAAATGTAATGACAGTTTTATTCCATGGTGATCAATTTTGTATTTGTATGTACGTAAGTTCTTTTGTTATTAATGTTTACTGATTGATATACTAAGTATTTAAATTTACTCATATAATACTATTTTAGCAATTGCGTTTGACTATGTACATATTTTATGAAATTTTGGTATAAAGATAGATATGCCCTTGGAGATATAATAAGCTACTCGAAGTACTAATCCTGCGCAGACTTAGTCGCGGGCACCAGCTAGTATGTTTATACTTATTGTAGTATATGTTACCTACCTTCATCCGATTGCGTTACAGTTCTAAGAGTTATTTTTAGTTCATTATGCTTAATTAAGCATAATGAACTAAAGTACAGAACACTCTTTATAATGTTTATTAATTAATAAACATTATAAAGAGAGACTCTTTATTATGGTGTCACCTTACAAGGATAATATTAAAATATTCTCAGAAAGCTCATATGGCACTGAACCTTTTATGAGGAAGTCCGATTCGCACTTGGCCAGTTATTTTTTGTTTATATCAACTTATCCTAGAATGTTTTTATTTTACTTTACTTAACATGTGGAACTGTGTTGAACATGGCAACATATGAATATTTTATAGCTGTCTCATGTGCGGGCACGGCATGGCTACTTCTGTAGGTTCTTATTTTAAGGTTTGCGCCTATTCTGCCACGTACAAAATGGGGAATTTAAAGTTTTCTTTTATTACAGAGAAAACAAAAGTTATATTTGAGTGAAAGTTTTATTTATTAAACACGTACGAGTTAAAATTATCTATTTAAATAAGAAGTTGCATGAAATGAGCAAGCAATAGAAACATTAATTTATTTTCTATAGAACACATTTTTTTTAATATAAACTTTTTTAAGAACAAAGCACCACATCCAATAAAATTAAAAAAAAATCTTTAACTCACTAGTGAGTTATAGCAATGAAAAAGTCACAGTTTGAAAAAAGCGCGGGCAACCTTCTACTCGTAACTTGGCGGGCGCAATTGCCTTTTTCAAAATTTTAATCTACGTATAAAAAGTGATCAGAGAAGTACATAGTGTAGTAGTATATTGTACATATAAGTAAATTTGTATTTAGTAGTGTATAATGAGTTCATCTCGGTAAGTTCTATTTAGTTATTATGGAGGAACCTCCAGACCCGGGCGGCACGGTTCCACCGGCTGGATGTTTCATCACAATAGCTGATGATGATTCATCAGCTATTGTATTGTACGTTATGGATATTGCCACGTCTTTGACAAGATCTTCTCTTGTGTGTATTGAACCTCAGAATCTAGTTAGTACTAACAAACGAAGGAGGAAAAATTGTACGAATGTAAATAACAATGAAAATGATTGTCAGTTAATCTGTGATGAGGTCGCCATTCCACCAACGAGTACATGTGAAATAAAAAATAAGCTTGAAAGCAATGGCGAGAATCCTGGTGATTCATCTAATCACCAAGGATAAATCACCAAGTTTCACACCAATAGGCAGAAGTCAGTATGAATCTTCAGATAGTGCTCCATATATAGTGCATGTACAAAGGGAACAGTCGTCTGCTAATGACGGCTCTACACTACATCCAATCACTTTTGGTAGATTCTTAAAGAAATATAATGTCAACAATATAATAAACGGTAGCGTGAAACGGATCGTACGTAATAAAATTACGCTTTCTTTTTCTAAACATAATGACGCAAACACTTTTATCAACCTTAACAGTCTAGCGTCAAACAATTTGAAAGCATTTATACCTACTTTCAGTATCACACGCATGGGGTTCGTGGGGTACCCACCGAGTGGTCTCGCGAATAAATAATTGAGAACACCAACATACCTACAGGATGCGGTAAAATATTAAAAATTCGTCGTCTTAACTATAAAGTTAACGTTGGTGGTTCGCCTACATGGAAACCATCACAAACTGTGGTTGTTACCTTTGATGGTAAAATCCTACCAAAACGTATATTTATTTGCTACAATGCTATTACAGTAGAACTAAGTATATACATTTCCAACAATTCAATGCTTCAGCTGTTGTAGATTTGGCCACACAAAAACACAATGTCGTTCCAAACCCCGCTGTTATAAATGTGGACAGGAACACACAGGAAATACTTACATGTCATACGGAAGAGGATTGTGCCATATGTTGTCTTTGTTCGGGTCGTCACAATGCAACAAATAAATCATGGCCAGAGATGGCCCTATGGCCGAAAACAGTGTATCTTATGCGGAAGCCTCTAAGTTACATCCAACTATTGGTAAATCCTATGCAGACGTACTGTCGTCACCTAAGCCCGTACCAGTAGAAACACCTATTGCATATAATCCACAGTCTTCTACGAGAGCTTCATACAAAAAAACTGTTGTGACTAAACCTCAAACCTCGTTACGATCGTGTAGCACACCAAGAGTTAGTTAAAGACTACAATATGCCTCCTGGCTGAAATTATTACATCTTTAATTGATACTTTAACAAAAAACAACATCTTATTACCGTCCAACATTACTAGAAGCTCTGAAAAAAAAACCCTCGTCACATGTACCGATCCGCAAGGCATCCCTTTCGGACCGATACTCACCATGGACAATCTTTTGAAGATTGTCCAGTGGGACTGCCGTAGCGCAGTTAGTAACAAAAGTGAATTAATTCATCTAATAAATAAATATGACCCATTTATTATTGCGCTGGCAGAGACTTGGCTTACGCCAAATTATGCCTTAAATGTAAATAATTATTTCTGTCTCAGAGAGGACAGAATTGATGGGTATGGCGGTGTTGCCTTACTCATTAAATCGTCTTGTTCTTTTAATGCTTTATCTTTTCCCTCTCACGACAATGGGTGTTTTATTGTTGATGCAATTTTAGATCATATTTGTTACATTATCTGTCTATGTTCCTCATCCTTCCACGGCTATTTTACGAGAGCTCAGTACTATTTTCTCTATTCTTACTAGACCTTTTATTATACTTGGTGACCTTAACTCTCAACATCTATCTTGGGGAAGTTCAACTTCTAATTTGTACGGCAATCAGCTACTTGATACTCAGAAACTTTGCATATTGAACAACGGGGCTCCAACCCGTAGAACCAGTCCGAATGAAGGTATAAGTGCAGTTGATTTATCTATTTGCACGCCTGACCTTGCGAGTAAAATACTTTGGAATATACTTCCATATACTTATGGCAGTGATCATTTTCCAATAATCATTGAATTTTGTGATTCGAAACAAAACGTCTAGAATATAGATTAGCTGATGCTGATTGGGCCAGTTTTAGTAAAATAATAGAAAGTAATATACTTACTCTTTCTCAACCTACTGTAAATAACGAAAGTACTTGTGCTGATGAACTAACTAACTTAATGACAAAAGCAGCAGATGAAACATTCCCTTTAAAAAATGTTGTTCTTAAGAACAACATTTTTTTTGTTCATAAGAACAAAATTTTTTTTATTTCTATTAATAGAATTTCATCACCTCCTTGGTGGGACAAAGAATGTTCCGATGCCATTAAGGCAAGAAATTAAGCCGAAGAACAATACAACAATAATATGACATCCGAAAATTTCCAAAACTTACAATATAGGTATAATACATACAAAAAAATTACGAACAAAAACTCATCCGGATGGAGGAAATATTGCACATCAATATCTCCTAATACTCCGGCTTCCGTAGTCTGGCAAAACATTAGAAAGTTTAAATCAACGTTTAATAATAAAACACTCCCTCTGCCCCTCGACATGTCCGACATATTTTTAGACTACTTAGCACCGCCTTATGTTCAAGAAGTGCTTTTTGTAACATCCTCAACAACCATTGATCAAACTGGCCTTAATTCACCTTTTTCGTACGGTGAGCTTAAAGGTATATTATGAAATATAAAAGATTCTGCTCCAGGCGAAGATGGACTTCCATATTCGTTCTTTAAAAATCTTAGCGAAAATTCATTGTACTATTTGTTTGTTTTAATTAATACAGTCATGATGTCAGGGCACATTCCGAAATCATGAAAATCCCAAATTATCATTCCTATCAAATATACCAAACAAAACAGCAAGTGATATTACTTCCTACCGGCCTATAGCACTTTCAAATGATGTATCAAAAATAGCAGAATAATTAGTCAACAATCGCCTTGAATGGTTTATGTAATCTAATAACCTTTTAGCCAACACTCAGTATGGTTTTAGAAGAGGAAGGAGTACATTGGACAGTATTAGTATCTTCATGACGAACATTCGCCTAGCTTTATCTAAGAATGAGTCTGTTATAGCACTATTTTTAGATATTAAATCCGCGTACGACAGTGTGATACTTCCCATA
Organism: Selenia dentaria; assembly: GCA_917880725.1. Classification (NCBI taxonomy): domain Eukaryota; kingdom Metazoa; phylum Arthropoda; class Insecta; order Lepidoptera; family Geometridae; genus Selenia; species Selenia dentaria. Next base: position 24,433,325 of record OU862879.1, read on the forward strand.
CTAAAACAGAAATTAAATAAATTAAAAGTACCTTGTATACTGTCCAACTTTATACTTAATATGCTGAATGGTAGGTCTGTGAGACTGGACTCATCAAATGTTTGTAGATTTTTATGGAAGGGTCTCCCACAAGGATCTGTCTTGAACCCTCTGCTCTATAACATCTATACCCATGATTTAGATTCATCTCTCGTCCATCCTATTAGGGTGTTACAATATGCAGATGATTTACTTATATACATAGGTAGTTAAGCAGTTTCCTGCAACTATACGATGGTAGGGAAGAATTATTGGTAAATACCTGGTTTCCGTGGGGGGTGTCGAGAGGCTCTGGGTCTGATGAGGGCTGGTGACCGTGAGTCCTCGTTGGAGGCGTCCTGCTTTGGACAACGTGCTGAAGGAGCTGAAGAACTGTTGTTCACTTGATTATAGTTTGTAGTGTCTTATGAATGCACTTGTTCCGGCACTCGCGTTCGCGTATTTTACGTCGGTAAAATTAGGGGGCGTATCCGACTCGTGGCGAAACGGCGGCGGTGCAGAGCGGATTTACGTGTAAACACGGGCTGATTTGGGAGGTGGTGTGTGGCCGTGCCGAACACACCCTGAAGGTCACTCGCGGCGGGGTCAATCGCGGTGACTCGTGCTGAAAATGGCGGTTGTCATGCGGTCGCTACGCGGAGCGCAGCGGTACACGTCCGCCAGTTACGACTATAAAAGGGTGACTGTTTCCGCTTCCCTTCAGCCGCTTGCTTCTAGTTATGACAGCTGAGGACAGCGGCGGTGGGGCGCGCGGGGGCGAGTGCGCGCCTTGAGGTGACGTCACGCTTTGGCATGAACATATTCCCCACGCGGCAAAGGTGTGGTGTGGTGGTCAATCGACAGTCAGGTGGTCGATCTTGATTTCCACCACTCAGGTGACGCCATCCCTTCATGGGTTCGTCTTGTGGCTCATGCGCCAGTGTAGAGGCGGCACCTGGTCGTCCACTATCAGTACCAATTCCCCGACTTGAGGTGGGCTGGATCGGGGAGTCCGTTTGGAGCGGGTTTGGATGGTGTGCAGGTAGGGTTTGGACCAGGATCGCCAAAGTTGTTGGAATAAGGGTAGGACGAGCTTGAACCTTTTTGTGTGCAGAAATGGCTCGTCCTCCTACCGAATACTCAGGTAGGCCATTGAGCTGACGTTTTAAAAGGACATGACCCGCGGTGAGTAATTCAAATTCCGCGGGGTCAAAAGAGAGTGGGCTGAGAGGGCGTGCATTGAGCATGGCTGCAATGCGCGTTAAAAGAGCTGAAAGTGTAGGTGCGATATTGTTATTATTGGTTGCAAGAAAGTCTTGTATTTCCCTAAGTTCAATTCTAGCGCCTACATAAATTGTACCGCAATCATATCTAAATAACGTTGTGACTTTACTGAATACGAGCTGAACAATCACGCGGTCGGCGGGTAAGTCGGCCATGTACGGAGCCTTGGGTTTAGCGCGGAAACGTAAGCATTGTATACATTTGTATACTCGATGTCGCATTACGCGACGAGCTGATAACGTCCAGAATTGCTGGCGTAAGGGTGAGTGCAGAATGTCAGCATCTAACTGACTTAAGGTGTTTGCGACGACTGTTTGTCGTCGTGTTGTGTGTGTGTGCTGAAGAATTGTGGGCAGGTAAAATGTGTGCGGATTATCTGCGTGCTGAGATTTGTGCTGATTAGCTATGAGCTGAGCTGATATGTGCTGATTCTTTGTGGGCTGAGTCGGAATGTGCTGAATGTGCCGTCCTAGTCATTGCCTAGGCGGCGGTGAAGGACGCAAGGTAGTGCGCGGTGGAGTACGACGGGAGTACACCATCTGGCCCGTATCAGGTGAGGGACGGCGCCGTGGTACCTCGCGCTGTTGTACCGGCAATAAGCGCACTGGTAGTGCGTAGTATCGGGTACATACCCGTGGCTTGTGACCCTTTACATTACACCATGGGTAGCAATGGTTGTCACCATAGTGAGGTTGCGCGTTCGATCCCTGTTTGGGTCTTGGCGCGGAGCTGAACGGTCGTGAGTTCGAACCCTGCGCATAGCGCGAAAGTTGCGGGTTCGAAACCTGCTGAAGTGGGGGCGAGAAGCGCACGGGTATAGGCGCGGAGCTGAGAGGGTGCAGGTTCGAAACCTGCGCATAGCACTGCGGCTGCAGGTTCGATACCTGCTGGGTTGACTGCGAGGGGCGCGCGGGTATAGGCGCGGAGCTGAGAGGGTGCAGGTTCGAAACCTGCGTATAGTGCGGAGGCTGCAGGTTCGATACCTGCTGAGCTGATGGCGAAAAGCGCGCTGGTATAGGCGCGGAGCTGAGAGGGTGCAGGTTCGAATCCTGCGCATAGCACTGTGGCTGCAGGTTCGATACCTGCTGAGTTGACTGCGAGGGGCGCGCGGGTATAGGCGCGGAGCTGAGAGGGTGCAGGTTCGAAACTTGCGCATAGCACTGTGGCTGCAGGTTCGATACCTGCTGAGCTGATGACGGAGGGGGCGCGGGTTGTGAGGTAAACCTTGGTAACTCAGTTAGGGGGATGACCGAGTTTACCGTATGTGGCGCAGTTTTTACATCGTCATTGGCAGTTGATGACCATGTTTTTTGTTCCAATTCTACAACGAGAATCTCGTAGTAGGCGTCTATTGTCCTTTCATACTGCTCGTTGTAGAATTCCTCCTCGGAATCTGATAAACCTACGGTGTCTAATATTATGTAATACGCCGCGTCGAATTTATCGCGGGTCAATCTTACGCCGGCTGCTCTGGCAGCGAATTCTGGGCTATAGCGCCTTGGTTTGCTAGACTTCAATGATAACGCTTCCAAATTAAGCTTAACAATAGCGATCTGTTCCTCCCTAAATCTGGCTACCTGAGATTTAGAAGGCATCGTTAACGTCGAAGGCGAAGTCAGGCACAAGGACGCAAGCAAAATTAAAGGGAAATAAAAATATTAAAGTATTTAATCAAAGGTGAAATTCCGCACCTCCTTTTTCGGAAGTCGGTTAAAATAACGCCTAAATTAATAACGTGTGTACCAAACCTTATGTGAGCTGATCGTTTAATTACTTAATTAATTAATTATATTCCGTAAATTTCGATATGTTATTTACGTAAATTCTGTACGGAACCCTAAGATGTTTGTGCTAGTCTATTAGGTAAGAATATAGTTCTTGAAATAAAAATAAATTGGGCTGAATTCCAAGCGTGCGACTATGGACGAATTATAATTATTTAATCTCAAGAACACAAGCAAACCCGTTTTACAGTACTTAGTATAATTTTATAATTAAAATCAACAAAGTACCTGGCGTAGGTAGTTATTAGTACCTAGCCTAAGAATCTCCTTAATTACAAATCTTTCTTGCAAGCAACATTAATAACAATCGTAAATAAAAACACAGCGTAACTAAAACACCACGGCAATCAATCGCCGTTAATGACTCAGGAATGTCAAACTAGCAACTCTCATGTATTCCGTGGCGCACTTGTGTCGAACGAACAACGATAGCGTACATGTCATTCGTGAAATGTGGCTGGACGGGTCAGTTTCGCTTGGCAATGTGTTTGTTCCTAACGAGTGGAATTCTTTGCTAGAAGCTTCTAATTGATTTGTATAACGGGGAGGATTTAAATTGAATTGAATCTATAAGAAGTAGTGTGGAAATTAAATAGATAGATAGGAAATTAAATTATATTGAGCAATGGACTGTATTAAAGGAAATTTTAATTAAGAGCTGATAAGAGCTGATAGGAACTGGTTCAGTTATCCGCGCTCGGAGGAAATATAGTTAGGCAATTTCCTGCAACTATACGATGGTAGGGAAGAATTATTGGTAAATACCTGGTTTCCGTGGGGGGGTGTCGAGAGGCTCTGGGTCTGATGAGAGCTGGTGACCGTGAGTCCTCGTTGGAGGCGTCCTGCTTTGGACGACGTGCTGAAGGAGCTGAAGAACTGTTGTTCACTTGATTATAGTTTGTAGTGTCTTATGAATGCACTTGTTCCGGCACTCGCGTTCGCGTATTTTACGTCGGTAAAATTAGGGGGCGTATCCGACTCGTGGCGAAACGGCGGCGGTGCAGAGCGGATTTACGTGTAAACACGGGCTGATTTGGGAGGTGGTGTGTGGCCGTGCCGAACACACCCTGAAGGTCACTCGCGGCGGGGTCAATCGCGGTGACTCGTGCTGAAAATGGCGGTTGCCATGCGGTCGCTACGCGGAGTGCAGCGGTACACGTCCGCCAGTTACGACTATAAAAGGGTGACTGTTTCCGCTTCCCCTTCAGCCGCTTGCTTCTAGTTATGACAGCTGAGGACAGCGGCGGTGGGGCGCGCGGGGGCGAGTGCGCGCCTTAAGGTGACATCACGCTTTGGTATGAACAATAGGTACAGAACAACAATCAATAACGAGTGCTTGTGATAATATGACGGTATCCTTAACCTACCTTAAAACCTGGTTTGATGAGTTTAGAGCTATCAGCGAACAAGAGTGTCTCAGTGTTGTTTACAAGATTGCGTAATCCTCCACCTATTGATATTTCTTACAATGAAGAACAAATTCCCCAAAAACATGATGCTAAATTTTTAGGTTTAGTTCTCGATTCAAAACTATCTGGGATTCCGCATTGTGACTATACCGCCTCTAAGTGTGAACGTCGGCTAAATATGCTCAGATGTCTCTCGGGTGTTTGGTGGGGCGCACATCCTCCCTCTCTTAAGTTGGTTTACAATGTCTTGATCAGAAGCGTCCTGGATTATGGAACCTTCTTACTAGAACCATGTAGAGTAACTGCAATTAAGAAATTGGATGGCATCCAATTCAAAGCTCTTAGAATAATATCTGGTGTAATGAAATCAAGTCCTTTAAATGCTTTACAAGTTGAATGTGCAGAACCCCCCTTACATATTAGGCGACAATTTCTGTCCGATCGTTTCTTTTTCCGAAGTCGACAACTATTGAACCATCCACTTATTCCTAAATTATTTACATTAGCAGAACTCACTTTATCATGTTCATATTGGAAATTTAAATCCACACCTTGTCTTGTCAATAGTATTTTTAGATTCAAATTGTTACAAGCGCCAACTCTCGTTCAAATAAATCGCTCTTTTTAATATAGATTATGAAGCATTAATTATGCCTCCAATCTGTTTAAACTTAGGCATTAAGAAAGATAATATTAACGCCAATACAATTTTAATTCTATTGTTGATGATAAATGGTGCGAATGGCACCAAATCTATTGTGATGCCTCCAAACATACAGGAGACAATGTTGGGGTTGGTGTTTACCACAGTAATTATAATGTAGTTCAAAAAATTAAAACGCCCCCTGAAACTTCAATATTCACTGGTGAATGCTTCGGAATTGTAAAAGCACTTGATTATATTGTATTGGCAAAACTAAAAAATACGCTAGTTATCACGCCATAGTGGTATAAAAGGTAATGAGAAAGCAGACCGCCTCGCGATTGATGCTGTAAAATGTGGAGATTTGTTTCTTTATACATACTAACTACTGCCATGACCTTGCTACAATGCTTAGACGATTCCTCCAGGATTCCTGGAATAACATTGGTTAAAAACTTCAGAAAGTAAAGGCAAATACTACTTTTCATTGCAACCTGTTATACAATTAAAACCATGGTTTTCTAAAATAAAACTTGGAAAAATGGCTACCTCAACACTGATAAGGCTACGTTTAGGGCACATCTGTAGCCCTGCTCATCTAGCCAAATTGCATATTATAGAAAATCCGAAATGTGAATGTGGTTATCCCATTGCTGAGGCCAATCACATTTTATTATCCTGCCCATTGTATGATCATTCAGCTTTCTTTGAAATTCTGCTTTCGTTAGATATTCCATTGCCTGTAAATATTCCATTTTTATTAGCTTCGAAAAGTCTATTAGTGTTTAAAGCCATAACTGACTTTGTGGTTTTAAACAGTATAAAATTGTAATGTATGTATATAATTTAACTTAGTTTGTTCCTATTGTAACATAAGTTATGACTTATGACTTTTATTTTTATAAAAATATTGTAGCATTCCTTTTGTAAAACATTTACGAACCTTCCTTCGAACGTGCTCTTGGTTCAGAAAGTTTATACCAAACTTTTCCAAAGTTGCGGAGCCATTGACGCGTTTGACAAAGAAAACCCAAGTCTGGACCTGGGGCTTGGAACAATCTCAAGCTTTTAAAGACCTCAAAAAGTTACTCACTTCTGCACCGATACTGGTTCAACCTGACTTCGACACCCCCTTCATCCTACGTACTGACGCAAGCAACTACGCAGTAGGCGCAGTTCTGTTACAGGGTGAAGGTAATCAGGAACGCCCTATCGAGTATGCCAGTCGACTCCTAAACGATGCAGAGCGGAACTACTCTACAACGGAACGGGAGGCGCTCGCAGTAGTTTGGGCAGTTGAACGTTTTCGGTCATATCTCGATGGCCAGCCAATAATAATTGGAAGTGACCACCAACCCCTGCGTTGGCTGCTCTCTTTAAAATCGCCAACAGGTAGGTTGGTCAGATGGTCTTTAAAGCTCCAGTCCTTCGACATTAAGTTCACGTACACTCCGGGAAAAGCAACCGTCGCAGCAGACTGAGCTGACACTGAGCAGACCAATCTGTTCAAACGATACCGTCAAAGATTGCGGTGTTTGCTCAATTATTTGCGATCTGCCCACGAAGTCTCCAGACCAGCTACGGCAAGAACAGTTATCTGATCCCGAGCTGACGAAGATCATCAAAGATCTTGAAGGTACTGATGAGGTAGCTTCCCAGAGATGGTATGATCGTGGATATCTCATGAACCAAGGTGTTCTGTACAGATATAACCCAGATTCGGAAAACGAATCCCCTCAACTTGTCATTCCTGCTGATCAAGTGGTAAGTATTCTTAAAGAATTGCATGACTCCTCTTTAGCAGGCCACCCAGGAATCAATCGCACCTATCAAAATGTAGCCCAACTATATTACTTCACAGGAATGCGGAGGATAATCACCGGTTATGTTGCAGCCTGCATTCACTGTCAAAGGTATAAAGCCTCAAATACCAAGCCTACTGGTCTTCTACAAACTCCGGTAATGAACCAACGGAATGAGGTATTTGCTATAGATCTTTTCGGTCTCTAACAGAAGGAGACCAGGGGGAGCGTTGGATTTTTCTCATCGAAGATACAGCTACGAGGTGTTTAGAATTGTTCGCCCTCCAAGAAGCTACAACTGAAGCCTGCGCCCGTGTCCTCATTGAAAACTACTTCTTGCGTTTTGGTTTGCCTCGTCGTATAATTTCCGACAACGGGGTTCAGTTTGTGTCCGCAGTCATGCGCCAGTGCATGTCTGTTCTAGGGGTAAATCAAAATTTTGTGCCACTAGACCACCCACAAGTAAACCCTGCCGAACGTAAGAATCGCGACCTAAAGGCAATATTAGCACACCTGGTGGAAGAAAACCACACATCTTGGCCGAAAAGCTGCCGATTGTTCGTTTCGCCTTAAACAGTTCGCCATGCCGAACGACAGGTATGACACCAGCATACTTAACCTTCGCCCGAGAAATGGGATCTCCCACTGAGGTTACGCACGATGTTCGTGTCATTTTGGGCAAAGACAACTTTGTGCCACAAATAACTCCTTACCTTATAAAGTTTATAAACTCCCTTTCGGCAATCCGCGAGCGTATCGAAACTCAACAAGACAAGACTAAAGAATATGCTGATCAATCTCGCCGACCTTCAGATACTTTTAAGGTAGGTGATCTAGTGTTGCTTAAATCCCACGTGCTAAGCAACGCTCAGAAAAATCTAACTGCAAAGTTTGTACCTAAACGTGACGGTCCATACCAAATTTCTAATAAAGTAAGTTCTACAACTTATATTTTATCAAATGTTGGCCGCTCCAGTGAAATCCTTGGCAAGTATCACAGCCAGGATCTTTCGCCTTTTAAAAGTAAATATGATGCCTCCCCGCCTATCCCTGAAATTCCAAAAAGGAAGCGAGGACGCCCAGCTGCTAATACTGAAGTCCTAGTCCAGGAGCGAGGAGATAGAGCTATACCATGAAACTGTGCACCCAAACACCTTTATTATACACCCTGCCGTTGAATTCCTCATTTCCTTGTCACCACCCCAACTAGCATCCGTATATCCTACCACTGGAACATCCACATTATTTTTATATATTAATTTATAATCTATTGTCCCTTTTATGTACCTTAAAACCCTCTTTAATGCTTTCCACAAGCTGACACCAGCACTAGCTTGATAACGACTCAAGTAACTTAGTGTATAGCATAGATCTGGTCTAGTTCATAACATGGCATACATTAGACTTCCTATCAACATCCTGCATTGAGTAACTAGCTTTGTATCTGGAGATTCTTCTTTCTCAAGTACTACCCCTTGTTCCATGGGTGTGGATATTGCATTACAGTTATCCATGTTATATTTCCTTAAAATGTCTTCCAAGTATGTCTTCTGATCTAGTTCTATATACCTATTCCTATATACGAAATTTTTTTTTATGTTAATTCCTAAGTATTTCATCTCTGAGCTTCCTAAATCTGTCATTTCAAAGTTCCTTTGTAGTGAATTCTTTAGCTCTAGTATATGTTTTTTATTTTCCCCTATCCGTAACATGTCATCGACATATAATATAACAAAAAACTTCTCATTATTTTTATAATACAGGCAGTAATCAGCTTCACTTCTCACAAACCCTTCCTGTATCATAAAACTATTAAATTTGTCATTCCAGTTCCTCGGTGACTTTTTCAGCCCATACAAAGATTTCTTTAATTTGAGTACTTTACCGTCACATCCTTGTATACCTTCTGGAATCTTTAAATATACCTCTTCTTCTATGTCACTGTAAAGAAATGCACTCTTTACATCCATCTGGGCAATATCCAAGTGAAACTTGTTAGCAATAGCTAAGAGGATTCTTAGCGTGGGCAGCTTTGCGACTGGAGCATAGATCTCAGAGTGATCGAAACTTTCTTGTTGCTGAAAGCCTCTTGCTACCATTCTGGCTTTATATATTTATTTACGGCTTCTCCCTTCTTGATTTTAATAACCCATTTTACATCTACAGCTGTCTTTCCATTTGGTAAATCTGTCACTATCCAAGTTTTATTCTTTTCTAGCGCCTGTAATTCTTTTCTTATTGCTTCTTTCCATTTTTGTGATTCCTTGCTTTTCATAGCCATTTTATAGGTTAGTTGTTCTTCACTCATTGCTGTATACAAGTGATATTCATCTGTATATCTTTGGGGCATCTTGACTATTCTGCTTCGTGTTCTGAGAGGTCCTGTATCATCTGTTGATGTTTTGTTTTCTTCATCAGTCATTTCATCTTCTTCGGGTTCATATGCGCTTGACTCAAAGTATGTTTCATTTTCTTCCTCTATTGTATCTTCTATCAATGTGTTGTCGACATCGTCACAATCTCTTTCTCTTCTCCGTCTATTTGTTGTTCTATTCTCTCTGCGTGTTGTTCTTCTAAATCAGAATGTTGCCCTTCTCGCTCTGTGTTCTCTATCTGTATAACTTCTGAACGACTACTCTCTTGCATCTGCTTAATAATTATATTCTTATCTTGTAAAAATATAACATCTCTATATGTTTTTACTTCCCTTGTATAAGGGATCCAGACTCTATATCCCTTGCAGTTTATACCGTAGCCCACAAATATACCACTCTTGCTCTTTGGATCCCATTTTTGCCTTAACTCCTTCGGAATATGTACTGACACTACTGTTCCAAATAATTTCAAATCATGCATGTCAAATAGCTTTTTGAAAAGTAGTTCTTATGGTGTTTTGTTTGGTGTTCGTGAATTACCTATCCTATTTATAGTGTATACTGCTGTACTGACTGCTTCAGCCCACACACTTCTGTAATATTTTAGCTTGAAGCATAGTTCTTGCAGCTTCTACAATTGTGCGCATTTCCCGTTCTGCTCTACTGTTATGTTCTGGTGTGTATGGTACCGTTGTCTGATGAATGATTCCTTCTATGTTTAAGAATGAGTCTATGTCCCTATTAATAAATTCTCTACCATTATCTGACCTAAAACATTTAATTTTAAACCCTGTCTCTGTGTGGAATAATTTTACAAAACATTTGAGAATTGAGCTTACCACACTTTTATTTTTTATGAAATATACATACTTATAAGTACTGTAGTCATCTTTCAGTAATAAGAAGTATTTAGAACCACCAAGTGATTCACATTCCATCGGACCACACAAGTCTTGTGTGTGTCAAGTGTATAAGCTCACCGGGTAATGAAGCTGTGTTCTCACTTCTCTGGAACGGTAACCTATGTTGTTTTCCCTCTAAACATGGTAAACATTGATAATCAGTCTGCTTTTCACTTACTATATTATTTCTCGCTAATATATTTGAAACATGTTTATAATTTTGGTGAGCTAGTCTTTCATGCCATTGTTTTAGTGACGCAACTGAAGTAAATCCTACTGTTTGTTCATAAAATTTAAAATTCGTAATGAATAAATTATCACATCTGTTTGCGAGGCATGTTATTGCACCATTTTCTAAAAACTCACAGTGATCTTTCTTGCATAACATTGTATAACCTCTATCTATAACACATCTAGCAGAGAACAAGTTAGTACTTAAGTTTGGTACATGTAATACTTGTTTTAAAGTTGAAGGATATATATGTTGACCTACTAATGCTTGCACTTTAATATCACCTACTCTGGACACAGGCAATTTGATACCATCTCCGATAACTATGTATTTTTCACTTACCTCTGTATATGTAAAAAATAACTTTCTATCATTACACATATGATCACTTGCCCCTGTATCTAGGATCCAGGAGTACTTATATTCATTTCCAGTTGCTATATATGCCCTATCGACACTTTGAGGTTTGTTATTAGTATTGTTATTGTACTGCACTTTATTATTCAATCTATTGCTAAAATTTTTATAAAAGTGTCCAATCTTACCACAATAATTACATTTTCTTAACTTACAGTCGCGCTTAAAGTGTCCAATTTTACCACATGAATAACACTTCTGTTGGTTAGATTTCTTTGTATCAAATTCACCTGTAAAACGGCGCTGACCCTTCTTGGATGCTGCTAAAGCGGTTGATGCGTTTCTTCTGTCTGGTCCTGCTCCCTGTATCCGCTCTTCCTCGACTAATAACCGTGCGGTAAGCTGTCTGAGGGATTGTCCTGAGTCTGGAACGGATTCCCAAGCTGATATGAACTGTCTATATTCATCAGGAAGAGTCATAATTACTTTGGTTATGATCATTTTTTCCGACACTTTCTCTCCAAACGCCGACAACTTATGAATAATGTCTTCGACTATTGCAATAAATGTTGCCATGGGCGCCTCGTATTTCAGATTATAAAATTGTTGTTGCACCAGATGAACTCCAACCTTTGACTTAGATTCGTATATATTGGAGAGCTTTTCCCACATATCATATGCAGAACCACATGTTACCAGGTAGGTTAGCACATGTTCGTCGACGCGAGTGGCTATAATTTCTTGCACTTTTCTATCTTTTTCTTCAACCTTAGAATCCTTGTCTTCGCGTAAAGGTGACGTGACAACGTCGTAGAGTCTTTTTGCTTTCAGTACGATGGTTATCTGGAATTTCCATGCCGACCAATTGTCGCCTTTCAAAATGATGGCGCGATCCATTGTTAGAACAATAACGCCACGTTATGTTACCCTTGTGTTGTGAATGTAATTAACTTGCAGCTTCTCTTTCTGTAATCAAGCTTTATCTTCATTAAATAAATGTCTGGGCCAAGGCAGTTAGTGAGCTATGCTACCAATAAAATTCTTCTGTTTTCTTATGCCGTGGTCCGTTTTGCGATAATTTTGCTCACAGTGCTATCGTCTACCAAAGCTGGTCCGAGACAAATATCGCGATTTTGACAGCTCGTGGCACTGTAAGCGTGTTGTTAATTTGGACCAAAGTTGTAGCAATAACGAACCTTTTGCGCGCGAAAAACAAAAATCATAAAAATATCGTGCATAGTGTGAAGGTTAACTATGTAGTGTGTGGATTAAAAAGAAATAATGGAATGGATGGACCGACTTTTACAACTTTTACATCAAAAAGAAGGGACACCAGTAAATACATTGTAGAAATAAACAAACACCTGTCACTTTTGACAGAACGCTCACGACGATTATGGTGTAGAGCATGGTTCATGTAATCGTCAATATGGCGGCAGTTAAGACGTCATCGATGACGTAGCGTGGGCCATCGTAATCACGCTCACAGTGAAAGGGACCGACTTTTATCGCGCTAATATCGATTATAGCCAATTGGGACCGCAGTGTTAGATTATTGAGTTTTATTTAGATATTTTCTTCTCTACTATAACTATAACACAACAGGCCGCCATTACAAGTAAAAGGAAGTGGTACACACAAAACCATAGAGTACAGATGGTACAAGCAGCGCCAACAAGTGGCTTTCTTAGAACTATTTGACATTGACATCTACAAAGGATAGTAAGAGGTTGCGTTCCATTCGAGCATACATTGATATTTCTAATCTAACAAGGCGAGTGAGAGGAGGGGGCGGCGGCGGCTACTATACGTTTTCCCTGGAACTTTCTTGTGTTTTCCTTATGGGGATCAACAACTCGCCCATATAGGTACTACAATATACAGTGTACATACAAAAATAATATTAGTCACCATGGGAAAAAACTGTCATTAGATTTCATCTATGGATGTGTGCTTTTTCGTAGAAGCCTCGCAATCCATAAAAAAACGAAAATTCTTAGTTCTAGTTGTTTTTGGGAGTATACAGTATGTTTTGGGAGTCTAGCACATACTCTGGGATACTACAAATTCTTGTGTATCGATCTGTCAAAATCATAGCCTTATATTTTTTTACTATGAAGATTCCATTTCCATAGCTAGCGTGGACTTGTCTATGTTTTATACGTACGAAAAGACGGATTGGAAATCTGAAATTTCTGCCTGAAGTTGATAATTGTTCCGAATTTCTTTAGTTTTGGGCTTAGCTCATAAAATCGTAAGTACAATAACTATAACTTTGCGAAAACATTGTAAGTTACAGAATTATTATAATAAATGGTTTATGTGCTTGTTTCAGCTATAGCCGACAAAATGACATCAAATCCAATTAGCACGCCTCCGTCTGTTTCGTGGGCTCAGAGAAGTGCTCGGATTTTTTTGACATTTAACGTGGAGTGTGAAAAACCAGATATCAAATTTGAAAAAAAAGCTATATCATTCAAAGGAACATGTGCCCCAGATCAAAAACTGCATGAGGTTATCATACCATTATATGGAGAAATCAATCCCGAAAATAGTGCATTTGTTAACAAAGGGAGGTTAATTGAAGTCATTATAGCTAAAGAAAAGGTTGACGAACCTTTCTGGCCCACACTTACCAGTGATAAAAAGAAACACCATTGGCTGAAAGTTGACTTTGAACGCTGGCAGGATGAAGATGAAAGTGGGGCTGAGGACTTTGATGATATGGATATGTTCTCAAATAAAATACAAGGCTTTAATGATGGAAATGAAAAGGATGAATCAAATTCTAGTGGTGAAGAAGATCTTCCCGATATACAGTAAATTTCTCATATAAGTTCATACCATAGCCAAAAACATCAGCTAGTTATAGAATATTGTAATTATGGACGATATTTGTGCTTTTATACAAAGAGTGAACTCGGTAGAGGTAGCTTTTAGTTATTATTTTAAGAAACTGGTTCGAACAAATATTGTGATTTTGTATAAGCTGATAGTGTATATGTGGGAATAACATTGCATTTAAAGAGAGTCTGTGGAATGGGTTACTTTAATTATCTATTTTAAGTTCTTGGTATTTTACTTTTGTGTTACACAAGCTTTTAATAAAATTGTTGTGTGACTTCAAGTGTGCACTATATTTCATTGTTTATTACATACCTACTAAGTTCATGATATGACAATATGTTTTTATTATTAGTATCTGTGTTTTAGTCTGTTGTACACATATTTTTTTTATTTTATATAATAGATAACCAACACAAATAGATAGAACATAATAGAGAAATAAATTAGATATGACAATACTAGTGTTACAGCCACATGTTGAAGTCTAGATGATTTAATTTGATATATAATATGTGTTACGGTTGTTATATAAACACTAGTTTACTGTAGGTGCATGTAATTAAATTTTATTTTTGTATTTTTTTACCTTTTTATTCTGCAAATACACTAGGATTGCACTTATTAGTTAATTTAATAGCTATACATTTCTGGCATGGCTCTAACAAAAGCTTAAGCAAAGGGTTTGCTGACACCATTGGTGTAGCCAGGTAGAGGCAGTGGTAGGTCTGAACCCCCACTCAACACGGAAAAATTTAAATATAGTCTATAGGTAGGATAAGTATTTAACTGCAACTTCACAGTCAGCTGACTCAGTTATAGAAATGAATGGATATAAATGATATGAAAAAGCTAATTTTGTATCAGTCTCTTGCTGGCCTTTACTAGGCCATGACAGAAACTTGACTTTGCCTATGGTTGACACTGATAGCTGGAATTTAGAGTTACAACCTTCTGTTCTGCGCCATACTAAGCGACATTATTTAAATTTAACCCATCGCGTGTCATGCGTACACCATGTGTACGTTTAAAAAAGTGCTAAGCCATGTCGCGCATACACAAATTGTATACACATTTTTAGACCTCGAGTTAGTAACTAATTTTATCAGATCCAATACACTCCACCGGCATAAACTTGCTTTTAGTTGGTCAAACTATTCAGGAGTACCTAGTATTTTTTATTTGAACTTTTATGCATAGCTCGGAAATAAACCGAAAAACACTAGACACAGGACGGGTTAAGCAACGTTTTTTAAGTATTAATGAGAATAAATCTTTGTATTGTTTTTTTTATTGTTGTTTGTTTGTTTTATATATCCACTTATAGTAGAAATAATAAGTATGTTGCAGTCAAAACTCTTCATTTCATACTAAAGCAATATCAGAATCTATATATGTAAATAATACTTATAATAAAACTGAAACCCTATTTCTCTTGGCCACACTATAACTTGAGAACGGCTTTACCGATTTCATTCATCCCACTTTAAGTATTTTCTAATACCTACAATTAAGAAAAGATGGGAGGTTATGTTGTTCCTTCTACGCAAACAAAGTCGTGGACAGTCGCTAGCCTATATAATAATATAAAAATGAACCCCTATTTCTCCTGGTCTTGAGCTTGAGAACGGCACAATCTCGCTAATTCTATTTTTGTTATGTTAATTATAGTCATGAGAAGGTTATTAAAAAAGAAGGGGAGGTTATGGCAAGGCCGAAGGCCCGCCTACTACGCGAATGAAGTCGCGGGCAATCGCTTGTATATAAATAAAAAAATGAATCGCAGTTTGACAGGTTAAATCTTGACGTTTTACTTTACTAGCCGGTGCCCCCGACGTCTTCTGCGGAGGATCAATATTTCGAGTAGCTTATTATCTTCTCCAAGGTCATATATCTATTTTTATACCATAAAGTCATAAAATATTTACATGGTTATATGCAATGATATTATACCTATATACAATGTGTCCCAAAATGCAACGATAAGCCAACACCGGAGGATAGACCTGCCCCGGACTAATCGGGGAAAAAAAGAAAAAAATATATATCCCAATTATATTTTAAGTTATAATAAAAAAATTAAATTCTTCAGAAATTGAGACCGTTTATGATATTTTTCACTACCATGACCACAATTTTTTTAATATTTGTTTCTTTTTTTTTATAGGCAACCTGAATAGCACTGCTATCTACCACAATTTTTAAAAAATCCAGAATAACTCTTGTTTTATCACGAAAATTAATGAAACTTATTTTATTCCCTAAATTTTTTGAAGACTTTTACTTTTATAACTTTAACTTATCGTGGTGTAAAAAAAATATGAACACTAGTATGGCAAGTTTTTTTTAAAAATTGACGAACTAACCAACATTCCAAAATGGTATAATACTCTAGGAAAACATGTTATAAAAAAATATGAGCCTATTATTTCTAAACACTTAAGGAATTTGGCCCCCAAATTCCTTAAGTTGTAATTGTCAGTAATCACTTTTACTACATGCCCAAAATGAGTTCTTATTGCAATTTCTAGGAATTTGAATGGGGCATACATACCTTAGATGTTAGAGAGAGATAGATAGATAGAGATATTTACGTTAAAAAGAGACAACAACAGGGCAGGTAGAGAAGCTGTTATTATTCTCAGCAAGTCAGTTCAGTACGCTCTGCTCCTTTGTTTACTGCGCACCGTTCCCAATTCAACTTACGTGGCTCTCGTACATACTATCGACTTTTGGCTTGGCTTTTTGGACTGGAATCACCTGCAAACTTAACTGACCTGGCATTATTTGGACTGGAAGTGATCTGCAAACTGAACTGACCTGGCATTATCTTGGACTACGATTGTGTGTTTTGTGATTTAGAGTTCTGGCGCATTTTGGACTGTTTGGCTACAGGAATCCCGAAAAGTTCTGCACATCGAATATTAAAACGTCACAAGCTTCACCATATCACTAAAGGCGTGTGCAGACGTTATTACCGCGGGACTATCCGCTACGAGTCACATTTTGCCGTGTGATGCTGCAAAGGCACACTGAAGATCCCCAATTCCTAGACAAAATTCTATGGTCGGATGAAACAACATGCAAGAAAGATGGGTATTTAAATCTTCACAACCTACATAGTTGGAGTAATGAAAATCCGCACTTGATGAGACAAGACAAATCAATATCAATTCAAGGTTAACCTATGGACCGGCATATTAAATGGAAAAGTAATTGGGCCCTTTGAGTTACAAGGAAACTTAGATGGCAATAGTTATTTAAACTTTTTACAAAATGACTTGCAAGAATTGTTAGACGACGTGCCCTTAAGTGATCTCCAAAACATGTGGTTCCAAAATGATGGTTGCCCAGCACATTATGCCCGTCCTGTGCGAGAATATTTATGTTCGCGCTAAAGCGCGACGTCACTTCGAGAACCCGTTGGATCGGGCGACTTGGTCCTATCTTATGGCCACCTCGTTCACCCGATTTGAACCCCCTGGACTTCTTCTATTGGGGTTGTCTTAAAGACAGGGTCTACTCAAAACCCATTGCGACATTGGACGAGCTTCGTCGAAATATCACTCAGGCTGCTGATTACATTAATAGCAGAAGATATGCAAGACAAATAAAACGATCATTTTTAAGGCGATGTCGTGCATGTATTAATGCTGATGGCAAACAGTTCGAAACTGTTTGTACCATTTGTTTTGAAATATTAAACATTTTTCAAGAACTAATACTTTTATTACACCCGACCGTCATTTGTTTAGAAATAATAGGCACATATTTTTTTATAACTTGTTTTGCTAGAGTAGGTATTATACCATTTTGGAATGTTGGTTAGTTGCGTCAATTTTTAAAAAAACTTATATAATTAATGTATATAATTTCATCACCGTTGATCAGTTTTACTTTGGTCATATTATATTATTTGTAATGTGGATTTCTGTGTTTACGCACTGATATATACATATATATATAATATATATATATTTGACGGAAATGACAAAGATTCAGTCGGATCTTATTTATTTATTCGAGCAAACTAGGAAATAACTTCCATACAAACCGATCAAACAAAACAATACTACCAAGGAAAAGGTACATCGCAGCACTCAAACACGTTTTTTTTCTCAGAGTTCCAGTCCTCTCGCTTGTCGGGGTTCACACACCCGAGCCGCGCGTTATGATTCGTTGTTATATTGAATACAAGCCGGCGCGCGGCGAGACTCGCGCACTGATTGGTTAACTCGCGGTAATACCTATGTCGGCAAGTCGATAGCTCTGGATTTGAATAAATACGCGCGCGCTCGTTACAACCTCCCCCGCTAGTACAAACAACGCGCCCTCGCGTTTGTAGTAGCACAGGAAGAAATGACCTCCATCGAAACAGAGCTAAACCGATAAGTAGGTGATAAACTATGATTACAAAGACCGGTTCTTTAGGCTAACAGTTCTTACGTGGGCGACCCCTCCTACGTTTCTCGCGCAAGGGCGGCTGGGATAGACCAACGAAAGGGGTGAGTTGTGCGGCATGATATTTACCGAGCGTCTCACCGTTATCCCGTTCTAAACAATAAGTTGTACTACTCAACACCCTTTGAACCTTATATGGACCATCGCGCCTAGGTATAAATTTGGGCGTTTGCCCGCGACCAGTATCATTAAGCCCCTGAGTTTTTAGCAACACCAAGTCACCGACCTTGTAGTCGGGTGCCGGGCGACGTTTCTCGTCAGCATACCTTTTCTGGGTTGCTTGTATCTTTTCATGCGCGTCTCTAGCATCTATCAAAATATTTGTCAAGTGTTTCAAGTAAGGGGTAACGTTTGACACAAATCTGTCACCATCCAGAATAGCTCGCATGTCGTTGACAACATCAGCAGGCGCACGAATCTCTCGCCCAAAGGTTAACATCGCGGGTGAAAATCCTGTGCTGTGAGTGATGGCGGAATTCATAGCGAATCGAATGGCAGCTAGGTGAGTATCCCACGAAGAATGATCACGGCCTACAGCGATAGCTAGTTGGGGTTTGAGATCTCTGTTCTTGCGCTCGACCGGGTTTGCTTCGGGGTGGTAATATGGTGTGAGCGATTGGTCAATTCCGAACGCATAGCACACTTGTTGCATGACCTCGCTAATAAATTGAACCCCGTTATCGCTTATCAGCCGGCGCGGCACTCCATAGCGCAGGAAAATCTCCTCAATGAGAACTTTAGCACAGTCAAAGCCCGCTGCGACGGCCAATGGGAACAACTCCACCCACCTAGAACACACATCTTCGACTACCAGAATCCACCGGTTTCCGGATTCCGTCACGGGTAGTGGTCCGAATAGGTCCACAGCGACTACTTCAAACCGCTGTGTCACGGCCGGGGACTGTACGAGTCCCATTGGCTTACGGTTATCTGCTTTATACTTCTGGCAGGGCACGCATCCTTTGACGTACTCCGAGATAGATGCCCTCATACCTGGCCAATAGTAGTGCGTGGCGATGCGTTGCAGGGTTCGCTCGACACCTAGGTGACCGGCTGTTGGAGCGTCGTGATAGTCAGCAAGAATTTTAGGCCTTTGATCGCTTGGGACGACAAGGCAAGCGTCATCGTCCTCGTTGGGTTCCGGGTTGTATCTATAAAGAACACCATCCGAAATAACGTAACCGCGGTTCGCCCACGGTCTCCCCCTAAATGGTTCGTCCTCTTGCTCCAAATCTTCAATGATTTTTCGGATGTCGGCATCTTGCAGCTGCAGGTTTCTGTAGCTGTGAGGGTCCTCAGATGGCACGTCAGCGACGACTTGACACAAGTCACAGCAGTCAGAAACGTCTGCACAGGCGGGGCGCGAGAGTGTGTCAGCAATCACGTTTGATTTTCCAGGGGTGTACTCAATACGCAGGTTGAATTCCTGAAGAGTAAGCGCCCACCTGGTTAAACGGCCGCTCGGAGACTTGACATTCATCAACCACTTCAGCGGTTGGTGGTCAGATTTAACGATAACCTCTGCGCCCTCGATATAGCCGCGGAATTTCGTGACAGCCCACACTACCGCTAAAGCTTCCCTCTCGGTAGTCGTGTAGTTCCGCTCCGCCTGGGACAAAAGGCGACTGGCGTATTCTATGGGGCGCTCGTCAGGCCCCTCCCCCTGCATTAGGACCGCTCCGAGGCAGTAACCACTGCTATCGGTCCTAAGCGTGAACGGCTGAGTATGGTCAGCCTGACGCAATATAGGAGCAGACACTAACAGTTGTTTTATTCGGTCAAAAGCAGACTGTTGTTCAGATGACCAAATCCAAACACTACCCTTTTTCAACAGGGTGGTTAACGGTCTTGCTATGTCAGCATACTTGGGTATAAAGCGTCTGAACCAACTTGATGTCTGGAGAAAACATTTCAGATGTTTTATATTCGCGGGTACTGCCATACTGTTGACAGCTGATGTTTTACCAGGGTCCACTTGGATCCCGCCCGGGACAATCAGATGTCCAAGAAACTTAACGGAATCGCGAGCGAAAAAACTCTTCTCGCGGTTCACTCTGAGGCTAAAGAGCTCTAGCCTATCGAGAACTGCCTCCAGGTCCTCCAGGTGCTTGTTAAAACTGTGGGACAGTACGATCACGTCGTCAAGATAGCACAGAAGAGACACATTTGACAGGTTAGATTTGAATCTGTCCATTAAACGTTGAAAAGTAGCGCCGGAGTTGCGTAGGCCCATAGGCATACGTTTGAACCTATATGTCCCGAAGGGTGATACAAAGGCTGTCTTATCTCGGTCCTCCTCTGCGACGCACGCCTGAAAGTACCCAGATCTCAAATCGAGGGTAGTCATAAAATTGCTATTTTTGGCAGCATGCAACACGTCGTCCATTCGTGGGAGCGGGTATCGATCGGGCTCCGTGACCGCGTTCAATTTCCTGTAATCTATGCAAAGCCGTGTCCCTCCGTCCTTCTTATTGACTAAGACGACATTCGCAGCCCAGGGCGACTCGCACTCTTCGATCACGTCAGAGCGTAGCAACTTTTCTATCTCTCGTTCCAAGATTTCTACCTTGGCAGGCGACATACGGTACGGCGCTGAGGCGATAGGCTCCTGGTTCGTCTTTACTTTAATGCGATGGGTGATAAAACTTGTTGGTTTCCCTTCCGTAGCGAAGCGGCTGGCCTTCCTAACAATCAGCTCGTTAAGCTGCGCGCGCTGCTCACCTGATAAATGAACACCCTCGTCTGATCTCAAGGTCAGCTGTGAGGCGTCGTCGGCGCTCAAAAGGTCGGTGTTACTAACGGACACTAGGTTACAGTTACGCACAAACTCATACTCACGTCCGGGCCTGCTTACGAAACTCCAGGTCCCTGCGGGCAGGTTGAGAACGATTCCCGCGCGCTTGATAAAATCGCGTCCTAAAAGTGTCCTCGTATCCGCTCCTGGCATCACAAGAAACGTGGTAGGTATGACGTGATCCTGAAGCTTCACATTAACCATATATGACAAGACAGAACACACCCTCTCGGTGCCATCGGCCAACCGGACCCTTCGCTGAGCTTCAGAAAATAGAGTGTCGCGCTTCTGTAATAACCGATGAAGGGGTGGGCTGGCAATGCAGTAGGTTGCCCCCGTATCCACAATAGCAACTCCGTCGTTATCCAAAACGTTGATAATCATCAAAGGGTGATATGGGTCGCGGTCGCAATCAGGACTGGACGATGAGTACCTAGCTTCTAAAATATCGGCTGACACGCTTAATATACCACCACGATCACAGTCCGAACATGATAATTCGTATGAACAGTCCGTTCCGGAATAGGACCCTACATCATGAAATGTCGTACACTTATTACGAACATTTTCAGAATAGGTCGCCTCGTCAGAATAGGTGCGTTTGTCGGTCGTGTTAGAATAAATACTTTCGTGTATTACGCCGGGACAAGACTTGTCTAGACTACACTTAGTGTAGTCACTACTAGAAACGTTATCAATTAAATCGGTATGATAGGGGTGCAACTTATCGGCTAGAATCTTTGCCGGAATACACTTATGTACTGACGAACTTACAGTGTCGCTACCGTGAAACTCTTTACAATGTATCGTATTGAAGGTAATGTCGCTAGGAGTTACTTTCTTACTATTGCAATTGTTACATTTAGACTTAATAACACCTGGCTGCCCGCAACCATAACAACGTAAGGATGGATCGCCCCCGTTTGATTGTTTATTGTTATTCTGTAGGTTTCGACATGCATCTATACTGTGACCATAATTTTTACAGTATGAACAGCGTTTTCTTGGTTTCGCACTGTTTGAACTAGGGAGGTTAGGCGTTGTCAACGATTTTGTACTGTGAGAGTTATTGTGAGCACTACTACTTGCCCTGATAGGTAGTTTAGGCGTACTTACGGTTTTAGGTCGATACTGTACTTCCGCTATCGACTCCTCGACATGCCGCAGTTTCACAATCATATTTTCAAGTGAGTTTATAGATTCGCGCGGTAACCGTTTGCGTATTTTACGGTCTAAAAGACCATACACTATGTCTACTTTAGCCGCGTCACATAAGTCATACGGTAGCTGGCTCATGAGGGCCCTAATTCTGCACGCAAATACTTCACTTCTTTCTGGAGGAGAATGTTCGTACGCGAATATTTCTCGGAACACTTTATATGCTGGTTTGACGATGCCGTACATCCCGCGGAGTCTCGCGACGGCGTCTTCCCGGGTGCCGGTTTCCTTCTTGATCCCCTGCCACCAGATCGCTGCGTCTCCGGCGAGTAGCATCGGAAGGCCACGAAGGGCGTTCTCATCACTGACGCTGGCGCACTCCTTGTAAACCAGAACTGCGTCGATGAACGCTTCCACAACTCCGGCGTCTCCTGCCGTTCCATCGAAACGAGCAGAACACTTGCTGAAATTTCCCGCTATTAGGACATTGGGTTTCATATCTTCGGGTGCAACCGGGATGGTTGGCATCGGTGCTGAGGCTGACAGGATGCTCTCTATCAGCTTGCGATTTACCTCCGCTTGTGATTTCGCGAAGGCCTCCATCATAGCAATCATCTCTTGGGCCTGGTTCATTGGTACCGCTGTCGGCGTCGGCGTCGATGTCAACCATCCCGGTTGCACCCGAAGATATGAAACCCAATGTCCTAATAGCGGAGTGTGTGCCCCACGTTGGGCGCCAATCTTTGACGGAAATGACAAAGATTCAGTCGGATCTTATTTATTTATTCGAGCAAACTAGGAAATAACTTCCATACAAACCGATCAAACAAAACAATACTACCAAGGAAAAGGTACATCGCAGCACTCAAACACGTTTTTTTTCTCAGAGTTCCAGTCCTCTCGCTTGTCGGGGTTCACACACCCGAGCCGCGCGTTATGATTCGTTGTTATATTGAATACAAGCCGGCGCGCGGCGAGACTCGCGCACTGATTGGTTAACTCGCGGTAATACCTATGTCGGCAAGTCGATAGCTCTGGATTTGAATAAATACGCGCGCGCTCGTTACATATATATATATATATATATATATATATATACATATACTTATGAAACCATTATTTTTAATTTATTATTATATCTCTTACGACGTTTATATCAATACCCCACTCGATTAGTTTAGGTAATATTTTGCACCATTGGACATTTCCAACATTTATAACATTTGTATCGTGCCGGCTTATTTGACTGACCATATTAAATTATGAATTCATAGACATACCTACCAGACATTAAGATTAAAGCAAAACGCAAGCGTAACCAGAATGACAGTAAAATTATGTTTAAGTTAAGTTTTAAAGTTATAGTTAGCAAGTGATACAATATATTTGCGAACTATTTATAGCTCAATCGATTTCCTCCATCAGTCCTATATCCTCGCTCGCAAGTTTTAATACACGTCATAACAGAGTTTACGCTTTCCTACACAATATTCCCATTTTCTTTGCACACTTCCGTATTTTGCTATTAGTGTTAGCATTAAAGTTTCATTTTTAAATTATAAAAGTTTATGAGTTTGGGTTAATTGCATATGCTGCAAAATGTTCGTGTTTGTTTGCAAGTAGACACCATATTAAAATCTATTTGTAATAGAGATCATGTTTTTATTAAGTCTGAGAAAAGGCTAAATCATACTTAAGTAATTATACTAAATCACACTATTGTTATAAATGCGAAAGTTTGGACGTACTTATCGATGTTTCTAACTCACGCAAAAACAACTGAACGGATTTGGACGAAATAAAAGATCGATGAGGTAACTACTGAATTAGCACATAGGGTACTTTCATTATCATTGCATTGCATTTATCACCCCGCGAGTGAAACTTCGGAGCGCAGCTAGTGATTGATTCAGAAAAAGTCAGTAAACTACTGAGGTACTAACAATCTATGTGTTCCTGCTTACAAATTTTATATATAGGTAGGTTCTTACTTAAGTACTTATTATACTTTAATTCCTATATTTCCCAATCATTAGCATTATAGTATAGTACCATTATTACTTTAAGTAGATTTGACGCCAGGGGCCAAGGTACAACCTGGATGTTGTACTTTGGCCAGGATTTTTTTTTATAATTGTATTTCACGAAATATATTCCTAATATGTATATAATATGCATTACATAGGTACATTTGATTATTCACAAATTATGCCTAGAAGTAAAGAGACGAAGATAAGAACGCATATAAATGCAGTTGATCTGACAAATACCTACCATTAAAATGATTAGGTAGAAAAAAATGACAACATTCGGTGGTGCAAACATTTTGAATTACCAAGAACAACTTTACGTTGTCATTTAAAGCACTGTATGGATATAGGCAACGACGTAAGAAAGTTACAAGAAAATCTTGCAATGACCCTAGACTTTATAAAAAATTGTAATCGGAAATTTATTGCGAAGTTGACCAAAAATCTGTAATTTTACTGGCCTATGAGCTAAATAGGGTGAATTCAAAAATTTATGCTGTTCTAATAATAGACTAAAAACTGAAATAACTTTACCTATTCCTCTTTGTTATTTTCATAGAACATCTTTCGTCAACTCTTGATTCTATGGTATACTTATGTCACGCACGATACGTCAGTCCAAGATAAACATTTTTCTATGATCAATCATTACTCAAACAAATTCTTCTAAAACATTAAAAATGTGATAATAAAACTGGTTTTCTCAAAATAAACACAGTTAAAATACAAACTATGGCATAAATTCATAAATTGGACAGAAATGGGACAACTTGAAGGCTCTACATCTTCAAGAATGGCCAAGAGCGGTACTCCAGCAAAAAAGTCGTCGTCATCAGGATCGAAAAGCAAAGGGAGTGCCAAGGGTAAAAACGCTAAGTTAGATTTGTCAGATCCTAAGACACAAACCATATTACTGGTTGTGCTGCTGGGCATCTTGGCCTTAGCTCTCTGGTTCGGCTTCACACACGGCTGCCTCAGTCGCCGCCGACGACGCTCTCGAACGACTTGCTAGTAAGTTTCATCTGCTACAATCTTATAAAAACAACACAAAACTCCTGGCCTTGACCGTGGAAGAGGTGGAACAAAATGAAGCCAAACAAAACCACACTGGAGCGATACAAGACAAATCACGGCTTAGTAGGCTGGAAGCGTTGGTTCGCTGTACAGATGCAACTAACTCAACTTTTCCGTCTTCCATCAACGCACTCAGAAAAAGCAAAGTGTGGTCACATCCATCACTACTTACAGATGTTTTATTAAATAGATCCAGAAAAAGATTCAATAATTAAAAATAGAAAAACGCCATAAAATGTACTGTACACTGTACACTAGTGAAAAAGAACAACGAAAGCTCTTTGACATATAAATTTCTGCATCATCTAGTTTTTTACAACATGCACATGTGAAAAATACCTACCTGCTTTTATTAGAGTCTTAAAAATGTTTATTTTACAATGTTCATTGTATTTTTCTGTAATTAATTTCCTAATAAACTTTCTATAATCTACTTAATGTCATTGTTTAACTTTATTTTGATTTAATTATCGACTTAAAAATGCCTAGGCATGATCAATGCATGCCTATTACGTTTGAAAATTGTAGGTTCTTACTAGTTTTAAGGCCTCCACTAAAATACGAGGTCACGCACGAGCCTCTTGTTTGCATAAATTAACATTGTCTAAAAGATGGTGTGCGACCGATTTTTGTGCGTAGAAGTAAGTACCTAGACTAGAACAATAATTATTCTAGCGAAAGTGCCCGCTGTTTGCCACTTTTCAACCAAGGCTTTCGTATCTGAACTACGGTATTGTATCAAAATAATTGATTAGATAAATGTGACATTCGAGGGGCTTTGCAGACGACGGGGCGGGCCGGGGCGGTCAATTTCACCGCGAACGATAGCGCAAAGGGAATCCTATACTACCAACGCACACGGAGGGCAAAAAGACCGCGTCGCACAGCGCCGCCAGTGCCCGCCGGACAATGGCGGCGCGGCGTATCCGTAGCTACGTAGTAGCGAGGGCAGTCGCGGGCAACGTAGCTACGGTACGGATATGCCGTGCGGACTTTTTGCCCTCCGTGTGCGTTGGTAGTATAGGATTCCCTTAGCGCTATCGTTCGCGGCGAAATTAAAAGCCCGGCCCGCCCCGCCGTCTGCAAAGGGCCTAAGGCCGTTTGTCCACCGCAACCGTCACCGAGAACGAGATTATTTCTGGCCGAGAGCACGTTGACGTGACAGCGCTCTTTTGTCTACCGCCACCGGGACGATCTCACGTTTAAACGTGTTTTGTATCGCCGCCACTTAGGCCCGTTACAATCCCGGGCCGAGTTCTAGCGGTAGCGCCGAGCTAGCGATATTTCGGCGGACGAGATGACGGCGCTCGGGTGACGGGCGTGCGGTGGACACACGGCCATAGTAAATGTACGTATCGCTAAATCGGCGCCGTCATCTCGTTGTCGTTGACGTCCCGGAGACGGTGGCGGTGGACAAACGGCCTTAAGGTGCAAGTCTGAGACGGGCCGCAGACTACGACCGCAGGCGACACTGCGGCTTGCAGCTGCATTCTGCCTGCGGGCGCTAATACAAGCGACACGCCGCGATGCTTTTTTCAAGTCCACACTGTGCTTTTTCATCTTCAATTTTCGTCTTTATCTTTCTATACAAATTTCTTTTTGCGCTTTTAATAATTGAATGATTAACGAATCCAACGCCATGTACAATTGTATGTCCTCACTGTGCCTTTTTTGTTCATCAAGGGCATGCGTCATAGCGCAGTCAACAGCGTACGTGAGGCATGCCAAACGTGACCATGCGTCCCGCTTTCGGGCTGTCCGTCCCGCTGTCCCCAATGAGAACAAAAATGTCCCGCTTTTACGAATAAACTTTTAAACCTACTTAATTACTAGCCTAAATTAATATATCACGAAAGACGGCAGCGCACCGTAGACACGGGTTGACAGTCAGGAACAAGCGCGAGCGAGCGACTGACATCCAAGAACGGGATAGACGATAAATGAAGCTGTATTGTATTACAAAATATATACTAAAGTAACTCTAATCTGGCTGTTATGTTTCATGCCTAAACCAGTGAACCGATTTGCTGTAGCAAAGTAGTTTTTTGTTGCGAAATTACTTATAAATATTATTTTTAGGGTAAGTTGATGTAAGAATTAAGATGCCAGTGGGGGTAAGAAACCACAATAAATGATTTTAAGTAAATTTTTAAACCATAATTTTTATTTTGTACTTAAATATGATATCTTACACCGACGTACCCTATAATATGTATTTATTTATATACAAAATTCTGTGGGCGTCCCGCTTTCACACGAAAAAAAAATGGTCACGTTAGCGTATGCCCTTGCCCTTATGCATGAGCGATGGCAGTTGGAAGCGAAGCGCGCGACGATACACGTTTTCCCGCGTCGCGTCGTTTGGTTTTCTTTCCACAAAGCGTTCAACAACGAGATGGTGTCTAGGTTTAAATAGGTTGGCATCATGTAACTGGGTTTAATGCTTTGTAATTATTGGTTCAATGCTTGTAAAATTCGAAAATATAATATCTTTTACTTCTTGTAGTTCACTCATAATCACGTTAGTAGATACTTCGAATAATATAACAACCTCGTAGGCTCAGATTATAAAACAAAAGGCAGATGGAGCATACTAAATACGCGAGTGTCGCCACCAAAGCGAATACAAATTCAAAAGCAAATACAAACCCGCGCTAGTGCTATACGCGACTTGTCCGAAGCAACACGTTACGACTGGTTCGTAATTTTAATACAAAATACCGTCTTGTGTTATTAAACACTGTAAAAGTTGTTCCCAAAAAGAATAAAAATAAGATGGAATATCCTTTCACAGATAACTATTAATTATTTGGCTTATATAATTTTTAATCAACATAATAACTTTACATGTGACTCGGAACACAAAACTTCAACAGTCATTCGCTTGTGTTGCCAGTATTTATTTAAATTAGTTAGCCGTTTTATTGGTAAAACTACATTTAGAAGGTCTAGGGGTTAGTGATGTAACAAAAGTTTGTTTTTTAATATCGCAAATGCGAATATTTTTTTATAAGTCTCGCTCGCACGGTTTTTTTCCCAAAAAACCTCAAGTCTTCTTAGAAAATACTTTTTATGTCAAGTTTTTAATAAAGTTGAAAATGCGAATACCTACTTGTCTCGTTCGCACCATTTTTTTTGGTTTAGCACCTCAAAAGGTAAAAACCTTGTAGACCTTGCTTTTAGCCTAAATTGACAAGTCTGTGTCAACCGGAAGTACCCTATAGGTTTTGGGTCGAAAACCCCTAATATGGTAGTTCCCGTTGACCTAGAATCACTAAATTTGGCAAAAAGCTAGGTCTTATAGAACAAATAAAGGAAAAAATATATATGGCCCCCCTCCTCTAATCTCCAAAGTCTGTGAAGAGCAAAATCTGAAATAATTTGTTACCTACAAATTTGTTCGGAACCCGAGATGGGCGAGTCCGATGGAATGTTCAGTATGTTAATCTAGATTAAAAACTACCTGTGTGCCAAATTTTATCCAAATCAGTATAGTCGTTTTTGCGTGAAAGAGAAATAAACATCCATACATACGTACTTCCATTCTCACAAACTGTCGGATATATGTGTAATAATTAGAAAAGTAGGATACTATTAAAATATTAAACAAAAACAATTAAACAATTAAACTAATACGCCCCATAATTTCTCGTCACGTCAGTCACCTTCTGTCTGAGCATCAACATGGATTTAAAAAAGGCCGTTCGGTTGAGACTAACTTGGCCGTCTTTGTGTCCGAGTTATCTCAGGAATTGGATCAGGGGCGCCAGGTCGATGCCGTGTATACCGACTTTAGCAGCGCTTTTGACAAAGTCAGTCATCCATTGTTATTAGTTAAGTTGGAACGGGTCGGTGTCTACGGATCTTTTTTAAAATGGTTTCAATCTTATCTCTGGAGAAGGCAGCTAGTGGTCTTCATTAACGGTTTCGAGTCTGATACGTTTCTTGCCGAGTCTGGGATACCACAGGGATCGCACCTGGGACCCATACTCTTCTCGATATTTATTAACGACATCACTTCTCATATTAAACATTGTAATTTTAAAATGTTCGCGGACGACCTTAAAATACGAGTATATAGATCAATAAATACTGCTACCGACGGCCATCTTATACAGAGCGATATTAACGGTATAAAAGTATGGTGTGATGAAAATAGAATGCATCTCAATGCTCAAAAATGTTTTTATATTAAATACACTCGTAAGAAATTACCTATTGATACTAAATACATGTTAAATGGAGCTACTCTTCAGGAGGTGAGTGAAATACGAGACTTAGGAGTAATTATTGATAGCCAGCTTTCTTTTAGGACCCATATTGACGTAACCGTAAAAAAGGCAGCACAGTTACTTGGCTTTATTAGGCGTAACACTAAAAGTTTTAGATCTCCTCTCACGAAAATTATACTCTACAATTCGATGGTACGCAGCTGTCTGGAGTACGGGAGCATAGCATGGAATCCTTTTTATGCAGTGCATTCTCAGCGCAAAGAAGGCGTCCAGCGTGCTTTTACTAGATCATTGGCTTTCTCCAGCCAAGGCATTTCCCACAGAAGTCCTTATGAAAGTCGTCTAAGTTATTTTAAAATGCATACCTTGCGAGACAGGCGAAAAATCCGCGATCTAACGTTTCTTCATAAAGTGATCCATGCATTTATTGACAGTCCATCTATTTTAAAAGAAATCTCTCTAAACGTTCCATACCACTATCCGAGGCACAGAATTTCTCGAATTCTAGGTTGGCGGCAAGCTGCTAGAACCAATTTGGCACTTAACTCCCCTACACAAAGATTATGTCGCACCTATAATGAATTTAACGTTTCCTTGAGTGATCTGGATGTATTTAATGATTCTTTATATGTTTTTAAAAACAAAATAGTAAAGTCTCTAACTAGAGACAAATAATACTAAGAATTTCATATAATTATGTTATTTGATTATATAGTTTTAGTGTCTAACCACTTTTTTGGCGAATGTTGTATACGCCTGTAAAAGGTGTTCATATCAGATCTATGTATGTATAATTTTTTTGTATTTTTAAGAATGTGTAATATGTTCACTGTTGGCGTATCTCTATAAATAAATAAATAAAATAAACAATGAATTGTGATATTTATACAGAACCTGCTTTATTTATTGTAATTTATTTAGTTATTAATAACCATTATTTTATCCATATACTACTTTAGTACTGTATGTTACAACAGAACGTTTAACTTTCCAATATTATAACAATTTGTTACAAAAATGAGGGAGTTAATTTTTCATTATCTGGTAACTGTACACGCACACAGATGCACGTGTACGTACAGTGCAGTGGCTCGTTGTCACGCACACATAACTATAAAGGTGGCGACACTCGCGAGTTCGGCGCACTCCATCTGCCTTTTGTTGTATAATCTGAGCTCGTAGGTATCCAAAACTTTTTCTTGGATCTATTTGTTCTGGAATTTCTAATGCCCAAGTAAGCCGCACATATTCCACCAAGTAAAATATTCTCAACACGCATGTTTCCAAAAGCTGACAGAAATTACGACTGAACTAAATGTCTATATTGGCATTGCGTTCGAATTATTGAAAGCGTTAAATAAAAGTTCAATAGAAAGATGAAAAGCACAAATGCTTGATAATTTCTTAAGGTTTTTTTTTAATAAAGTGAAACTAAATTAGAATATTTAAGTACCCACTAAAAAAATGTTTTAAGAATAATAATATTTTTTATCATATTAGTTAATAATAATTTTTTTAATATTACCTATTTAAATGTAAGACTATAAATAAATTAATAAAAAAGTCGATATTTTTATCGTGTGAACTCTGTGCGGTCGCCACACCCACTGGTACTGCAGTTTGCAGTCGCCGCACGCGTCATATTCCATTGCAAAGAGGCGTGAGACAGGGAGACGTTATATCTCCGAAACTGTTCACCGCTACATTGGAAGACGCCTTCAAGCTTCTGGAATGGCGAGGACTTGGCATCAATATTAACAGCGAATACATCACTCACCTTCGATTTGCCGACGATATTGAAGTCATGGCAGAATCCATGGAAGACCTCAGTACAATGCTCGAAGGCCTCCATCGAGTTTCCCAACGGGTAGGTCTTAAGATGAACATGGATAAGACGAAAATTATGTCTAATGCCCATGTTGTACCTACCCCAATATCAGTTGGGAACTCAGTTCTCGAAGTTGTCGACGAGTACATCTACCTGGGACAGACAGTCAAACTATGCAGGTCCAACTTCGAGAAAGAGGTCAATCGTCGAATCCAACTCGGCTGGGCAGCGTTCCGGAAACTTCGCGAAGTCTTCTCGTCAAAAGTACCTCAGTGCCTCAAGACAAGAGTCTTCGACCAATGTGTGTTACCAGTGATGACTTATGGCACGGAAACGTGGTCTCTTACTATGTGCCTCATAGATAAGCTCAAAGTCGCACAACGAGCTATGGAGAGGGCTATGCTCGGGGTTTCTCTACGTGATCGAATCAGAAATGAGGAGATCCGTAGAAGAACGAAAGTCACCGACATAGCTCAGAAGATTAGCCAGTTGAAGTGGCAGTGGGCAGGGCACATAGCACGCAAAACAAATGGCTGATGGGGCCGAAAGGTTCTGGAGTGGAGACCACGGACCGGCAAGCGCAGCGTAGGTAGCGGAACGACCTGATGAAGGTCGCAGGACGACGTTGGATGCAGGCCGCTTCCAACCGGTCCTTTTGGAAAATCATGGGGGAGACCTATGTTCAGCAGTGGACGTCCTACGGCTGAGATGATGATGATGACTTATTTTTAGTAAATTATAGAAGTTCTTATTCTATTCATGCTTAAGTCGTGCTCTCTAAACTGATGTAAAACTACCCTCATAGAATGATCATATTTAGGTATAATTATCAGTCTAAGTGTTACACGAATGTTGATTTAAGTATTAACATAAAAAGAGAACTACCATGGTTTAGAGAATTTTAGTTTAGTGTTCGCACAAGCGAATCAATACAACCGGCGTTCAGTCACATAATATAAAACATGCGAACCGCCGCGAGCAATGTGTTCTGTTTTTGGACATATTGCTGCGACACCGGCCCCGCCCCCTTTTCATATCTCCCTTTGTTTCTGTGATATGTGGTATTAATAGTTCGGTGCTTTACCAACCGCATTATTGCCACTAAAATGTTGCACAAGTTCGGTCAACCGAACTATAGTCCATGCCATTTAGATTGGCAATAAAGTGCATTGACCTTGAAGCCTCGCCACAAAACTTTAAAGGGCCATTTAAATGGAGAGAGTTTCTTGACTCGAAAATACGATTATCGATTTGAACATAAAAGAGTTGCTTCGTGTAAACATTCACGATTCTCGCCTTTCCCTTGGGCGATAATTGCCTCGGATAGAATATACTTAATCTGTCTCCGTGTAAACAGAACTACAAAGCGAGAATTGCATTTCGAGATTTTGTGCCAGTAGCCACCAAGAGTGCAGTGCGCAAAGGTGTTTTATTTTTTATCTGCTCTTACAATAGTTAGTTAAACTAACATAAAATACTTGACATATTTTAATATTGCTGTAATTTTCTTAGGTATTAAGTGTCTATCACTTAATAACTTTATTTTTAATGATTGTCTTTTCACTCATATATCGATCTTTACCTCTAAATATCTCGGTAACGTGACATTTTAGGGTACCATGTTGCTTGATTTTTTTATCCAGTCCTCTATTCATACATACCACTTTCATCGTGCGCCTCGATTTCGTAATAATACCAAAATGGGGCAGGTTGATATGCCAGCCCTTTATTGATCACACATTTCACAGATAAATTCGAAGAACTGAAACCTTATTGCGTGATTGTACTCCAGGGTCACTCTGAGCGTGCGCGGGCAGCGAGGGGCAGAGTGTGATTGATTGTCGCCGCATTGCTATGGTTACGCACGGTCCCTTGCCCCGCACTTCGATTGACACCCGAAAATGTGTTCTGCGCATAGTTTAACTTACGTGCCGCAATTTATACTTGAGTGAGAACCTTAATAAAAATGAATTCATTTTATAGCAGAACATATTTCGTCTGTTCCACTAAATTCAACTATAAGTCCAATTATTTCAACTTTGTGCTAATTCAAAATAATTATGTAATAGTTGAAATAAATGGACATTTTATGTCCAATAAGTTCAACGATACATTTTAATAATACCAGTCATTCCACGCTGCACTACTGGTAGTGCAGAAGGAACTACTTACTCTTGATACTACTACTTACTTTTACTCTTTGACTTCATTCGACTTGACAATAACACGGATATACTTTCGAAGTCGAAGAGTGATTTCAAAATCATAAATAATATCATCAACTGCCACTTTGACAGCTGTCACGGCTAAGACCCATATTTGTGTTATTTTCAAGACGAATGAAGTGTAATAGTGAAATCAAAATCACAAAATACGTTCTCAACTGTCACTTTGACAGCTGTCACAGCTTAGACCTATATCCGTGTCATTTTTAAGCCGAATGAAGTCTAAGAGTAAAATAAAAACCATAAAATACGTCATCAATTATCACTTTGACATCTGTCACAACTAAGACCTATATTTGAATTATTTTCAAGCCAAATGAAGTCCTAAAGTGAAATCAAAACCATTAAATACGTCATCAACTGTCACTTTGACAGATGTCACAGCTTAGACCCAAACCCGTGTTATGTATTAGCCGAATGAAGTCTAAGAGTAAAATTAAAGCCATAAATACGTCATCAATCACTTATACAGCTGTCACAATAAATATAAAGTTGAACTAATAGGATCAAAATTGTCCAGTAAGTTCTACTTTTATGAAAAATATCAAAGTTGAAATAGATGATGTTTTTTGACCAATAAGTTCAACCAGTTGAACCTAGTTGGACGTAGTGGAACAGACCACATATTTTGTTGTAAGCTGAATTGGGAGCCCTAAAAAGAATATATGCGATAAAATATCCAAAATCTTCCTTTAATGAAAAAACTAATACCTGTCTGCTATGCTTTATTAATAAAACGGCCGTTTGAAAGAAACTGTTTATTACAATATTCATATGCATGCCAACTACGTTTCTAAAATATTAGCAGATACGTAGGCTACGTTCCGGGAAGGACCGAAATCACTCGCGGCGCTCGCACACCCATTCCCTTAAAAGCCCACGGTCATCGTGAGCGAACTCGATACGTCATCGATGATGATCGATGACGTCACCGAAAACGCTCACAACGCTCGCAGATCGTAGGTGGGTTTTCGCGGTCGTTTACGAGCTGTCACTGTCAAGCATCAAATGTATAGGATTCTATCGATTTTTGACAGAAAAGTTGCCGCGCTTTTCGTGACCGCGTATCCGTTCCGCTTGGGTTGAACATTGCAAGCATTCATTCTAACCGGAACGCTAAACCGGGGCGCGACAGTTGTGAGCGTTGACGGCGCTTCCCGGAACGTAGCCGTAGTAGATTGATAGACAATAGATTTAGGTGCATATTCCACTCCATTTTGTGGCTTAAACTTGAGCTGAAAAAGAAAATAATATGTTTTAATTGAAAATTATAATGTCATCACACTAATATCATAAATGCGAAAGTTCGATAGTCCTATCTCGCACCACAACAGCTGCAAGGATTTGGATGAAATTTGTAAGGGGCAAGCATATATCTAAAGCATAATATGCTAGTACGAGTATTTATCTCGGAAAATAAAGTCTCGTGGAATAAACATAATAAGTGTTTTTACTGGTTCTATAAAACTATAATCATATTAAATAGGGTTACTTTGGAGGCTATTTGTTTCATGTACTAGTTCATTCTGCTTATACGGTTAACAACTTCGAGAACTGAGTTCCCATCTGATACTGGGCTAGGCACAATATGGATATTAGAATAATCTTTGTCTTTTCCATGTTCATCTTAAGGCCTACGTTGGGAAACTCGATTGTGGCCTTCGAGCATCGTGCAGAGGTCTTCCATCGATTGACATGACTACAATGTCGTCGACAAATCGAAGATGAGTGATGTACTCGCCGTTAATATCTATGCCGTGTTCTTTCCATTCCAGGAGCTTGAAGGCTTCTTTTAATGCAGCGGTGAACAGTTTCGGAGTTATAACGTCTCCCTGTATCACGCCTCTTTGTGCCTTACCTTCGAACTCTGCTCCTGTACTCGGACTGACATGTTGGCGTTATTGTACAAGCACTTCAACACGTCGATATACCGATAGTCAATGCGGCATCGCTGGAGAGACTCAAGCACTGCCCACGTCTCGATCGAATCGAAGGAACCTTGTGTTAAAGAGCTTCGCAAGGACTTCAAGAACTGGTGTTACACCGGTTTCAGAAGCTCTGGCGATACCGTCATCATCCAGCACCTTGTTGTTCTTAAGCCATCCTAATCTCGTACAGGCTGATGTCCGGGATATCTTCGGTATAATGTCAGGTCATCTTGGCTCTTGGGTCTTTGGCTGAGCTGCTAACAGGATAGCGACCGAGGTGTATAGCTCCATAAAACCTCTCGAACTCTCCTAACACTTCTTATTTGGTCGAAGCTACACTGTCTTCTCTGTTCAGATTCGTCAACTAGCTTCACTCAATAGACATGTTTCCTGTAAACATTTTGGAGCCTTTTTCCGCGATATCGTCTCTTTAATACGGTTAATATTAAAGAGCCGGATGTCGTGTCGCAAGGACTTCCATATTCGTCTATTGAGCAGCCTATATGCTTCAGCATCATCGAAGGCTGCAGTTTTAATGAGCTACGTTCAGCCATGAGGTTGAGGGTATGGTTGGAGAGTTTCTGTGGTCTATCTGTACGGTAGGGTTTAAAGGACTTGGAACCCACTGTATGAATAGTTTCTACTAACCTGTAGAAACTGTTCATACAGTTTCTACAGGTTGTTCTGAGTTTTGTTGTTGTTGTTATCTCGTCCACTAAAGCTATGTTCGACAATCAAAGCGATTGGACAGCTCAAGTTGAAAGCTCTCGGGGTCTTGAATATGGGCACGAGTAGATCGGAGCGTAGACTTTATCAGACAAAACCTCTCAAGTTTAAAACTAATATTCAATGTGTCTCTTACCATCCGGTGATCACTACCAGTTTTCTCCCTGTTAATCACGGGGACATCATTGAATATTTGTCTCTTGGTGGTCATAATGAAGTCAATCTAATTTCTCGTAGACCCAACGGGAGCTATCTCACAAGAAATTGATTTGATTGAAAGAGTCCCTCTTTCATCATAATGAGTCTCTTTCTACAGATAGTTGGCCAACCTCTGTTTTTACTGTTCCATTGCTCATAACCCCACTTTACCACATTGCGCCACCTTTAACTCAACATTGCATTCAAGCATCATCAGCACCATAAGCGGAAAAACTGTTTCTTTTTTTTAAGACTTTTAAAAAGGCTTTTGCGTATCTAATCTTTGTTTACTTTATTATAATTTAAGCAGCCGTTTGTTTTCCTTGTAAGAAAAAAATACAAGAAAAATAACAGCAAGGAAGTGTGTTTCAGACGTATGTATGGCACGCCTAATGTCCTCATACATATCCTCCACCTCATCATCCGGGTGCGACTTTGTCGGTGCGTATACTTGAATGTCCTTCAGCGAATACCTTTTGGATATTCTGAATATTAGGTATACAACCCTGTTGGAAATGCTATCAATTGCTACGTTGTTGTTGATAAGGGATTTGTGGACGAGAATCCCGACACCACCTTCGGACTCCCGGTAATAGAATAGGTAAGAGTAGGTTACCAGATTTTAGGGTATTCGTGTCCTCACCCACTCATCGATTTTCAGATAACCCCAAGACGTCCCAGTGTAACCTACTCATTTATTCTTCCAGCTCATTAATATTCTCGTCTGGCTTATTGTGCGTATGTTTTAGAAGAAGAAAATATATAAAACTCTGTCTCTCTGTTAACTTATCACGCCTAAAAGGCTTAACGGATCGTAATCAAACTTGGCAAGATTATAGAGTATATCCCAGGGAAGTACATATGATATTTTTCAACATCACCATCCATTACCACAGGAACCGAGGGACGCAGCTAGTTTTTCAATATAACTGATGGACTAGCGTTTTCTCATATGATGTTCAGTAATGATGCGGTTGAAGGTGGTATCACACTCAACTTAGAACGGCGCCTGGCTCTCAAGGACAGCTACCGGAACATACCGTAAGGTGCTACGTAACTGACGTCAGTCTTACGAGTGGTAGCTAGCAATGCAACCACTAAAAAGTACCCTAAAAAATGCTGTGGACTTCGTCACAATGTTGCTTTCACCGAATGCTGAAGCCAGTGCAGTCAATCAGCGAACGTCTGAATGAAGGCCGGCCGTTACTACCTGGGCTATCATCGCTTCAAAATGTTATCCTTTTAGAGTTTTACAATAGCTCACCTTTTGCAGTTGTCTCCTGGGGTTGAGGTTGACTGTCCCAAGCCTCGTTTCCCCAGTCATCTGCATCGGCATCGCCTTCACCTCCATCATCGGGAATGTCTATCACTTTTCCATCTGTAATAAAGTATAGTACACTGTTGGCGATTGTACTGATCACATAAGGTTACATGTTGAGGACTGTGCCAGAAAACTCATCATTTTAGCTACAAATTTACGTTTTTATTCTGTACTAGATGTTACCCGCAGTCGACTTCGCTCGCTTGGTTTACGGGAGACGAAGCCACAGAATTTATTGGACATATCTTTTTATGATTAACGTAAATCATAGTAAACTGCAAGAAAACAAGAGCTATCCATATGCTGGAATATATAAATGTATGGGAAAATTATTGAATACAGATCTTTAAAATCCTTAGAACGCTATTTAAAGCGTATTGCCAGGGTATGTACACGGGTAATCTATGGTTCAACCATGCCAAAAGCTCGTTAGACGGACTTCGTGTCCAATACAACAATGTATTTAGGATGCTGTTGGGACTTCCCCGGTTCTGCAGTGCCTCGGAAATGTTCACACAGTATTAAACTGATGGCTTTCATGCCATCATTCGTAAAACATCGAGGTTCAGAATCGGGGTAGGTAACAACCCTATTCTACAATTGATGACAGAAAGCTTATCTTCGCCTTACATCAAACATTTTGTTAAATTGATGGTCAAATAATATACATAGAGACATAAAGCATATATGGCGTACTTACTGATGTTTGTTATTTGACTATCAATATATTTTTGAATGTAGGTACATTGTTTTTTACTAACATTATATTTTAAGTACCTACACAAAGTTACTAAAACATGGATCTACGTTATCTGAAAAAAATTATCAAAAAAGAACAGATCACTTTTTAATAGGGGCACAGCCATCGACATAAACCCTTATTTACGATATCGTCGGCCTAACTCGTTACCTGCTAAGTCAATTTTTGAACTAAATTGACTTTTCATACAGAGTTCAGACTATTAAACCTACCGAAGTAAAGGAGTAAGGTCGAAAAACTGCTTCCTAACCAACAGCCAGTCTCTGCCAGACAACGAAAACCTGCTGAATTCTGTCAGAGCCTCAGTCTTGCACTAACAATGTTTGCCAACCCACGTGCATGTCGCGTCGCGGTAAATTTTGTCGACTTTTAGTCGATTAAGTATTTAAGCACGAAAACAACTAATTCTATAGAAAGTAAGTTTATTTTGCTTTATCTGTAAGTTTTTTTTATTGTTGGTTCACAGAACTGGATGTACACAAAAAAACAACACAAATAATATTTAGATCTTACAAAACATGTACAGGTCACGTCCTTCTTGCTGTGAACACAGCATGCTTACAAGTGTTGTGTACTAAAATATATCTCATTTTATGTTACTATTTTTTAAGAACAGATAATAGGAGTCTCTTAAAAGAAGAGACTGATGGGTTAAATATGTCTACATCATGACAAATGTCATTATAAGAACGACAAATACGATACAATGATGCATGGTGACCATAGTTCGTACGTGAGTGTGGACGGCTGAATGTTTTTCGATTAATGAGACGGCTAACGGGGCGCGGGATATCAAATTAAATTTTCTCAAGCAATGAGGGACTGTATATGTAGCCATGGACAAGCTTGTGAAAAAATACAAGGCAGATTAAGTTATATAGATATAAGCTATAATATTAGCGTTAACGAATGGGTCACAACTATCATGACCATACGGCCACGAAATCGAAACTCCGGGTAGATAACAAAGAGAGACATAACCTTTGTTTATCATCTAAAAGTAAATTATCAAAGTGTGTCGAAAAATGTGCTTGAACACTTTAGATTTAGGAATTTTCAGCACGGCATCCTAGTAGACTGAGACGTTTAACACCATCATCAGGGTATATTTCGGAGCAACAACAGTCGCTTATTCAATTTCTGGAGTATTTCCCTGTAATATAATCCCATAATTATTGTCAAGCTCCCAGAATCCCAGAATGGAATTCTAAACAAAGCCTTTACCAATTTTACGTCGATGATTAATGCAAAGAATGAAACGTAAAAGCCCTTTCCATAAGTTCGCTTTCGAACATGTTTGAGAGGAAATATTAAGTTCGTTTTAAACCGAACAAGACCAATGTGAAAAATGTGCCTGTTATAAAGTAAGAACAGTCACAGAAGAAGAATACAATAAGAAAAGTAAAGAAGCAAGAAAAGAAAAAGAAGCGGATCACAAGGCAGAAAACTACGTTTTTACAGACAATATTAATGGCACCTAAATTTAATGCCAGTACACATTTTAAAACAAAGCTGCAAGTTGACAGCCTTTGTTCTTTTTATATAAAAATAAAAATTGTTTCTGTTTTATATGAAACAAAGTAGAAGGTGGACTTAATGCCGAAGAATTTGCTTCCATTCGGGTTGACTTTTTGGAAAAAATAATAATACGTGAAATTAATACTGACGATAAAAATAAACCAATTATAATTTATAATGACGGTTGCACATACCAAAATAGGAATTGTGGAGGAGGAATCCAACACTCTTTTGAATATTGTAATGAGGCACACGAATATAACGATAGAACAAAAATGGATGCAGATTCAATGCATTCTATAATAGAATGTCACCTAAGGAATAAAGTCATAAATGTACCAGCTGAATACATATCAAACTAAAATTACTTCAAAAAATTGTACATAATGCATTTTTTAAAAGAATTCATCCAGGAAAATCCAAAACAGATCTGAAGGTGACTGACATTTGTGCACTACTTTATAAGCATGGAATCAATTCTTTAAAAAAAAATACTATATGAATAAATAGCAAAGTTTGCTACAAAAGGAGATCTTGCAATGTACTCCTTGCGATATTACTGAAGTCGCACAGTTGCACCTGAACAGACGCAAAATCACTGAACGAAAACTTGAAGACTTGCAGCAAATAAAAAACCCTTCACATTGACTATCATAAGTTTTATGATGATTTACCTCATGATTAGAAATTAAGTTGGATCAAAGTAAGTGCCAAAATTTCAGATAGGCTTTAATTTACTTTGGTTCTTGTTTTTTTTGTTTTTTTTTGTTTATAGTGTTTTTGTCCCTAACTATTATTTATTGCTTTAAATTAAGTGATAACATAAATAATGGATGCCATTAATATAAATAAAATGTTAAACTAAACGTGTAAGTAGGTACAAGTAATAATGTTCGTTTACTAGCTATTACAGATTGTTTATCAGATGTAGTACTTCCTATTAAAGAAGTTTAGTTTTTGCTAATAAATATTAATTGAATAAGTGATTAAATTAGTTTCATTGTAAATTTATCATATTTTTATTTTCAGTTACTTAAATATATAAAAGCTGCTAAATCCTCAATCAAATTCTTTTTTTTAACAAAGATGCTAATTTATTATTTTACTATTTTTTCTGAGATGTGCAATATATAGTACTGTGTATACTATTAAAATATCAAGGAAAGATATATATACCAATAGGATTTTTAGAATTGTAGTTTATAAAGTGGTATAGATATTATTCAGTTTTATCCTTGCCCTGTAAACTAGGCAAGGACGGACTTAGCTGGTTAACGAGTTAGGCCGACGATATTGTTTTTTAAGAGCACCTGCAGGTCTGTAGGTGCTAAGGAATTTAGATCTAGAATAACACTTCTTATAATAATGTCATAA
Organism: Selenia dentaria; assembly: GCA_917880725.1. Classification (NCBI taxonomy): domain Eukaryota; kingdom Metazoa; phylum Arthropoda; class Insecta; order Lepidoptera; family Geometridae; genus Selenia; species Selenia dentaria. The sequence goes on from OU862879.1 coordinate 24,474,602, forward strand.
AATAATAATAATACTTGCAGAGCGCATTGACGCCCTACGAACTCCAAGAATAGGCATCTCTAATCGGATAATATTTTTTGATGAATGAGAATGTATGAAAAAATTATAAGCTATTTAAATTTTGATACTTTGATTTGCACAGTGAATCTCGACTAGGCACGCCTTTCAGTATAACTAAAACTTTGGTTTTAGTTATACTGAAAGGCGTATAGTGTCGACGAATATCAATTATAAAGCTTTGAAAAGCATTTCAGGATTTCCAAAGTGGGTATCTTGTGCATATTTAATTCACTAACAATTATTATGGTATGCATAAACATCTATCTTTATTAACTCTTGACTGAACATAGTATAACTACTCGTAGCTACTTACTCTAATCTGTATAAACTACAAAATGTCGTTCTATATTAACTAATCAAGGAGAACCCTGAGTGAACTCGCTCGCTGATCTAGCTAATTCGATACTTGATGCAAATAAATATTTAAATTATTACCTAAATAACTTGAGGAACGGCAAATGTAAAAACTTACGAGTCCACTTATAAATAAAAATGTTTCATCGAAGTCTTTCTCACACCGCCATCTGTTGAAATTATATCAAACTAACTATAATTTCAAAAACCACAAACTATAACATAATCAGCGTACATAGATTATTATTTATTTACGCTGATTAAAGTAATATGTAATCTGTGTCTCTATGGGAACTATCACCTAATCGCTCCTAAAAGTCTTCCTCATTGTATTTTTTCTTTAGGTCTTCTTTTCTGGTATACCGATTTCGAAAAACAAAAACCTAAAGCTCCGCAGGACCCCAGTGAATATGTCGTATCAACGGTATTGACATATATTCAGTAGTTTTTTTTTACGATGAGAGCAAACAGGCAGACAAGAAATTTACAAAAATATTTTAGTTTTTAACACCTTATCTCAAATGTACAGACACTACCTTATTTACACTTTTATTATATGTATAATAAAAGTGTAAACAAGGTAATAGTATAAATTAGCTGGTGCCTGCTGCTTCGGTCGGTTGGTCGACGAGATTCGAAGCCGCACATTTTTTTTTAAATATTAATGATCTAAAAGTAGCCTAAGATATTCCATAAAACATCAGTTTTTCTTGCCAGTGAAAGTCCAGCCAACCAGAAGATTATCCGAAACTGAAGTACGATCGATCGATAATTTTCCCGATTTTGTTGTTAAAGTCGCGGTTCGCGGCACGTAAGTTGAACTAATATGACGGTCTTCTGCGCAGGTACACACATTGAAAAATGTGATAGACGAATACTTACTCTGCGATGGTTAAAAATGAAACGCAAGTTAAACCAAATATCAAATTTTTAAAAAAACTCGTTTTAAAGGTGAAGTTGGAAGCCGGCTTCATGAAGCCGCGGCAAACGACGTGTTGCATCGGCACTACTGGTTTCTATGTATTTCTATGAAACACCATTCGTAGTTAGCGACACGAAGCTAGCGTCACGTCGTCGAGCGGCAGATTAGACTGTCGCCCGACCGCAGATCCGTAGTGCCGCTCGCGAGTACCACTCTACGTATTAAAACAAGTGAAAAGCTTTAAAAGAAAACCTTTCGTATCGCTTTTCAAAGGGTTGATGCCATCTGCAGTCGGGTTCGAAATCATGACTGCAGCGACATGGCGCGACGACGTGTCGCAGCGACATGAAGCGACGACACGTCGTCTGCGGCTGCGACGTGTAGCCGGCTACCAACTTGCACCTTTACTTTTAAATCATTGTATTGTTCGAACAAAGTGTTGTGGGTAGTAATCGTTAGGTTTATTAAATAGAACAATTATAGGAATACTAATCTAAATCACTATTATTCATGGGCGTAACATCCTCTACATAATTTTATTTAGAACTTGGGCAAAGAGTTGCGATTTCATCTTCTGTGTCAGTTGAAGAATCCAATTCAGAATCACTGCTATCAGAATCTCCGACTGGGTTATAAATTCTTCCGTCATATTATCGATGACGTGGTCACCTTTGACGTAAGCTTCTTCGATTGTATTGACGCTATAGTATAATCATATATGTTATTTTCTCTTAAAAAATAATTAAATATGTCAAAAACAATTCCACTCGCCTGTCTCCTTAAAGTTAGTTGTGGCCTTGTATATTTCTTGAAATTAAATTTAATGATCACACATTGAAACCTTTTTGCGCGATTGTACTCCAGGGTAACGCTGAGCGTGCTCGGGCAGCGAGGGGCGGAGTGTGATTGCACGTCGCCACGTTACTATGCTTACGCACGGCGCCTCGCCGCGCACCGTATACCTCACTTCGATCGAGACCCGAAAATGTGTTCCGCGCATATTTCAACTTACGTGCCGCGATCTATATATACTTTAAACGAAATTTGTCAACCAATTATTCTTGTATAGATATTGTCAGAACTATGTATACTACGGATCTAGTCAACATCAGGAGGCCAACTACCTAAAACGAACTACGAAGCTTCTTTTGACGGATTTCGCGATTTATAATGTGAAAGTGTAAAAGCACAAATACAGTCAAGGGTGATGAAATGTAATGACAGGTTAAAGTGATTAAGATTAGTGTTTAATGTTAAACTGATGATTACATATATGAAATCGTAACCTCATGTGTAATTTGTAAAAATAAATTATGTGTGTGCATAAATCGTCTTTAATATTATTCTTAGAAATTGAATATTTTACTCATAATAAAAACATTTACAGAACATAATATACAAATAATAGCATATCAAAGTGTTATAAAATATTTACAAGCTCAAACTATACCAAATTTCTACATTCTTATCTATACTTATGAGTAAATGCTTTGTTCATATGGTTGATCTACCATATGCACAAATCATTTTTCATACCACCTGCTCGAAAATGTCCAATTACATATCACGCAATCTCTACGTAAAGCAAGGCATTACATACGCGGGGCTGTAAAGTTGTATGAAACTCCCTGGGGAGTAAAGTGATTTGGATTTGGAACGTTAGTTGTAGGAAAACTCTTAGTACGGAGACAGCATACAGAAAAAAAGAAAAAAGAAAAAAGACGGGATTGTACTATTAGTAGGTGCGTTCCAATTGGGTTTCTATGGGTGAAAATGTTGTTTATGGCTCTTTCTTCAGCGTTCGAAAAGCTAAAAAAAGAGTTGTTTTTGCCACCAAAATGTCGCTTTACGAACGCTTTAACAAAAGAGTAACGCCACCAATGCCCTCATTGCTAAACGAACCTAAGAAGTGTGATTGTTGCTATGGGTTACGCACGGTCCGCTCTGCGCATTCAAGGTCATAGTAATTGGAGTTACGTGTTGCGATCGGTGTTAGGTATTATATTCATCTATGTTCTGGTGTTTGGTGTTATTCAACTTTCTTAAAATATTATTATTTTCAACGTGGTGCATGTAACTGTACCGAAATATCGGGTGCTCCAAAACCAACTAAATCGTAAGTACTAATTATAACTTAGTTAACAACCGCAAAAGTCTAAAACAGTGTTTTCCATAAAATGTTCCTTCCAAATATATTGTCTCTGTCCCTCTATAACGGGACAAATGTGTCCAATTTGCATATTAACTATCAATGTGTTTTACTTTTAACGAAATAACTGCTACTTTAAAGCTCTGAGTTTTTATTGTCTCGCAGTAGGTATGAAAAGTAGATTACGCACCTCGAGGATAAAGCCTGTCTTCGTCTTGGGCGGCTTTAACCCCTCGCTTCACTCAGGACTCTACATAACTCCCTCGCTTCGCTCAGGAATTAAATCTTAATCCCCTCGCTGCGCTCAGGGATTAACCCAAGACACCCTGTTACACTCAAGGTTCAATATACCGCCCATGACGTAAGACACTGCTTTACTCCCTTGTTGCATAATCTACTATTACTATTATAAGTAAATACTAATAATAAAACCCACTTCCTACACAAATACAAAAATCCCCATGTAAAAACCTGTCATTACATTTCATCCGGTTTGACTGTCTTTGTGTTCTTTCAGTTTCATAGTCGGAAATCATGTTTCTACTTAGGTATATTATTACATTTAATTGGTGGCAGATGACAGAAGTGGAGTTTTCCAAGCATCTTTGACTTCTATATGATGTCGGACTCTTATAATATGCTTTTTAAACGTTTTTTTACAGTCAACTTGATTTTTCCTTCGGTAAGCTCAGTTATGTGCTTTGGGGTTTTATTGTAAAAACGCACACAATTTCCTAGGAACGACTATTAGTTTTACCTAGTTAACTAGGTACAGCTATTCTATTCGTATTACTAGTATTAAAAGGATAAGTAACTATTTAACTTATATTTATGTAAATTTTTACAAACATACATTATATTTGCAAATACATATAAGGAAGGCAAAGTTAATATATTGGTTTCTTTAAATAAATCTCTCACTGATTCAAGGGGACCCATTTCGTATATAGCTCGAAAAGCACGTTTTGTAGGATAAAGATGGTCTCTATAATCAGCCGCTGAACCCTATAAGCAATAGCCTGTTTTACATTACACTGTGGAAAAATGCAATATATACTAACCGCGCCGATCACAAAAAACGCCAATAGCATCATTTAAGCTCTCCCAAGCCTATTATTAGCCTTATTATGTTCCATATATATGTGTTGACCTATTTAAGTACAATTTTATTACTAAAAATAATATTAACAAAGATTTACGCATATATCTACACAAAATGATACATTTACAAATCACACATTATGGTTTTAAGTTTTTATATAAAATTTTAACACCTGTCATTACATTTCATCACGCCTGACTGTATTTGTGCTTTTTACTTTCACAGTAGAAAACACGAAATCCGTCAAACGAAACTTTGTAGTTCGTTTGTGGGAGTAGGCCTCCTGAGTATGAAGCTAAAACGTCTAATCCATAATCAAATATTATAAGTAGATTTGAAAAGTGTGTTTGCCCTTATTTTTCTTTAACTGGGCCCATAGATAACCTGTAGCTGGAAATAGGCTAAGCGTAATGCGAATGCGTAACAGTATTAGAAGTGCGTTTATCGTGTGAGTCCTTTCAAGCCTAAACAACTGAACCAGGTAATATACACAGCAGCATACACATTATGGTCTGTACCACGGAAAAGGACATTTTTGTGGGATAGTCACTACGCCGCAGGATGAGGGCTGGTGTAATATTTAATATAAAAACCTGTTATGAAAGTGATAAAGGTGTGTAAACAAACAACAAAACAAGTTTTCCTTGTATCTTATATTACTTTTCCCTACTTAAAAAATATTATACTAAATATTGATAAAATTTGCAAAAACTGGATTGTTACGATAATATATTATGTTAGCTACGTTTACAATAAATTACATTAGAAGATTTGCGCCTACAGGTGGCTGAACCTATTTCACTTACAAATAACGTCAACTAGACGCACGTTTTAAAATAAAATAATCGAGTCAAAACCGGACCAGTCATTTTGGAGCTACCAAACACGCATAACGGAGTCTAAATTTTATTATAAGAACCGAATTTTACATAGGGAGTTCAAAAATATCAACGCTTCACTAATCAGCCCAACAGAACACGGGCCTGCCTCTGAATGAGGAGTATGGGTAATTTTCCAGCACGCAAGCCCAGTGCTGTTTACAGGCGAAAACTTTCACTTATATGTAATTATGTAGATTAATATTATGTTCCATAAAATATGTGTAGTGAATACTGAAGTACTCACCATCAAGCTTGGGTTTGGAGTCACCCATAACTACGTCTTCGTCTTGGAGCTGGTCTTCTTCCTCTTCATATCCCTCTTCCTCTGGCTCATTTTTAGCTGAAAAGAATAATAAATCGGCTTTACACATTTCCACCATCTTAGATCTTGTTTTTCGTTATTTGCGAAAATTGCCTTATGTGAGTAAGGCGAGATGTACATGTATATATTTAAGGCTATGGTTCTGAAAATGTATAGGTACGAGTATCATAGGCCATTATCACGGCCTCGGCTAAATAGGCAAAAGCATTATTAGAACATTGCAAACCCCTATGATGCCATCAACAAACTTGCCGAGTAGCTTAGTGCGGTCGATGCAAATGTCAATAAATTATCATTGAAGTTATATGCCCAATTTAAAAATAGCACAAAATTTTACAACAAAGGTATTGGCTACCGCTCCACTATACCTGCTAAAGGATCGGCAGGGTAATCACGTACATCAGTTATAATCAAATGTTTGATCTCGAAAATGGCAGCACTATGTCAGTTTTGACAACTCCAGTAAGAAAAAAATCTTAATAAGTTGATGACTGGAGCTGACAAAAGTGACATACAGCCACAATTTTTTTTATTTCACTCGACATTGGTTTGCGATTGAAATACATAATAGGCCTGCGAGTAAAAACCTACAATTGCCATTGCATACCGAGTATGAGTAAAATATATTAATTGTTGAATATTAAAATATAAATTATTTTACTCACTGCCACTGTCACCCTTCATCATTGTCAGAATATGATGCTTTTCCTTGGCGAGGTGTTTCTTCCCGTTCATATGCATCGTCATTTGGTCGGAGCATGTCACAGTAGTCTGGAATACAACAATACAGTTTTCAATATCTATACATAATAATTAAACTGTAACGGAGCCAAATCTGTACATTATCCCAGGGTTCCTTTATATCCAGAAATGGATCGTTTTGCTTACGACTCGTTACTTTTTGACAGTTCGTTAAAAATCTACTATTATAATTCGGAACATTTAGTCAAAAGGTATGTAATATCTATCACATTATAAACTATTGGGTTGAATGATACAATGATGTATGCCATAACTAGGTTATATGGGCATTTTTAATAAAACTTGTACTTTTACTTACTTACTTTACTGTTTTAAAGGGTTATAATTTAATATAAAAACATATTTCTATCGGCCTCGGCATATAATCTTAATAATTTTAAATAAATAACTTCAGGAACATACCCAATATTTCTTACTTTGATAAATGCTTATTTAAATAATTCCTTTTTCTAATAAGTTCGTATTGAATATTATTTTTTTCAAATAAAAGTATATAGTTCCTTGTATTTTACAGAAATAGTTCTAAAATAACGCAAAATGCATCAAAATGTTAGCTCACACAATATCACTTATGGTGGAAATCTCCATTCTGAAACCACATTATTTAGAAAAACACAAAAAGCTACCACTTCCGAAAACAAAAAAACAAGGTGTGATTTTATAATTGATGATTCCATACCAGTACCAATGATCTAAAACCATAAAGAACTCATCAGGATCTCAAAGATCAAAGACTCTAATTTTCTTTACTTTAAGCATTTTGATTGCGAATTTATGAAGATATTACTTGATAATTCAGCATGAGAAACATTCCGAACCCTTCTTTCCGAAACCAAAGTGATGGTACGTACTTAGAAGTGTAAAAAAAATGTTTAGGAATGGAAATAAAAGTAGACTGTACACTAGATAAACGCTCGTATTGTAAAAATAATGTGTAATATATATTTCTTTGTAATAATTCATAATTATGGAAGTTTTAAATATAGTATTGTTTATTCAAAATGTAAAGTATCCGTTACAATTCCCTTCCGTTACCAAGGTAATCTATTACGTGACTGTCCCGTGACGAATATAAATGTACGCATTGAAATATTAAAATATGAATAACTTCAGGATTAATGAGTAATGTTGTGTTGAATATATATATTTATTTTATTAGTACTCTGTGTGCAAGGATCTCTTAAAAGCACATCAATATTAAATTAGGAAAGAAAAGTATTATATAAGAATATATTAGTAATTCTTTCCAACGAGTAACGGAACTGATTACAATGGCTAACTAAAACGTTAAAAGTTTAATATTTATAAATACTTTCACTTTAACTTGATATTTTGTGTTCATATTTACGTTTTAAAATACATATTTAAAATATTACCCTGTTTTTCCTTTTATTATTATCACATTTATGGAGGATCGCAATAATCTATCTACCCACGGTTTTCCTTACTACCGATAGAAATTTGACATAACGTCCATACAAATAGTGTCAAATATCTATCTCTAGTAAGGTAAAGCGGCGATAGCTAGATTATTGGGACCGGCCGTTAGTTGGTAACGGAGTGGAGCATCAAACAACCTGATTTATTGAAAAAAAAACCATTTACCAATTACGGTCTTTAAATGTACTATATATAATATACTATATATAACACTAATTTTCTATAAATTGAAATGATTAACTATAGAACAACAACAACACCAAAAACTCTGCCATATTGTAACAAAAATAAATTGACGGCAAATTTTAAACCAGTACAAGTTTAAAGAAAACGGCCCATATACGTTCACACACTCATACCGGTGCACAAGGATTCCCTGTGTCGGGGGAGGCATGGACACACACAGGCAAAAACATACTACAACATCCAAGACCCTTGAACAAACATTTGTGCCATTCAACACACCAATATTCGCCGGCCAGGGATCGAAACTGGAATACCGCGGTTAGCAGGCTACGTCACTATTACTTAGCTAACGGGGTGTTATAATAATATATTTTATCTACCCTCATATATTTTACGATATATCGTAAAATTCGAATTATGAACTTCAAAACGAGTTTATATTGACATACTTTTAAACATAATACGGAAGTTCTAAAATATAATCATATTATTATAAAATGTATTCTCTAAAAATAAAAAATAAAACATTGTTTTACCCAATACGGTTTAAGAAATGCATACATGTAAATGTAAGTCGCATTAAATAACTCGCTTCTGATAATATTGCTTCATCAAACACAAATATGATGTAGGTAGTTGGACGGATCAATTCATTGTATATGTATGTATATTCAAATCAGAGGCAATATTTTTTTTTACTATAAGTGCATACAAATACCTTGCAAATATTACAGTAAAGTTCAGGTGAAATAATCTTAGCATTTTGGGCTTGGGGAGTTTCCGTCGCTTCAGTTTTCACTTTCTCATTTTCAACGGGTTTGAGGCATCGCTTCTCACGACGTATAAGTTGCTCCCTGCAAAATTAATCTTATAAGTAGTAAATAGTAGTAATATAAATAGAAAAAAAAGCGTTTTTTAATCTAAATTACCCGAACTATTATGATAAAATTAGATTATGGCAAAATAAAAAAAAGAAAATGGCACTACTTTTTCGACCCTGTCACCGTTGATAAAGTTTCGGAAAGTTTTGACATCTGAATGGTTAATGGTGGACCTTCACATGGCTATTTGTGCTCGCTATTGGGTGTTCGTTGTATTTGGTAAAATAAATTATGACGTTTATGCAAACATGCAAATATAGGCAAATACAACCATCCACACTTGGCAGACAAATAAGAAATCAATTGACGGTTTGTTTTGCGTATTTGCCTATTCGATCTCTTTGATGTGCCCTTGAAAACCGACAAGCGCACGGTAACGTCTATTTGGTTCTTTTCTCCTCTTTATTCATCAAATAAGCAAATAATGCAAACTCTTTGTCAAATAAACTGTCCACACTTGTACAAATACAAATAGCCATGTAAAGTGCCATCATTAAACGTAATGTCCAAGCCGGAAGTGCGATATTGCATGGAAGATTTACGTTCTACCGATACGTCCCTAGCACAACGCAATATGAAATCAATTATAAAACAGGACTATCAATATAATATTTTTTTTAAATTAACTTTCGATATATAGGTACACCTTGATACAAAAACACAGCACAGTAACTATTTTAAATTCGAAAATGATTGACAATATTGAATTTTGATGGGCAAACTGTTCACGGAAAGCCAAAAATGGATAATGTCCTTTTACTAAGAACCCATAACATAACTTAAAAATATACTTACAGGCGACGTTCCATTCCATTCTGGAGGAGCAAAGGGTTTTTAGGCTTCTTGCGCCCATCAACAATCCTAAGTAAAAGGGGATTTCATTAGTCAACAAAAAAAAAAGAAATATTAGTAAATGAAAATATAAATATATAAGACAATGTGATTCAGCTTCAATAGGCCTATAAAAAGTCTGAGATAACTATTATACAAACTGAGTTGATATGGTTACACAATCCATAAGATATAAACCTATTACTGCCAATGCCTACAATGTATGCAAATGTTTATAATATAGGTAGTATATTTAAAACCTACCTACTGAATTTGACGCAGACATTACTGAGTTGAAGTGTACTGTTATTTATTCTGTGTCATAGGCGCACAGTAACAAATAGCAACAAGTGGCGCGGCGCGGCCGGCAGCTGCTGATAACTTACAATCACTTTATATGTTTTTATACAATTAGTTTGCGTTACAAGTAATACTAAAATCTGTTCCTTAACCTTACATAACCAACCAATATATAATCATTATAAACACACATGATTCAGTAAAAAGTTGAGGGTAGTCTTAGCGTCTCTTTGTAAAGCCAAAATAACAGCTACTTACTAAACTGTATGTGTCTATTTGTTCCGGCTAATATCTAAAACGGCTGAATGTATTTTAACGGGACTTTCATTATTTTTGAAACATCGTACCCCTGAAGGCCACGCAAGCGAAGCCGTGGTCGGGTCAGCTAGTCATTAATATATCTCACATTTTTTGTAAGCGGGCTAGGATGCGAATGAGAGAATATAACTTTGTTACTATTTCACGTCGGTTTGGCGTGTTCCTTTGCATGTTGTTCAGGGTATATTTAAATAAATTATTATTAAAATATTATACATTTATATATATTAATATATTTAAATAAAATTTACGTTTAGCAGGTAAGAGAGTATTTCGACATTACTTGCAGCGCTACTACAGCAGAGTTGGTAAAGCTACTAGAAATATGTTTTATTATTCATAACTTGCTACTTTTAAATCGATCACTAATGCTGCTTAATTAATTAAGAGTCAAAAGTTCACTTACCCACGATGCGGTTTCCCAGCGTAATGCGCATCGCCATGGGCCGTAGAGGTGATTGGAATGTCACACAGCTCACAATACAAATTACGAGCCTTAAAAGGCATCTGAAAATGTCAATACAATATTTAACATCCATCAATGTCATAATAATTAAGAATAATATAATATTAAATATTAACCATAAATATACATACAAGTACATTTGTTCTCATCGTCTAATTTGCACATAGATACCCTAATACTAAGCTGTATATGTATGTAGTAACAGTGGAAACTTGTTTCCGAAACTAGATTAATTCTGAATTTTCAGAAACAGCGAGGATTTCTCCAAATTTGGACGCAAGTACAGCGTTTAAATAATATGTGCTTGTACTACGTAATATATATAGTATAATTCAAAGTAGGTAAAGTTTAACAGTAAAGAAGTAACATAATTAATTTGTTTACATTCATTATAATCATGAATCAAAGAATTATATATAGATAACTCTTGCACATTGAATCGCATAATATTTTTTCTTTATTGCTTAGTATGGATAAAATACCTAATTAAATGCAACAATTCATAATATCAACAATCAAATGGTTGTAAAGTCAATCTTGATTCAATTATTATACTTTATTCACCGATTCGAGATAATAAACTAGTATAATGTTCTCTTAAAAAATATTCAAATTAAATAATTATTATTTTTTGGGTGGTTTAGAAATAAAAAAATCATCATCAATATCATCCATCACCACGTAGATGGAACCGCGGGGCGCAACTACTTTAAAAATACAAAACATTTTACATTCGATGCTATTCATAGCGATTCACTTGTTCAAAAAAACTAAACTACCGAACTAAACATTTATTTAGTCCAATGAACTAGGAAATTATTTGTACGGACACCCTGACAATAATTCCTCTGTCGCTGAAACTTTGCGTTCAAAGATTACGATTAAAATATTATACAAAAAAAATTACGTTAAAGTTAGGTGTATGTGCACCTAAACATGACAATGGCTTCTAGCTCCCAGTGGAAAATTCATCTGTCTGAAATTCTTTTGGTATATGTTAGTTTATATGAATATGTATAGGTATGCAACGGAATCCAGGAATATTTTCATGTCAAAGAGGCAGAAACTTAAAGATACCTATTTGGCATCAAAACTTGTTCAGGAAAACTCCTTCAAATTTGATCTTTTTATTCTTTTTTTTTTAATCTATATATTTAGCTTTTCACAATTATCAAAAAAAAAACATTCCTATCACGCCAATAAACTTTTTTTTTAAATAGTCTTTTTGGGATAATATGTTAATCGTAATCTATAAATATTACTTTATCATACTGCAAAGTTTTAGCGACAAAGGAATTATTGCAAAGTCCATCCCCTCAATGATTGGACTAATAATGGTGGTCCTTATTCTGTTGACGCTAAAATCCAAAATCATTCAACACTTTGAAAGACACTTCTAAAAATAGGATTATTCTATTAGATTTTAGGTTAGTTTAGCGAGCACCAAGTTACGTGACGACTAAACTGGCTAAAATATGCCCACAATTGAAGAGAAATATCTAATTTTAGTGCTGTCCATCCAAAAGTGTTATAATAATAAAATTTTAACCGAAACAAAGTAAGTACTGCCATAATTTAGAGATTTTTAGCTAAATGCTTACATTACAGTATCGACACCTTTGTGTAAAAACTTTGCACTAAAAGAACTTAGACAAACCGTTTCCAGGAAGGTTGCATTAACAGTTTAGCATAGCTATGTGGCGCCACTGTTCATCTATGGGTTGGGTTTATTATATGGCAACTCCGTTCACATGGTCAGAGTATTCCAAGTGCGAATTTGATTAAACCATTCGCGTCCCACGACGTAAATATACGTTTCATTCATAAATCTTTTGTTTTAATAATACGGTATAGGAAGGATTATTAGTGTCAAAGATTTTTAAATTGTTAACTATAATTATTACTAACGTTGGAAATAATAAAATGAATATTATGTAAGTAATTGAATGTAAACATATATTTAAACATTTGCACGTCTTCTTGCAGGCTGAATACTTAAACGATATCGTAATATTAACAATGAAGCTCCCTTATAACACAGCATTACTGTGCTTATCTGTGATCTGATTAAAATTGTACACTATGGCAATTTGAACACGGTTTTTGAAATGAAAATAGAGGCGTACAAACTGGCTTCCCCGTCAAATACAAAAACTTCATGGGTTTTATGCAATAACGAAGAGACAACAAACTTTGGGAGGAAAAAGATATCCACCAAAAATGTGCCCAGATACGAGTATTTGATCTGGGCCCCAACCAGGACGTGCACCCCATCCACGATTTCCCGGATTCCTGGAGAAGGTATTATGAGAACTCTACCGTACCACTACAGCTATGGTATGATTAATATGGCAACCTATGGGCCTATCACAAAAAATTGTGTGAGTGTCACGTAGCAATACGATTACTTAACATTAACGCAAACTCACTGCAGACCTAGCACGAATAACTGTGTAAGCATAACGTAACGTATCGTTCACGTGAAACAGTACAAGCTGTCATTATCTAGGGCAACTGCGACACTAACTCATAGTTTGTAAGCTGAAGCGTGACGCGTTCACGTTTACGATACGAATTCCTTTTTGCTAATTGTTAGTGACGCTCTGGGCGCCGTTAAGGCCTATAATTCGAAGCGATTTCTCGCAAACAGTAGCGTGCATCATTATAAATATGCAAACGCACCACATCAACTATTCCGCGATAATAGTGGCAGTCCATATATGCATAACTAGCTGCGCCCCGCGGTTAAACCCGCGTGATGATGGATGATGATGATGATGATGATGATGATAAAAAGTATCTTATGTGTTAATCCAGCACCTTATCCTACCTCCACAACAAATTTCTTCAAAGTTGGTCAGCCATACAAACACACTCACAAACCTTCGCCTTTATAATAAATAGATCTTTACAAAAAACTACGTGTTTTTATTTTAGCTAAACAAAGTACTGCCGCCTTATTGTCTTAATATATATATAACTTGAATGAGAATAAAATGTCACTTCATTCTGAACCATCTGCAGGCTGGATCAATGGGAATGACCCATTGATCCAGCCTGCAGATGGTTCCAGCCAATAGGATTGCAGGATTTCGCCGGGAATACGGTTCAAATGTCAAAATGAAGCCCATTCCAATTCTCCGAAAATATAGACAATAAGGCCGCTGGTCCAAAATATCTATACAATTTGGCCATTTTCATAGCTGGGCACCGTTAATCAAATAGTTAACTTCGTTAATCGTTAATCCGTTACAAAAAAAGTTAGCTTCGTTAAACGTTAAAGCGTTACATTTCGGAAGAATTAACGCAAATTAACGTTAATCTATTAATATGTGTTAAATTGCATCTTTGTATCGTTGCGTTAGTGACCTGTTGGTTTAAGTTCTGGAAGTTAACAGGTTAGGAACAAAACAAAATACTAGTATAATTCAAATGTGTAATTTAATCGTCGGACATAAGGTGCATATTCCCCTTCATGAACATTAACATGTTGAAGTTCTCGTCTGAAAGCGAGGCTCCCTTTGGTGTTAAAAAGTCTTTACCCGTGGAAAAAAGACTGCAGCGTTTTAGGGTATAGCAGTATTGTATTTAATGAATAGATTTATGAATATCTGTTCCCCGAGAAATGCAGCATCTTTGAACGAGACTTTTGATTTCATGGCTAAACACATTTTAACGAGACTTTGCGCTTTACTCTTTAAAGAGTTGGTTTTTCTATAGACTGAGTGACAGAATTGAAAAAGTCTTCCTTGTCATCATCGTTGTTACTCGCATTCCTCCCTCCGCCACTTAAACTATCTCTGTCCAACGAATTTTCCGCTGTTTCTTGTCGTCAGGCATCTTCTACCTTATTTTCCATGCATTTTTTTACCAAACAAACAAAAACACTCGTCACTCAATGAAATGATCAAACGAAACAAATTTCTTCGCAGTTTTCTTCTCACCGGCAAAATATATCTAGTTTTGTTTTTGTTTCACTCGCTGCCACGCGCCGCCCGGCACTTGTCGTTTCATACTTGTCTGAACCTGATTTTCGCGCCGCGCCGCGGTGCCGTGCGGTAACTATTAGGCATTGGATTAACGATTAACGGACTTCTGCATATTAACGGAAGTTAACGTGTCCGTTAACATTTAAAAAAGCTAATCCGTTTATCAAAATGTTAACTTCGTTAATTAACGATTAACGAGTTAATGCCCAGCTATGGCCATTTTGATGGCAGTTTTTTTATATCACTTTACTGTCTGCCGGACGGGAGGCGATGAAGTCAGCGAAAGCGTTTTGTATTCACTACCGGAATTTCACAAAAACAAAAAACACTATATAAACAAATGACCAAATGTTAAATTAAAATAAAACGGCTTTCGAATAAATCTTATTTGAGTTTCGAAATGCGCGCCAATCCACAGTTCATCCAAAATTAAATTAAAATGCTGGTTATAGAATCTTCAATTACATAGGTAAAGACCTATTATTATAGTGTGACTAGTTACTTCCCGCGACTTCATCTGCGTGAAAGCAGGCTATCGCGGGACTACCTGTTGAATCGGGGAATAACTACGAGTATATAAGTGATAAGTGTTATTTAATTAACAATTAAATTAACAATTAATATGTTGTATTTTGAACTGTTGCAGGTATAATGCAATTAGTTAGAAATTGAAAAGATATGAAATGTAGATGATATTGAAGTGATATCAATAAATATAACACGTTTCCAATTTATTTCAGTATATATAAATATAATATACAATACATAAGATATATTAAAGACCCTTACGTCTGCGTCGTGCTGACGTAAGGGAAGACAATTGGTTACAATGCAAGTTTCTATTTTGCCGACAAAATTCACATAACCTTCACTGGCTATATGCTGTGAACAGTTGCATGTGTCCACAGCAATGCTAGTGATAGTACTAAATGGACGCAAAAAGCATCTACCTTTCACTATCCCATTACCACAGGAATTTCTGGGTTTCCACGATACAACAAAATGTAATTAAACAATCCGATCGAACATGGCTTAAATCAAGATTATTATTTATTATTAAAAAAAAAGATTAATGACGAGTACAATTTGAAAAATTTTATACCGACTTCCATTCTATTCAGTTATTGGAGTATATATGAAAAACTGAAATTTAAATGGGACCACACGGGAAGCACCAGCTTTAAAACAAAAAAATAATTTTGAAAATCGGTTCACCCAGTCGAAAGTTATGAGGTAACAAACATAAAAAATTAAATAAAAAACATACAGTCGATTTGAGTACCTCCTCCTTTTTTGCAAGTCAGTAGAAAATTATCTTTATCTAACTTTTTTTTGATAATGTTATTATTAATTTATTATATAAACGGTATATATAACACTAGTGTTCATCATACATCATATTCAGACCACAGCTGTCAGCTAGTCTGATCGTGACGATCACTGGTAATTGTTCATAATGACGGAATTTAAACAACCAACAATATGCGAGACTTAATCCATTTTAAGTTGTTTAACTTCATAACTTTTATAAATTTTTGAACTGAACACATTCAAATATCATAAATTAATAATGTAGTTGTGAAAACGCGAGAAGGCAAATCGATAAATACTGTATGATTAATTTTAAAGCCTAATTGATTTTATAATATGGTTGGAATAAAATTATGTGAACAAAAAGTAGTCGTCAAAATACCTATGGAAACATTACATTGCCAAATTGTCTATTACCTCATGTAAAGATCCACCATTGGTCTTAGACAGCCATTTCTTTTGATTTTTTAAATGATTTTTCGATATGTAGTGCATCCGCGCTGTAAAAAAACACATAAAATTCAGACCATTATGCATGTGATTGTATGATTTTTGACACAAAACTCATACCTACTACGAATGATTTTGGAAGATTGCAAACCAAAATATTTTATTTCCACCATAAATATTGGTTGAAATGCATAAAGTTCCAACATTTTAACTTAGTCATTATTATCATCATTATAAGGTAATCTTGTCAATGAAACAATATAATTTATTTATATTGGACATTCCCTTTTGCAACTTAACATTATCTACAAGGGAGAACTTTTCTATATACCTATTAAGATTAAGACTGTTAGTTGAGAATGGTGGTGGAAACCCAACTGAATATGGCTAGGCCTAAGCTGATCTGTGCACATAAATGACATTTTGTCTTAAATATCTAAATACCAAATGGAAGTGTTATATAAAAAGGGAATGCGAAACTTATCCAAATATCAAATTAAAGACACTCTCGACATTGTAACACTCTCAATTACTCACATATAACGAACGAATCGAAGCTAAAATCACAGAGACCGCAGTGTTCTGGTTGAATTAATGCCAAGAGATCATGAGGCAAGTTTTTCATACAGTCCTTAGGTACACCACATCCTGAAAATGTATTAAAACACAGAGATCAATGTAATGGCTGAATTATTTGTCGGACATTGTGTATTAAATAATAGTAAAATATATTAAGTAGTAATAAAAGTATATAGTGCAACTATATATTAAATATGGATGCACATGTATTTATTATTGTATCAACAAACTACAACAGTGCCACATACTATAGGCCTGTGACTTTATTGCAAAAATAAACCATTACCATGGATGTGTTCAATTTGACATTTGAAAACAATAAATTGAATAGGTACTCATACTTCATATGTGAAATAGAGTCAAATTGAATACAATAATTCATAATCTAATTTCATAATGAGGCCTGTGCACAATTATCTTCCTACACATATCCCACCTTTGAAAAGTTGGAACAAAACGTCTTTCGGTAACCACACATGCACGCTTTGATGGCGTCACGCCTTTTTTTAACAAGTGGGGAATGCACTTACACATCCCCGCCGAACCGGGGGGGATTCGACGGTGTATGTCAGACTCGTCTTCACGCCAACTGCACCCATAGCAGCAAGGAGACCGTGCCGACTAAACCACCAACCGGTGTATCTCCGGGCGCCTAAATGTCGGGACTACGGGAACGCTATTGCACTCGTCCGCGGTCCCAGCGGCGTTGGTCCTCCTATGAAGACCCCATTCCGGGATGGAGCACGAGTCACTCCATCCCAGCTTTCTTGAGGGGCACGCGGAAACACCACGCGCGCCACCTCCAGGTCTTTAAATGGCGACGGACACCCCCGTGCCCGTCCAGTAACTTCTGCTACGGTTTTGTTCAATAGAATTTGGGTTCACTATCTTTTTTCTAAATTATTCGTATACGTTAGAAGCGATTTGCTTGCACTGACTATTAACTTTATGTCAAAATATATCTTGATTCATCTTGAGAATCTCATGTGTATCTCTCATAAAGCGTCCGCGACAATCAACACGTGCGATCGCTACCCGCGTAGCAATCAAAACGAGTTACATATAACAAAAAAATGCGCCCACCACCCGCACCTCTCTCAGTCCCCTTTGTTGTCATACCCCCGTGCACCTGTAACGCGCAGCCGAGGACTAAGATAAACGGCCAACCTATAGCAGGTAGGTAATGTCAATGACTGTCAATGGATATGTGTATAAATAGAAATAATAGAATCAGAAGAGGTATTCATTAGATACATATCAAGTAATTTAACAACTTACTCATTAGGTATTTGATGGCTCGGTCATCGTTAGGGTTTCGACGCGGCGGGCCTTTGGGACCGAAACCGCGACCCCACATACCACCCCTCGGCGGTGGTGGCATCATTGATGGTGGTGGTGGCATTGAAGATGGTGGTGGTGGTGGCATTAAAGGTCTGGGCCCATACCCTCCACCCGGTCCATATCCGCCTCGATAATCACCATAAGCATTATCATACCGAGCTTTTCTGATATCCCTTCACATATAACAAACATTAAAAATAAATACTTACATATATAAAAACTATTCAGTGAAATTATTAAGCAATGTACCTAGCATATTAATATCCAACATAGTGGGTGGATACTTCTGTAGCCTTCAATTGCTTAATCTATATAATATATAATCTATCTATCTATATATAAAAAAATGAACCCCTATTTCTCCTGTTCACGCTATAAATAGAGAATGGATGGAACAATCACGCTAATTCTTTTTGTGGTGTTTATTATTGTCAGAAGGTTATCAAAGAAAAACCAAGAAAAGATGGGAGTTCATGGCAGGCCGAAAGCCAAGCTTACTACGCGAACGAAGTCACGGGCAGTCGCTAGTATACATATATTATTAGAGTACCTATATGACTCGTCCTCACTGACTGACTGAAGCGTATTGCAAAGCTTAAACTGCTAGTGAGGCTACAAACTTGAAATTTTGGCAGTTGATTTATGTTGTAAGCATAGATTTAAGAAAGGAGAATGGGAACAATGGGAATAATCTAAAATTCTTTGCTATTTCTAATGTAAGTTTGGAAACAGTTTGACGTTAAATAATTGATGCCTGTAGTAACCATAATAATAGTAGAAGATAAAAATGGATAGTTATTTGTTTATTTACACAAAAACAAAGAACTATTTTAGACGCAATTGTCATGATCCAGTTATCACCAATCACAATTTACACCAACCAATCTTATTGTCGTTTTTTTTCTTCTTCTACAGGTCTACACTTCTTAAGGATAAAAATAATTGTATTCCATGTGGATGAAAGTTGTCACAGGCAGAAATTGGCATTTAATATTCCTAATTATTTAAATAAAAGTAGGTATATACTGGTGATATTAAAACTGGTTGAAACAGCTGATGATTGTTGTTGATCAAAAAAATAATAATATTAATAAACTATTTAAAAAAGTTTATTAATATTATAAACTTTTACATATAGGCAGTAGTTATCTGTATAAACAGGATTATGTAACAAGAGAAGAACATTAGACTGTCATTGCAACATTGGACCCATAAAATGTGTATTACACAACTGAGAGATACCAGATTTGGTATCTCGACCCATGAATCAAAGAAAAGTTTTGACAAATCCATTTTTATACACCTATGTATTAAAATTGTATTTAGGCCTCAACCTGCAGTATACAATCATTTATTTACTGAGTTCAGACATAAGTATGAGAATGTAGTTCTTTCCTATTGTAATCTTCAAGGCTCCAGTCTATCACAAAGCAGGTTTACCAAAGTTAATACATTAGGGTTTACTTAATCAAAAAGAATCTTTGTAGAGAGAACATAAACATATTTATTATTATTATTCTTTTCATTCAAAATAAATCACGGATTTCATCCGGTCCTTTACAAAGGCATAAGTGGGGCTGTAGCCAACACTTAGAGGCCTGTTTGGTATAAAAAATACAAAGTAGTATAAAAATAACCAGAAACTTGGATGGATGGTGACATGGAATATCTATTATAAAAATGGGTAAAATGACAAGGCTATTGAAATGATTTTATTAGTGATAAAGAGATAGTGGGCTATGGAAAAGACTACGGCACCTGCCAAATTCAGTCTCAAATTTTTATTCTTTTTATTATTATTATTATTATAAGTATCATTAATTTGAACCAAAACCATTTAATACCTTAGTTTAAAAACTGGCCATAAAAAACATTCTCACAATTTGTTACTGATATTTTATGTTTGCATTTCAAGAAACTGCTTTTTAATTATTGATCAG
This sequence comes from Selenia dentaria, assembly GCA_917880725.1. Classification (NCBI taxonomy): domain Eukaryota; kingdom Metazoa; phylum Arthropoda; class Insecta; order Lepidoptera; family Geometridae; genus Selenia; species Selenia dentaria. The sequence goes on from OU862879.1 coordinate 24,495,186, forward strand.
TCTTCAAAGTCTGTTTGCAGTATTGATTTACTGATTAAAAAGTTATACTTAATTGTACAGTGTGCAAACAAGTTTGTAAAATAGAAGGGGTAGACCAAATAGTAAGTATAGAATGTTAGCACCCTTCATCCCCAAATGTATGAAACAGGATAAAAAGACAGAAAATAAATCTTGATACAATACAATATAATTACGAGGTATTTTTACTGCATTAAAAGAACATATTGTATAAATAGTATATTTTGCATGCAATAGATTCCCAGTATCTATTATTTATGTCTTGTAAATTGTTTTAATGGTTTCCAAATGTTGATGAATATGTAATAGAATTTGTTATCGAACATGCATGTCCTAAGGTAGGAAATATCAATCGAGTTGTGTTTCAACACAGTTCTATACAGTTCCAAAGCAGCTTTGGATCTTTAAGGGGGGGAGGGCAAACCGGGGCACCTGCCCCAGGTGGCAGTTTCATGGGATATCTAAGTTTAATTTAGATATTAATAATATAGTATGATTAAAAATAAAACACTTGCTCCACAACGGGCCAAGTGTTCGAAAGCCTAGTTAGTTCGCCATTGAATTGTAAGGAAAAATTTGGTAATAGATAATAAAGAGTTAAAATGAAAGTAGACTAGACTCATAAATTGCACAATATATTTATCTCAAACGCTGGACAGAATGGTGCCAATATAAAGTTTCTGCCCCGGTTCAAAAAATCTGTAGATCCAGGCCTGTTACAACAAACAGAGTTTTCTACATCTTTGCAATAAACATTTTATCCATGCAAACTCACAAATGATATTATTAAGTTTTAGCTGCGAAATGCACTGTAGTGCTAACTTAATGACTGAGTAAGACTAAATATCTAAATTCAACAGCAAAAAGTGCAGTGAGAACTTTAAAATCTAATACATTTTGGATGACACAGGGCTGAGACTTAATTTTATCATACAAAAGACACCCATTTTGTTATTAGATATAAAACATTAGAAAAACGAATACATACCTTCGATTTCTATACATGGGCCTGTCCATAAGACCAGGCATAGGATTATCCCATGGAAATTCATCCTGATCAAAACCATCCATATTATCAAAATCTCCTTGTGGGCCGTCAAAAGAGTTATTGTAGAATCGATTCATGCTCCTAAAACTAAATGGTAAGAAAACATAGATAGATTAGATTAACTCTTAATTGTAACACCACATTATACATAAGTATTTTGATACAATTGTACACAAAAATATGTTATTACAATTAAATGCTTAAAACTAATAGTGTCACAATAGGCGGTCTTATCGCTCAGAGTGATCTCTTCCAGACAACCATAACAAGTCGCATGAGCATTACAAAACATACGCGTTTTTTTTTGCCGTGAAAAATGATTACCATAGACGTTTAGCGGATACCTTGGTTTAGCGTTGATATTTCGTGAGTAGAAGAGAAACTATGTAGGTACCGAAAACATAAAACATTTGACACCCCTTACTAAAATTACTAAAATACCCTACATATCCCAAAGAATAGTAACTCATTATATCGGCTATCCTATCACTATACATACAAAACAAACACTGCCCAACTCAGTTCAGCCAGAGACCCAACAGTGCCACTGCTGGGTTTCTGGCTGGCCTGGCTGGCGCTGGATCTAGCATAGCTTGCTAGCTGGCCAAGCACCTCATTGATCGGTAATGACCACCTAAGTAATAATTACAGAATTAGATTGTTTTCAACTTACCAACCAAACCAAGATAATCCAATGCTTGACGTTAAAACTTGTGGAAGAGTGAGCTCGAATCCACCGCAAATCTCTCGGCTTTTCGCGCACGACCGACCGATAGAAATATATATAATTTACTCTATGCGATAGAAGAGAAAAGAAGAAAAATCAAAAAAATAATGATGATGAGAGATTATAATATATCTTTTAGCGACACAAAAAAAGTATCGATACCAATCGATACTTTTTTTTTTGTCCTCAACTCTACCATAGACTAAAATATATACTAGGAAAAACTCTACTCCGTTGAGGAATTTAAGGTGCGTTCGTTTAGCTTATTGGCATTGGTGGCGTTGTCATTGATGGCTCTTTTGTTAAAGCGTTCGTAAAGCTCAAAAACGTAATTTTTGCCACTTTTGCCCATACCCTATTCGAACGCTCAACTGAGCATAAGACCTAAAATCGCATGATTATGCTGTCAAATACATAGCTGTCAAATAACGATCACAAACAACCATGCTCCGGACGTGGGTCAAAAATTGCACTTTTTGGTGGCAAAAAATCGTGTCTGTGAACCTAGCATAACAATTTCCAGAATCTCAAAATTCGGAGTTCTAGTATCATCCTCAATAGTTCTATAGCTCCTGATAGTTATTTATATAGTTCACCTATTTTTGACATGAAAAATCGAATTTAAAAAATGAGATGTTAACTTCGCATGCCGTCACCCAGCATCTCAACAATTTTCAATTATTAGACCACAAATATGGTTGAAAATACAGAGTTCTATCGACTGCCGACTTTCCAACAATAGTTCTGGTAAAAAACATTAAAAAAACATTTTTTTAACAATGAGATGCTAACTTCACACACAATCTTTTAGCATCTCAAAAGTTCTGAGAAGTTAGATCACAAATATGCTTAAAAATAAATAGTTCTATTCATTTTAGGGCGTAAAGCAATAATTGCACACTAAAAAGTAAATAATATTTTTTCAATAAAATCGTTAATCTAGAACTATGGCTGTATGACCTTGTGGCTGCAGAACTTTGCATTTTCAGTCGTATTAGTGCGCCTGGAGTCGAGAACGCCTGAGATGCTACGTAGAACTGCCAGCTATAGCGCAGCATCTCAAGACTTAATGATTTTATTGAAAAAATATTACTATACTTTTTAGTGTGCAATTATTGCTTTAGGCCCTAAAATGAATAGAACTTTTTATTTTTAAACATATTTGTGATCTAACTTCTCAGAACTCTTGAGATGCTAAAAGATTGTGTGTGAAGTTAGCATCTCATTTTAAAAATATGTTTTTTTAATATTTTTTTACCAGAACTATTGTTGGAAAGTCGGCATTCGATAGGACTCTGTATTTTCAACCATATTTGTGGTCTAATAATTGAAAATTGTTGAGATGCTGGGTGACGGCATGCGAAGTTAACATCTCATTTTTTAAATTCGATTTTTCATGTCAAAAATAGGTGAACTATTCAAAATAACTATCAGGAACTATAGAACTATTGGGGATGCTACTAGAACTCCGAAAAAATTTTGAGATTCTGGAAATTGTTGTGCTAGGTTCACAGACACCAAAAATTCCTCTTTTTTAGCTTTCCGAACGCTGAACAAAAAGAGACATGAACGACATTTTCACCCACAGATTACCAATTCGAACGCCCTAGGTGCGTTCGTTTAGCTTATGAGGGCATTGGTGGCGTTTTCATTGATGGGCTCTTTTGTTAAAGCGTTCAAAAAGCTCAAAAACGTTATTTTTGCCACTTTTGCCCATAGCCTATTCGAATGCTCAACTGAGTATAAGACCTAAAATCACATGATTATGCTGTCAAATAACGATCACAAACAACCATGCTCCGGACGTGGGTCAAAAATTGCAATTTTTGGTAGCAAAAATTCCTCTTTTTTAGCTTTCCGAACGCTGAACAAAAGGAGGCATAAACGACATTTTCACCCACAGTTTACCTATTCGATCGCCCCTTGTGAGCGTTTTTAGCGTTATTTTCGCCAAAAACGATCAGAAGTGATCTATTCGAACGCCCTAATAGCGTCGCACGTCATGTGCCAAATGCCAGCGTCTATCGATACTTTGTGTTGTGGTATCGAGTACGCTACTAGTCGATACCGATACTTTTATACTCGATACTATGTATTCAATACTTTTACTATGTGAGTATTTTTGACAGGTATCGTATCGAATAAATTGTAGAAATTATCTACTTTAAACTTGACCTTACGGCTCATGTTTATGGCAACGGCATGTAGTTCATTAGTACTGGATCTTCTAAAACAACAAAAAAAAATTCCTAAAGCCTTTTAAAGCTAGAAATCGTTCCTTTCGTTCACAGAAGTTCAGGGGGGCGTTCCGTACCTCAGAGCGTGGTTGAGTAATTGTTTTCTAACTCGCTATGAAGTACGGAACGGCACGGTTGTTTTCTAACCTCAAACAGACTTTGACAAATACGACATTGACTTGAAACTTGATCCTTACCTAATTTTCTTTGAGAAGAGAGAGGAAGAAGAAGTTTGTTGTAGTCTGATTGGTCAAAGTTATGTCAGATGTGGATTGCAACCGATTACCATTCGATTTTGATGGTTAAAAAGTTGCGACGCTCCGAGGTTCGGAACGCTCGAGTTAGAACAACCGAGTGCTTTACCGTGAGGTTCGGAACGGCGTTAGTGCAAAAAGTTGCACTCCGAGTGCACTCCGAGTGCGCTCTCACCGAGGTTCTGAACGAGCCCCAATCCTCTCTTTCATTCTCCCAAATCCTATCCTCTCTTTCATTCACTTCACTAATCAATCACTCAATCGTTCGTCGTTCTAAAATTGTTTCATTCAGTTCATACTCCGACTTCGTTTCGCGATTTGTTTAAGTTTTTCTGCTTTATTAATGCATTTGATCATTATTTCGATTTCTGGAGTCACCACTAGACATATCATCTTTATATTCAGACTGTAGTGAAGATGAGTTTGTTTTTTGTTTTTATTTGTTCTGCTCTAATGAAGATAAACTGACGTTACTTACTGACTAACATTGACGTCCTGACGTATGCGCATTAGGCCCTAAGATAAGTACTCGATACTTGGAAGTATCGATACTTTTGTTTCGATATTTTTATGAGTACGATACTTCCTATAGCCACTATACATATAATATAATACTCGTGAGTAAAGTATCGATACTTTTTATTCGATACCGTGTATGGACAAAAAGGCCGAAGAAAAAAAATCGATACCGTGTCCCTATGAGAGATGGGTTCAATAAATGGCAGGCAATAATGTACACCCATAATAATGCACAGCCAAATAAAGTACAGCCAATAATGCACGGCCAATAATTCATGTACGAGGGGAGTTCAATGTATTCTCGGTATAGGCATGAAAGAATAAGCAGAAAATTCTGAATAAAATTTATTTTTCAATGTAGTCCGCTAGGATCTGAACACACTTATTTCCTGGAAAATAACTTTTCAATTCCCTTCAAAGAATATTTTTCTTCCTGGTCTAAAAAATGGTCATGATTTAATTCAAGACGTAGATAAATCAGACTATTGATTCAAGCACAGAATTCGCCCTAGTTACATAGATCCAGAAGGATAGTTTTAAAAGTGAAGCAATAAATATTTATTTGGGGTTGGCCATCCTGCCAGATTTGACAATATTACAAAATAAATCTAAGGTTCCATCTTACCATAGGAATACTTTTACCCGATTTATCGGGTAATAAAAATATGAACGGAATAAATGATGGGAACTTTTTTTTCCAATCTATATTTAATTTAGGGACTTTGTCTTTTGACATGTCAGTCCCATCATAACCTTATTGTTAACTATCTAGCACACATTTTATAAATTTTATAGCATCCTCCGATGCCGGTTCTGCTAGTATTATGAGTATGATGGGAAAATACTATTTGAGTTTTAATGAATTTTGAGAAAAACAAGTCCTGCCAAACAAAAGGTTAGCCAAAGTTTAAAAATAAAGACGGCAATCTAAGATATTATAAATGTGCAATAAATTGTCTGTAAGAGTTACCAATCTACATTATACCTATCTTGTTCTTAAAGAAACTTGTATTTTTTTCTATAGTATAGCACAAGTATTTTGTTTATTGATATGATCTGACGTGTATCTATAAATGGATGCTTGGAAACCTAAATTATATCAATCGGGAAATTAAACGAGTCGAGTCGAGTGGTAACACTAATTCTGATTTGCATATATTAAAAAACTCTCTTGAAAAACACTTAGAAAGAATTGTAATTGACTAATAATGCGTGAAGGGAGACCGTGGTCTCCTTTATTTTATATATCGTCTAATTTTTACGCAATCGAATCGCACAAAACAGCATTTTTAATTTTTTAATATACTCAGTATCCACTCTCCATATATATATATATAGATAGAGTAAACTATATATATAGTTTACTCTATCTATGGTATCCACAGCGAGTGACACTCGCTGACTGATTTTGAATTTGACAAGTGAAATCCAAGTATTCCTGCTAAGGTTACATTTTTTGCTTTATTAATTCTGACGTTTTAGGCATCTGGAGACTTATATCTATGGATTCAAGCTCGGACTAAGATTCCAGCACAGATTACGAAGTATATCTACACTAATATTATAAAGAGGAAAGATTTTGTTTGTTTGTTTGATATGAATAGGCTCCGAAACTACTGGACCAATTATAAAAATTCTTTCACCATTAGAATCCTACATTATACCTGATGGTTATAGAATACAGTATATTTGACAAATTTAGGGAGACGTATGATAACTTCGATAATGTAACACAAGGTGTGAGAAAAATACTTATATCGCGTACGCTACGAAAACTATTGACATTGAGCAAAGTGATAGCACCTCTTTATAAATGACGTCAATGTCTTCAAAAATGTCAACAATAACATGTACATAATGTCAACATAATGTCTTTTATATAATCTCATTCGGTAATATTCTAATTATGAAATGAAATACAGACTTTTATTGGCATATTTTATGTACATACTTCTTTAAGAAAATTAAAAAATTAAATTAAAGCATTATTCTCCCATCAAAACAATGCTTTAAAACATTTTTTTATATTGTGTGGCGCATTGACACAGGTAAGGAACATTAACATTGCATAGTTGGTATTCTAGCTCCCGTATCATCGCATTAATGCGAAATCTCGTAACGATTACTTTGCACGCGCCACAAAAGTGCAAGGATTTTTGAGGTCCAAATTGTCGGCGCAACAATTGTTGCGAGTAAGTGTCACGCGCGTTTTTCTTTTGTTTATTTTTTAAAGTCATTCCATTGTTTAACCATAGAGTTCAATTCTTTAGTGTAATATTATTTCTTTATCTGTGAATTAAAAAAAATATATAATCAGTGTTTATATTTTCATATGTGTTTGGCAGTGAGGTTATGTTTTGTGTCATTGTTTTTAGTGAATTAATAGGGTTAAACTCATGATTTTGATACAAATTATACATGAATATGATCGTGTATGTGTAAGGAATACTGTAAATATGTGATTTAAGTTCTGACATCAAAATTTACATGAAAAACAATTGTCATGAATCTACAACTCCCGGTAAGCTAATCCTCATTGTTATGATTGGTTATAATTTGCTTTATTTTGAATAGATTATACTGAAATAAAAGAGGTCCGTAAAACAAATTCTGAGATACACAAAACAAATACGGAGCTACAAAAATCTCTTGACTTCTATATAAAGAGTTACGACGAAATGAACGCACGAGTCAATGCACTGGAAGGCCAGAAAGTAGCGAGTGACTGTCGTATTCTTAAATTGGAAAACCGAGTTGATGAACTGGAAAGATGCACCAGAAGCTCTTGTTTAGAAATACGGGGTGTTCCATTTAAACCCAAAGAGACAAAACAAGACCTAGTGTCAATTGTAAAGGAATTACATACTACAATTAGAGTGGAAGTTCATCCAAACGAGATTAAGGATGTATACCGCATCAAAGGAAAACCAAATGGTGAGCGACCAGTAGTAATTGACTTTGCGACTAATTTGCAAAAAACGAAGACACTTTTAGCAGTCAGAAAATACAATGCTACAAACACTACTAACAGACTAAATACTCGTACTATAGGTGTGGAAGGTCCAAAGTCTCCCATATTTGTATCAGATTATTTAACGCCCAAAGCAAAGAGGCTTTACTTTCTGGCTCGGGATGTTTCAAGAACATGCGGGTATGACTTCTGTTGGTCTGCCAATGGTAGAGTTTTTCTGCGGAAGGCTGAAGGAGCGCCACCTATTGTCGTCACTAATGAACAACAAATTGAAGATTTGAAAATGCAAAAAAACTGATATGTCGATATAGTGACTCTTTCTTTTGTAATCGTTATTTAAATTTCTTGTTTATAGTTTGTACATTAATAGCTAGGGTAATACAGCACATATACTTACAACACACACATAACTCAACACACCATCTTCACATATACTTCAATATTAACGTGACACACACTAACCTTACTTGGAAGAGGCACTCATCAAGAGATGCTAGAGAGAAAAATAATAATAAACGACCATTTTATATAAAATCAACAACAACTTTAAGAACTTATAAGAGTGTACATAATATTATATATCAATCCGATTATGGATAAATGCTCAGAGAACGAATTGTGCCATCTTATAGATACTCTTTCAATTGCTAATACAAATTCCTGTATACCAGAGATGTGTAATTCATTCGTTTCTACCAGCAATAAATGCTTGAACATCTTGTCTCTAAATATCAGAAGCATAAACAAGAACTTCTCTCAATTAGAAATACTGTTGTTTAGGCTAGGATTTGACTGTGATTTAATCATTCTTACGGAATGTTGGATAGAAAATGACAGGCCATTTCCCGCACTAAGTAATTACAACTCAGCTTATACTAGGAATTGTTTCAATCAGAATGGTGGAATTATTGTCTACTCTAAGCCAAACCTAGACATAGTTATTGAGGAACCAAATTTCGATAATTCAAATTGCTTATTGGTTAAGGTTGGTCTCACAATAGCAATAGTGGCGTTATATCGATCTCCATCATTTACTATTATGGATCCATTTCTATTATCCTTGAATAATATTCTCACATCGATCAAAAAATATCAGACTATTGCGGTTATAGGAGACATTAATATTGACATACATCTGGACAATACTGATACGCACTCTCCTAGTTACATAGAGCTATTAGGTGGTCATGGTCTTCTGCCAAGTCACAATATGCCTACCAGAGGAAGAAAGTGTCTAGACCACCTAATGCTGAAAAGTAAATATCATTGTACGGCGATACTGATAAACTCTAGCGTAACTGACCACTACCCTACTCTTCTTAGTATAAAAAACAAAACAGATACATCACTATCACACAATAAAATCGCAACAAAAGTGGATATAATAAAAATAGTACAGCAAATAAAAGCTCATGATTTTTCCGGAGTTTTACAGTCTTTAGATGTCAACATAGCAGCCAGTCTTCTGATGAGTAAATTGATGGACATCGTAAAATTAAATACTCTTACTTTTAAAATACCACATAGCCATCGAATTATAAAGCCCTGGATAACACGTGGAATTTTGCGTTGTATACGCACCCGGGATAAAATGCATATGTGTCTAAAAGAAACACCTAATAATAAAATATTAAAATTGACATATACTAGATATAGGAACTTTTGTACAAAGTTACTTAAAAACTTAAGGTAGATTTCCAAAAAAGAGAGCTAGAAAATAATAAAAATAGTATAAAAAAGTATTATATGTATTATTATATATTATTATTATTATATATTATATATATTATCAGTGTTATATGTACTTAATACTTAAAAAAACGTCAAATCGTAAACACGCGAATTTTCTGATATTTTGCTAATAAATTCTTAAAAATTATACAGTAAATAGAATGATTTAATGAAACAAGCATAATAATATGTGATACATATTTATGCTGACTGAAACCTGAAACAAGATTCTTTCAAAAGCCGTAGAGCTACTTTTATTTGGTTTACACGGAACAGTAGCACTGAACCCAAAAGAAGTCATAACAATGAAAGTTTTGTGTTGAGTTGACTCTGAATAAACATTTTAGCTGAGAGGAAGCAAAATAGTTCGGCTGGAGGCGGCAGCGGCGCTCCTAGGCGCGTCTGCGCCATAGAGGCGGCCCCGCGCCTGCGGTCTACGAAATCATGACAATGTCAAACATGAAAATTTTATCAAAATTGTTTGGAAAACATTGATATAGTGAAAATTTTATAATTTAGCGTCATTGTTGTGTTGTGTTTTTAGTGTGTAACAGTGGACTTGTTTGGTTAGTTTTTGTATATTTTTGTATTTTAGATTTTTAAGATGAATACTAAAACAATAACGTCGTCGTCGGTCCCAGATGTGTTGCTCGAGTGCGATATTTGTGGTGATCGAAAACTTTATAAAGGCCATAGAGGTCTCAAAATACATTGCAGCCGTCGACATGTGCCGAGATCTGACCTAGTAGTATCAGCAGGTGGAACACCGGATCTACACATGTCGACTCCAGCGACTGGCACACCGGGCATCACATCTTTGTCCGATAAGCTCGCACACCTTAAAAGAGCAGTTAAAATCATTAAACGCATCCCTAGAGGAGCTCGCGTAAGCGTTGCTCGGAGCTTGTCGGAATCCGTGGCGAAGGTGGAAGCTATGAATTCCCTTAAATCTTGGGAAGAATTACTCACTTTTTCCTATTATACGTTTCATATCGCACCTGACTCGAACCATCGCTCACTTACCTCAGCCATAAAATTCAATACGTCCCGCCAATCCTTCCCATCCCACCTCATTTGTCCGGACTCGCCTAAAAGTTCATATTCAATAAAATTAATTGAAAATAAATTATCAGATGGAAACGTCAGAGGAGCAGCCAAGCTGCTTTTTTCCGATGACTCCCTCGCCACGGATTCCGCCGAGACTTTTTCAGCTCTTTGCAGCAAACACCCAGCAGTGTCGCTTTCCACCCAGCTCCCAACCCCACCGTCCTCAGAAACACCTCTGCACATCGACGAGGAAGCCACTCTGCAGGCTATCAGATCTTTCCCAAATGGTTCTGCAGGTGGTTTAGATGGCATAACGCCTCAACATTTGAAAGACCTTACCGATCCTCTCGTCGGTGAGGCAGGTAGCGGTCTTCTCCGGGATTTAACCGCCCTGGCAAATTTTATGCTGGATGGTCATGTCCCGACGGAGATAGTCCCAATATTATATGGTGCAAACCTAGTAGCACTAGCAAAAAAAGACGGTGGGTTCGTCCGATTGCCGTGGGCAGTACCCTGAGACGCCTCACATCTAAACTTTGCTGCCAAAAAATACAGAACCGTCTGTCGAAAAAATTTCAACCTCGTCAACTTGGTTTTGGAGTGAGAGCCGGATGTGAGGCTGCTGTGCATGCCGCGCGTACTTTTCTGGGGTCAACGGACTATGAAGTTTTTATAAAAATTGACGTCAAAAATGCTTTTAATAGTCTAGACAGGGGTGTCCTTTTATCTGAAATTCAAAAAGAAATACCTGAAATTTATAACTACATGTGGCAATGCTACGGAGCCCCTTCAAAATTATTGTTTGGTGAAAAAGAAATTGCATCATGCGTAGGATGCCAGCAAGGTGATCCGCTTGGCCCTGGTATCTTCAGCTTGGGGATCCATCCTATAATTTCGGAGTTAAATTCAAAATTCAATATGTGGTATCTTGACGATGGCTCTATTGGCGGGGGTGCATCTGAGGTTTTGGAAGATCTTCAATGTATTATCCAACGTTTCAACTCCATTGGTCTTACACTAAATTTTGATAAATGCGAAATATATTTCCCTGACCATATTCAAAATAATACCCGTTCCTCCATTTATCAAAAGTTTGTTTCTTTATGTCCAAATATTATACAGCAAACTAAGACTTCACTAACCTTGCTTGGTGCCCCAATATTCTTGGAAGCAATCCCGCCTTTACTGACATCAAAAATCGAAAATTTTATTAATAATTCACATCGCCTTTTCCAAATTAAACCACACATGGCAATCTACATACTTCGTCTCTGTCTTTTTACTCCAAAATTCACATATTTGTTACGTTGTTGTCCTTTGTGGTATTTTCACTCGATTACTGATTTGGTCGATTCTACATTGAAAAACACAGTTACCAAAATTCTAAACCTCCAGTTTGACAACCGCTCGTGGGCACAGGCTACCCTTCCCATTTGTTTCGGTGGGCTGGGCATTCGACGCACTTCTAGTGTAGCACTTCCGGCTTTCTTAGCTTCCAGTCACGTTTCGCAGACCCTCATCGGCATGATCCTTCAGAGCCCAATAGCCGATGTTCGGGTTGCTGGCCAGACGGAAGCCTTGGCTGCCTGGTGTGCATCATGCCCAGGTGTCAACCCGCCCACCGATATGGGGTTGCAGAAGTTATGGGATCTTCCACTCACCAAACTCACGTATACAGCCTTACTGGATCAAGCTGTGGATGACACGGACCGTGCGCGTCTCTTGGCCGTGTCAGTAGCGGAGTCGGGTCACTGGCTGCGCGTACTCCCCTCTGACAATTTGGGTACTGTCCTCGACCCCAGTTGTCTTCGCATTGCGGTGGGTCTGCGTCTAGGTACGAAGTTGTGTGAGCCTCATCGCTGCCAATGTGGACGAGCCGTGGACCAATTTGGACGCCACGGGTTATCGTGTGTGAAGAGTGCCGGCCGACTATATCGTCATTGGGCTATTAATGATTTAGTCAGGCGGGCACTCTCCACTGCTTCCGTGCCCTCGACACTGGAACCGAACGGTATGACTAGAGACGATGGCAAGAGACCAGACGGAGCCAGTCTGGTACCTTGGTGTCTTGGCCGAGCCTTGGTTTGGGATGCCACCTGCGTGGACACCCTGGCTCCTTCTCATGTCGCCAGTTCTGCTCGCAGTGTCGGGGCTGCGGCCGAACAGGCCCGACTGAACAAACACAGGAAGTACTCACAGCTAAGCACACATTATGAGTTTGTGGCGCTAGCTGTAGAGACACTGGGCCCGTGGTCGTCCGACACAAAAAAAATCTGCAAAGATATTTCGACTAGGCTGGTCCTCGCCTCGGGGGATCCTAGAGCTGGCACATACTTTTCTCAAAAGTTAAGTATTGCTATACAGCGGGGCAACTCTGCCAGTGTTCTGGGAACCCTGCCACACGGTGGTGATCTCGACGGCGTTTTTGTTTTGTAGTAGATACATGTTTGTATATTTTATACATTGTTAAAACATGTATAATAATATTTAAATATTGTATATATTATTTCATACTTAAGTAATACGTACGTTTTTATTTACTTGCTTACAAATTAAAATACGAGTATACTTAATACTTATAATTTTTATTTTGGTTGATCTCTATTTTGTTTCTTGCTATTTACTGTATAAAAAAGACTTGGCAAACCATCAAGAAAATAACATGCACAGAAAAATATAAGAGTACTAATGAAACTTTACTTAAAATAAAAAGAAGACCAGTAGATTCCCTTAACTATGTAAACACTTATTTTGCTAATGTAGGCAAAAATCTTGCCAGCAAAATAAAAAGCACTGGTCACAGTAAAATAATAAACCAGCAACCAGCACAGTTAAATTCAATCGGATTGTTGCAAACTGATGAGGCCGAAGTTCTCAGTCTTATTAGAGGTATGAAAAGTGATTGTGCAGGTGGTTTTGATGGTATTACTTCAAAAATGCTTAAACAAACAGCGCCAGCATTAGTACCAATAATAACTCACATTTGCAACTTAAGTTTGTCCTCAGGAATTTTTCCCACCATCTTAAAAACATCCATTATTATCCCTGTTTACAAGGCTGGTAACAGAGACAGTGTCGAAAACTATAGGCCTATTTCAATATTACCTTCTGTCTCTAAAATATTGGAAAAAATTATCAACATACGACTTATGTCATATATAGAAAAATTTAATATCCTTTCACCATGTCAATTTGGGTTCAGATCTGGTAGATCAGCTGAGGATGCAGTATCTAAGCTTACTAATCTAATTATCACTGAGCTAGATAGACGGAACAAAGTGGTAGGTATATTTTTAGATCTAGCCAAGGCATTCGATACTGTCTCTGTTCCGATACTTTTGAATAGGCTTGAACATATTGGAGTAAGAGACAAAGCTTTAAATTTAATGAAGGATTATTTGAAAGACAGAACCCAGAGGACTAGAATTGGTGGGCAAGTAAGTAGTAAGGAAACAACGAATTATGGAGTTCCCCAAGGAAGCGTGTTGGGGCCGAGCCTATTTCTGTTATACGTTAACAATTTATGTAACCTACAGTTGGAGTATGGTAGTATTTTTTCATATGCTGATGACACTGCGCTTATTTTTGTTGGGAAAACATGGGAAGAAGTTCAGTCTAGAGCTGAAGACGGTATGAAGATTGTTACAAGATGGTTACGAGAAAATCTTCTTTCCCTTAATGTTGAAAAAACTAAATTTGTGACGTTTTAAGCCCAAGATCTACACTTCCTAACATTAATATAAAAGTGCATACTGAATGCAATGTAGGGAACTGCCAATGCCCAAAATTGCAAAGTGTTCCTAATATCAAGTACCTAGGGGTAACAATGGATAGGCGGATGACCTGGAAAACACATATTGAGTCCCTTAGCAGCAGAGTACGTAAATTAATATACGTTTTTAAAAATTTGAGAGACGTCGCGGATCGTAAATTAATAATTGATATATATAACGCTCTCTGTAAATCTATCCTTTCTTATTGTAACAGTTCATGGGGTGGTGCTCACAACTGCTATATGATTCTTTTGGAACGCGCACAGAGAGCTGTATTAAAAGTGGCAACTTCTCGACCATATCTATTCCCTACATCTAACCTCTATAGAGACTGTGGAGTACTGACAGTCCGTCAATTATTTATTCAACAACTAATATTACTCCAACATAGGCAACCATATCAACCAACTAATAAAAGACGGAAAGACATAGTTTATAAAAAACCAAAATTCAAAAGTAAACTAGCACAACGGCATTTTCTTTTTCTTGGCCCTCACTGTTATAATAATGCGTGTAAAAATGTTAAAAATCTAGTACCACTTAACAGGATAAATTGCAAACAAACTGTTTTTGATTGGTTGAGAACACTTAACCATGATGAAACCGAACAATTGCTTAAAGTCCATTCGTAATACTTATTGATCAGTCTCTGTGTCACTCTCTAGATAAATCCACACTAACTCTTACATAAACACACTCACTCACACTACCTACAAACACACCCATACACATTTTCAACTCTACATTTGCACGTAAATAGATACTATATAACATGTAATACACTTTTACACACACTTACTAACAATAATATGTATTTAAAATTCTTTAATTATTGATATTTTTCATTATTCATTTTCAATTTTTCCCCTTACGTCGACAATATTCCAAGTTTGCATCTCACACAATACACTATTTCTCTTGTAACTGTATTGATAATAAGGCTATAATTATATCAATGTACCCAGGAAGAGCTAACAGAATCTACAATACAAGAATTTTATTATTCTTAGTGTAGGTTCTGTGTCACATTAAAAGGTGTAAAATTACAAGCCATTCAAATTGAACTTAAAACAATAAGAATGTTTATATATAAGAGCCACTTGTAAATAATGGAATAAATGATTATTATTATTATTATTTATTATTATGTTTCATTGTAAAATATCACAGAAATAATGTCAAGTATTTACACCCACATTATTGAAATACTTAATTTTTGTGGTCAGATTGCAAGTTTTTTTATGATAATATTTCTTCTACGAATTCAAATATTTGAATGTAATTAGTTAGATATGTGTTTTACTATTTAATAACAGCAAAAAACCTATAGGTATTAATGTAAAATTTTTCAATATTTTTTTTTTCCATATAAACTTAGAAGTTTTTTCGTCTACGTCAAGTTTGTCCTCGTGTAACATAACATTTTACTAATACATTTGACATGAATAATTATGTATCAGATTCCTTGGTTATTCAACTATCTCTGACAAAAATTTCGTCTCTTAACTCGCTATAGGTATGGCACAAGAGCCATTTATTCCCAACTCGGCGCAAACTTTTGACGCGGACGCAGGTCGTAACACTCGGGAGCAATAACGAAGGCGCCACAGGGCTCCTTAGGCAAGTTAGTCGGTAATGTGTGTTGGTATGTCTGTGTGTTCAGTTTGTACATTTCCATTGTTAAAATTTTAGACTAATAAGTACATTATAAGATACAAGTACATAATCAGATAAATTTAATTATGTCTTAAAAATAAATGTGGGGAAATCTGACATACGGTACAATATCGCGTGTGAAAGAGAATATTAGCAAAAAAATTTCTTTTTTTTCACATATATATTTAATTAAATCAAGATTTGGGCGATATGTGCTACCTTAGTTTCTAAATAGAGCGATTTGGGCTACCTCAGATCGCAAATTGGGTGACAAGAGCCTGCAGGCATCTGGCAACACTGCAATGTAGTCTGATCTGAGGACTAAAGCTGGCCTCAGACACATAGATTAATCAGACTATAACTAAAGACTCAGACACCCGGAATGGCTCACTGGATTCATAATCTGGAATAATTCATTATTTGAATTCCGGCACCTTGCCTCAAACATATCTTAAAAAATTAGTAATAAAATCAGTAATAATAAAATTCAATAAAATCAAAATTAGTTAAAAACAATAGTCTTAGTGACGTTTTTTTGTAAAAATGTATAAATAAACAATATTTGGGGGATTTGGGCTACCTCAGATCGTAAATTGGGCTACAAGAGCTTGCAGGCAATGGCAACACTTTTCTATAATATGACCATTTATGGCAGATTTCTGCAATTTTGGCAGAATTCGCTTCTAATGTGGCATATCATTGTGACGATTTACAAAAGTGGCAGTCTTTGGCAGATTCAAAAGATTCAAAGATATTGAAAATTTATATTACCTTATTTTAATTTTCAATGAGATTAACTCATTGTACTTTTTCAAAGTGATTACATTTGATATTATTATATTGGACATATTATTATAGCTAATTATATAGTGTAATAAGAAAATAAATGATTTTATCAAACTGGCAACTTCAGTTTTATGGCTAGATTATACTGGGATCCCCCGCTTATTCTGTTTGTGTGCAAGTGCGTCATTTGATTTTGAACTGTAATAGTGTTCATAATATTATCTCCTTTATTGGTTTGGTTTTCAATATTTTTTTTATTTAAATAAACTCAGTCACTTTTGGCGTATATCGTGTGCGATTCTGTACGAATAGTTTATGCTTCTGAGATGATCCATGTCTTTAAAAAAAGAAAATCTGGAAAATATTTTACAGCTACAAGCTGACTTCTGTAAAGCATTTTTTTTTTTATCATCAATTTTTTTTCATCATTTATTGATCCCAAAAAAAATGCTTTACAGAAGTCAGCTTGTAGCTGTAAAATATTTTCCAGATTTTCTTTTTTTAAAGACATGGATCATCTCAGAAGCATAAAAAGAACATTATTAGGTATAGTAGCCAATCCGGTATAATAAGTAGTTTACAAAATCCTAGACTAGACGCTAATGGAGGTACAATCCAAATTTCGCAAAAGCCATATTATGTTATTAGGTATAGTAGCCAATCCGGTATAATAAGTAGTTTACAAAATCCTAGACTAGACGCTAATGGAGGTACAATCCAAATTTCGCAAAAGCCATATTATGTTTGCCCATGTCAATCGCTTCGTGCGAGAGAATATTCTGCTAGGTTAATATAATAAAACAAAATAATTAATTTATGTTCCTAAACCAACATGTCTCAGCTACAATTACAACAAAATATTACAAAGAAAGAACACAGAGACTGTGTCTCCTTTATACTGACGAATAAAATGATAAAATAAGATATCTTCAAAAATTTTATAAGATGAAAATGAAGATCATTTGGAAGCAAATATTGATACGTAGATTATAAGTATAATAATGCAATAAATATTTGTTGATTCAAGAAATTCCATTGAATCCGTTTACTTGTTCGTTTTCATGAAGGCATATATTTGGCATTTTTGACGTTAAATGTGGTAGATTTTCTGCACTGTCTGTGGCAGATTTGCCGTTAATGAGATGGTCACACTCGTGCTGATACTGGTTTGTATTTCTTTTCCATCTGTCACTGTCACAGATGGATTGGAAATGTTGGAATTGATAATTCATTATCACAATCAAAAATCATATATTCAACATACGTTTACCGTCCGATTCGACTGATGTTTTGATATTTCTATAGGGTTTTGAGTACATCTACCTTTAACGTTATTTTTATTCCGAACACTGGTTAGTGCGTGATGCTAAAGTGAAATTCTAAAAATATGTTCAAAAAACTGAAAGATAAGTTGGCTGAGGAAGTGAAATCTTCACCACAAAGAATACAACTATTCGCACAGGCAGCCCAAGTAAGTATCCTAAATAATACTACAAGTCATTTGTGATACTTTCCAGTTAATAGCTTTATCGTTTTGTAAATTGTGTCATCTTACCTGCCTCACTTGTATATATACCCATATTGACAAATCTCATGATATCATCCACTCAAGTACTAAATCATATAAACATTCCTGCTCAACAGTCCCCAACAAAAGATTCTACTCTTTGTTTCTAATATAAACATATTTGGAACATGATTTTGGAATTAAGATATTGTGATTCTTGTAGTTTTAGAGAGGTTGATCATGATGATCATTTGGGCCCTTTGACATTTAGAGATGTAGACTAGATGAGATGAAGTTCAATTGAGGACTCGGACATTATGTGACAAGTACTAAGTGAATAGAAGTATTCTTGCTTTTTCTTTCTTCTTCTTTTTTCTTCTCAAAGAGTATAGGTAGTGGAAAATATCAATGAAAAATAACTGATAATCCTTATCATGTTAACCTGTTGACTTGTGATTTGCCATATTTGGACAATAATACAATAAATTTTATAGAAATTAATCTAATTTTCCAGGATCCGTAACATGTGTAGTTAAATAAGATAATATTTTATTTAAATTTGAAGGTTAACATTAAGAGGACAAATTTGTATTGACAAAAAGTGTTTTGATATACATAGATAGTTTATTTACTTCTTGCTTCCACTAAAAAAAGGTGAGGTCTAGACTATTTGATCAGCAGAAGCAAGAAGTCAATAAACTATTATAGTAGTGAAATAAAGTAGACGTGTTTGTGTGACCGGCAGTGAGACACTCTTGTAGTATGCCAATATATTTATTGGATAAACTAAAAGTGCTTTTCTGCGTGTGCACATTATTGCTTCTGTCCTATTTTTAAATGGGATAAGCGAGCATCCTGAACAATGTAGTTTTGCATTCAGAAAATGTAAAAGTAACAAAATTTTGTTCTTTGACTCAATAGACAGTAGGTATAAGAACGCTCTTCCTGGTGACATGCTCACAAAATAATCATTGAATCTTGCCAGGAAGCATTGCAATGCTTCTTTTTCATTCTAAGTAGTAGTAGTTATTTTTGCCTGTAATTATCACTACTGTACACTACAACTGACCAAAATTTCATCATAATCGGACAAATACTGTCAAAGGACTTAATGAAACAATCAAATAATCATTTTACATTATGTAAGTATTTATAGGATTATTTATTTTCAGGCTGCTGTCACATCTGCATCAAGTAGCATCTCTGATATTACAAACAGTGATCTTTTTTCTATTGGTGACAATGGTAAGACATTAATATGCACTGCAAAGTTGCAAATCATCATAATACTGATGCTATCTGATAATTATTATCCAATAATGTATGTGGCACAAATGTATTTATTTTTAGTTTCTATTCTGAAGATATGTTAATACAGAAGGATTGTGCGTGCGCCTCATGATAACACCAGTGCTTACCATCAGATGTAAAATTTGCCAATTTGGTCACATGGTAGGATTACCAGTATTAGCATCTATTTTTCTACTTATGTACCTACTTACTTTAATTTACAGATGCACAGCAGTCTCGCCAAACCAGACCACAGTCTTCACCAACTACACAACAAAATATGTTTCAAGATGTTTCACTCATACATTCACCAAATGAATCCACAGATTGCAGTCATGAAATAGTAGTAAGTTTCTGAAGGACTACCCTACAAAATGTTTTGTTTATAACACACTTGTGAGTAAGTGAGTGAGTGTGAATGTGAGTCAGTGTGTATGTGTAAGTTAATAATTCACATCACATCGAGAACTTTATAAAAATGTAGAATGAAAATAGTTTATAACCCTGATTAACAGATATACTACTATAGTTAAATAGGTAGTTTCCAAGGATTCACAAAAAATGTATTCCGCTTGGATGACATTGTGGGCAGAAGCTAATGCAGTGTAGAAGTATTATATTTTTTTAAAATATAGTATGTATTGGCAAAAGTTTGTGAGTGAGTGTATGTTTCTTAGCTTGTCTCGCATTAACGAATTAATGGATTTGCATGAAATCTGATAAGATGATACTTTTGCCCAGGAATAATAATAAATAATATATAGTGAACTTTTATTCTAATTTAACGGGTAGCTCTCGCAGTAACTATTTTGTGTGTGAACATAATTGTGGAAAAAAGGTAGTCCACTATAATTATATTAGAAAAAATAATAATTAGAAGTGAAATGTTGCATAAAAATTTAAGGGTTATAACTCGAAAACAAATAGGACCTCTGTATGTATAATACAGCAGTTTCTCGATAATCCGAACCCCAGCTAACGACCAACCAAACGACCCCCCTAACCCCTGTGCAACCGCCGTTTCTCTCAGTGAGTTGCAGTCAGTACGTTTTAGGAACCAGTTGCAAGCATTAAACATACCAAAGCTGTGTCTTGCTTAAATACTTGTTAGGAATGTGCACATAAAGTCGACATTTCCATACCGAAAAAATGCTGTTACGTAAAGGGATAAAGCATATTCTATGTCGCTAAATACTAATCGTGCAGGTGATTAATAGCAAGTAGCATTTGTCTCACTTCAATATACGAGGGTCATTTGAAAAGTTCTTAGCCTAACATGGTTAAAGTCATTGGTTTTTTTTTATAACTACCCTCATTTTGTAGTTACATTATTTAGCAACAAGTATGCACAGTTTAGTTTATTCACAGTAATCATTGTTCGTTTACACGTGATACCGTAAGTCAAGTAAGAGCTATTTTTGAAAATGGATAAAATTGAATATTGTGCAGTGATAAAATACCTGAATTTGAAAGGTTTAACTCCAAAAGCTATACATGAAGACATGTCTGCTACTTTGGGTGGGTCTGCTCCTTCGTATGTGACTGTTAAAAACTGGGTGGCAGAGTGTAAATATGGTCGTGAGACCATTCAAGATGACCCTGTAGTGGCCGGCCTTCGACTGCTTCCACTGATCAAAACAAAGAAAAAATCTGTGATTTAATTTTATCTGATCGAAGATTGACTGTCGAGGAGATAGCTAAGGCTGTAGGCATCTCATCTGAGCGAACACATCATATAATTACTACTGAACTTGGATTCTCTAAGGTGTCTGCGCGGTGGGTACCGCGACTGCTTTCAGTGGAACAAAAACGCAACCGACTCACAACTTCTCGCGACTGTTTAGAGTTATATGAAGCTGACCCAATAGAATTTGTTGAAAGATTTATAACCATGGATGAAACATGGGTTCACCACAATACAACCGAGACAGAAAAGAGCAGATCCTGGGCGATCCGCCCACCCCAAAGAAGGTAAAGGTGGTTTTATCGGCGGGCAAAGTCATGGCATCCGTTTTTTGGGATGCAAAGGGTATAATTCTCGTGGATTATTTAAAAAAGGGTGAAACAATAAACTCCGATTATTATTGCAATCTGTTGCGTCATTTGAGAGAAGAAATCAAAGAAAAACGTCCAGGTTTATTGAGAAGAAAAGTCTTGTTTCCTCAGGACAATGCGCGTGTATGCACACCTCTGTGCAATCCAAGGCAGAAATCCATCAATGTGGCTTTGAATTGTTCCCTCATCCTCCACATTCACCGGATTTAGCACCATCCGACTTATATCTGTTCACAAAGCTGAAAAAAATTTTAGGTGGGAAACATTTTTTTACAAATGAAGGGGTCATAGCCGCCGTGGACGCTTATTTTGAGGAGTTAGACAAAGATTTTTTTAAAACGGGTATCGAAGCCTTACCGGGTCGATGGAAAAAGTGTTTTGAGCTCGGAGGAGAGTATGTTGAAAAATAAAAGTAAACTCAAAATCGTGTGGTTTCATTAAGTATGTTAGGCTAAGAACTTTTCAAATGACCCTCGTATATGTATAATGTAAAATATTTTTGTTTTATTTCGAAAAATGCCTTTATAAATGTCTACATACTATAATCTTATCACTTTGTGCATCCGAACCGGTACATTTTATGTGTGTGAATTGTTGAGGCCCTGTTGTATTGTGGTGTTTAATTTTACAACCAATACAACTAAATTATGTGAAATTTATATCAATAAATAATAAGAAAAAAGAATAATAAGTTAACCTAGTTTGAGAAGGATAACCAATTCTATGAAATGAAAAAGGAATTTATGTTTTATATACAGGTGTCCCGAAACTCAATGATACCTGGTACCGGGCGAACCAGTTATGAAAAAAAATAAGAAAAAAAACCCATTATTTTTCAATCATGGAGTCACAGTTAAGTGACAATAATTTTGTAAACCATAATCTGTCAAAACTTAATTTATTTTACTTAGTTAACAATGTTTATTACTTTGATTTGTGTAAATAATAGCACTGTTATTTGAGATTACGCTATTTAAAAAATCACTGTAAAAATGGTTACGTATTTTGAAAAATATCTATTGGTTGGCCTGGCTAAGTTACATGAATTTTTTTCTTATTTTGTGGTATACCTTGGCCTCTCGCCCGGTACCAGGATATCGTTGAGTTTTGGGACACCCGATATATGTGATGTTGTACTTGTTTCATATTTTTTTTATTAAATGCGCCATTTCGAAATCCGTCATAAACTTTAACCGCCTTGTATAATGTGGACTAAAGATAGTCCCGTGTTGAACCCTTTGCGTCCCAGAGACGTTAATATACGTTAGTTTCATTAATAATCTTTTGTTTTAATTATCACGGTATAGGAATGGTTAAACAATAATGTAAGGGAGAATTACGAAATTTGCTTGAACCATGGTTAACAATAAGGACTATCTTTAGTCCACGTTTTATAATAAGATGGACACGGTATAATATAACTCAATTTTTTGGCATCTGTCCTGGAGGCTTACTTAAATAAGTTCTACTGTTTATATTTTAATTATGTGTCATAATCTTTATTCTCAAGCTTTTATAAATTTTTTTCAGGATGGGCAAAGGCAAAGGAGACTGTCGAATAGTTCATTTGCTAGCGATGTCTCCTTTAGATTACCAAGCTATGAAACCCCATCTATGTATCATTTGCAAGTAAGTATCTGTTAATAACAGGTAATTCGATGCTTAAGAGAGAGCTTAATGAGGCACTTGCGGTGAAGCTTGCCTTTTCTTTCTAAACTAATTCAACAAGGTTAGGCTATATGGGAGGCTTGGAAAACTTTTGAACCTTCCCACTTGCCCATCCCCCAAGCCGCACTATGCCCGCATGGTGGCTATAGTTTGAAACATGGGTAATAAAACAATATTGCCTTTACACAAAATTTATGTTCAGTTATCTCCATACATCCATCCATTTAAATCCTTTAAAATGTTTTCAAGACTGTAGGTAACGAATGTTACGTCAACCAGTTACATAGTAATATCTTATTGGTATGGTACCCATGCTTAACCATTATTTATTTATTTACATTATGAAAGCAGATATATCATATTCTTATTCTGATTGGGGGCGCTAAGTCCTGCACTGACGTCCCGCTTGGGGTGTATTGTGCATTTCCCCCGCCAGCTACCCTAGCCATCCCAACTCCTTTACATAACGGAGTATGACCCTGGGTCGCTGGCACAACTGCTCCAGTGATATGTGAGGTGTTAAAACTGATGTTGATTTAGAACTGTAGTGATCCTCTAGTAGACCGGTAGTGTTCCGTATATTTTCCGTAGCCGTGCACTCCAACAGCACGTGCTTCACGGTCTCGTTCTCCTGCAAACATCCTCTGCACAGTGGACTATCTGTTGCACCAGTTTTATATAGATGGTAGTTGAGATTGCAGTGACCTGTGATAATGCCTACCATTAGGCGAAGGTCGTCGTTGAAGTTTCAACAAATTATTAGTTGTGTATCTGTTCAAGGTTGGAAACATAGATTTTGCTTGTTTGCAGTCCTTTTTGTTATCCCAAATGTGTTGTTGTTCTTTTTCAGTAAAGCGACGGAGTAGATTACGTATTTCCATCGCTGAGGGTTTGCAGAGATCATTTACATCTCCACTTACCTGTTTCTTAGTCGCATTTTTAGCGAGGGTATCTGCTTTCGCATTTCCTGGGCATGAGCCATGC
The DNA here is from genome assembly GCA_917880725.1 of Selenia dentaria. Classification (NCBI taxonomy): domain Eukaryota; kingdom Metazoa; phylum Arthropoda; class Insecta; order Lepidoptera; family Geometridae; genus Selenia; species Selenia dentaria. The sequence goes on from OU862879.1 coordinate 24,519,457, forward strand.
CCTTTTGTCCATGCTACCACTATCTTATACTTGTTTGATAGTTTTTGTAGAGTCGCGTGACACTCGGCTATCACTCTTGACCTGGTTACCGGACTTCTGAGTGCATAGATGACCGCCGCACTATCTAGAGAGAATGCGATTAGTTTTCTTTCCACAGATGATGATATGGAGCCCACCTCGTCTCTATATGGTATAGCTTTTGCTGCTAAAAGTAGGCCCATAGCCTCTGCTTGTGCTTGTGATGTGGTCTTATTTAAGGCCTTTGAATCTAATATACCAAGTTCCGGCGAGAAATATCCACAACCAGCTCCCGCTTTATTTTTCGCCCCATCCGTAAACATGTTGTATGACGGTGAACAACCATCCAAAGCAGTCTTCTCAGTGACCAGCTCGTACTTTCTCTCATCAAGGTGCGTGCTGACTATCCTGTCAGAGCCTTGTGATGATTCTGGGCAGCTGAGCAGATATATCATAATTATGTCTCATACAAATGTAAGTATGTACGAGTATATGTATGAAAAATGCTTAGGAACATCCTACAGCCCAAGTGCATCATAGATTTCTGGAATTAGGTTAATACATATTAAATAACTGTGACAAAGATTGCATTCAATTGAATATAGACACATAAAAAAAAGAAAGAAAGAAAGAACTAAAATAATATACAATTTAAAAAAATACCAATATCCATTCTATTATGTATTTAAGATACCTGCTCAACATTTTAAGATCAGACGTTGGTGATAAAACATTCCCTAAAAAAATGTTGCTGAAGGGAACCACATACCAAAACATTTTCTGGGTATATATTTTGTTTATTGTTGATTTTCTTAAACACAGTTCGATAAAAAATTAACACTTCTGAATATTGATCTACAATTCTATCAATCTACAATTGATCAAAATCGATTCATAATTGGCTAAATAATTGACATACATTAAAAAAATATACAGTCTAATTAAGAACCTCCTCGTTTGGTGAAGTCGGTTAAGTAATGCTATAAAGTGACAAGTCGTTCTGAGTTTTAAGCTTGTTATGGGGCGGCTCATAGCAGTTGCATTGTCATCCAGAGTTTTAGCTTTAAAGATCCGACCGAACTGCGCTATGGTTCAAAGTCAAAGTCAAAATCATTTATTCAATTTAGGCATCAAAGACGCACTTATGAACGTCAAAGACGGTTATATTGGCTTTCTACCAGATATTGGCTTTCTAGTCTCATCCAGCCAGTTTTTTTTTTATTTTGCGAAAAAGCAATTTAAACATTTTTCTACCACTAAACCCAGTTCATGTGGCTTTCCCGGCTAATCTATATTGTAGCACCGCTAGTAGTTTATTTAAAAACGTTTAACTAATATTTTGTGATTAAAATCAACTCTATGCTCGGTGGTCTAGCGGTCATGGTATTTGTCACGTATTGTCAGAAGACGCGAGTTTGGGTCCCGTCAAAAAATATGTATATTTTCTCACCAAAATAAGCAAAATTTGGTTACGCTAAGCAGATGTTAAGGTTCTTGATAAAACAATATGATAACAAGTGCAATTTGAAAAATTTAATACCGACTTCCATTCTAATACTTTGGTAAAATTCAGTTATTGGAGTGTAATTCAAAAACTATTAGACCGAATTTGATAAAATTTAAATGGGACCACGAGGGAAGCTCCAGCTTTCAAACATAGAGTTTTAAGACTCGGTTCACCCTATCGAAAGTTATGAGATAACAAACATAAAAAAAATACAGTCGAATTGAGTACCTCCTTTTTTTGGAAGTCGGTAGAAAATATTAGGTAATGTCACCAATTTGTTTTCCATATTACCTATAGATTCAGTTTATATTATGATGCCAAATTATTATTTTTGACGTTATAACGTCTTTAAATCCAAGAACGCCGGCTGCTATAACTCACTGACACGTTATGCGTGCAAGTGAGAGAGCGGAACAAGCGATAGAGAGGCACGATCAGCCTAAGCGTTCGGCTTGTTTTATGACATTATCACGTAAAATTATCGTCCGTAAACCGGCTTTACAGACAACCATTTTTACTTTTAGTCCGACATGGAAGTGTCAGCAAGTGAAGCGGACGACAGGGGGTTCTCAGGAGGCCCGGCGACTCTCGATCGCGTTACAAAAGAGCAGCTGTATGCGGCTTACAAACGCACACAGGAACGCTACAAAAAGTATAGAACACAATATGGAGATCTGGCACGCCATTACAAACTCCTAGAGCGAGAAAATGCGAAAGCAAGGGTAAGTTCTTACAGCTGAAAGCATGGGTAAGCCGCGATAGCAATATTTCTTTTTTATTTTATCCTATATTTAATATTTATATAAATCCCTATATTTAATTTTATCCTATCGAAAAACCATGCTCGCACTGTAGGTGAGATAGTGCTCAAACTAAAGCCTATTTCAAACAAAAAATACACGAAACCCTAAGAAATCATCAACTATTCGATGTTAAATGTAGAATAATATATCTTTTTATATAGTTAGGACTTTCATGGTAACTAGCAAAACAGTAGTATCGATATTACTACGATTATTACAAACTTTTGCAGTCAAATTACAAATATGTATGTTGTGCAGTAAGCGATACTGTACGGATTCTATACAAATATAAGGTATATTATAATCATGGAAAGTTGTTGGCGATTTCTAAAGTTTCTAATAATCCAACCCCGGTTGGGCCCGTTCCGCCTTATTATAAAACGTGGACTAAATATAGTCTCCAGTTTAAACCATGGGTCAAACTCAGTAACATCGATAGTCAACGTTTTATAATAAGGCCGATGGTATTTTCATCTATAAACGAAATAGGTTTAATGACCTATTTTTTTTTCCTTTATCTATAACAGTTAAGGTGTCTGCCCTTAGGCGCATTGAAGGCGGCGGGGTGGGCCAGTCAATTTCACTACGAACGATAGCGCAAAGGAAATCCTATACTACCAACGCACATACAGGGCAAAAAGACCGCACCGCCAGTGCCTTTACGCAGACTTTTTTATCTTTACAGAGAATGGGAATGGGCTTCATTTTGACATTTGAATCCCATTATGGGCAAAACTCTGCAAGCCTATTGGCTGGATATAAATGGGAGTGAGAATGAAGTGACATTTCATTCTCATTAAAGTTAGACAATAAGGCGGCCAGTCTTTATTGCTTCGCGGTTAAAAAGACTGCCCCGCCCCGCCGTCTGCAAAGCGCCTTCTGTCCCTTCTCTGTATTGTCGGTCGCGATGACTAGACAGCAGATTAGAATTTAGTGATATAATAATATTAATATATTTTTAGAGCGTGCTAGTTGAAACTCAAGATAAAGCATTAAGAAGAATATCGGAACTTAAGGAACAATGTACACTAGAACAAAGTGCAAAAGTAAGTAAACTCAAAATATAAGGCTTCATACATGTTGAGTACAGATCAGTGGAACTGGGCCCCAATTCTCTTAGCTATTGAGCAACCGCTTCTACGATTGTACTACTTGTAATGTCAAATTCGGTAGTCTGTTAGATCTAGTTCTCAATTGCAGTTGTATAGCAATCGCATCGCTGCCGTATGGCTATGCTACGGCTTGCGAATGTTGCCACTGAAATTAAGTTGGAATCTTCTACCCATCAAGCAACAGTCCAAACATCCATACAGTAGTTTTCTTGCAATAACACTAAATAAATATATGTTGCTATCTAAATACCTTCAAATATCACAGAAACTGAGTACTTAATTCTTTAATAAAAATAAAATTTAATGCGCGCGAAATAATCTATGTTGTCCTTGTTTTTCAAAGAAACACGAAAAAAAACGTTACTATGCCACTATAGCATCACAATCGCAACTCAATAGTTCACATCATAACAATTATGTCATAAATTATCGACAGCAAGTTGCTGGCCCGCAATCGAACCTAAATAGCGAGCAGACTACAATATCTGTCAAAAGCAAAAATTTTTATACAATTGAGTTAACAATAACGCGGTACAATAGCTAAGAGACTTGGCCCCAGTAGTGTGTTGATAAAGTTAAACTATGCATATTTGTCATTACACATCAATTTATAGAGAACGAATTAATTCAATTTGAACAATTGAAATGAAATTGTATCGAACAAATCACAGGTGATGATGACAGCTCTGTTAGTATAGTTGGTAGTGGTCTTTAAAGCGAGGTTTTCCAGATTCAATCCCTGCTATTATGCTGCAGGGCTATTATGTATCTCAGTTGCTAACAAATGTTGATCGAAATCTTGAAGATCGGCGGCTCTGTCAGTTTTGCCAACTCCAGTAAGCAAAAATGTTAATGAGTTGATGACTGGAGCTGACACAAGTGACATAGAGCCACCATTTTTTTTCGATTTCAATCAACATTTGTTAGCAACTGAAATACATAATAGCCGTACGGGGCACATATTTGTGTGATGAGCAGAAATGTTAGTTCTCGAGGATTGTATGTTTTTGTGTCCCACGACATTGGAACACTGGGAATCCTAATATAAAACCGCCTGATTCTAAAAAACTTTTAGTTTAATATGATTTGCATATGCATTGGAGAGTAGAAACGACGTAAGAATATTAGAAAGAGTGTTATTATATGATTTTAGCAGCCATGTAGTGGTGAGGTTATAAATCGGTTATTTTGTGCTCTATTAAACATTACTACTTTATTTCACAGGCCCATCTAGAAAAGGCCCTCCGTGTCGAAATAGAAGAAAGAAATATGAAAATAGAAACTTTAAATACAAAAGTACACCTTATACAAAGCAACATGTCGACCGATGTCGATACTACAAGCGATAACTCTAGTAAACCTAACGAAACTGAAAATGAAGTACAATTAATAAATTTAGATAATACAAGTACTTCTAAGCCCCTTAACGAAGATACTGGATCAGACGTTATGACTTTAAGCAATAAAATTGAAAAAATGGAACAGCTATTAAATAAATATAAAGAATCACTGAAAACAAGTAAAGAAAAAAATTCTCAAATCACTACTGATCTAAAAATGATATCTAAAGAGCTAGAAAGTAAAAACAAACAGATCCAAGAGTTAAATACATTTGAAGGACAACTAAAGGAAGCTAAATCAAAAATTCAAGAACTTAATAGCTTAAATGAAGAGCTACAGAATCAAATAAACACTTTTGACTTCACAAAAACAAGAGAATTATCTACGCTCGAAGTAGATTTACAAAAAGCCAATGAAGAGATAGCTGAATTACGCGGAATAATCGAAGCGTTTAGAAAACGGGAAGAAGAGTACGCAATTTCTCTAGCCGAAAACAAACTAAGCATTCATAAAGAATTGGAGAGTAAGGAAACAGAGATCAAGTCGTTAAAAGACAGTTTATCGGCTAGGAAGAAAGAAATTCAATCTTTGCAAATAGGTTTAGATGACTACAAAAAGATTGTATCAGTGTTGGAAGAAGAAAAACTGAATAACGATTGCCGGGAACTAAGAAGTAAAATAAGTGAAATGGATACGAAAATGCAAGAGCTGTCTAAAAAAAATCAATCTTTGGAGCAACTTAAAACGAAAGCGGATGAAGAATACAAATGTCTTCAATTACAGTTAAAACAAGAAACTGCTGAAAAACTAGCTATGATTGATAGAAATTTATATCTTGAAAGTAAAAATTCGCAACTTGCTGAAGATAATACAAAAAAAAGTACAATAATCAGCAATTTAGAAAGTGAATTACAACAGCTTAATTCCAATAAAGACCTTGAAAAGGAACTGCTATTAAAAGAATCTGAAAATAGTCAGATACTTGCAGACATGATGTCATGGAAAGAAAAGTGTGGTAAACTAGAATTTGAAATTCAAGAAGAAAGAGAAGAGTTGGCCAAATTACAAACTGAAATTGATAAGCTTTTAAACAATCATGAATTAATTCAGGCTCAAAACTCTGAATTTCGTTCGAAAATTGTCGATTTAACTACTGAGTATTCAAAACAACAAGAAAATATACTTAAATATAAGTCATCGCTTATACCTAGTATTCAAAGTACATTAACTGAACTTCGAGAATTGCGACAAATTGTGAGTGTCACTTCTAACGAAACCAAGAGAACTCTGGAATCAAACAAGGAAAGTTTGTTATCTGTAACAGAAGGTATCAACAATGTTTTAACGAACTCTGTTCAAAAATTACTTAAAGATATTCAGATAATTAAGGCTCAGCATGATAATTTGAAATTAGATTATAATAAGTTGCAAACGGAAATAGAAGCAACGGCCACGAGACAATCAGAAGAATCGTGTGAAATATCTACACTGCAAAACGAACTTAAAAATCTTAAAACAGTACTTGAAATGAATAAATCAGAAAAAAATAATTTAAATGATGAATTTGAAAAACTAGACTCAGAGTATCGATGTGCTGCTGATAAAATTACATTATTGATTAGTGAAAATAATGCATTAACTAACAAACTTAAAGAATTAGAAGAATTTGGTCATCACCTCCACGTTACCCTTGAAACCGAAAGATCGGATCATTTAGCTACTACTGAAAAACTACATAAATGTGATTTAGATAATCAACATTTAAATAATACTATCCAGACTTTACAAACAAGAAATGCAATGTTAGATTTGGAAATAGAGCAATTAAAACAAAATCACACTGATACTCTGAATCAGATGGCAAGAAACCATGAAGGGTTGTTACGAATGAAAGAAGAAGAACTAGAGAAAACGTCTATGCAAGACAACCAAAACTCAAGTATAATCGAGCAATTGAGTGAGCTTCAAAGTGAAAAGGAAGAATTAAACAGTCAATTACAGATTTTAGAAAACAAATACGTTGGACAAGTTTCGGAAATTAAAGATTTGAATATAGAACTAAAGATGGCAACCGAAAAAGTAAAGGAACTAAGTATTGAGATATTCGATAAAGCGAGTGTTATAGAAAAATTAAAACAGAACCAAACTTCTTTGGAAAAAGAAGTAGCTCAGTATGTTGCATTCAGCGATTCAGTTACAGAACTTGAAAACGAAAAACAAGAGTTGACCGAAAAACTTAAATCGTCTGAAGTTAAGATTAAGCTATTGAGCGAAGAATTACATGAACTCAAAGAGCAATGTAAAAGTACTGATAACAAAATCAAAGAAATAAATTCTATCTTAATTAACAAGTCTAAAGAATGCGATGCGAGCCAATTGAGAAGTAGTGTGTTGGATGAAAAAAATAGTACATTGACACAAGAAAACTTATTGCTCCAATCTAAAGTTTCTGACTTTGCTTACAATATTAAAAAACTAGAATCAGAAATCGATGAAATAAAAGTTTCTCATTCAGAAATAGAAATTGAAAAAGACCGTTTAAATAGAATCATTGAGGAACTAGAAACTAAACAAAATGAACACAATAGCATTTTAAAACTTGATAAAGAATGTCAAACCGAAAAAAACAGTGATAAAAAAGAAACTAGTGAAGATGTCTCTGCCGTTTTAGAAAATAAATGGGTTGTAGAACATAAACAGTCTGCGATGTCTAGTACGGTTTCTTTGAACTTGAATAAGGAAAGCATTGAAGACATGTACGAGCAATATAGCACTCTACGTATAAATTACGATTCAATAAAAGATGAAAACCGACGATTGCAATCGGATATTGAAGGTCTTCAGTCATATATGACTAAAATATCTAAAGAAAACAGTGTTTTAAACGACAAGTTGAGAGAACTAATTGCGACAAGTGAACATTCCGCAGATAATGGTCAATTGTCAAGTGATGACAAAGAGCTCAGAAACGAGATACAACGAGGCAAAGAGAAAATAAATGACTTACAAAGAGAAAATTCATTGCTGATAGAAGAAAATTACGAATTGAAAGATCAACTACAATCACAAAATTATTCCAAACCTACCGAAACCCAAACAGTTTCAAACAAAGAAAAAGATGTTAATTTATTGAAACTCAAATACAATGATTTGTTGGACACTACTAGTCAATTAGAAACACAGAACATTGAGTTAGATCAAATCAATAAATCTGTAAGCGGTAATATGAAACAATTGCAGGAGAAAAACGAAAGGCTTAAACTTTCTAATGAAAAGTTGGAAAGAAGACTAGACGAAGCACTTGTAAGTCTGAGACATTTGCATTCTTTGCAAGAAAACACCGAGTTAGAATACCTGAGAAATATTCTTTATGAATATCTCACGGGTTCTGGCACACATTCTGTGACGCTTGCGAAAGTACTAGCAGCTATAGTCAAGTTTGATGACATACAAACTCAATTGGTTCTACAGAAAGAAAAAGAACGGCAAGGATTTGTAAGTATTTTTTAAATGATGTATTCGCCTTTGTCTGCAACCGAGAGAATGCTGTATCATATTTCAGGCCAGTCTTAATTTCAATCGATCAAAGGAGACTACCTGAGAAGAAATTAAATGTATTTTACATATACGAGATACTCGTAATTACCACTCTCAACTTTGGCGGCGTTGTGTGTTGGGTCGCCATCTTCCCTCAAATATGGTTGAGGAAGGCGATGGCTGGCACATACTTATAAAAAGTAAAGATTATATTTAAAAATGGCGCGGATCCCAGCTTATTCCAGTTCCCCGTAGTAGAATCCCCGTTAAGGGGGAAAACGGGAATCTACACATAAATGTTTAATAATGTCCTTTATATATCGACGAGTCATATATTCGACAAGTATTTTATCCTCAAAGTGCTTCGTTATATCCTTATCGAGGAATAACCTAATTATTTGCCCTAATTTTGTTTTTAAAATAAAAAATTCCATTAATGAATAAGGCATATTGTTTATTCGTCTAACAGTTGTTAAGCATTTCTTTTTAGAATCTCCTTTTCCCCTTAAGGGGGATTTCTGGGGGGAAAAGTGGAATAAGCCCAGACCCCGGAGTCTGTGGAGAGTAGATTTTACTGCATTATAAAATATATACAGTATATTTTTAGTTTTCCTTCATGTTTTAGTAATGCTTCTATTTGTTCTTTTCAGTTGCGACAACTGGGAATTATTTGATATTCAATGTGAAAGACTATGACAGTAGGTACCTACAATTTTTTTTTTGTGAATTTGATATATATATATATAATTTAGTAAGTAGGTATATAGTACATAATGTAAATTAAAATTATTATTATTATTATGTATATACATGATTTAATTAGCTTATTTTGAATGTAACATATATTTTTTGTTAGTATTTTATTGTTAAGTAGGTTTAAACATAATAATTTCACTAATAATGTTCAATGTCATGTAAGTACCTACAATACGAGAAATATTTATAACATGTTCACTAATTTTGTATGTAATGTTAAATTATAGTTATTACGCTAGTTAGATCGACAAGACAGTCTATAATAATGAACACTTCAAATTAAATAACAGAAGGCGTTACTCGCGCCCATAATACACCTAGCGCCGTTCGAGGCATATTTTGTTACAATAAAGGTAGGGTAACCGCTACATCTATTGCCCGGTTAAGGGAGTAATACAACTTATTTTCATATAAGTACCTTTATAAAGAAATAAATTGACTTTAAACAATTATTTATGTAACTTCAATAAATCTTTTAAAGGAATATCAGTCACTAATTTCAAAATCTGTTAAAAAAAATAACAATAAAAATTAAACAAAAATTAACTTCTAAAACCACAGTAATTGTCCAGTTGACATAGTAATTGCCATTGAAAACATATAGTTATTGTCCACTTTGCAGTCATCGGTTAATCAACCTTAAAATTAATATAAATAATTATAAATTGAGATCTCTTCTTGCCTTTTGAACATTTAAATATAACTCTTCACAATCTGAGTAATTGTCATCGTCTGAGTCATTAACTTTGTAACAAAAGTGACATAAAAATAGCATCATATCGGCATCATCGGGAATATTATTTTTGTGGCTATTTGGCACACATCGCACATGAAAGGATAAATGACAGCCACTGCATTCAATTTTGTGTTTAATGATGATGTGCTTGCATACGGCGCAAACATCATTGGATTTTATGTGTACTTCCTCTAAAATGTTAATTTTTTTCGATTCTGGAAAGATATTGGCATTGCCTTCAACATTCGTAATAGCTTCTGGTTCTCTTTTTGTCACTTGAAGTTTAGTAATTTTAGTTTTACCCTTGCTTTGTTCTTTTTTATTGTTCTCAGTCTTCTTCGCCTCTCGCTCCATTTTCTTTTTTTCCTTTTCTTTCAGTTGATTTTCCTTCTCTGATTGCTTTTTTTGTAATGCCAATTTAAATTTGTCTGATGTAATAGCGAATGGTTGTCTTTCAATTTGACGCTTCCCTTTTCTTATAGGTGTTTTTGGATATGCTAAATATTCTCCAAACAAGGACTTTATTTTGAGCAACTTCGGACTCTCAAGAACTGTTTGGGTGGTAGGGGTTACTGATTCAGACTGACTAGATTGATTTTGTGAGTGATCGTACAAGATGCAGATATTTGGACCAGATTTGGATGTTCCAGGGAGACTATGTAGGTAATAGCTAGATTGGTCAGTTTTAGATGTTCCAGGGAGACAATTTATTTTTGTTGGAGGGACTTCAACTTGGTGTACAACTTGTTCTTCGTGTAATACTTCAATCCGATTACAACTATCTGCGCTTAAATCAGTAGTTGGTATAGCTGTATTATCAGTAATATTAGGAGACATAGAAGATGTTAAATTCGGGTTTCCTAACTGTTTACAGGATGTATCAATTTCGTCCGCAACGTTTTGAGTCTTTGATTGGAATTCTTTCCAAAGGTTATAAATGATGGCCAAGTGTGGTTCTATTGTCGATAATGATTCCTCTTGAAATCTCTTGCAAAGGGAAACTCCTATTACATTTCTGAATGTCTCAAAAGTAATTGTTGCTGTATCCGAAATTTCCTTTGATATTTCTCTCTGACTAGTATTTTTGCCTAAGCATTTAGAATAATTAATCGAATCAGGATTGAATGGGCACAGACCACAAGCTTTAAAACCATTGATCAATATTTCTGGCCTCAGACTTAATTCAAGAACTTCATTGAGTACAGGAGCAAAATTTAGCTTAGTTATTCCCTTGTTATCATTTGATAGTTGCCATTTTTTTAAATATTTTCTCCAGCCCACTTTCAACGGTCTAAATGCAGAAACATCAGCTGGTTGAATTATTCTGGTTGCATTGGGGTACAAAGCTATCAACTCAATTTGAAGATGGGTGCATAACTGGCTCAAATGATAATTTAAGTGAGTTTTATGACCGTCAACATATAAGATGATTGGGAACTCGACAGATTTGCTCACTAAATATGGATGAAAAACATTGGCTATAAATTCGTAAAATATTTCGGTAGTCATCCAACCATTGTCCGATTTTCCTATACCCCACCCCTCTGGTAAAGAGTCGCATATCTTTTCAGGTAGTCTTTGATAAGGATACACAATAAATGGGCAGCATATGTCACCAGCAGCCGAAAAAGTGAATAGAGCAGTTATAGACTCTTTTGCATTAGAGTGTTCAATGTTATAAATATTTTTGGACCCTTTTTCAGCTATTACAAGTCCCGAACTCAAGCAAATCTGAAAATTTGTTTCGTCCGCATTAAAAATCCTACTGGGTTGACTGAGAACATCAATCAATCCTTTTTCTTCAGCGTATGCACGAATTTCATCAAACCATCCCCTTATATCTCTTTCAGACACGCACGAGCTAGCTTTAGTGACTCCTTCCGATGTTCTTATACTTAATTTAGGGTGTCTTTTTAAAAAAGCCTTCCACCACCCTATACCAGGCCTATTATTTGTAAATGGATTAGGACGTGGATTGTCCTCAAGAAACCTTTGTACGCTATCTAAAATATTTTCCTTATTCTTTGGAAAACCTTTTCTAGCTGAAGTTATAATCCAGTCTTCAAGAAGAGCTTCTTCATTTGGGGTTAAGATAGGCGATGGACCCAGGCTAGTCTTGTGGCCTGGGTTATGTTTATGAAACCTAAGAGTTGATCTCGGAACACCATATTTCTGAGCTATTTGGCGATCTGACAATTGCTGTTCATTGTTCTGTACTTCAGCAATAGCTTTTTCGAGGTTTTCCTGTGTGTATTTTAATTTAGGTGTTTTTGGCATTCTGAAAAAAACGTTTTATTTTCAGTTCAAAAATAAAAACTCAAAATACACATTTATTGACCGGGCAATAGCTGTACCAATTGCATATGGCAATAACTATAGAATGGTATGACAATTACTAAAAACATTAAAAAAATAATGCAGTGATTGCCCACCCTCCTTTAAAACTTAACGAAAGAAGTAAAAGTCAAAACGATATGTAAACAGGCACTAGAATTACTGTTTCAAACCTTTAAATCAATCACAAAACACTTAAATACGAGAAATGCTAGTAAATATTGTAAATTCTGATATCCTGTTCTTAAGAAAAACCACAAGAAACTTACTTTTTTTGATGAGTTTCACACTTGTTAAACTAAAATCAGCCATGACACTTTAAAAAGAAAGATGTTGCCAGTTGTTTAAATTAAAAATGCTACCACATGTCTAAGTGACATCTATTGCAATTAATTTGTACTTTCTCTCCTCTAGAAGTTACAAAAAATGGCGTTATTGCTTAGTGTTGGCAATCACTGTACGCCGGGCAATAACTGTAGCGGTTACCCTACATAATATAAGTTATTTTTTTAAAAGACTAACATGGCAGGTGCCTTAGGCTTTTGAACCTATGTTATTCAATAGCCTTGATTTTGACCTATCATAAGAATAGGGTTCATATTTATCAACCCCATTCTTAATAACGTTTAGCAATAGTTCATCTTTCCTGTATGCCCCTTCAAAGTTAAGTTTTTACATCAAAAGGGCCTCATGCTATTTGCCTGTGGCTCCACTAATGCCCATAAAAGGGACGAGCGTAGACCAAGATAACTAAAACGAATGACAAACAGAGAGTCTGCTTTTATTAATATAACTTTAATTGAAGTGCTGTTTATTATTATCACAGTTCTCTACTTCTATGGAAATTTAGTGTATTCCCGTTGTCTCCGTCAATATAGTCTATGCATGACTAACCACTTTCTTCGATCAGTTTTTATAATGACTAATTTCTTGTCGAATAAATTTATCACATTGCCTGGCCAGAAGTAAGGACGTATTCATACTGCCCGGCCGTTACCGTTACGGGGACAACGGGAAAGACATTTAATCACGTCCCGCTGTACCCGTCATGGGGACAACGGGAATACACCGGAAACTTGCGTTTTTCATTACTTAGTATTGCGTATGTAGGCCCTAACTAAACTAGAGAACTAACATTTTATTATGGTACCACAAAAATCCAAATTCATGTAATACTTAGAATGACATTTCTAAATATATGATTATTCTATTAAATTTTGGTTATTTTACGTTAGTTTAGCGAGCACCAAGTGACGTTTAATATGTTTAAAATAGACCCACAATTGAAGAGAAATGTCTAATTTTGGTGCTGTCATTGCATTAGGAAGTGTAAAGGTACAAGTCCGAGGGCAACCGCAGATTGCAGGCGACACTACTGGTTTGTTAGGTGAAACCTCACAAGAGCGACACTGCAGCGGAGAGGCGCGTCGCGGCATCGGAGCGGCGTGGCTTTACCTAGCCGCACTGTACTGCAGCGGCGCTACAGTGAGTGGCTAAAAAATATATTTGTCATATGACGATCATGATGGACGGAATAAGCGAAGAAGTGATAGTGGTACCTTTAGTGTCTTAACGCACTATGCCGAAGATACGCGACCGAAATTCGAACTGAATAGTGTTCAATTAGTGTCTATAACTTTGTGTGTGTATTCAGTGAATACACACAAAGTTGCGCAACTGAATTTCTGCCGCGTAAGTTCGGTAATAATGGTGTGTCCTATCAGCCGAATGTACGTCGGAACGTAAAATCAACCCCGTAACTTCGGTCGCGTACCTTCGGCATAGTGTGTTTAGACACTATTATGCGAAGAGGCAGAAAAACTGGAAAAACAATAAAGCGCATATGGGTGCATGATGTTCCAAATTCTCGTTGTAAAGACGGAGAATATCACACGCTTTTTCCAAGACTCTTAAGAGGATTGCATAGCTAGTACAATCCACACTAAAAGAAAAAAAACTCTTTTCTACCTCTTAACATTGTCCGATTTCAGTGATATTTATTTCATGTGATCATCACATTGTTTACTATGCCCGTACGTTTTGATTTTTTCAGTTTATTATAGTTCTAAAAAAGAAAATGTATAGTACTTTGAAATACTGAAAAAATAAAAAAACGTACGGGCATAGTAAACAATGTGATGATTACATGAAAAAAATATCACTGAAATCGGACAATGTTACAGGTAGAAAAGAGTTTTTCTTTTAGTATGGAATGCACTAGCTATGCAATCCTCTTAAGAGACCCTGAACGATTTCATAGTTACTTCAGGATAACAAAAGATCGCATCGCGCCTCCACCGCCGCGGAGCTATGCCGCACTAGCGGCAGCGGACCGGCGCGGCGCCGCAGCGCGAGCGAAGCGCCAAAATATTCTTTGGGAGTCAACTGTGCCGCGGCGCGCCTCTCCGCTGCAGTGTCATTCTAGTGCGTTTTCACGTTGAATCTCTATGAAAGTGATTCCGTGAGCGGCCGCAATGCGGCCTGCAGCACTAGTGGGTGTGGCGACCGCACAAAGTTCACACGATAAAAATATCGACTTCTTCTGAATGTGATAAAGAAATATATATAATATAAAAAAAAAATATACTATAATTATTTTTATTAATTTATTTATCGTCTTAAATTTAAATAAATTAATATTAATACATTCATTATTATAATAAAATTAAAATGATTATTTATAGTGCATAACATGTTAAATATTTAAATTTATTACACTTTTATTAAAAAAAAATATTAATGAAGTATCGGTAGCATTTGTGCTTTTAATCTTTCTATTTAACTTTCGTTTGGCGCATTATAGAATTGATTGCGTTAACGAACGCAATGCCAATATAACTAGTCATTTAGTTCAGTCGTAAATTATGTCAGCTTTTGGAACATGTGCGTTGAGGCTATTTTACTTGGTGGAATATGTGCGACACAAATAGAGCCAAGAAAAAGTTTTGGATACCTACGAGGTTATTATAATAATCGAAGTAGGTATCTACTAACCTGATTATGAGTGAACTACAAGAAGAAAAAGATTTTATTTTACACGCATGTCCAGAAGAGTAGTTGATCGACTTGGAATTGGTTGAACTAATAATTTTATTACAAAGTTTATACTCAGTTACATAAAGCTATACCTACCTAGAGGCCATCTTGTTGTTCAGCGCTTTGTTTCCAACTGCCATCGCGCATGTGTTAAGGGCATGCCTCACGTGCGCTGTTGACTGCGCTATGACGCATGCCCTTGATCTTCGATCTTGATGAACAAAAAAGGCACAGTATGGACATACATGGCGTTGGGTTCGTTAATGCATTCAATTATTGAAAGCGCCTAACGAAATTTGAATAGAGAGAAGACGAAAATTTAAGATCACAAAGCAGTGTGGACTCAAATAATGCATTGTGCAGTCGCGGTCTAATTATGTATGTACTAAGCTGTGATGATTATAATTGTGCCCTGAATTTTTCAACTTAAAAACCATAAATTTGTTTATGTTCATACAAACATGATATAGGTTAGACCACACTCGCTCGCGACATTTGACTCGGCGGCATTAGTTATGTTTGTCGTCAATAATAACACGCGTGAGATCGTTTATTAATTGATAGCTACCATCTCATATATCGGTATTCCAGAGACGCTCAGTATCTCGATTTGACAGTAGGTAGCGCTTCGGCCGTCTACGTAACCGTAGTGTCGTAACCAGTTACGTAGGTAATATTATTTATTTACTATTAAAAACTTAGATCGATACTAAGGCCTGTAGGTCTACCACGAGTTTACAACATTGACACCAATCGATGCTCTTATCGACTGCCGCAAAAAAATGTATGAAAAAAGAATAGCCACCTCGTGGTCAATTGTAGAACTCAAATTGACAGCGAGTACGCCAATCACAAGCGAGATCTAATATCGACTATAGATGACACTTATGTTGCCAACTCATGGTAGCTCTACTGAACTTATTGCTGAGCATTTCTCTAGAATACGGGTCTAAGACTCGCGCATGTTATGAAATCACACTAACTTAAACATAACATAATATGTTATGTCAAACATCCTCAGGATGCATAATAATATTATGCATCCTGAGGATGTTTGACCTTTGACAACGTAATTTGGTATTCAATCACTTACTTTTGATTTGACCTTAGCGGGTCTCCACGGTGCGGCGCTTTGATTTGTTCGTGTTGGCAGACTGCTTCATATCACGTTCTTGTAATGAATATCGCAGGAGCGTCAATGATGTGCACCAAAGTATTTACTTTGCAATTCTATTTTTATCTTATTCGTATTTATCGTTAATTTTAAATTAGTTCACTCGTGTCGTGACCTCGCAAGTCGCAACGTGCATTTTGCACCTTTCCAAGGTTGTGTATACTTATCGTATTTTTATGAAATACTAGCGACTGCCCGCGACTTCGTTCACGTAGTAGGCTCGGTCTTCGGCCTCGCCATAACCTTCCGTCTTGTGTTGATTTTTCTTCCATTAGAACCTTCTCCTGACAATAGTAAACACAATAGAAAAGAATTATCGAGATTGTTCCATCCGTTCTCAAGTTATAGCGTGACCAGGAGAAATAGGAGTTTTTTTTTATATATATAGATTTAAGCTGCCCTATTTCCAAACGATGGTTTTAAATTTTATTTAAAATATTCAGTATAGACATCGGCTATTTTCCGCTGGTCACGACTTTTAGTACGCCCTATATAGAGAAGACCCTCGTAATGATTGTTTTTTTTTTTCGAGGATAGCAAGGTTATGTTGAGGCAATTCCATCTGTATATAATTTAGAATAAGTTATATTAGTATAAAAATAAACTGCTTAGCTTAGCTTATTAACAATCAAATTAAGTAGATTCATATTTTATTTTATTATATACTGTACACAGCAATTTAGATAAATCATGTTTTTAATAATAAATACAAATTTACACACTTGCTTTGAACTACTTTAATAAACAAACTTACCAACAGGGTATTGGCTTTGCCCACAGCTTTTACCATAGGGGACACAGTTAATGTAAAAGTTCACTTCATTTAAAATTTGGCTTAATATTCCTCCCATACAAAACGCCAATTTCATATGTAAGGACCTAATACTATAGCTATCCCAACTTATTTTTATTAATTTATTATGTCAACACGGTGGCCTCTAATTAGTACATGACCGGCGAGGTAAAAAATACCACTGAATAAATACAAATGTATCATTTTATCGTAAGTGTAATAACTTAACAATTTTAATTTGAAATTGCTAAATAATTATTATATTTCATTTTGTACCATGACTCAGTAGGTACCTATTTTATTCATATACACGTAATTAATACATAGCATAGAATAATCTTTTATTTTTGCTTACATATTTATGATCCTAAACAAGTTACAATAAAAAATATTATTTATCGGTACCTATACAAACATTCGCTATACATCAGTGGACAATACCCATTTTCCATTAAAACATTGTCCGGTTTTTACACATCTGTGGTATGTTTTACCTGGTTGACTCATATTACTCGTACCTGACACCCGTGTTAGCAATGGTTGTTACTAGCAAATATAAACAATAAAAGAAATGTAAAGTTTTGATTTTAATTATCATAACTAAATAAATTATGTTTATTTTTTCACTGTGCACAATGTAATGAAACTTAATGTACATGTATGCATATATTAAATAATAAAAATTTGTGGGACCATGTTTTATTTTAAGACTAGTATTTTATTAGAATAAGGATGTCGCGATCCTTAAGGACTACCCGTTAAAACGGGCCTATGTGTTAATCCTGGTGATAAGCTATCTTCATTATAAAATTCATCCTAATCAATGAAGCCATCTCAGTGTGAAGACAACAACAAACACTCGCTAACAAAATTATTATGATGAGTATTTCTTTTATAAAATCAGCATATTTAATTGATTATTTTCTCCATGAATGCAAAAAACCTACTTGGGTGAAGTTGGGGGCCTGGGTTACGCATGTCCAATACCCAAAAAGGATAGCCCGTATGATAAACAGTAGTACTTATATGCAAGTGTATGTGTTTGCAGGTACCAATGCAGTTCTAGATATTCAGCATCAAAATTTTACAACACCACTGACTTACAATTTGAAGCCATAACAGGTGAAATTAACAGTGCAAAAGGGGCTTGAACAGCTTTATATCAGAGTGACAAACACAATGCAGTCACTCAGAACTTTGAAACTAAGATCTGGGTTGACAACTGTCAAATGTGAAAAGGCAAATGTGACACATCTCATCACCTGAGTGACTTGCTATCCTGCTCACTAACTATTTTAAAAAAAAGGATAAGGTCCTGCTAGACCATTTTTGTATTTAGTTAAAAGTCAACTAGTATTTAATAAATTATAATTTATTAAATACTAGTTGACCTGCCAACGGCTTCACTCTCTTGGTCTTGGTGTACTAGTGAAAGTTATTCTTTAAATTTCAATAACTTTCATCTATATCCTCATATATTTTCCATGTACAGACAGCAATCTGTAAAATTTTATTATATACTAGAGACTGCCCATGACTCCATTTGTGTAGTAGGCTCGGCCATTGGTCTCGTCATAACCTCCCGTCATTTCTTTCATGAGAACCTTCTCCTTACAATAATTAACACAAAAAATAATTAGCGATATTGTAACATCTATTCTCAAGTTATAGAATACCCAGTAAAAATAGGGGTACATTTTTAAATATATAGATGTTGTATGTAAGTACCTAACCCTTTATGTACCATTGACGTAAATGTATGTGCTTTTCATTCATAAATCTTTTGTTTTAATTATCACGGTATAGGAAGGGTTAATTAAAGGTGTTAATAGAATTGAAAAATCTGTCCATAAATATTGTAATGTTAAATTTTATAAGCCCTGCACATCTTCACTTCCAACTTCTGAGGCACTAAATTCTTCATCAAAAATGCTGTCATCATCTAAATTGATTTTGTCCATTTTTGATAACATTTCCTCAACCTGTGCTATTATTTCAGGAGTTAATTCTTGCTGACCATCTTTATTGATATGCCTGAAATAATAATTGGTAATTATTATTCTTGATAATTATATTGAGTTTGCCTCTTACCAAAGTGGAATAATTTTATAATCCATAGAACTTTATTGTAGTTTGGCCTAATCAGCTTATTATTTTACATCAGTGCACATTTTGCAGTTCTTAGAATAATGTATGTTCTCTCATGGTTAGCTAGTCAAGCTGCCAATAGATAGCTAGGAATGTTAAATAAGACTTTTATTGAGATATATTTTTCACATAAATTGCATTTTGCTTTTCGCTAAGCTATTTTTGACTATGATTTTAATACAGGAATGTTTTAAAATTTTGATAAGCTTTACAATGTGTATTTTGAAATATGATCATGATGATGCACAGCTTCACTTGTGTGGCCTACAGGAAACTGAGCCTCCGAACTACTGAATGGTTAAATCAGTTTTGACAAATTAACTCTCTGTTTACACATCAGTATCACTACACATTTACCTCATAATAGATCGCCGTTTTCTTTCTGGTAGAGCTTTCAATACTGACTTCAAATCTGTGTCTGTACTCTGAGTTTTATCTGGTATATCATCAATTATCTCTTCATCCTGAAATTTTTTTATAACATATATTTTAAAGAGTATATATTATAGCACTTATAAAGCTTACTATATAATTATACAATTAACATGTAATAATCTGTCTTCCTAGACATTGTTTAGCAATTAAAATTAATTGGGATTTGATAGATTTTAATGAGTTGAGAGTATATTGTGGAAGGATGTCTAATGCTGATAACTGGAAACACACTTCTTATCCTCATAGATGTAGGCATTTATTCAATTTAGTACATTAACTTTGAGCAAGAACAAGGGGTCTAGCAGGGCTTTAAAATACATAGTCAGTATACCCTTACACTGGCATTCATCTGTAGAAATACCTGTCCACTGCACAGGAAAAAATATATGCCTTTCATACATAAGAGCAACATGCAGCATAAAAGGTAAAGTATCTGTATCAATGTTAATTTCCAGAATGTTTATGGCCAGACAGATACACGGTAATTTCCTATTTACTACCTCAAGGTGCTGTGAGTTGTCTATTAATTCAGGAAAAAAAACATTATGCAGACAGGTTTACCCTTCCCAACGCTGGTCAAGAGGTATAAATTTAATGCAATATATTTCCACCAATGTAATGATTTGCATGAAACTCCATATTGCTGAAAAACTAGATATATTAACGGGCCAATAAATACTACTAAGTAAGTTTTTTTATATAAAAAATAGTAAAATGGTACGTACCTCAGCAGGCTTACAACACTTGGGGCAAACTTTTTTCTGCCGTGCACATTGACTGCACAACATGTGGTAAGCATGTTTTATTGTCTTTTGCTCACATCCAGTACATTTCCGAGGTGATGTTAGTGGTTTATATTTCTTGTACTTGATCTTCCATTCTAGTATATCCTTACAACGTTTACAAACACCATTAATTGAAATGGAATTGATAAATTTAGTTTTATGACTCGTGTCATGCATATCATTTTTAAACGCTGTTCTATTTTGATGTTTTTGCGGTCGTTTTCTATCAGAGTTGCCTCTGGCAGAACTCATGTTTCAATGTTCATGTGACCAATTTATTACTCAATCATATTTTATTTTCTCGCGATCTAAAGTATACAAAATAAATCGCACTATCACAAAAAAAATCACGAGAAAAACCCCGTATCCCGTATGCTATGAACACAGAACAGAATGAATGGTCCATAGATTAATCAGACTTTATCTAAATAAAGATGGAAATCACAAAAGTAAAGAACAGGACGATAGCGGGAAGTTTATTTTTTTAAGTGCCATCCACTTATCGGTCATCGGATCATAGTCGAACGCTCGTCTTTCAAGTGATACATTAGTGACGTGGAAGACGAGCACGCGCGTATCGATATCGATATCAATATCGATAGATAGGGATGTGCTGGTGATGTCGAGGTAGCAAGAAGCGTTCCTATCTAATCTATTAAATTATTGCTATGTAAACCAGAATTTATGAAATTAAAAATCAAGTTTAAGATAATTTAATCCATTTATTGAAGAACACATTCTTAAATAACAAAGATTATAATTAATACATATTGTTTACCTTACAAATTGAAAGCACTTATGATTTGTGAGATGACGATTCAAAACATGCATGATTACAATTTCTAATTAATTTTTTCGTTTTGTTATTTAGGTAAGTACCTAACAATAAATTGATATGCAATAAATAGCTGCAAATACGTACATATACGTACGTATATTAGTCATAATTATGTGAAACAGATATCAGTAATGTTTTTAACGCATGGAACAAGTGTTTACATTGATAATAAAAGATTTTTAAAGAAAACCTGGGCTGATAGGTATCAAGTAATACCATAATACAAGGGGTTTTATTAGAAGGTTTATTTACGTAAATGTTACAATAAACTATAATTTCTTAAGTTTAATTGTATCATATCATAACTATATTAAATTAAAATATTCAATATCGAGTGCCTTTTTCTGAGATTTCTTGCATTGTATTGTTTAACCGTTAATAGTGCAGTATCTTTTGTGTTGGTACTTGGGTCTGCACTACACTGTATGAATCCTGAATTTGTAACAGCTTGGTCTTCACATAGTCTATAGTCAACTCCATATTTAAGTTTTCCATTGCTAGTCCCATTAGTTGAACATAATATTCCGTTAAGCCTTGTAGCTTTGACAAAAGACCTTTATCTTCAAAAGCCTGATCTTAAAACTTACCATGACTCCTATGTCATTTTTGCATACCTCACGTGAACCAGGCAATGTAATTATATAATCAAACATATCCTCGCTCTTGCTTTTTGGTCTCTCTTTATGCCTTATCAGAATTAACCAGTGTCGTATGATTGTACTCCCACAAGTGGCCATGGTTATAAGATACAACTCGATCATGAATTTCAGTGTATTGTAAAATGAGTTTCCATCTAAATTCTCTATGTATGTTAAACTCAAACCCGTTTCGTGTGCCAGCTACGATCTCCCCAGTCGTTCGCCATTCGAAGTTGTGCTTGCAACTTTACCATAATACTGTTTACACCCGTTCTTCATGAAACATCAAATTGACACATAACCTGAGCGGGATAGAGTACCATTGCTCACCGACAACGTAAAATGAAGTTACACATTTATATATAAACATATATTATAGGAATAGAAACACGATACTTAAATATAATTTAGCTCATAATAATTTTCACCTTTGACATACGTCCGTCAATCAATAACAACTCTCAAACAAATGATGATTAGACAACGATGAGATTACGCAAACTCTTTGCTCTAATAGAAATGAAGATAACGAAGCCACCGTTTAATAGAACATTGATAACTGTGGTGAATAATGCGTGGTGGCACAACCATAAACAACATCTTTCTAAGGCCCACAGGGCAGTAAGGAAGTGAAACCCCCGTGGAATGGTCACAGGACCATAGATTAATCAGACTATATACAGTACAGGACACAGACTATTCAGAGATATACTATCATAGGTATATAAGGTTTCTTATTCAAAGACCTTACACTTACTAACTAGACTGTGTACCAATATTTTTTGTTTAGCTAAATTGAGATCTATCTACTTAATATTAGGGCACCTATTTCCTCAAAGGCTATAGCTAGCTAAAAGCGGTCCTGGCGAGAGGGCTTCCGTTTGTAGTGTGTCCTTGTCTGACGTCTTGCCAGTTTAACTAATCATCGGGTTAGGTAGAAATGGTTGAAAATTTTATATTTTGCTCTTTTTTAATTTACGTACACGAATGATTCATAAACTTTGAAATAGATTTAAATATTCTACAGTTTTTATAATTAATTCGTTAATTCGTTGTACCTACTTTAAAAAGTAATTAATTAATTAGAGATATTTCAGGATTCCATGATGTTTTCATTTTAAAATAAGGGGTATAGCCATAACGGGGCGTGTTCATCTGATTTTGACGAATAATAAGGAGATATCTTGGTGACGTTTCTGCATATATTTGGTAACAATGGAACCCTTTTTTTTTAAACTAGGTGATGATGTGGCAGACGTAAAATAGGAACAAAACGTGAAAAAACTACCTGTGCCCAATATATTCATGCAGGGTAACAAGTCATTATGTAAATTTCAAACTGAGTAGAAGTAATTTGAAAAGTCTTTGTAAGTTTTCAACAAAATTTAGAAATTTTTCTTTAAAAATTGATAATATTCGTTTAAAGTTAAAAATCTTCAGTTTATAAAGAAGATAAAGATTTTGTGTTTTTACTATAAGAAGTAATAACTACAAAGATTTAATTATAACAATGATAAATGTTTCATATCTTAACTTGAAAATGATAGGTGCTACCGATACTTTAATCCTGTTATTTAATTTTGTAAGAAGAGGTTGGATTTTTTTGTATTCCAAATTTCTAAAGTGAGTGAAATTACGAGTATTTCAATAGTAGTTGTAGTGTTTAGAAAACTTATTTTTTCCTTAAGAACATCTATTACTTAAGTTCCAACTTGACTTTATAATAAAGATACAATTTTTGGAGTTTCTTTAATAAGTAGGTAATGTTTGAAGGACATATTTGTTTTGATATATTTAATAAACTGATAGGTTAACCCAAAACTGTTTTATTTTGTAAGAAGTAGTTTGATTGTTATTCGTATTAAACTCACTCATAGTTTTATCTTATATTCAATTTCATTTATTTTCATTGAATTGTTGTATTCAGAAACTTAACTTGAGAAAGTTAAGTCATAATTTATAAAACGATAAAAAGTATTAAAAAACATCACAGACTAATAGAATTTTATTAGTTAAAATAATAATCATTAATAAATAACATTTGTTACTGATATATTTCATTTAACATATAAAAATACTAATAGGATGTCACTTTCCTGTCTCGATCTATCACTACCCTGGTGTCACTCCCCTGACTACACATTTTCCCCTGAAACCCATAAAACTTAAAAAAAGGAAATAATCTTCTGGCCCATAACATTATACATACATACACATTGCAAAGTTGTGAGATATTTGATACTCATTCAATATCTATCAATTTCCGAGGGGACACTGAAAATACAAATATTGTGTATTGACCCATATTATTACACTTAAAATCATGCTGTCTAGAAAAAAATTTTTGGAGACCTACTAATATCAATTATTATATTAATTTATTATTATAATTATATTAATCTGTATGTATATCTTATTTAAGATTTAAAAAATATACTGTAAAGCGTCTTATTTGAGTTGTTTATTTATTTTAAATTTTGTAGTTTAAGTTTTATATAACTCCATCAAATTGTTTGTTAATCCGAGGCAATCAATCATGTAAAATTAAATCGTTAGTAGGTCCCCGCGATACAGGCTTTGCCTAGTGCGGGAACTTTAGCTTTACCTATTTTTGTACCTTGAGTTCGTCATAAACTTACTACTATAAAACATAATAAATTAGTTCCAAAACTGTTTTTGATGCTTATGATGCAATAAGAACGTTTTCACTTTTTTAATACTGAGTAAAAAGTATTACTCAAATGTTTGGGCCTGGTAATACTAAATGCAAGATGGTGGTTTGTTGAATATTCTTTAGGGTAACCATGAATATAGTTGATCTAAGATTTTTTGCAATTTTAAGTATCCCCATAGTACGTCGGTAGATATTTATGTCCGACTGTCTTAAATTAGAGATGTATTTCCTAAAGTAAAGAATAAATCATTAGAACGCGTACGTGCATTAACCTATTAATCTTGAAGATTCAAATCTTGCAACGGCTTTTTCACATAATTCTACTTCTACTGAACTGATTTTAATAAAATTCGCACGTCAATACATACGAGTATATGTTGTACAACAAATATTTAAACGTTTTAAAATTTTGGTGATGAGGGTCCGATGAGAAGGCAAAAGTAAAACACTTCAACGATTGCTAGTAGAAGCTTTGATCTCTCCACTCTACGCCAGTCTACTCGTGTATACCGTGTATTAAGTTTCTTTACAGATCGAGCCCTGCAAAAAAATAGTGATGTTTTAAGCAATATATGTACTTACCTATAGAAGAAAGACAAGTACCAAAAACGATAAAACTGCAAGAAAGTGACAGAAATAAGATAATTACTAGGTACGGATAGTGTTTGCACGCAAACTGAATATGCTCCGACTACTGCCTCACCATGTAAAAATAAATTACATCGAGAAGTCTTACTATATACCTTTTTTTTTTGACGCAGAGTAATCCTTTATGGATACAACCGGCCCCGGGGGGAGCACGGTGGTTATGTGGGAGTCTCTGCCAGAAGGGCAGCATACCCACCAAACCTCTGCGGTGTTCCGTCACTGCCGCTGTTGACGGGAACGTGGGACAGATTTCGCACACGACCGCGAACCCGCCGCGGCTGTCCAATGCCGGACCCTTCTCTCTTGGAGCACGCCAGAACACTTGGCGTGCCGCAACCGACACGGGGGACCTAGCCCGCAAATGGACCCCAGACTCCCCCGAGTCTGAGCGCCCTAAGTCCCCCTACGATGGGTCAGGTGAGTAGCCCCACCGCCTGCTACTTTGGCTGCAGAGGATAGGGACAGCGGTGCCTCTCAATACTGACAGTCCACTTCCCCTGCGACCCCACCGCGTCCGCCATCTAACGGTGGCGGCCCCGTCAAGGCCGCGGAAGGCAGGGAGAACGGCTCACCGTAACACCGGCACTCCTCTCCCGCTGCGGCCCCTAACTTTCAGCCACGGTGCCGCCCATACGACACCGCAGCCCGCCTCAGTTGCAGTGGCGCCCATATACCACCGCTACCTACTGTGACCGCTCCCGTGTGGACTTGGAGGGCAAAGCCCATAGGAGCGGTCCCACCTCGGACCCGCCAGCTATCGGCTATCACTGGCAGGCCCATTGGTACCCTGGTACCAAGCCACGGCTGCTGAGCCCCCCCCCCCCCGCCACGGCAAGGCGGGAACACTCGGGGGGGGCTTACTACTTACCTTTTTTTTTTTTTTTTTTTTTTTGTCCCGGGGAAATCCTTTATGGATACCACCCACCACGGGGAGGGAGGTGGTTATGTGGGAGTCGGTATACCCACCAAAACCCCGGGGTGTTCCGTCACTGCCGCCCTCGGCGGGAACGCGGGACAGATTTTTCACACGACCGCGAACCCGCCGTGGCTGTCCGTTGCCGGACCCTTCTCTTCGCGGCACGCCAGAACACATGGCGCGCCGCAACTGCCTCGGAGACCAAACTCGCCAACAATGGGCGCCAGACTTCCCCGTGTCTGGTCGCCCGTGGTCTCCTTGCGGTGGGTCGGATACGTAGCCCCACCGCCTGCTACGTCAGCCACAAGGGATAGTCCCCCCGCGACCCCACCTCCTCGAGTCTGCGCCGAGCGCCCGGACCCCACCTCCTCGAGCCTGCACCAAAGTGCCCGGGCCCCACCTCCTCGAGCCTGCGCCAAAGCGCCCGGGCCCCACTTCCTCGAGCCTGCGCCAAAGCGCCCGGGCCCCACCTCCTCGAGTCTGCGCCAAAGCGCCCGGACCCCGCCACTCCTATGTGGACTTGGCGGCCAAAGCCCATAGGAGCGGCCCGCCTGAGCCGGCCAGCGCACCCCAACGCCAGCGCGGCCCCTGGGTTCCTCTTGGCTTCACCGTGGTGTGGGCTTACTACTTACCTGAAAAGACGTTACACAACTTTTCTTAACCCAAAATGTTTATTAAAAATAATGAGATAGTTATTCTGAAATCGAACAGATGGTCCAACATAATTTAGAAAACATTCACACAAGATTAAATACGTAAAAAACTAACACGTCCAATAAATATTGAGATAAAATTTAACCGTTTATTTATAATTATATGATAATTCGGGTAAAGCCTATTAATTTTTGAGGAATCGCATCCCTTTACCTCGCCCTGCAACTCTGCGAAGCATATTGGCGACGCATAAATGCGACCTGGATTTTATAGCAGAAATGAATGAATTCTTGACGGATAAGGCTGAAAAGGGTGAAATGAACGTCGCTTTAATATTTGATGCTATGGCTATCAAAGCTGGCAAATAATATGACAAATAATAAAAAAAAACAAGTATTGGCGTAGCGTTGATTTAGGCGGAATATTGACATATGCTTCTGAAACATTCAAACAGTAAGCTAAATAAATATAAACTTTCTTTTGAGACACGCTTGTACTTCAGAAGTTCAGACCCTTAACTCACGTGTAGGGTAAGTGATGTAGATTCCAAAAAAATATCATGGTATGTATATTTTTAATTGTTTTTTTGTACTTACAAAAAATTAGGTATGTGCATGTAGAGTAGTTAGTTAGGATCAATATATCAGGATACAATAGTTTTTACAAGCAATTTGTCCAGTATTCTATTTGATCATGGTCACTACATTAGAAAGGGACACACTCCCAACGGGAACCCTCTCACGCGGACCGGTATTTTCGCCATAGTGCACAGTCTAGTTAGTAAGTCTTTGACCTTATTAGTGTAAATTACAGAAATCCTGCAGTCAGAGCATCCAGCGGCTGTGTTTTGAAACTTTTGTTGCCAAAATTGTTTCATACGAAGTTGTTTCCATACATACTCTAATTTATGGTTGTAACCTAAGAGTACGTATCAAATAGAGTTGTCATTAGCGTATACCGCTAAGAGACACAAACTCAACGCATCCAACCATCTTTAGAAGTATTAATGATGCCACCCGGATTCATTTTACTTACCTATATAATTTGGGTGGTTAATGCTACAAAATTAGGTTATTTGCTTACACCAATTTACGTTTTATATATAAAATATACTCTATATATAATTATATCAACAAGGTAAAAATAAAGTCTAAATTGTGGACTACGAATGAAAGGTTATGTTTTCGTCACTTTTATGTTCACTTTGGCTTGTAAAAGCTTAAAACACAACTATGAACCATTGTTTATATGTTCTATACATATAAACACATAATATCTATTTGCGTGTAGTGTGGCGTCAATAAGCACAACCTTAGCTGGGTCTTACGCCACTTCACTGGATATCCGTTGAGTATATATGCATTTATAAGTTGTTGTATAATATTAAATTAGTTTATACTTCGTTGCTAATTGTGGAGGCTTGTTAATGGCTCCTCCGTACCTATATTGTTAATGTGTTGTTATAATAGCTGTAAGCACTCCGAAAAAAATAAAATAAAAATAAAATAACGATAATAATACAACACCGCTTTTCATTGTAAAAACTCAGATTTCACTATAATTACAAAAATCTCTTACAACTACTTGGCACACTTTCGAAGTGTGACCAGGAAAAAAAAGTGAGACTACAAGCAGTACGAAAAAATATTCTCCAGTTCTGTCACTCCGTGCGAATAGTATATGTACTCATTTCGCTCACTCATAGTATTATTACTACCGTGACAACTCTTTTAATACTTACTCTGCGGTTGTATCTATACAACGTTTGTCTAGATGAACAACATGACTGAAACTATAAAATAAAAGAGACCCTGTAATGTACAGCCAATTATACGCGACCAAATTATATCCAGGCAATAATTCACATACAATATTCGGTGGCGTGGCTTTGAATAATTGGCTGTACAATACAGGCTGTGCATTATTTGGCTACGTTTTATCAATATGCGCTGATATTGATCGGGCAATAATACGCTGCCAGGAAAAAAATCAATTCCATGTACTTGAAATATCAGGCTGTGCATTATTGGCCGTGAAATAAGGGTCAGACAATTTTTGTACAGTTGTATTAAGATGTAACAGTATGGAAACTAAGCTTAGTTGATATAGCAACTATCTATGCTCCATTGCAGCCATAGCGTTGTCACTTTTAATATTTTAAGGTATTTTTTTTTTTAAACAAAGCAGATTTATCGTGCCACATGGCGCGACGTCACCTCAAGGAATGCCCCCCGCCCGCGCGTCTCGCCACCGCTGTCCTGCAGCTGTCAAACTACGAGCAGGCGGCTGAACTGGGCAGCGCCAACAGTCACGAGATTAGAGTCACCGCTAGCAGACGTATACCGCTCCGCCTTCGCGCCGCGGCCGCAACAAAACCTCCGCGCTTACGCATCAGCACAAACCTTCGTGTTACGTGTCAGCCCGAGTCACCTACCTAACCGCGCCGCGAGTGACTGCTAATCAGCCCGTGTTTACGCGTAAACCAGTGCACAAACAATAGATACAAGGACTTTATACCTACGAGTGACAACCCTTCAGCACGACAGAGTCTCCCGACATCCCGTAAGTACCCCACATTCCTACCTAAACCCACATATTACCCCTTAAATATTCCCTACCGAGGTATGGTGTGCCCCACCATATTTTCCTCCGAGTCGGATAATTGAATCAGCCGCCCTTGTCAAAAAAAATAATAATATTTCACTACTTACAGTCCATTACTCTCTTAATATTAACCCTTTTTATTGATTTAATTAAAATCTACTCCGAACTGACGTAATACAGTTACTGGAAGGTTCGAGAAAGGTGACGTTCACTAACTACCTATTCACTTATCGTTGTTCGTTTGACACTCGCGTGCCACAGAATACAACAGTACTGTGGGCGGCCGCATTAGCGCGCCACAGAATACACCACAGTACTGCAGATAATTGCGTTTGACAGCAAGCGTTCATATTGTTTGCAAGAAAGTCTAATTGGAAATTCTTAAGGCTAGGTACTAGTACCTACTACGTTACCTACGTCATTTTAATACATTGTCATTCTAATGAACTTGTTTGTTAATTAAGTTATAAAATTGTACTAAGTACTGTTAAAAGATTTAATCGTGTTCGTGATTATCATAAATTAATTAAAGCAAATAAATGGTCACATTCAAATTAGGGTACCGCACGGGAATCTTAGATGTTCTGTACTAACGAAAATTACAGATTATAATTAATTAATTAAGTAATTAAACCCTCAGCTCACATAAGGTTTGGTACACGCGTTATTTATTTAGGTGTTATTTTAACCGACTTCCGAAAAAGGAGGTGCGGAATTTCACCTACGATTAAATATTTTAATATATTTTTCTTTTTTTTCTTCCTTGTGCCTGACTTTGCCTTCGACGTTAACGATGCCTTCAAAATCACAGGTAGCCAGATTTAGGGAGGAACAGATCGCTATTGTTAAGCTTAATTTGGAAGCGTTATCATTGAAGTCCAGCAAATCAAGGCATTATAGCCCAGAATTCGATGCCAGAGCAACTGGCGTAAGAGTGACTCGTGATAAATTCGACGCGGCGTATAACATTATATTAGACACCGACGATTTATCAGACGCACAGGAAAAATTCTACATCGAGCAGTATGAAAGGACAATAGACGCCTATTACGAGATTCTCGTTGTAGAATTAGAACAAAAAACATGGTCATCAGCTCCCAATGACGATGTAAAAACAGCGCAAATCAAAGCGAACGTCACAGTGCCACATACGGTAATCTCGGTCACCCCCCCCCCCCACTGAGTTACCAAGGTTTACCTCACAACCCGCGTGCCCTTCGCCATCAGCTCAGCAGGTATCGAACCCGCAGCCACAGTGCTATGCGCAGGTTTCGAACCTGCAACCTATCATCTCCGTGCCTATACCCGCGCGCTTCTCACCATCAGCTCAGCAGGTATCGAACCTGTAGCCTCCGCACTGTAACGGAACAGGCTCTGGATGAGGATTCCGTCACGATTCACAAATATAGATACATTTAAAAAGCATCTTGGTATGAACAAATATTGATGAAATTTAGACAATCAAAAGTAGAAGAAAGTGATAATGTGTAATATTGAGATTTAGATGTTAGGTATTTCTTATAGCAAGACTATAGGTACTTACTGAAAATGATAAGCAGCTTAGAATATTTAAGCTATCAAGATATTCTATGTATTAACCATTTAAATCGATTGTTCAGATAGAACTGATAAGTTACTTCAAGTAAAAGGAAATGTTGAGTAATCCTTTAAATACATAAAAGTTACAAGCAAAATTAATAAAATTACCATGAAAATAAGCAGCATTGATATTTCTAACCATACAAAGCTATGTGAGGAACACAATTTCGTTGTGTGTCCGTGTATTTGAGTTTGCTTCATCAAAATGAACCCTAAAACAAATGAGTATTGACGCCGATCTGAAGCCGATAGAAAGGGCTTTGATTGGATCTACGTACCTCTGATCGGCGTCATACGAAATTCAAAATATGTGTTGTCATGAGCGGATTTTGATGAGATTTTGAAATTAGAATAGGAATGCGCTGGAGGGCTGAGATTGGCTGAGGAGGATCTGAAGCCGTTTTGACGCCGATAGAAAGGGCTTTGATTGGATACCTATCGGCCTCAAATCGGCGTCACTGTCAAGTTTGAGAAAGTATATAAGCAGTAGAAAGACCGAGAAAATGCTTATTAAATTCTCGAACTTCCGTGAGGTAATATATTCTGCTACGGACATGGTTCCGGACGTGGGTTGGATACCTCACGGTGACAACTAAGATCCACCTCGATAGGGAACGCCCAATCCTTAGAGTTGGACACTTTTGGGAGCGAGCCAACAATCGCTTTAACCTATTGCAATGGGTACGATTAACTGCTCCTCACTTCGATTGGAAAGAATATTCCAGTGGAAGTGTCTTCTATTTATTATATGTATTTATTTCCTCTCATACTAGAACGTCGCTCTGCAGCCTTCCATAGCTTCGGCTATAGCGGTATAGTCGCGCGACTATTTCCGTGCGTGGAGTTGGACACCCTAGGGGCCATAGGTTCGATTCTCGGCTTGGCACCGAACTTTAGAGGCTAGTTAGGGATCAAACTTGAGCCATCCTATCAGGGGGATGAAAGCTCATGCGCAATTAACTTTGGGGGGTTTGTTGGAGACTTACACACACTTTAGCAGACTAGGAATTTATTTAGGACCGAAGTAGGTCTAGGAAATAGTATTTTTGTTTACCGGGATATACATTAACTTCGTGATGGTTCAATCGGGAGTAAATAAGTAAATTCACGCGCTAGTGGTGTCTACCACTAGAGACGTAGGATTCAATAATGAATTCGTCATATCAATACAATCTATTAGTATGCTAGACTTAGAAACTAAAGACTAACTACGAAATAAAAATGACAAAATAAATGTATTTTTAATCAGTATAAAGTAAGTAATACAGAAATATTTGCCTGCAAAGGAACAAAGACATATTAGTTCAAACGAAATGTAATGTATTTGTTGCAATAATATGTTATATATTTGGTAATGAGCTCGGGTGATCGAGTTTGGGTTAGATTGTCTACTCTGATCCTAGCATGAGAATGCGGAAATAAATTATAGCAATTGAATTATTTGCTGAAAGTATCAAATGTACTTAATATTTAGAATCAAGTGATAATTCGTAATGATAAATAATACTATTAAGAAGAGCTAAATAAGATTATAATCGCTTATAGACGCAAACTCTACATTTGGAAAACTACCAAACGGACTTAGTAAGGCCTTACTAATTTTGGGGTAAATAGAAGAGGTTCTTGGCATGATGGAGAACATTTGTGTCACAGTAAAGAGCAGCTCTTAATCCAGCATTCGAGTTGTAAGCCTTGAACATGCCAAGAATCCTACTTTCTAAATCATAATAAATCTAGAATTCTACGGAAAATCTAAAGAAATCAAACTAATTATTTACAATATGAAAATTAATGAAATATATTATATCTTTAAATTATAGAGATATCTATCAATAATTTACTCGGCAAAATAAAACTAACTAATATAATAATCATCATAATAAATATATGCCTGCTAGTATTGGGTTAACCAATACAACAAAAATTCTGCTAATACTCAAGTATCTAAAATAATTACTTTTCCTACAATGGTTCAATAGATGACATGTAAAGCACTAGTAATCTATGTATAGCAATCTCGTATAAATAAGAGATTTATGTATGTGGTAAGTCTTATCAAACTTGGTCCAGCAATGCAGTACCTTGAGAATACTTGTAAACCACAAACAAGGGTCTAGAGTTTTCTCTAAGTCACTGATATTATTTCCCATATATTGCTTTCAGTAAACAAGTAAATGATTAAACTTGAACAATTGAACTATTCAGGGAATAGTGGCTGATAATATTTATCTAAAGGAATTGGATAATCAGCGTAGTAGTTACTGATCACAAGAGATTTCTAAAGCGCATATAAAGTGTATTTTTACTTTAATATTACATTTATTTCCTAGCAGTTTTCATAAACGAAACAAATATTACATATTATAGAGACACTTAGTCTGCAAGAGATTATATCAATCTTATCAACAGCTAAATACTCATAGCAACAAACATAAATCTATAAAGAAAGCTAGTTATATAATTAACAGGTTTATAACTGTTATTAATAATAACGAATATCATGCAAATATCTGAAATTATTTAATGGAGTTGTTTATATATTATTTCACTAATCAAAACTGATTTATCAGATATAACAGGTATTTTTGCAAGCTAATAATTATATAGTAAAACTTGCAAATAACCTACTGTTTCTATGTTCTGTGGTCAAATAACATAGACCTTAAATTCAGAAACTTATATTGATGATTAATATCTTCCACGATTAGAAGTCAAATCAAGTACATAAGCTAGAAATCTAGGATCAGCTCAGTCAGTCAGTCTGTAAGAACTAAGTATTTGCAATCTAGTATGTTCATCGCAATTTTTCGTTATCAGCTAGCAGTTCAGTAATGTAGTAGTAGGTTATCCATCGTAATATCAGAATACCTAGGCGTTGCTTTTGGTTTCTCTAGGCATCTATAGTTCTGAATAGTTTTCTCTGTTTCAATTCTTTCCGAAAAGAGCAAGGTTACAGCAGCGGTACACAGTGTTAGGGTCCTCCTAGACTAGACGATCAGTGGCCAAAACTAAACGAATTAATAAAATTAAAAAAATATTGGGGGGGTTGTTACAATTTGGTAGTGCCGTTACCAGGATTGGAATAACGTTACTACGGAAGTTTTACTAGGAATTAGTTGCGGTCAACCGCACAATTTGTTGGCGTGAAATGGATAGGATTTTATTGAAACAGAGATGCTATTGCAATAGGTGATTTTTAAAGGGCTAAATAGGTAGTCAACGGATACTATAATGAGGTGATGATGTTGTTGTTCTAGGCTACAGTAGTAGATTTCTACAATAAACTAAGAAATAAATAAGCCGGATATGCAATTTTAGGAATATTGCTAAAATACTGATTACTACGAAGCGCTTAAATGATATTCAGGGAAAGATAAGTTGTATGCAAGTTTCATGTATGTAAAGTCTGCAACTACCTTTGTCATTTACATGTACCCCATAGTCGATCTCTAGAATCCAGAAGTACACTTATCATTCGAAAGGCAGATTGCGTGTTGTGTTTACGACTAGGATACTCTCCTGGAAGCACACGGTAAATAGTCAGTATCAAACTCTACTCAAAGTGACCCGAAGGTTTTAAGAACACTTTTAGTATCGAACGACTTATGAAACTCACTTGGGAGCCAAGAATAGCGTTATAGAGTACTGAAAGAGTTCTTGTATAGTGTTAGGAAAGGAAGAGAGTTTCTAACATGTTGAAAGTGCCGTCGCTGCATTTGCATCACAAGGATTACATTTGTAACCAGCAAAATACAGCGCAGATCGTGGACATGTCTGTATATAATCGGTGTTTGTTATGTTCGGAAGTATTAAGAATATAAAAATGTGTGAATATTAATAAATGGCTTACCTTTTTGTTCGAAGAAATTTATGGTAATTAAATGATAGTAAAAATCTACATACGTTATTACTTCTATTGCGTTTGCGAAGGAAATAAATAGGATTACAATAAAATGCAAAGTTGCGCAACTTTAATTGAGCGATGATAAGTCTTGTTAGAAGTTTTGTTGAAATATGTCTAGTCGTAACATTGGGGGGTTGAATTTCCCATTCAGATGCTTAGCGTTGTGAAAATTCTTATAGACAATTCAGATGGTTGTATAGTTATTCGTAAAGGTTAAATAAATCAACGTTATGCAGATTTAATAGACAAACATAGTAAGCGCCGAATTTAAGTATAATATACCAATATTATAGCTAGGTAGTGATGAGTCTTCGGAATGAAGCTGGTAAAGTTTGACAATGTAGGCAGGCTGAAGAGGAGCGCCGGATTTCAGAAGCTTTGGGGCGAAGCGGCTGGTCGAGTAGTGCGTCTTGACGAGATCTGCAAATATAATAGGGAAAATTAGGGAATGGTGAGCAAAGCCGGGTTATCTATCTAAATTAAAAATAATGGAAAAAAACAAACATTATGTAAATCAAAGTGAATAAGGAAACTTTTTATTTAGGGCACAATAATAATTGTTTGGATGTTAATAGTTATGTATGTATTTATGTTCTTATGTAACTTAATTGACATGTAAGTAGTACGCGCAAAGTATATACACAACCTTAAATTTTAATCTGAACTCAGTATACATCGTGAATTTCGGTTTGTGAATAATAGTAGAAACTATGTAAGAGTTTATGCCATTTAACATTAAATATAAAAAACCCGGTTCTATGCCATGAAAATCGTAGGAATCGTGGAACTCATTTAATCAAGTAAGAGTTAATCAAGTGATTATCAAGTATTGATGAACAACAGACAAATATACAAACGTTCATTTTATATATTACTAGTTGCGGTCGTGGATGTACCCGCATGGAGATAGCTGATGATGGTGGTGATGATAAAAAGTTATCTATGCGTAAATCTAGTATCATCTATTTTTATACCAAATCTCATCAAAATTAGTCCAGCCAGGACTGATGTAATAAACATTCATTCAGACATACCAGCATTTGCGTTTATAATACTAGTACCTAGGTACCTTTTTAGGATAATGATGATCATGATGAGGAAGAGTATCTTATAATATGTACATTCAAAGCTTCATCTACTTCCGTACCAAATTTCATCAAAATTGGCGCAGCCGTTTAAGTGGGATGGTGAAGCAAACATTAACTCTTACGTACGAACGTCGTGTTTGTAATATTAATACCTAGGGAATATTATTAGGATACTAAGTAAATAGCGAAACTTACATACCTATCAATTAATCATGAGTAGGTTATGTGAGTTGCAGAGCTTGTCAGGTTTTACTGTGGTCTATAACAACACCACAGTCGGCAGGCAGGGATCTAGAATTCATGGAAAACTATAAAATATACATAAACATATAACGAGTAAAATCTAGAATCAGGTATTTCATCAATAATCTAAAACTGACCGAAGGTTGTATATATATCAGGGCACGTAGTAATATGAGAAAACAATGGTAGCTTTGTGCACAGCAATTAGGTACCTATCTTAAAATTGCTATTGAATAAATAAACAAAGGTAGAAAAAGAAATATGTTAGCAATAATAAAATCAATCAAAATGACATGACAATCAACATTTAGGTTACCTAGGCTACAGAACTTTACAGAAAGGTAAACACAAAAGAGTTCTTTCTAAAAGCAAAGAAACTTTTTGATTGTGGCACTGAGGGCTTTCTGCCATAGTGTAAAGAGAATATAAACACTACGTTTTACTATAGTATCACGTAAAGAAGAATTCTGGTGATTAATGCCTAGGTAGGTATTTTATAGATGTTTATTGGAATCTATATAAAAGGGAGGTGTTTATGGTATAAGGTGGGTATGCAACTGGGAAATCAATATTGAGTCATGTTGCTTGGATTAATTGTTTGCCTGCAAAGAGTTTGACGACATAGCTAGATAATGTAATATGAAAGGTTCAGTTGTAACAAAATAAGTATAACGATAAGTATGTACATAATACACTGGTAATTTCTATGTAGGTATAATCTGTAGGAAGTATGTAGATATGAACAGGGAAAAAGGATGTTTGGTTGGAGCAAAGCAGAGATGAACAAGTCTAAATAACACTATACCTACATACATACCTTGCCAGATAGCTGGAGTGTAGTTTCGTAGGAATATGTACACCTATGTATATAATAATATGTAGGTATAACTAGTTGTTGAATATCAATCTGAGTTGTTGGGCAAATGTATCGTCCGTATCGTGCATGCGGTGCCTACATTTGTTCGCAAATTGAAGTGATTTCGTCATGGACACTGCAAAGATAAACGTAAATAAATGCTACGATAAATAGAGTTACAGTATAATTACAATTAAAGTACAGCGAACGTGCATAGAATTTGCGAAAATCATATTTTTGACGTGAACTTTATTTCCTTTATTTTGACAGCGACATATTTAACTATCTGTCATAAGCACATACGTGTATATCCAAAGAGTTCGTAACAAATAGAAATCATGTTCAAGGTTTAATATACCTAGCTATAATTTAAATGCTAAAGTTATTATATTATTATAGATATGACGGAGAAAGCACCTCCGGAGTGTTTTTAAAAAGTGTGACGTCAGCATTGCTGACGTCACAATTGTTGTTTTCATGATGATCACTCATTTTTGGGTCCTCGAAGTAAAACTTCACAAGTAATTTTATAAGCTTCGTATATTCAACGAGCAGCGTAACAACGTCACAAAGAGGTCCGTACTGTACGGCGAGACGAGCGCCTACAGTGCGGCCGTACTTATAGGACTCGGCGCACGTGCACGAGTTTACAAGTTTGTTGGTAAAGTATTGAAATTACAATCATAACATTAATTTTACATCGTAATCAACTCAAAAATAATCAACTGATGATTTATAAACTATTTTTAGGGCAATCAAATGATTAAACTTAATTATTCTCGACGAACTGTTGTAGTTGCGCCGATACGGCCATACTGACAGGCGGTGCGCGCTCTGCACCAGCCTCGTTGGTTCTCGTAGATTGTTATGGATTCTCGTAGATTATTTGGATTCTCGTAGACCATTTATTCTGATGGGTCATCTTGGTTCGAGTCGTGGTTTGGCTGTACTTGCAGCCCTTCTCGTGAGGTCGACGGAATGGGCTCATTTGATTCTGCAGTGGGATCTCGTTGAATAGGTGATTCGTTTCCCGCCGATACGGTCAACTGATCCCCAGGTTGCGGAGCGCGGCGCAGCTGATCTTGGGCAACCTTGCGAGGTCGTCCTCTACCGACAACTTTCTTTACCAGATATCGGTCATTATCCAGTATTCTACAAACTTCATATGGTTCGCTGTATTTAAGGTCAAGCGAGGTTTGGTTTCGAGGATTATTTTTCACCAATATGTAGTCTCCTCTTTGAAAATGATGGATTTTGGCCTTGTGTAGGTTGAAGCGTTGTCTGTCTTGTTCGCTACAACGAATCATTTTCTGTTGCACCTGTTGAGTGAGCGCTTTAATATCAACGGTTTCGTTGTCAATATTCACCAGGTTGAGAAGCTCAGGAGGTACACAGTGCTTTCGTTGTGTAATAAGTGTCAGTGGAGCAACACCGGTGACTCAGTGGGTTGTACAGTTCATTGCCAGCTGAAGTTCCTCGAGTACAGTGTGCCACTGCTCTGCTTCGTAATTTTTAATCATTACCAAAGCATTTTTGAGGGTTGCAACGACTCTTTCAACTTAGCCATTCGCTCGGCTGACTTCTGGAGCGATAGCATGGATATTTATTCCGATGGCGTCACAGTAGTCCTTGAACTCGCCAAGGAACTCTCTTCCTCCATCCACTATTATTTGAACCGGCGCACCAAATAGATGCACAGTGCGTTCTAGAGCGGCCAATGTGCTGTTTGGGTTTTTGTTGGTACTGAAGTACAATAAAACGTACTTTGAGAAAGCGTCAATGGTGACTATGACGTATTGTTGATCATCTGGAGTGCCCAGCTTCCCTGTTATGTCCATATGAATAACTTGGAAGGCGGCCGTTGGTTTTTGTATGGGGTGTAACTGGGCTTGAATGGCCCCGGATCTTCCTTTAGATGTTCGGCATACAACACAGTTATCCACAAATCTTTCGGATAATGGAACTCATTTTGTTGAACCAATAGGTTTCTCTGATCTTCTGCCGTGTCTTTTCCCAGCCAGGGTGTTTTAGTGCAGTGTGAAATGAGTTTATAATGCTCCATTGAAATGATTTGGGAACGACGGTACTGAGCTGCTGACCGAAGACAGGATCATTGACGTTCCTTTTTTAAAACGTTGTCCTCTAACACATAGTCTTCCACTGGGTTATTGTCACTGAGACTGTCCATTATCGGACGCAGTTCTTCATCCCGTCGCTGTTCAATTTTGAGCCAGTTCAAGTCTCTTGTCATAACATTGACTGCAAGCTCAACTGGATTGCGACAGCGATGAATCCTTGGCAGAAGGTCCTTTTTGTGTTTTGACGCTTTTAATGCGTTGCAATCCGTTATCACGGTGAATTTTCGCCCATATAGATACTGGCGAAAGTGTTTTATGGCTCGTACCACTGCCAGTGTCTCCAACTCGTAGGAGTGGTACCGACTCTCGGCTTCCGTGGTTCTCATGCTCATAAAGGCAACAGCATGTTGTCGTTTTACACGTTGACTAATTATTGTTGGCTAATTTTTGTATCCGCGTCGATACGGCCATACTGACAGGCGGTGCGCGCTCTGCACCAGCCTTGTTGACTCGTTAACTCTCGCAGACTGCTGTTAATTATGGCTGGCCTGCAAAGAATGAGATATTCTCTGAGTAGTGAGTCTGTAAACAACTTACGTTGCTTTATCTTGTTTGTTACATTAACACAACTGTTATGTAACCTTAGGAGTCTTTTGATTAGTAAACAGTACACAAAGACATCGTGCACTGCCTTATTGATTTAGAATCCGTGGTGTATACGTGTCTACCCATAGTTCCACAAGGCGTCCCCACGGTATCTCAGGGTTCACTTGTGGATGCATCAAGGATCCGTGGCTAGCTCAAGGGTAACACATGGTTAGCTCAGAGGTATCACTCTCCAGACATTTTTGTAGATTACTACAGTACACTAAGACATCTTAAGTGCACTGCCTTATTAATTTAGAATCTGTGGTGTATACGTGTCTACCCATAGTTCCACAAGACGTCCCCACGGTATCTCATGGTTCACTTGTGGATGCATCAAGGATCCGTGGTTAGCTCAAGGGTAACACATGGTTAGCTCAGAGGTATCACTCTCCAGACATTTTTGTAGATTACAACAGTACACTAAGACATCTTAAGTGCACTGCCTTATTAATTTAGAATCTGTGGTGTATACGTGTCTACCCATAGTTCCACAAGGCGTCCCCACAGTATCTCAGGGTTCACTTGTGGATGCATCAAGGATCCGTGGTTAGCTCAAGGGTAACACATGGTTTAGCTCAGAGGTATCACTCTCCAGACATTTTATTCTTGTAGATTCTAGTTGAAAATATCGTGAAACATAATGAATTTTATACTCGCCGGTTTTAATCCGTTGATGCGTGTTCGTCGTTGTGAGTTATCCGGACTGACTGGCCAGCTTGAGATGTGGATGACACTGAATCAGGGGCCATTGCAGCGTTGTTTTGCAGTGTCTCGAGATCATCTCCCGCAGCGATTGGTGTGGACGTCATGTCTGTGGTAATTCCCGTTGTGATGGGCTGCATGGTATTAAAGTTGTTTGCTGGTACTCCTGAAGTGTTCAATGAGGCAGGGCCTATCAGCCTGGTACTGCCCTGCGCTGTTCCAGTCGTGACAGGTTGAACCGAAGTCGATGAGGATGTGGTTGGGACCAGAGCTTGTTCTGATCCCACTTCTGATGACGGAGAAAGCACCTCCGGAGTGTTTTTAAAAAGTGTGACGTCAGCATTGCTGACGTCACAATTGTTGTTTTCATGATGATCACTCATTTTTGGGTCCTCGAAGTAAAACTTCACAAGTACTTTTATAAGCTTCGTATATTCAACGAGCAGCGTAACAACGTCACAAAGAGGTCCGTACTGTACGGCGACTCGAGAGCGACTGAGACGAGCGCCTACAGTGCGGCCGTACTTATAGGACTCGGCGCACGTGCACGAGTTTACAAGTTTGTTGGTAAAGTATTGAAATTACAATCATAACATTAATTTTACATCGTAATCAACTCAAAAATAATCAACTGATGATTTATAAACTATTTTTAGGGCAATCAAATGATTAAACTTAATTATTCTCGACGAACTGTTGTAGTTGCGCCGATAGATATAATAAACGGTATGATTAGGTATAAGATGGAATAAGAACTTACCTGTGGTCAACAAATGTCCATAGCTCTTTGAGATTCTGTGATCAAGATATCTATAAAAGCACAAACGTAATAACAATACTTTGTAGATATTCGAGGTTTATATTTTATTTAGGGAACAAAAAAAAGGAAGTAATTAAAGACAATCACAGAAATTTAGGATCTCTATATAGTATTAAAATTCGGGTAGCGGTCGTAAAAATTCTTACGAGATTACATGTTTGTGCGACCGCGAAGTGTCAATAATTTTTAATTCTAAATAGCACGGAGCGTCTTTGTTAAGACTTAAAATTTCGTATAACAATCGTAATGGGATACTTTGAGA
Organism: Selenia dentaria; assembly: GCA_917880725.1. Taxonomy (NCBI): domain Eukaryota; kingdom Metazoa; phylum Arthropoda; class Insecta; order Lepidoptera; family Geometridae; genus Selenia; species Selenia dentaria. The sequence goes on from OU862879.1 coordinate 24,561,144, forward strand.
GATATCTTTCAGTAATGCGTTACAAAGACATTGGCAGATATAGTGTAGTAATGATAATGACGTGATTATTATAAATTTTATTCAAAATCAAACACATTATCACACATCACAAAGTTTAAAGATTTCTGTACATTAATAGCCGAGACGCATACATTAGTGCAGGGTTATTCGAGGATCGGAAAAACAGTCGTGCTGATTTTTGCTTTGAAATTCATGGAAGATGTAGCTAGGGCAATGACATGGAGATTTGGAGAAATTTGAGTAACCACGCAGTGACAGCACAGCGTACACATGATCTCGTAATAGCAAATATGTGGATAGAGAAAAAGAAACAGAAGAGATCTTCAGAATATTACAAAAGAATTGAAATATAAAATTTAATCTGCGATTCACTATTTGATTATTTGTAAGTAACCAAGGTTTGATGCAAATGGATTACGAAGGTTGTAGAAGATGGGGGTTGGAAGTTACAAAGACAAATGGAAATAAACATAACTATGTTCTTTTGTTTGTACATTTGAAATTAAATTAAGGTAGAAATCAAACTATGAAAAATAACTTATTAGTTATAGACCGTTATCAAACGTCGAGCATAGAAATATTCGATATATCTTGGTTTTTTTCATTTGTTTGGGTTATAGAAATATAAACAAATTACCATTTTATATCCTTTTGGTAGGCTTGCGGGAATTTAATAGGTCGGTATTACATCTATATCTTTCTAATCGATTATGTTCAGGAAAAACATATTGGGTAGCAAATTACATTAATACTCAGTATACCTACATCGCAAGTTCAAGTTACGGGATACCACTAGTTTACTAGTTCTTCTGAGGCCTAAACCTATTAAAACCTATTATTACCTAAACCTATTATTAGTGTCCTCACCTATTGTTTGAGTATTCTAATTCACGGCGTGTCGTTAGTTTGGTTGATAGATAACTATAGTCCGAAGAAAGGGGAAAATGGGGAAAAATGAGAACAGGGGTGTGTTGGACTGTTTATTATATTGTAGTGACTATGGAGCTGCTAGTATTAGAGTGTTATTATTGATTAGCGTAATAAATTGTAATTTATGGATTACATTAAAGAAAAGACCAAATAGTTATCGGTAGTAGAGATCAGGAAATGGAATAAAAAAGAGAGAGACATTCGTATGTTTGACGATTGCGTATAATATTGACAACAAGCGATAGGTGGCGTTAATAAAAGCAAAATGAAAGGTAAATAGAATATTATTTATGTTTATAGGGCGTTTCCCTGCTAACTAAATAAACAGTCGTAACGAGTTTCGTTTTATAGTTATGAGTAGCATGTAGAGGAAGAAGTTATAGGGCTATTGTAGGTATATCTTGTTGGAACGAAGTATCTATAATTGATAGATTACCTTTATAATTAGTCGGGTTTAATTTGTATCGAACAGGAAAGGGGTGATGCAATTGTTCATGGAAAGGAATAATGTCAGAAATTTAGGAAGGTACCTATCATAGGGATACATTATTAACCGAAAATCAAAAGTTATAGCAGAAGGAAAATACTGTGCAGCTATTTCTAGAGTCACGTTTTGAGCAGTTGCCTTTGAGTAACGGTAGACAGTACGTGTAAAAGCGAATGATTTGGTTAGAGTTAGGTATGTCGAGTTGTTATTTTATTCAGACTGATCTACTGAGCTGATTTTGAAGATGTTCTGTGCGCCAATGAAGATTATTGATAGAAAGACACAATGTTGTTTTAGGTGAATGCGTTGGTTAAATAAGTTATAGAAAGGATTTGTAAAAGCGGGATTGTTATTGTTGATATATAATAATATAAGATATAATAGTAATCAGATAGTTTAGAGTTTAATAAAAATCGGTTTCAGGTATTGATTTATAATTAAACAATATTTAACATTATTATTGCAAAATGATTATGTAATAAAAAGTCGTGCATTTTGCAACTGTGAAATTGAATGAATTAAGTTTAGACAGAATAACAAATACAAGGTAAAAAAAATAATGATAATATTAGGAATCACAATTTTAAGGATTCTCTTCAAATGAAGTAGATACATGGAAAGCGTTAGGAAAATCAAAAAAATAAAATAAAAATACCAAGGTACAGCAATATTTAATAAAACTTTATTACAATATTTAATAAAACTTTATTATAATTAAACAAAGATGTTACAATCATTTAATAAAGAGCGGGCGTAGACCTCATCAGGGCGGGGTTTGTTACAGCTTTTCCTATTTTATTTTTGACATAGGGTTTTTAAAAAAAAATATGATAATGGGCATTTTATAGAAATAAAAGTCTGGAATTTCAATTGATAAAAACTATTAATCGTGAGTATTCGTAGACACCAGACAAAAGGGTTGAAGGTTTATTTAGGCAGTATGCAGGGCAATGTAAGAGAAGAGAGATTTAAGTTATGATAAAGTGATGGGAAGAGATGGAAGAACTAATGGCGCCAGGGAGAGATGCGTGTGACAGAGTTAGTATTGAATTTTATTGAGGGCCTCTATGAATCGACAATACCGACTGGAGTCGATTTGTTAAGTTTTGTTTTCAGACAGACACACACTATTCAACGAATGATTTATGGAGTACAAATTGGAGATAGGTTTAGGTCAGAAGACACCACATCAGTATTTACAACTGAATTATTCCATAAAGAGTTCGTACTTTACAGGTAGCCAATGTTTAGCCATTACACTTACATTCACCGAGTTATTAGGCGGTTGCTTGTTTGGTTTGATTTGAAGAGGGATGTATCAGCCATGGAGAATTATTGCTTGTTAGCTATTAACGAGATCTGGAGTAATAAAGGGTGGCGTAGGTTCTACTCCACATACTCGATCCCAAACGAAAAATTGGTTTGGGTGGTAGCACGTATGCTGAATTATTCGAATTGACTAGGTGCACAATTTGGCACAATACTAGTTCCCTTTCGTTATTTCAGATTGTCCTTGTGAGAAGTCATTTTTACTCATGGAGGAGACATTGAGATCGGATATATCAACCCTTACAGTAAATTTATTTTTAACTCGGTCTTTTAAATACACTCTACTAGTGAGTTCACGTACTCATATCCTTGTTTGAAAACGAATTTTAACAAATTAGAATAAGCACACGTTCAGTTTTGGTGGGACTATATTTGTGAAGTTGAATATATGGAGAATGGGAAAATTTCCTTCGGTAAATTATGAGAACCTGCGTAAATTTTGGGGGTTGGCTGTAACGGAACAGGCTCTGGATGAGGATTCCGTCACGATTCACAAATATAGATACATTTAAAAAGCATCTTGGTATGAACAAATATTGATGAAATTTAGACAATCAAAAGTAGAAGAAAGTGATAATGTGTAATATTGAGATTTAGATGTTAGGTATTTCTTATAGCAAGACTATAGGTACTTACTGAAAATGATAAGCAGCTTAGAATATTTAAGCTATCAAGATATTCTATGTATTAACCATTTAAATCGATTGTTCAGATAGAACTGATAAGTTACTTCAAGTAAAAGGAAATGTTGAGTAATCCTTTAAATACATAAAAGTTACAAGCAAAATTAATAAAATTACCATGAAAATAAGCAGCATTGATATTTCTAACCATACAAAGCTATGTGAGGAACACAATTTCGTTGTGTGTCCGTGTATTTGAGTTTGCTTCATCAAAATGAACCCTAAAACAAATGAGTATTGACGCCGATCTGAAGCCGATAGAAAGGGCTTTGATTGGATCTACGTACCTCTGATCGGCGTCATACGAAATTCAAAATATGTGTTGTCATGAGCGGATTTTGATGAGATTTTGAAATTAGAATAGGAATGCGCTGGAGGGCTGAGATTGGCTGAGGTGGATCTGAAGCCGTTTTGACGCCGATAGAAAGGGCTTTGATTGGATACCTATCGGCCTCAAATCGGCGTCACTGTCAAGTTTGAGAAAGTATATAAGCAGTAGAAAGACCGAGAAAATGCTTATTAAATTCTCGAACTTCCGTGAGGTAATATATTCTGCTACGGACATGGTTCCGGACGTGGGTTGGATACCTCACGGTGACAACTAAGATCCACCTCGATAGGGAACGCCCAATCCTTAGAGTTGGACACTTTTGGGAGCGAGCCAACAATCGCTTTAACCTATTGCAATGGGTACGATTAACTGCTCCTCACTTCGATTGGAAAGAATATTCCAGTGGAAGTGTCTTCTATTTATTATATGTATTTATTTCCTCTCATACTAGAACGTCGCTCTGCAGCCTTCCATAGCTTCGGCTATAGCGGTATAGTCGCGCGACTATTTCCGTGCGTGGAGTTGGACACCCTAGGGGCCATAGGTTCGATTCTCGGCTTGGCACCGAACTTTAGAGGCTAGTTAGGGATCAAACTTGAGCCATCCTATCAGGGGGATGAAAGCTCATGCGCAATTAACTTTGGGGGGTTTGTTGGAGACTTACACACACTTTAGCAGACTAGGAATTTATTTAGGACCGAAGTAGGTCTAGGAAATAGTATTTTTGTTTACCGGGATATACATTAACTTCGTGATGGTTCAATCGGGAGTAAATAAGTAAATTCACGCGCTAGTGGTGTCTACCACTAGAGACGTAGGATTCAATAATGAATTCGTCATATCAATACAATCTATTAGTATGCTAGACTTAGAAACTAAAGACTAACTACGAAATAAAAATGACAAAATAAATGTATTTTTAATCAGCATAAAGTAAGTAATACAGAAATATTTGCCTGCAAAGGAACAAAGACATATTAGTTCAAACGAAATGTAATGTATTTGTTGCAATAATATGTTATATATTTGGTAATGAGCTCGGGTGATCGAGTTTGGGTTAGATTGTCTACTCTGATCCTAGCATGAGAATGCGGAAATAAATTATAGCAATTGAATTATTTGCTGAAAGTATCAAATGTACTTAATATTTAGAATCAAGTGATAATTCGTAATGATAAATAATACTATTAAGAAGAGCTAAATAAGATTATAATCGCTTATAGACGCAAACTCTACATTTGGAAAACTACCAAACGGACTTAGTAAGGCCTTACTAATTTTGGGGTAAATAGAAGAGGTTCTTGGCATGATGGAGAACATTTGTGTCACAGTAAAGAGCAGCTCTTAATCCAGCATTCGAGTTGTAAGCCTTGAACATGCCAAGAATCCTACTTTCTAAATCATAATAAATCTAGAATTCTACGGAAAATCTAAAGAAATCAAACTAATTATTTACAATATGAAAATTAATGAAATATATTATATCTTTAAATTATAGAGATATCTATCAATAATTTACTCGGCAAAATAAAACTAACTAATATAATAATCATCATAATAAATATATGCCTGCTAGTATTGGGTTAACCAATACAACAAAAATTCTGCTAATACTCAAGTATCTAAAATAATTACTTTTCCTACAATGGTTCAATAGATGACATGTAAAGCACTAGTAATCTATGTATAGCAATCTCGTATAAATAAGAGATTTATGTATGTGGTAAGTCTTATCAAACTTGGTCCAGCAATGCAGTACCTTGAGAATACTTGTAAACCACAAACAAGGGTCTAGAGTTTTCTCTAAGTCACTGATATTATTTCCCATATATTGCTTTCAGTAAACAAGTAAATGATTAAACTTGAACAATTGAACTATTCAGGGAATAGTGGCTGATAATATTTATCTAAAGGAATTGGATAATCAGCGTAGTAGTTACTGATCACAAGAGATTTCTAAAGCGCATATAAAGTGTATTTTTACTTTAATATTACATTTATTTCCTAGCAGTTTTCATAAACGAAACAAATATTACATATTATAGAGACACTTAGTCTGCAAGAGATTATATCAATCTTATCAACAGCTAAATACTCATAGCAACAAACATAAATCTATAAAGAAAGCTAGTTATATAATTAACAGGTTTATAACTGTTATTAATAATAACGAATATCATGCAAATATCTGAAATTATTTAATGGAGTTGTTTATATATTATTTCACTAATCAAAACTGATTTATCAGATATAACAGGTATTTTTGCAAGCTAATAATTATATAGTAAAACTTGCAAATAACCTACTGTTTCTATGTTCTGTGGTCAAATAACATAGACCTTAAATTCAGAAACTTATATTGATGATTAATATCTTCCACGATTAGAAGTCAAATCAAGTACATAAGCTAGAAATCTAGGATCAGCTCAGTCAGTCAGTCTGTAAGAACTAAGTATTTGCAATCTAGTATGTTCATCGCAATTTTTCGTTATCAGCTAGCAGTTCAGTAATGTAGTAGTAGGTTATCCATCGTAATATCAGAATACCTAGGCGTTGCTTTTGGTTTCTCTAGGCATCTATAGTTCTGAATAGTTTTCTCTGTTTCAATTCTTTCCGAAAAGAGCAAGGTTACAGCAGCGGTACACAGTGTTAGGGTCCTCCTAGACTAGACGATCAGTGGCCAAAACTAAACGAATTAATAAAATTAAAAAAATATTGGGGGGGTTGTTACAGCACTATGCGCAGGTTTCGAACCTGCAACCTCTCAGCTCAGCGACTATACCCGCGCGCTTCTCGCCCCCACCTGCGAAGGTATCGAACCCACAGCCTCCGTGCTATACGCAGGTTTGGAACCTGCAACCTCTCAGCTCCGCGCCTATACCCGTGCGCTTTTCGCCCCCTTTTCAGCAGGTTTCGAACCCGCAACCTCCGCGCTATGCGCAGGGTTCGAACCCACGACCTTTCAGCTCCGCGCCAAGACCAAAACAGGGATCGAACGCGCAACCTCGCTATGGTGACAACCATTGCTACCCATGTTGTAATGTAAAGGGTCACAAGCTTCGGGTATGTACCCGATACTACACACCACCAGTGCATTTATTGCCGGTACAACAGCGCGAGGTACCACGGCGCCGTCCCTCACCTGATACGGGCCAGATGGTGTACTCCCGTCGTACTCCACCACGCACTACCTCGCGTTCGCCACCGCCGCCTAGGCAATGACTAGGACGGCACATTCAGCACACACCGACTAAGCACACAAATACTCAGCACATATCCACTCAGCCCACAAAGAATCAGCACATATCAGCTCAGCTCACAGCTAATCAGCACAAATCTCAACGCGCAGATAATCAGCACACATTTTATCTGCCCACAATTATTCAGCACACACACACCACACGACGACAAACTGTCGTCGCAAACACCTTAAGTTAGCCAGGCGCTGACATTCTGCACTCACCCTTACGCCAGCAATTCTGGATGTTATCAGCTCGTCGCGTAATGCGACATCGAGTATACAAATGTATACATTGTTTACGTTTCCGGGCTAAACCCAAGGCCCCGTACATGGCCGACTTACCCGCCGACCGCGTGATTGTTCAGCCCGTATTCAGCAAAGTTACAACGTTATTTAGATATGATTGCGGTACAATTTATATAGGCGCTAGAAATGAACTTAGGGAAATACAAGACTTTCTTGCAACCAATAATAACAATATCGCACCTACACTTTCAGCTCTTTTAGCACGCATTGCAGCCATGCTCAATGCAGGCCCTCTCAGCCCACTCTCTTTTGGCCCCGTGGAATTTGAATTACTCACCGCGGGTCATGTCCTTATAAAACGTCAGGTCAACGCCCTACCTGAGTATTCGGTACGAGGACGAGCCATTTCTGCACACAAAAAGGTTCAAGCTCGTCCTATCCTTATCCCAACACCTTTGGCGATCCTGGTCCAAACCCTACCTGCACACCATCCAAACCAGCTCCAAACGGACTCCCCGATCCAGCCCACCTCAAGTCGGGGAACTGGTCCTGATAGTGGACGACCAGGTGCCGCCTCTGCACTGGCGCATGGACTGGATGGCGTCACGACCTTGGGCATCTTGATGCGACCTGTCCTCAAGATCGCCCGCCTGCCTACCGATTGAGCACCACACCACACCTTCGCCGCGTGGGGAATATGATCGCGCCAAAAGGTGCGACGTCACCTCAAGGAATGCCCCCGCCCGCGCGTCCGCCGCCGCTGTCCTGCAGCTGTCAAACGACGACTACGAGCAGGCGGCTGAACTGGGCAGCGCCAAACCAGGACGCCTCCCCCGAGGACTCTTAAGGTCATCAGCCCCCATCAGATCCAGAGTCTCCCAACATCCCGTAAGTACCCCACATTCCTACCTAAACCCACATATTACCCCTTAAATATTCCCTACCGAGGTATGGTGTGCCCCACCACATATGTTCTGCAGTGATCAAATCTAGTTAATTTTAGTTTACAAATAAAAGTTATATAAGGTATTAGAGCGCAATATTTAACGTGGTGGTTTGGAATCGACAATTGGTCATGAAAGTAAAAGTAAAAATGACATATTTTTTATTATTATAAACCCATATTCGCCGCTCCACGGCTAAAAGCCATAGTGCGACTGCACGCACGACCCGATGCACCGCTACATCGCAGAATAGATAGCAGTAAATAGTAATCCGCTTAGAATAGGTACAACGTGCGGCGATGACCCGCCCGGGCCCGCTGTCTTCAGCTGCGTAAACGTTTGTGAGTAGGTAGGTTCGTACGTCGTTTTACCTTTTCTAAGTGGATAGGTTTTTCTCACGCTTATCACTGTTGTCTATTTTGTGATGTAGGGGCGTTCGTTTAGTCGCGCAATGGTTATTAGCTGCGGAGCAATGAACATGCATTTTTACCTTCACTATAACTACCAGTTATCGATTCCAAACCAAATTAAAAATTAAATTCCAAAACAATATCCAAACATTGGATATTGTTCACTTATTAACAATGACTTTATTTATGTTGATTCTGCCGTTAGTTAAACTTGATAGTGTAAAATACGGAAAACAGTTTAGTATTGACACACAACAACTTGTAGATCTTGGTTTTTTTGTAGGTCACTAACTTATCATTATGGCGTAACCTTTTTTCCGGGTTTGGCGGGAGCGTACGGGAGCCACGGTTGGGCGCGCGGATAAATTACAATTAATTTACTAAAAAAAAGAAAAAGTTGATAATTTCGCCCAGCCGCCATCTTGGATTTCTATTTTGTCAGCACTGTCGGCTTCACAAACCTCGAAAGCCATGAAAACGAGACCCATATCGAAATGGTTGATAATTTTGCCCAGCTGCCATCTTGGATTTTTATTTTGTCAGCACTATCCGCTTCAACACCCTTGAAAACCATGAAAACGAGATCCATGACGAAAAAGTTGATAATTTCGCCCAGCCGCCATCTTGGTTTTCTATTTTGTCAGAACATCGGCTTCAACACCCTAGAAAACCCTAAAAAACGATTTTTAGCAAATTACAAAAATGTAAACATCTTATCCTGGGTCATACTTCAGGGATGTAATGACGATAAGTTGGTTTGCGATTCCTGAGGTCGAAATCACTATTCCATCTTACATAATCCACGCTTTTTCGTTTCCATTCCCTTGACTTCCCTCTTAGATCCTTCTTTGATCTTCCACAAAATATATCTAATAATAAGTATACTAAGCTTGAGGAACGTCCGCGACAACTCAACACAACAGATGTAGCACAAAAAACCCGAACGAAAGTACAATTACAGTCGGAAAACAACAATAAAAATAGTACTCTCGGTAGAGAGTAAAATATTCCTTGATAGTACGCGTAAGAAAATCAAATTCAAACTGATATTTTATTTGGCAGGCAATAATGTACAACCATAATAATGCACAGTCAAATAATGTACAGCCAATAATGCACGGCCAATAATACGTATACCTACATGGATTTGAAATACATGGTTGGCTTTTCCCAGCCACGTTTTATTGCCTGTACAGATCGGTCCGTGTTGATAATGCACGGCCAATAATTCGATGCCAACTGTATGATTCAATACCTAATTATGAATTATATGATAAACACAAAATGGCATTGATAATGTTGGAAACTTACCGAAAATCCACAGCCTCACTCAGAGCGTGTCCCGAGACAAGACCACAGTTTTAATGGACCACTTGCACTGTGTATAGTTAATTTTCACTTGTTATTAGTTCCCAAACATGTAATTTCGTTCAATTTCACAGTTTTTTGAACCAGCGTGCGCGCAGTGTCTTGGTCGTTGTTAGACAGTGGCGCCACCGCATTTGCAGATATGACGGCGGTGCACGGAACCTTTCTTAACCATAGATCCCTCAAGACGATTACTTGTTTGGCGGGGAACGGGTCGTTTTGCAAAGCCAAGCCATTTTAAGAAATAAACCCAACACCAACCATACCTTGACAAATATAGAATCTCATCTTCTTGCATTGCTTGTGTAGGCGAGTTGGCGATTCACTCGCGAACTCAAAAGGAAAGTTACAGTAGGCGCCACGACGAGCGAAGCGAGGAGGAACTTAGGTTAGCTTAGGAGGGGAAAACAGGTTTAAGGTGACCACACAACGCCAGAATTATGATAAATAACACTAAACAGCGTACTGAAAATTGTAGATATCGCAAAAAATATCTGCACTGGGCACTGGAACGTGACAACCAGTCTTTATCTGTGCCATATCTATATAGACTGTGATGTACACGAATTATTGGCAGTACATTATCACCCTGGACAAAAAGTGTCCGACCCGTATTTCTCGGCCAATAATGCACAGCCTGATAGTTCATTTTCATGGAATGGATTATTCTTCCTGGCAGCGTATTATTGCCCGAGCTATATCAACTCAGGCATGTTGATAACACAGAGCCACATAAAGAAGCGTCCGCACTAGTGACAAGACAACGTACCGGACTACGTGACATAGATACATGACATGATTCGCTTAGTGTGGACGGTCTAGGGTTGTGCTGACACGGTCACAAATCATGTACGATGAAATGTTATAAGTGTGGACGTATAGTGTCGAGCTAGAGTGTGCGAGGTGCGGGCGGGGGACGTACCGTACATGTCACGACGTGATTCGCTCCTACTCTGTTTCTGTATCTGTGTCATCTGGCTTACGTCAACGCGTGTCATAAACGAAAATGTGGACGTCTCCTGGCCACGCGGACAATAGCGAACATACTTTGAAAATACCGACTTTCGATTGATCGGCTCGTAACATGTAACTTAGATGCGTGTCAGTACACACACCAGCGTCCACACTAGACTGGACTAGTAGATCGTAAATCCGTACATTGTCCTGCCGTAAATTTTGTGCTTTCAGTGTTCGGAATGGGTTGAATCGTAACTGCAGCGTGTAACAACTGTTCGCGAAACAAAACACATGCACACTATCGGTACTGACACGCGTGTCTGTTACATTCACGGGATAATGTTCGGTAAAATGTTACAAATGTGGACGCAGTTTAAATTCACAGCCTGTATTGTACAGCTAATAATTTTTAAGCCATTCCACGGAACATTTAAGAATTATTGCCTGACATTTTCAAAATTTGGTCGCGTATTATTGGCTGTTCATTATAGGAACTCTTTTATTCTAGATTAGATTCTAGTTACAAAAATAAAGAAACTTTATTTAGTTACAATCATAGAGATTATACCATAGGGTATGTATAGGTACTGGATACAACATAATAAGAAAAAAATACGGCAACAAAAGTTTCAAAACACGCCGCTGGATGTGCTGGCTGTAGGATTTTTGTAATTTACACTAAGATACCATAACATGGTGCAAATATGATGTAAATATCGCATTAATAACAGTGGCACTTCATCGTAATTGTCATTATTAATATGTCATATTCGATTGACCATAACAATGATGTGAGACTTTAAAAAGGGCTAAAGGACTACAATCTATGACCAAAAAAAAGAAAATGGCAATTTCTTGTGTATCGGTATCCCCCTTCCGTATCCCTGTCGTAACGTTATACTGTTGAGTTCCCAGTCTGAATGTAGATAGATAGATAAACACTTTATTGTAACGATACATTACACATAAGTACATTACAAATAAAGAATTTCGATACAATTAAATACACAAAAAATAACTTACTATAATGAAATGCTTAAAACGAATAGTGTCACAATGGGCGGTCTTATCGCTCACAGCGATCTCTTCCAGACAAAATTTACTCGCATCATTTGTTGCGCGAACAATTTGCTCGGTATGGAAGTAAATAGGCATAAGATAGATAGATAGATAATACTTTATTGTTCACAAAAACATTATAATAAGAGAACTTAAATGTCATAATTAAAAAAATTGTGTCACGATGGGAGGCCTTATTGCTAAAAGCAATCTCTTCTAGGCAACCTTAGAATGGAAGGTATATTTAAATATCATCGACATGGGCGCGTTTTTTAAAACATAAGTAAACATGAATAAAAAAACAATGGAAAAATAAAAATAACATAAACTTATAGAGGTGGTGTATAAACAAATAAAAAGCAAGATTCAGAATGTAGCTAATTTACATTTATATGTTAATTAACACTAAGATAGGTACCTACTCCTGATACTCCTTGGAGTATATAATGTTATGTCTGAGTGTTCTTTACTTAGACTATATACCTATAGACAGTACCATTGCGTGGCTGCACAAGAAACAGCAATACATTTTATAATGTTGCTATGTTAAAAATATTTCCCCATGTTGGTGAAGAACGCAGACATTTTCACCCGCGTTTATGAAGAAGTACTTGTTTACAAGTTTTTTTTTCTTGTGTCGGAACAAGCTCGACACCCACCGGATGTTAAGCGTATTGAAGTAAACCTACTTCGGTAAAAATACAAACTCATTTAATAGTGTTGTCATTCAAAAAGAAAAAAGTATGTTTTGATATATTATTATGTCAGAGTGCGAAATAAATATGCCGTCGTAAAAGTTAAAGAGTAATCTTTTATTTATCTACAGCAGTAGCAAAAGGCTTAACCGTTCACTTATTCTAAGTAAGATCTATTCGCCCTCAACTCTGCTACAGTGGTGAATTCTACCAGTTCTAATAAAGCGGACTAACGGTCTACGGCACACGAGAACTAACGGTCTCATGTGCCTGTAATTTCACTGGCTCTCAAGGACTACTGCCGGAACACACTGTTAGGTGCTTGGCGACAGATTTTCAATTTCTTATGAAAGCCATTACTTGAGGTTAGAATTCTTCAATATGAAATTTTATTTTGTAGTCGAGTAATGTACTTAAGTACTTGAGTAAGTATCGACCCTAGATGAGTGTTTCCCTCCAGCAATATTCAAAAGCTGCACTTTGTTTAAGTAAGGAAAACTTGCAATTCTAGTTAATTTTACATAATTATTATAATAGTAATTTTATCTCTTAATATCACTTAATAATACATTTGTCTGACTCTTCAATTCTGATAGAAATGTGTTTCAAATAAACAATTTTTAATAAATAATATACTTTTTAGGGTTCCTTACCCAAAGCGTAATATGAAGCCCTATTTGCGAGAATTCCTGTATGTCTGTCCGTCCGGGTCTCTAGCTAGTCCTTGAGAGCCTATAATAAGAGTAGAAGAGTCAAACAAAATTATTAATAAGTAATACTAAGAAATAAAATTACTATTAAAATAATGAAGTTAAATTTATCAGAATTACAATGAAACAAAGCACAGCTATTGAATATTGCTGAAGGGAAACAACCATCTGGGGTCGATTCTTACTCAAGCATTTATTAAGTAAATAAATAACGTACATTACTCGACTACAAAACAAGATTTCATATTGGAAAATTCTAACCTCAAGTAATGACTTATCTAAGAAATTACTTACTTACAACAAATAATTACTTCTTTAGACAGCACCATCTGTTATAATATATTAGTAATAAGGAGTATGGAAGGATCATTAAAAAAATTAAGCCAATTTATTAAAACCGTATATTTCCAATATAATAATATGTTTACAGTAAATTTAATATTGACCGTAGCACAGAATGGGGATACATACAAGCGCAAACAGAGCAGTCCTTTGCCTAAATATCATATGGGTCAATTTAGGTTGGTAAAAATAAGGAACAGTCTACTGCCCCTTGAATAACACTAGTTTTGTATGCATATTTCTAATTCTGTCTTGTCCTTGAGACAGTGACTTCATAATAAAATGAATTCGTACTTCAAGGTATCTAAAAGCGATTGCTTTAATTAGCAAGGCCGTGTGATTGTCCACTGGACTTTGTTCATTAACATGATCACTTAGGTCTGCAAAAATGTGTGTGTTAATAAATCTTTTTAAAATGCTACAAACCATTTTAGGTACACAATCTTTTTTTGCGAAATATGCATTACCATGTACAGCAATAATATGTTTCAGTATTTTCTCTGAAAATAAACAAATTAGTACTACATCATTTGATGGATAATATAATCCACCAACATCTCTTCGTTGAATGAAGCCCGGATACTTTTCATGTGAAACAATTGCTCCTAAACAGTCTGCACATTTAATTATCTTTCTCATTTTTACAATGATATATCCTGCTATGTAAATTGTAGCTTCTTTAGAGAATTCTGTAATCTCACAATTCCTTATATAGTCATGATCTTGAGGTAAATCAATGATATTATCTTCTGAGTCTAGAGATTCATTCATTGTCAGCAATCTCGATCTTCTACTATTTATATTCCTACAAATTGATTTCATATTGCATGTCAAAATATTAATAGATTCTAACGGTATGCAATTACCTGAAGAAATATTTTTCAACTCACCATGAATCAGCAGACGCCTGTACGCCGACATGAATTGCAATGCAGTGGGGTTATTATTAAAGCCCCCTTTTGAGCGTATGGCGCTAAAAAATAGCTCCAAGTGATCCTGACTCATTTTATAAGTACATAAATATCGAAGAGGAGCATTTTCGACATTAATGTACTCATTAAAAATTTCTCTTATTGCGTGGACACAAATTAAAAATCCTAAGAAACCAGTTTTCCTGCCCGATGAAAGAACTGTTTGTCCTTCAGTTAATTTAAGCTTTTTTACATATGTTTCAAATTGTTTTAGTTTCGCGTCTATAATAACGAAATTTTCTTGTGATATTGGTTTTTTAAAATCATATGTGCTAAGTCTTCGGCTATTTAATATGTCAAAGATATCATTAAAATACTTGATAAATTCTATTGTAGCCCCGGAGTGCGCAAATTCATCAAGATTTAAATAATCCCTGCAAAATGTAAGCGCTAAAGCTACCGACCTACTGAAAGTTTGTGCAGCCAAACGGACCTTCATAATCTGTTTTTTAAAATTTACGTGAGCATTTCTGATTTTATTGCTCAGATGTAATCCTTCATTTTGTTGAAGAACATGCAATTTCTCAATATATTCCCAGGAAATTATTTCCTGGTCAGCGTTAACCATTTCTTTTTTATCAGCAAGAGCGTTTCTTACAAGTTTTAGCATGTGACATGCATCTGGACATATAACAATATTTTGACCTGCAACTTTAATTACTGGTATGATGCGGTTGGCATCATCAAATTGAGCGCCTAAAATTTTTGCCATGGCGAAGTTAGCAGGACATCCGTCAAACGTGACGGATGTTATTTTTAAACCACTTTCACTCAATAAATTTATACATGTCTGTAATAGAGCGCTACGTTGCTCTCCATTGACACCATTTGTTAGGAAATATCCAACAGGTAGTTTCCAGCTGCTGTTTAGTGCGGTAACCATGAACACCAAAGCGTCTTTAGCTATAGGTAAATTGTCGGTGTCCAAATTATCACCGACATTCACATACCCAACAGTTTGTTTGCCGTTCCACTGTAATTGTTGCCGAATTGACATCTCATCGAGACTGACCGAGCACAGTATTTTTTCTGGTGTTTTACTTACAAGTAATTTGATTGCCTCGAAAGCTTCCTTAGTGAACCCTGGTTGACAATCTATACATGTATACCACCTATATAAAGTTTTAGGGTGGGGTAAGCACGTGTCAAATTGTTTTCTCACATATGCATACGCCTTCGGGCTTATAAAATGCAAACATAATGCAAATTTCCTTAACGAGGGCGAATATTTTCTGGGGCAGTTTTTTTTATCTAGATATCGCCTAAGAAAATCAGCATTTTTGGTTTCTATACTAGATAATAGATCCAACTCTTCGGAATTCATTTGCATTTTACATTTTAGCTCTGCTATAACGTTTTCTAAATTACCTATCTTTTTAGATAACCTTCGTTTGGATTCACGCGCTGCTCGCAATTTTTTAAGTCGATTCGCGGATTTCATCTTTTCTCTGTACAGCATTTTCTTTAGTTGCCTTTCCTTCTTGGGGGTTGAAGACAAATCAAGCCGAGGCACAGGATGCTTTGACAGTGTGAGATCATCCAAACCGCTGGAAGGCACCTGAAATTTAATTTTTGTTATGTATTTTTTGTAATATTTATGATTTGCCAGGGAAATATAAGGCATTGTAAGTAAAATATGTATTCCCATAAAAAAACGCTATTTGTTTAAATTTTAAAACTTTCGTCTCTTAAGTTTTGTGCGATAGATGCTTCCGTGTTTTAAGCACTAGCCATATTGTTTGATTTGATATAGCTAACTTTCATAAACATGTTCAACAACTGGAGCTATGTACTTCATCACCGATGACTGGAATATACTCATAAAGTGTCCTCTATGCATCATTTTAGAACCTAATCTACATGAGTTTGGTATCTCATATGTTATATTAATCAAAACAAACATATTACCCTCCAAACTTTTACATAAAACTTTCACATTTATAATATTAGTAGCATTAGTGCAATGGCTAGTGGTAGAACCAGTAGATGGTTTGCTCAGAAGTTGTGTCGCAAATATATACACGTATCTGTAGTAGCTACTAGGTAGGTGTAGCAGTTAATCTATTGAGTACAAGCTAAAGCTACCTTATGAATATTAAATAAATATCTACCAAACATTTTTTTTTCGGATGAATATTTTGCACTTCTTTTAAAACATGGCTGCTTCTTTTTGTCGAAGATGTTCTATAAATATTTTCCTGGCTCGTTGATGGCTGTGATGACACAAGATTTTCTTGTTGCAATACATGCAGATTTGTTGTACACTGGTGGTCTGGGATCTTTATCTGTAATATTTGATTATGCATTTGAAAATATGATAATACCTATTATTTATAGTATTATTGAATTGCATCGGCTTCTAAAGAATCAATACTTACATGTATATGTTTTACTGGTACTGAATTTGGTTTCAAAAGTACTAATTTTTTTTTATATATAAACAACTCATCATCAAAATGTACTGAACATATTTTGGAGTATATAGTTGGTTGCCAATTTAATTTTCCAGTAGCATCCACCCATTTCAATCTTGTGTTAGGATCAGACGGAAACCTAAAAAAAAGCAATAAATTTAAAAAATGTCGTGTATTAATATATAAAAATGAAATAAATGTAAGGTAAGTGAATTAGTATAAAACACGTTTATATGATTACAACGGGTCTATTCACGCACAGAATAATATCGAATTTTGAAGCAGTGATGGCTTAGTAGTATTGGCTATGGACTGCCGTGCAGCAGGTCCATGGTTCGAATCCCACCGCGGGCATGAGCTTCACCGCATGGTGGAAGGGCTTTTTGTGAATGCCCGCCTAGCTAGCGACCACCCTCAAGTAGAAAATCTGTCGCCAATCACATATCAGTGTGTTCCGGCAGCAGTCCTTGAGAGCCAGAAAAATTACAGATACATCAGACCTAACAACTGTACGTCTCAGTATGACGGGCACAGTGCAAGACGAAATGCGTCTGTTATAGGCAGAGGTTAGTCCGCTTAACATCAGGTGGGCCTCGGGCTTGTTCCGTCACAATATTAAAAAAAATAAAAAAGAATAAACATGGTATTATTTTGACTATCATTGACGTATCTCGAGACCACGGTCAATGCAACTTCTTCAAAAGTACTTCACCTACAACTTTGTTTTCTTTTATTTAGATGTAATCTATACACCAAAAATCAACAGCTTCGTACATTAATTAGTGTCATGTAAGCTCAATTGGTTAGAGCATACCCCGGCTAAAAGGGTGGATGGACGCGGGTTCGAATCCCACACATGACTTAAATTCATATAATATTTCTATCCTATATTTGTAAATTTGAAATGTAATCTGCATAACAGGCGTTATTGCAAACATAACAATATTAAACTGTCTAAACAACTTGGACTACATCCTTAATATAAGTAAACAGAACCTAGCAAGTCATTTTCCATCGCTCGCACTATAGAATTCAAATGTTCATCAGTATTTAACTATGCTATCATTTCCAATATTTTTTGCATTGAAACAAGACAATTCAATTTGCTAGATTCAGTACATAACATGAAACTAGGCTAAAATCAACAACCTTTGAGTATTCTTTTTCATATTTCCCTATGTTCACTTTGTAATAAAAGTGTATATATTAGAAAGCAACCATCTCCAAAACGATAGATTAAAAGTCACCTTTTCAAAATAACAAATAATTTAGAAGATGTAACAATATTGCCTGCAGAAAAAAATTTCATCGTTCTCACTCGGAAATTATTATTTTTTTCAAAATCAATATTTACCAATTTTTTTCAGTCCAATGTAAACAAGCCATTATTTACTGATAAAAAAGTATTACTTTGAATAATAAAACAAAAAATTTCTTCCGTTTTGCAAAAAATAATTTAAATCATTCGTTTGCTAATACAACATTTCATAATAAAAACTGACCATACAACTTGCTATTATCTTAAATATATGTAGGTATAATACCACTGATTTTGGAGCTCCTACTTACATATGCATTGCATTATTTAATCGAAAAACATTTTTTATTCCGTATAATATGATAAGCAAGTATTCAGCGAACAGATAATTATTTCTTAACAAAGGTTCTATGTCTGAATCTTAAAGTTGCCATCAAACTACAAATGTATACAATTATACATATACAACTTGGGTATATATTAAATTCATAACATACATACCTAGTAATGTACTCTAATTCTAAATAATTATAATCTGCAAAAAAATTATATATGCACAAATGCATAGGATAATTTAATTATAGCACTTCTATCAGAAAACAGGGTTAAAGCAAAAAAAATTACATAACCAAGAAATTGGGACGCACCAGATTTGTGGTAGCAGAACTGAATAGGTGCAGTAAATGATGCAGGATTTGCACCTAGAGCTACTAAATTCTAAGTGGTTAGTTTCAGTCTGTCTTACCACATTGTCAATGTGTCTTTCGTGCTACCAACACCCAACTTAATCATAAGGTCATTAGCAAACATCAAACTCTTCCCCCAACCTTCGGCAAGTCATTAATCACAATGTGAAACTGGGTTCATTCCAGAATACTACCTTGACTGACACCGGAACGGATCAAATAAATATAATGGGTCCGTTTCAGTCATACACACGAGAGTTCAATTCGCCAAAGTTTGAAAGTAGTATGATATCATCTTACCGAAACGGAAACTTGGGTAAATAAAATTCAGAACATAGCAACACCTAACCTATTTCTAATTTTGAAAATATTAACAATAAATCTTCTTTTCTTACGCAAAAAGCAGTAATCAAGTTTTATCTCAGTATAAAACGCTATAGCATGTCATGACCTTGCATAAATATATCAAAATTAATAACAAGTCTGTTTACTTACGAGTGAAAGGTTACTCCGGTTATTTTTCGCTCACTGCGGCTTTTGCTGCCTAATACACTACACCCTACCATCGTACATACACTAAGTTTAAGGAGTCTCTATCTCAAAACACACTGGTACTCTATTAATATCTACAAATCCCACAAAAACACGTAACTTCTATCCGAACGCTGAACCAACTTTGCCAAACATCGTATTTTGACAGCTTGACAAACAACAAAAACCGGCCACGGTGACAAAGACAAAAAAATATGCTCCGTCCTTTTTTGTCACTAGAAACTTTACATCTTGCGATCTCGCTTTATGCTTTGTAAGTACAAACATGACACCGTCTATAGGTATATAGTCTAAGGTTCTTTAGATATAGTCTGATTAATCTATGATAGATACGGGATACCAGCCTTACGAAACTCAGTACTTCAAAATAAATGTATGGAATTCACGCAAAGGCAGCCAGTCATTTCCGTTCGTTATCTCTTTCTCACACGGAAGTGTCATTAATCACGACATGTTTTTGGTTGTCATGGTGATGGTGGATATAAAACAAAGTGTTTAAATTTTCTTTGATATTATTATATTTTTTTATCTTATTTCTAAAAGCTTGTGAAGTACAAAGTGAACTTGGGTACCTACCTACTGCGTCGTGATATTTTGCATGAGTTAATGAGATGTAATTGTAAGGACAATCATAACCTAGTAATTTGTGTATCTGAACAAAATGTACTAAAAAAATGTGAAATGAGTGGAATAAAATCTGGACTAAAAATATTATTTATAGCTCAATTTTTACTGGACAAGGATCGCTAAGTAATTCAATAACTTCAAACATTTGTATACGTAGATCACACTATAAGTTTTGCGTAAATTAAAAAAAACAACATGTTATAACCAAAATATTATGTTTATTGCTTTTCAAAATACTTTCCTTTACATTTTAAACATTTTTCATGCGATTGAACCATTTTTAAAACAGGAGGACCACAGATCTGAAGGCGAGTTTTCTACGTCCTGATTTAACGCTATCACTGCCTCTTCGGAGTTGGTAAAAGTGAAACCTCTCATCAAATCTTTGATATTGGGGAAAATACAGAAATCACGGGGTGTTAGGTCGGGGCTATGCGCAGGATGGGTGACGAGTTATACATTTTCAGAAGCTAAAAATTACTTTGTTATGTTGGCCGTGTGTGACGAAGCGTTGTCATGATGTAGGAGAACGCGGCTTTTTGGTCTTCTTTCGCGAACTTATTCTAACACCACAATGGTAGAATACCACTCGGCATTAACACTCTTTTGATCTTCAAGTAGAATTGTACAGATGGGACCCGTAGCGGAGAAAAAAACGCGATCATTTTTTACCAACGTTTCTCGCCTGTCTCGCTTTTGGTGGCCTGTTCTCATTTTAAGTAAAATATCTTCTGTAAAAACCATAATAACTTCATCCAAAATTAACTATCCTAAAGTTTTGACGACTTTGCAACACTTTGATTTCAATAGTATAATATCAATTACTGACCCGAATCTAGCAATGGATCGTCTAGTTCATACTCTCTCTCACGCAATTCTGAAACACACTAGAATTTTGTCGATTCCTAGAAATCGCATTAGTTTGAAACCCTGGATAACACCCGGACTCGTAAAATGCATAAGACACAGAGACCGGCTACATATCAAATGCAAAAAATCTCCGTCAAATGTCGTTTTAGTAACATCATATAAAAGATATCGTAACTATTGTAATAATTTACTTAAAAAACTTAAAAATCAATACGAGCAATCAGAATTGGCAAAAGTTTCTAATAACCCAAAACAGACATGGAAGGTGATCAAGAAAATTACCTCCACGACCAGTCGTAAAAATAAAGCGTTGGAATTACTTAAAGACAAATCACTCGATTATAGGGAAGCAACTGAAAATATAAACAGTTTCTTTATCAACATTGGTAAAAGGCTGGCTGATTCGACTTTGGCTAATGCTATAAGTAGCGAGTCATCTGATATCCCAATTCATACACATACTAACTCTTTTGTCCTAACTAGTACAGATGACGCCGAAGTAGAATCGATAATACTAAACCTAAAGAATGATTCTGCTGTAGGATACGATGGAATCTCATCACGGTTTCTTAAAATGGTGCGAAACAGTATAGTTCCTTCACTCACACACATTTTTAATCGCTGTTTTGAAACTGGGATATTCCCACTGGCATTAAAATATTCTTTAGTTCATCCAATTCATAAGAGTGGATCTCGAGACTGTGTTAATAACTATAGACCCATATCAGTTTTGCCGGCTCTTTCTAAAGTGCTGGAAAAACTAATAAACAAACGTTTAATAAACTACCTAGAAAAACAAAAAATAATAGCGGAATCTCAATTTGGATTCCGAGCCGGTAAATCTACAGAGCATGCTGTTGCCGGTTTAACTGATTATCTAGTCACTAACTTGGACAGAGGAAAAAAATGTATAGGCATCTTCCTTGACCTCACGAAAGCCTTTGACACCGTCTCTCATCCACTATTATTGACAAAAATGGAAAATATTGGCATTCGCGGTTTACCATTACAACTCCTTAAAGATTATTTGACCAATCGCTCTCAAAGTATAAAAATCGATGATATTATTAGCTCTCCCAAGAGTGTTACTTACGGGGTGCCACAAGGCAGCATTCTTGGCCCGAGCCTCTTCTTAATTTACATTAATGAACTCTGTTTGTACGCCCCAGTCAATGGCAAAATCTTCTCATACGCGGATGATACAACTCTAGTATACCAGGGTGAATCTTGGGACGAGGTTAGGCTTGAGGCTGAGAAGGGACTATTCCATGTCTCATCATGGCTTAGACGTAACCAACTCACACTTAATATCGAAAAATCTAAATACTTGTCCTTTTCTATAACCGATGCTACTCAGCCTAGTTCCCCATTGGATATTAAAGTGCACTCCTGTGCTAATACCCGTGACAATTTCGGCAATACTGTGTGCGCATGTGTTTCTCTCGAGCGAGTTTCAACGATTAAGTACTTGGGTATCACCCTCGATAATCATCTGACTTGGACCCCACAAATTAACGCACTGTCTACCCGCCTCAGAAAACTTACTTGGATTTTTAAAAGGCTAAGAGATATCGCCTCACCCAGTTTATTAAGGTCGTTATACTTTGCAATGTGCCAGTCGATTATCGGATATTGTATTCCAGTGTGGGGTGGTTCATTCAAGACCACACTTTTAAATGTGGAAAGAGCTCAAAGGTCTATTTTAAAAGTAATGTACAAATTACATTTTAGATATTCAACTACAACACTATTTCAACACTGTAAACTACTAACCGTGCGCCAACTTTATGTTCTTCGTATTATCCTCTTACAACACTCAAATCTAGACTTTGACCCATCACTTTTAGCGGGTAGACGAACCACTCCTTGCGTAACTAATCGTTTACATTGTAAGACTGCTTTCTCCAAGAGACAAATAACTTTCCTTGGTCCTTATTTGTACGATAAAATTAACAAGATTTGTAATATTTACCCAAAATCAAATTTTTGGTGTAAACGAATAATTGAACAATGGCTTCTTACGAACGATTATGACCGAACAGAAGATCTTCTAAAAGTTCCTACGTAACTAACCTTTTACTTACTCTATATCGTTTCTGTACCTATACCGTACACACGCACGCACAAACACACACTCACACACACACACACACACACACACACACACATACTCACACACACACAAACACTTATAAATAATGCTTATTATGATCACAAAAATGCCTCGTTTATTTTTAATTGTTGTTTAAATTCTTAAATTCAAAATTACCAAAATTGTATTTATATAATTAAACTTTAAACATATGAATAACTAATAACATATTAATAAACTTATAATCAGACTTTGCAACCATATATTATGCGCTAAGTATCATATATATTACAATAATTATACCTTTGTTTCGGGAGGAGGGCGTTGGTACGCCATACCACAGGTTATCCTAGTTTGGGTACTAACGATCTTCCTAGGATTTACTTATAACTTCACAGTAGTCTGTAACTTAGTAGAACTGTCTCTTAGCTATGCATATTATGTAAAAGTGTAAAGTTATTTAAGTTTGTAAACAATTAATAAATCATTTCATTTCATTTCATTTCATTTCATTTTCAAACATCACATATACTCTTCGGTATTCTGTATAACTTGCCGTAGCGTGTGGATGTGGTCTATGGTACTATAGCCTTTTCGGAAACCGGCTTGTTCCGAAGGCTGGAATTCATTCAATATCGAAATAGTAGTTTTTAACAAATTCATTATAATAATTATCATGAAAACCTAACAAATCATTAAGTACCTACCCATATCAACCATAATTGTCTGTCTACGACATTGAGTTGAGCTACTATTAGCTGAATAGCCTACTAAATTACTTTCATTATTTCAAATAATCACAGTTTGCTTCTTCCCAAACTGAATAGTATTTATAATATTTTTTATTCACGGAAGTAGTATTCATTTTCACATTTAGGTAAGTACAGTACCCAAAGGTTTCTTTCAGACAGAAACTGGTTGTCATTGCAAACAATGTTGCCACAACATTGTCAGAGGCCGCCGAGGCGGTTATCAGTTAGGTACATGATTTTAACAGCATAGCTGACTAATCATTTGTAATATTATTTGTATCTACATTATAGTTGTGTATAATAAAACATTTTTTTGTTTATAGGTTCTAAAAAATCGACAGTGGCAGTGCGAAAGATGCGAGGCAAGTCTGAATGTTAATGACCCACAGCCAAGTTTCATATACAACTATATCAGACTGCGTGATGGTGGCAAGATAAAAGATCCCTCACATACCCAACAATAAATCTGTGATTTGGTTGATATGGCTACTAGAACTTTTGAAGAGATTAAATATGCAATCTGTACAAAAAACCATTAGGTACCAAACTTACTGTTACATTTGATTAACATTGATTACTGTTGACATTGACGCTGACCAACTTTGATGACTTGTCATGGATATGTGAGGTTCACAAAAATAGGGTTAAAAACCATGCTGTTTCGATTTAGTTATCGGCTGATAAGGAATGAATGTCGTCGCATTAATCAGAGCATAACAGTAGCAGAAGAATCATCTGCAGACGTGAATAAAAAAGATAATTGCAATATTTTGCAGTTGACTGCAAAATAGAAGGAAAAGAAGCAACAGCCCTGCCAACTAACTAACGCTATCGAATTTATACATAGGTATGAAATGTATATAAGTGTAAACATTTAACAGGATATCTGTAGTAATTAAAAACTTTGTGAACAGTTTTCTCTAATAGAAAAAGATAAATAGGTAACCTATTTATGTTGTAATCAACAGAGTAATTAAAATATTGATAACAGATTCTTCGCAAAAATACCACTTACTTTATTACGTATCCCTGTGTAAAGTATGAGTATTTTATGTGAAGTATATTAGAAACTGCATTTTGGAATGTATTTTAAAGCTACTTAACTTACCTGTACTAGTATGGTATACTAGTACAGTTAAATGAAAATCTTGTCTAGATAAATTTTCATTTAATTTTATAAATGTATTTAAGGGATGTAATACAACAGCTATGCTATAAATTATGGTTTTGCGTGATGGACTTTGTACTCTCAAATTAATGTTTGATACATCACTTCCTATCAGTTGTATTGCTTGTAAAATAATTTATAATATGATCGGCTAAAGAAATTTGCATGCATCACATAATATTTTTTAACTACCTGTATAATGTATGTAACTGTGTAATCCATTTACACAGTGCTAAACCATACCTGATGATGTGTAAGCATTAAACTGTATCTTAAAATTATTTTAGTAATAATGTGATTAGACAGCTAGTAACATGTATGTACTAAGTTGACTAACAGCTCAGCTACACAACCCTGTAATATAAGCATGGCCAAATGCTGGTGGCTAGTTTATGTTTACAAACCACTAAGACTTTACCTAAACCTTAAATTATTACCCTAAAAGTAAAATAGGCTTTATGTTTACCATCAGCCGCTGTACTGTACAGTGAGTAGGAAACGTCATGAACTAAACGAGTTTTTGCATACAAAATGTTTTAAGACACAAGCAGCATTATTTTCTATGTTAATAAGAACCAAAATATGAAATGGGTACATAATCGTATGATTTAACAGATTTATTTCTAAATATAAAAAGTTGTAAATAAATATTAAGTGATTAAAGACTTACAAAATCTTAAGGTTTTGTACAGATAGTGCAATCCACGAAGACGCGCCCCACCAATTTTTGGTTTAGTGGATCGCGGGGTGCGGGGAGTTTGCTCCGAGCGTCAGTCGCGAA
The DNA here is from genome assembly GCA_917880725.1 of Selenia dentaria. Classification (NCBI taxonomy): domain Eukaryota; kingdom Metazoa; phylum Arthropoda; class Insecta; order Lepidoptera; family Geometridae; genus Selenia; species Selenia dentaria. The sequence goes on from OU862879.1 coordinate 24,587,068, forward strand.
CCGTCAGCGGTTCTATGCGCACAAGTAGTGCACCTTATGCTGCGAAAATTCAGACTCGTCACGGAAGTTGCTCTACTTTATATATTTTTTAAATGTCGAGAAAATCTCAGCGTGTTGTACTTAAAAGCCAGGTATGTAAATGATTGTTTAGAAGTTTGTAGTTACTAAAACACATAAAAAGGAAAGTAATTTAATTTTGAAAATAGCAAATTTTACTAAAAAGAAGACTTCATTTCATCTTTAAAAATAAGTAAAACGATTTAATGTTTTTTTTTTATTTTAGGGTAGAGAAATTATTTCTAAAGTTTATGATATTATGAAAAAAGAAGCAAGTAAAAATTATGCAGAAAAACTCACTGATGCGCGATGGAGAACCGCACAGGCTGTTGGAGTATCTGAAAGCACAGTGACTAGAATTCTACGCGAAAGAAAGGAATATACTAATACAATGAACCAAACTACAGTACCTGCCATTGAATCGAATATAACTATGGAGACGGATGCGATGGTTCCTATAGTCCCAAGTGTGGAGCGTAGAACAGAGTTGACTCCGGAAGCGGATATTGAGTCTGAAAATGAAGCGAGTACGTCGCATTCGAATTTAGTAGGCAGAAGTGCTTCTATTTTTACATCACCCATGAAGAAGAGAAGGGTAAGACCACGAAAAATTAATTTAGACGAATTTGATATTGGTGTAGTCCGAAGAACTATCCAAAACTATCATATAGAACATCGTCAATTTCCAACATTATCACGACTTAATATTGTGTTAAAAGACCGTATACAATTTGATGGATGTATAACAACCCTAAGAACATTGTTACTTAAACTTGCTTATAAATGGAGAAAAACTGATAATAATAGAAAAGTGCTAACCGAAAAACATCATATTCAAATGTTAAGATTGAAATATTTAAAACAGGTAAAGTCTTTTCGTAATGCAGGTAGTTCTATAGTATACACAGATGAATCATATATTCATACCATCCATGTGCAAAAAAAATCTTGGGCCGAAAAAGGTTTTAGGCCAAAATTTAACAAAAGAAGGAGTGCGCATAATTATAGTACATGCCGGAAGTGCAGAGGGTTTCGTACCAAATGCGTTGTTGACATACAGAGCAGAGATCAAATCCGGAGACTACCACGACAACATGAACACAGAAAGTTACTTAAAGTGGCTAAAGGAGAAACTGATACCAAATCTCCCAAATGATGCCGTGGTAGTCTTGGATAATGCAGCCTATCACAATACTAGTTCGGAAAAAATACCAACATCCAACTCCAACAAATTAGACATGCAGACTTGGCTGAATGCAAAAAATATCCATTTTGAACCAAGCTACATAAAACCTGAACTTTATGACCTTATAATAAAAAACAAAGAAAACTTCCGCAAGTACAAAGTTGACGAATTATTGAAAGAACATGGATTCGCAGTGCTTCGGCTGCCATCTTATCATCCAGATTTAAACCCAATCGAAAAGATTTGGGGTATTGTAAAAAACGACGTTGCTAGCCGCAATATCAATCAAAATTACACTTCGATTATGTCCATTTTAAATGAAGCTTTTGATCGAGTAAATACAGATGCCTGGTTCAATACTTGTCAGCACGTGGAAAAAATAGAAGATTAATACATGAGACACTGTGATCTTGATTTTAGTTTCATTATAAATGTCGGTGATACATCAGACTCTGAATCAGATATTTCTGAAACGAGTGATGGACGATTTTCATTTCTCAATAAAGTTCAATAAAACTTTTTCACGTATTTCATTTTTGTCTAGAATTACCCCCTATTATAAAAATGGTAATAATTAATATTGTTACCATTTATATGGTAATAATTAATGAATAACCCTTTCCTTACAGTCGGGTAAAAAAAATTATTCAAGTAGAGCATCTTTCACTTTGACCATGACGCTCTCTCCTGATTAGTCTATTCATTGTAGTATGCGTGTGCATTCATAGGTAATTAGTGTGTACCGATAACACCCAAAAATTGACGGAAGCTTGCACACATATACTATAAACGGTTAGGAGGAATAGTGGGGCGCGTCTTCGTGGATTGCACTATCTGTAATTCTTAATAATTATTATTTTTTTATTTAATTTTAAGATACATTTATGAGTTCTGGTGGTTAATATTTTTTATATTGGTAAAAATTCAAAGAATTTACCTACAGATGTAAATCCTTGTTATTTCGTCATGTAGCTCCTTAATCTATCTATAACCACGTATCACGTACATTGGCAGATGTTATAGGTATGGTAGGTGTATGAATAAAATAAATATATACTATGTTGCTATCGAAGTTAGGAATAATAACTTATTCTGTAATCTTCTAAAGAACTTTACTTTCAAATTAAGAAATATACATTTAACCGCCAGACATGTAAGGTCAACAATTATTATTGTTTTCTTTACAAAATTATTATTGTTTTCTTTACATATATTTTAAAATTAAAATACTGAGTATTTAAGTCAAAGTTTCGCACCCAATCGATTATGTATCGATATATATCATTATACGATTCTAATAATCGATTTTATTTGCCAAGCCTTTATATTAATCGTTTTCTCATCCCTTTAGCTGACAGATGTTGTTACTAGATTATGTTGATAATAATTATTTTTTGTCGTGGTGGTATAGCTATCGAGACTAAATTGAATGAGAAGTTGGTTCTACGTCAGTCCCGGCTCTTAAAACGTAGTGTTAATATTCTCTTTGCCATCCATTACATAGTATGATCTATGGTCTGAGTAAAAATATATCTAAATGAAGTTTGAGAATCTGATTAATCTATGGTAAAAATCACATAACGAAATTCAAATTATTAAATCTTCAAACCTATAAATTGTTAAAAGTGAAACATACAGGTGGTTATTATTATAATACCCAGTTATTTGCGTCATTCTTAATGTTCTATTATTAAAAATTTAGTACATATCGATCATCAGGAAATTAGCATTGGTAATCAAATTCATATGCTTTTGTGTTTTTAGTTTTTGTTCGCATATCGTCAGCAGTACACATTAGTGCCGTACAACGGTACGGTTCTGTACTGTAAAACATGGTACGTGTAACCACTACATATTGTGCTTTTTCTCAAATTATGTTATTATTTATGTTTTTATACATGTCTAAAAATAAAAGTGTCACCTATGCTTATAGTTTCCCTTGGGCTGTATATATTTTGGTTGAGGCTAAAATTGTATTTTGGTTGTTTGTAAAATAGCTTGGATAAGAATTATACATTTTTCACATTTTATACGTTATTAGCTACAACAAAATCATGTTTAGCTTTGAAGCTTAGTAAGGCTCTTATTTGATTAGTTTTACGATATTATGGTCATTATGTCGTTTTATGGCCCAAATTCATAAAATAGTATGTGGAAAACACCTTTGAAATGTTTGAATGTCTGGATCTAGTATGTAGCTAAGTTACAAGTTTACAATTGACTTACTAATTATTACATTTCCATAATACCCTCTAAGAATCGGTAAAACTATTTAATTGTTTTAGGCAAGTGATAACAAAATGGTGTCTCCAAGCAAGTTAGCTCTTCCTCCGAGCAGCGAAGAGAGTGCCACAGTCTTCTCAATGATCTACAGATTTTTCAAAAAGGTATGTATAATATTCTACTTGTTGAGAAGAGTCAGTGATTAAACAAGAATAATTTTTCCATACATGACTTGCATTGTATAGAAAAATATACATCTATTGGCATAAATATGTTTATGTATATGTAAAAAAATAAAATGTACACCAGTTTAAAGAGCAATGAACTCATGCATGTGGTATCCTGATATCCATATGCTTGATGACCTGTGGCTAAAAACTAAAATATAATATGTAGGTCTATTTCTGTAACTTGATTAAATAATCTGAAAAATTTGTATCAAAACATTTTACATCAAGGTGTTAGAAATCCTGATTAACACTGTTACCAGTCCCCTTTCCACATAAGCATTGCAATGTAGTACTTTGGTGATCTCTTCAAATCTTGGTTGGTACCACTCCAGTGCCAGACAAGTCTACTGCGAAGCAACAGTGCACTACTATTATTGTGTTAGGGTGTGAAGGGCACTGTAGCAAGTGATGTTACTGGGCAAAAGAGATACAAATTCCAATGTCTTAGTGTGACAAGCACAGTGCAGTGCTATGCAAAACTACAGCTCTAAGCTTTGGGTGGCACTGTAACAGTCATGGGCCAAACATGATGCTTAGCAGATGTCTTGCCCGTCTCTCCACTTAATGGCAGAAAATAATTGAAAGATACATTTTAATTCTCATTTACAAATGTGTCTTAGTACAACAACTTAATCCTGAACTGAAAACTGAAGTTTATACCAATTTTCCCTCTGGATATTTCTTTCTAAAATGTTGATTTGCTCAGCTCCTGATATTTGGAGTTCTATGGTCTAGGGTCAGAGCAGCCTTTATGTCACTGGAGGGTCCAACATGATCACCCATTCCTAACTTCTAAAAGCCGTTTATTGGAATTGAAACATTGTAGTGTTATTTATTCTGTGTATTTGGATTGTGTTATTAATAATAATTAAGAGTGATCAGGATTGCATGCCCTAAGGTTGTAACCTAACCCTCATAAAGAATTATTTTGCAATGTGAAATATCATGTATTATTTATGTAGGGGTCTCTATTATAAAATTCCAACCATCAATAGGTTATATTTTAAATTTATAGCACTTGAAATCCTTTTAAGTAGCATGCATCAGACTTAGAATGGCATTGTTCAAACAAAACACTTAACTGAACTGCCCAGCCTCATGCATGAGTCACATTTTACCTTGAAGCTGGTTATGCCACTCACTGAATCATAAGACAAGCATTTGACCTTCAATTGCCTTAACAAAAACTGATTGCAAAGGAAGTAATAATTATGTATTCTATAGCTTAATATACCTACTAACAATAACAAATAACACTTATATAAAAAACATGATTTCTCACTCTTACCCCAGCTCTAGGATTTCATGTGTCGAGGCAGGCATGGACACATGATAACACATCACAAGATCAAAGACACTAAACATTTCTGCGCATTACACAAATATTTTCTCTGGCTAGGGATTGAACCTGCAACTCCATGCTTCAAAGCAGGGTCACTACCATCTGAGTTAATGGAACCATTGCAACACCATATAAGTACTTAGATGGTGAATAAAAAAAATACTAATTAGCCTAATAGCTATTACAAATTATTATTACGAAAACAATTTTATTGGGGTTGAAATTTTTCATCAGACTACTTGGAGGACCCAGCTTTGCTGAGTACGTCAAGGGAGATAAAAATGTGACCTCTAAAACAGAGGTTTTCTGGGCAAACTCAGTAGTAAAGTTATGTATGTAGGTATCTACAACTGGCGTGTATGTGAATGTATATGATAAAATGACTAGATTACAAAAACAAACAGGCAAGAGACTTAGCTTAGCAGCAGCTGCATATTATTTTATTATATATATGTATGATAAGTCCTGCACCGATGTCCAGCATCGGGTGGTTTGTGGATAGCTGCATAAATGCAGTTGGAAAATGACGATGTGAAGGAGATTTAAACACCAACATAATAATGTCGCATTGAACATATTCCGAAGAAATACCGGCCAAATGCGAGTCGGACTCGTGCATGAAGGGTTCCGTATAATCTATAAATCTCCCATACAACGGACGTGTTTTTTTTGTAGGTATTATAGATAATCGTACGGAACCCTTCGTGCGCGAGGCTGACTTGCACTTGGCTGGTTTACTAGAATTTATTGTTATAACGGCAACAGAAAAACATCATCTGTGAAAATTTCAACTGCCTAAAGCTATCACAGTTCATGAGATACAGACTGGTGACAGACGGACAGCACAGTCTCAGTAATAGGATCCCGTTTTACCCTTTGGGTATGGAATCCTCATCAAAGAAAAACCTTTGTTACGCAGCTCGAGTGGAAACATATGCCACACATGATAGGGTAAAATGATGCTTGGGTGCAATCATCGTAACCTGTAGAGATACACTTAGCTATTTGTGCGATCATACGTGTTTATTGCCGTTAAAATCGTAATTTGAAAATGTCTGCACCTCACTAAACCAAGTGTATACCAGCTATTAGGCTATGTCAATGTGTAGATATGCATCCAATTATAATAAACTTAACCCACTCTACCCATAACTGATAAGCAGGCTTACCTCATGTCTTGGCAAACCCACCGAGTATGTTACTCACACACATAGTACAATAGTAATAGTACACATACTTGTACCTAGTTCACATTCTAATTGAAACTGTATGGTGATAACAATGACATCATTCCTGCGAATTTATTCCCACTGGACAGGAAATGTAACCTACCTACCTATCCTTTGTTACATTTGCGGTTGGTTGTCAGTAGGAAACATAGTTTTATATATTTTGATAACAGGAAAATATTACTTTAACTTATATTTGAATTTGAACCGAAAATAGCCCCGGGATGATTTATTTATTATTATATGATGAGTTAAATGAGTGACGACAGCTGGGGCGATCCCTACCTTGGGAGCTTACGATGAAGGTATCCTATTGATAAGATTCACAGCATGGTGGTAGGGCACTTTTTGGTACCCGCCTAGTTAGCCACCACTTTCAAGATTGGAAACCTGTAGTTAGCAAAGCACTTAAAACCATGTGCTCCGGCAACTGTCCTTGAGCCAATAGCCATTCCAGGGGCCAGTTCCACTAACTAATCTGCAATCGAACCGTAGCTGACACGGCCGTTGCCAATAATTCACAGTTTTCCTTACTACGGATAGAATTTTGACATAATGTCCATACGAATAGCGTCAAATATATTTGTCTAGTAGGGTAAACCGACGATAGATATGTTATTGGCATTGGCCATTATTCATTTTCTTATTCTGTTATTGAACAACAGTCTAGCAGCAGTTACGATTCTGTCAACGATCGATCACAAGTTTATTTTCTATTAACTCGATAGATCATGAATGCGATGCTAACTCATATTCGTAAATATTAGCGTTTAATGTATATTTAATATGTAATATCGTTTAAAATGACGTTACGTTACGTTTTGATTTGTCTCTAGAAATAGAATGGCTTTTCGATAATGATCGAAAGACAACCGGAGTTGAACGAGTTAAACTGTATTTGCGGCGGGATAGATTGTTGAACATCGTGTAATAGTAGAATCGGCCAGATCTAGTATCATATCACTTTCTACGCCATCAAATGAGATATTACACAAACTTGGTAGATATGTAGATAATAATATAAAAAGTATGTTATAAGTACATACTTACTTAACAAAATAACACGAAGAAAATCATGCATGCTAGGTATAAACTAATATACATATTATATAATATATACGTAAATATATTATAGTTTCAATACTTGTACTAGAATATACCTTTATAAGTTTTTTATTTTGATTGAATGGATGGAAATTATTATTAGTCCCCGCGACCTAATTATTCTCGCTTCGCTCGTCGTCTCACTATTACATATACACATAAAAAAAAGTATGCGATCACTTTGAATAATCGAACTGAACTAGTGGAGCTAGAACGCCTTTGATCCCGTATCGAGACTTCATGACAGCAGACATGTATAGAGCAGTTGCTATTGATGCCATTGTCAGACCATTCCGAGTAAACCATGGGCACCAATATGTACTGGTCGATGATAATGCGCCCGCCCATTCAGCTCAACGAGTTGCTCTCCGAGAATACAACATCACAAGGTTAGACTGGCCTGCCGGCTCCTGCTGGAGCACGCGTGGGATGCTCTTAAGCGAGCTTAACCGTCATCCAAGTCACCAGACAGTTCAAGACCTCAGGGAAGCCGCTATTCAAGAATGGGATAGGTTACCCCAAGAAATTCTGGTTAACTCGATTTTCAGCATGCCCAGGAGGATCACCGCATATGTTCGATCCAGAGGAGAAGTAATATTATATTGAATATAAATCTTTTAATAATAAATTGTTAATTAAGTTCAATTTAAAAAATTATATCAGCGCTAGTGATCACAAACGTTTTTGATGTGTTGTGCGGGTTATACACCCGTGGCACGTAACTCTAGCGCTGAGCGAAATGTGGAGGGGATATCTGCGCATGGGTACAGTCGCGCACATGTGACAGACAAGAGTCCCTCGTCTTCGATGTGCCAGAGAGAGACAAGAGTCCTTCGTCCCTGTAGCCCCCCTGTGATACCCAATTTTTGACTTCTGCGCAATAACGGCCAGCGCTAGAGTTACGTGCCGCGGGTTATACATGTCTTTGCTCTGACAGATACTCCGGGAAAAAGTTTGTTTAGGTGGCAACGGTCATTTGACTATTAGGATTTGGTGGTAGTTTACAAAGTGTGCTTGTCAATGTATTTATTCCCAACATAAAGGCAAAAAGAAAAAAAAACAGCCTAAGAATAAGAGGTAACTAGTCAAACTATAGCCTCTTTGGATTCTAATTAGCTTACTTTTAATCTGCTTCAATATTATATTATTTTGATAGTTTATATATGTGCGTCAGGAAATGCAATAGGTATAAGAGCAGTAAGCCGTCACACATTATAAATGCGAAATAAGTATCGGAGAGTGACAGGGGGGTGCCAGGTGGTGCACTTGCACCCCTTGGGAATCTCGGGATCAACAGGAAATATTGAAATAAAAAGCCGTCTGTTGGAAATCATTTTTTTATTCACAATAATTAGTAGGCAGCTACGAAGAAATAATATTTCTTCGTAGGTAGGCAATAATTAAACAATTCTCATTTAAAAAGCAACTGCAGCCGGCGGGCTTTTTGACCGAACTTATTAATGACGTTTTCTAGAAAGTTATCTTTTCTGTCCTTGGTTATCTTGCCTCGGTGGACACTTAAGCATAATCCAGACAGTCGCTCGTCACCTGTTGTGGACCTATTCCAAGTTTTAACTCTTCTCAGTGTGCTAAAAGATCTTTCTAATGTGCACGTTGTGACGGGTAGACTAAGGCCAATCTTGATCGCTTCTGCTACCGAAGGAAATAAATCTTTTGCCTCGTCGATGTAGTCTATAAGATGTTTTTCATATCGATCAACTCCACTGACATCATTTGCCGCTGGCTGTGGATATTTCCACATTTCAAACCAAGTCGTGATTTCTGAAATAAAATTAGGTAAAAGATCGCCATACAAATTTTCAATGTCTTTTGCAGCTCTAAGAAATTCTTCTTTACTGAGGCCTTTTATTAATTTTGGGTGTAGTTGTAACAGAGAAAATGATTTTTTATGTGTTTCAGAAAATCTGTCTTTTTAAAGAAGAAATGATCGAATCAAGGTAAGGGATGTATAAAGCTCTTCTGTAAAATTCTTCAACGTTTTCGGATGGGTCGTTTCGTAACTCGTTGGCATTTAATCTCAATATTAAGGTCTTCGCAACTTTGTTTAGCTTCTCCAAATATAGCACCTTTGTCTTAGAATACATATAATGTATGTCATATATGTCTGAGGTTAGAGCTTACCAACTGCGCACTGCTTTGACCACCACAAATTTTATTGTGGCATTGCATATTATTGCTACTCGGCAAAGCTTGAGCCTGTCTGCAACCAGCTTCAACAAGTGGATTTTGACATTAATTCAGTGAATGTCCACATTTGCAAACTCACTAAAATATAGAGGGTCACAGACAAAGGTTAGGCTTGATCTTTTGAGAGGTCTTGTAATGCTTCTACAATTGTGGTGATATTTTGAAAATTTTTAGAACGTATAACCGATTCACGATGCCACTAGCTATTTGCATGAAATTTCGCACACTCGTGAAATTTTTGATATTGTTTGCATGGCCGAACGATAATGGCCCCTGAGTACTACCTCGATGAATTTGTGCGGGAAATAATAATAATAAACGGCAAAGTGGTCCTTTAGCCTGAGCAGAATAGGCTAACCAAGGGTACCTATGCTGTGAGCCACTCGTGGCGAAATGCACGTTGTTGTGTTTCGTTTTTATGATCGATGTCCTGCTTGAAATCATAATCTTGCGGAGGTTTCCACGCTGTTTCGAGCACTTTAAACCGTATTTCATCCCCTGATAGGTACGTTAGAATCCAGATATAAACCCACATCACAAATATTAACTAAAGTTTGTTGTGTTGTTAATTCAGTTTTACTAGTACTTTGCTGTGCCGAAGTACTTGGCTAATCTTTAGCATTAAACTGTTCATTTTCAATATTTTTTCTCTTGCAGAAAAATCGCCTTATGCCACTTATATTTTATAACAAAATTATAATTATTTTTACTTTGAAAATAAAGAAAAGAAACACACGTTAGCTCACTTATCACTGCTTGCTTGCACTGATTAATTAATTACGGCGCGCACTGACACTGACTAATTAGCTCGCTCTTGCACATGTAATCAAGTCAAGCAATCATTCTTGACCTATTGGACTGTATGAACTAACTATCTACTTATATATTTTCGAAATTAAAATACGGCAACACTATAAAAACACTAATCTATGGAAACGAATATGGCGGGAACTATTAATTTTCAAATGAACGCACTGTGCACTGAAGATAACTATTAGTCACTACTCGCGATTTGTTCACTCGTAACGAACTGTTCGAACTTCAATCGAAAAGTGACTGACTCGGAACGCGACCTAGTCCCCTTATGTATCAAAATGTAAGGAAGGTTCCAGATTCCCAAACGTTCTCGAACGTAGCTCTGTCCCTGTCATCTATAATCTATGTCTCTTTCACATTTATGAACTTTCTAGTTCATTCGCGATTGACTTTGACAAGAGTCGGTCTCTTTCGCATTGCTTAGAAACTGTATTGCGCTTTCTCTGTTAAAGTTCATCCCATTTATGCTGGTGCTATCTCGTGTGGAGTAGCGGTACTTTAAAGTGTGCGTTCAGAGAAGTAATGTAAACCGATTAATATCGATCTTGGTACTCCTGGCCCACAACTTAGAATTTTTAAATTTCGATCGTCACGAACAAATAGGTGTGAGCCGTGAGGACAGGGTATCTATAAAATAAATTTATGAATTTAAAATACTCAGAAATATTATAGTCTAATAATAGTCAGAAATGTGTAAATGTCTCGAACATAAAACCGGGCTTCAGATGTTTCCGACCATTTTTTTTTTTATTAACAATCATAATACGGCGAAGATTGTAAGAAAACTAAAATCTGCACCACCTGGAAATTATTTCTGCCGGCGCCCATGGACAGGGGTATCTTTGATTCCAATCAATCATACTTGTATTATTGGAAGCGCTCGCAGCGGAGCTTGCCTGATTTTATAACGGTTATAAAATCAGTCGATATTATGATTTTGTATGATCTAATTAACGATGATGGGTAACATCACAACATCATAATGCAGTTACTTAAGTCTTATTTATAAGGATAATCACGTTGGTTGTGATTCTGTTATTTTTAAGACGACGTTTAAAACGCGTTAGCATTTGCCCAGGCAATGCCGTGTATTGGATGTACTCATTTTCCTCTTGTTATAGAAATTTTGATGTGTGGAAGAAACACATTACCTTTTTTTCAACTCACTTACAGTGACGCGAATCTTTAATATCCTCACGTTGTTTTTGCTAAGCACTGTTTGTTATGCTCCATTACCTTTTGGCACAATGATGTGAATAGTCACTTATACTTCTTTACTCATTTAAGTTATTCTACAGTAATGTGACTTATGCCCTATTACCTTTTTGTATGAAGATATCAAATGTAGCTAAGTCTTCTATACTCTTACTTTTTTCTGTACAGATGTAACTTACGTCGAATTACCTCGTAAGAAAAATAAGATCTTTTATCTAAGCGCCATGAAACCACATAAAACAAAGTCGAATCAAATAAATAAAGGTGCCACATAATTTAATTGTTCTTGATTATAAAGCTGTTTCTATTTTCACCATATGAAAAAAAAATTAAATAGTTATATAATATATTTTTCTGAAATGTAAACTTTAAACTGCTCTCCTGAACAATTTGGTTTTTGTTGCTTATTATTACTTTTATTATTATTTATTTATATTATTTATTATTACCTTTTAACAAGTTAAGATCGACAAGTTAGGCATCGCTTGCTGCGGTCGGTAGTTGGATGGGTTTACGCTAGTGGCATAATTCAGCTGATCGCTTCCGTGCTTCGGAGGGCATGTTAAATTATTTTTTGGTTTAGGATAACAGTCTTTAGGCTATGTCGAAGGCCTTCGGGCGGTCTGAATATTTCGACGTGGGTTGGTCACTAGCCTATCCACCAACCCGCACTGGGCCCGCGTGGTGGATTATGGCCCAACTCCTCTCTCTGAAAGGAAGGTTCGAGTCCCAGCAGTGTGAATATAATGGGCTGATTATGTATACTTGTATTATATCCTCGAGACAAAAGATGAAGGCTGTCCTAGTGGAGTAGGATACGTTTCCAGAATTTCTCTGGTTCCCAAGGTCTCACAATATAAACATGTATCACGTGCACGATGTCGCTGACAAAAGCATTGAATGGTTATAAAATCCAAGTTGCATCGACATTGGTCGATGAATCAATAAATACAATGATAAAGAACGCGTCCTAAGCGCCAATGGAAAAATCCTACTGACCGCGCCGTCGCGCCTTATTGTCGCGTCGCTTGGCTGTCGTCGGGCTTGTAGGTATTACAGACATAACCCCCTTGTTGTTTAATAATTCAAGTGTTCCTGGTTACAACCTTAGATGCTCCACGGTTGAATGACTGGCCGCATTGAGCGTGAGCTTATCATATTATGCATGGACGATATGGTTCTTTGACCTACGTCTTGAAATAAATCCTTCCACGAAAACATTAACACAGAGTATATAAACATAATTAAATTACTTATAAGTAAGATATTTTAATATCGGGTAATCGAGATTTTATTATGTGTACCTACTGTAAACTGTAACTGTAGCCCGCTAAGAGTGTTTATGAAACTATTGTCACACCAGTGGGTCTAGCACGAACATTTGCGAGTGTAACCTAATGGCATCGTTGACGAATACCGTACAAACTATAATTTATCTAAGGCAACTGTAGCACAGGTAAACTCATAGTTTGTATTGTACTGTATACATCAACAACACACGCAAATTTCTTGTGCTAGGCTGCAGAACTAGGCCCACTGTAAGGTGTCTTGAAATCTGCTTGTAATTAACATGTATCTTTAAACGGGATCCTCCTGCTGCCTGGATGTTCAGATCTCCGCAAAGATACATCCAAATAGATTCGTTAGTTAAATATATATGTATATATATATATATATATATCGTATAATATATATATCGTATCGTATAAGTTTATAAACTATGATACTCACCTATGGCCACAAACATAAGAAATGTTTACCTACATTATTTTCGAAAGAGTTACCATGTATATTTGAGGAAACATTGAACACACAATATGTATTTAATTTAAGTAGGTTATCTCACAAATGTAATGAATTGCATCTTCTGGCACGGACGTTATCTAAGCTTATTACAAACTATTAGACGCACCTGCTAACCATCCAGATATCACACGTACGTATACACACATATGTGTTATCTCCAAGTGCTCTAACCTTACGAGCCTAATACTACAATGATAATATATAGGTAAATATATAAATATATAGTTCTAAAAAGTAAATAGAGGTACAACATGGACCCAAGTCTCTTCGATATTGACAAATGTCGTAGCAACGCAATCGAAACACAATACTTTACGGAATTACAATTAAGTCAAAAACTCATCGGTATCAAGCCGCTCGCGATCGAACCAAAATAGCGAGCAGTCTACGAAAACTTTCAAATCGACCATTTTAGTACATTTGAGTTGTGATAACGCGGTTCAATAGCTAAGATACTTGGGCGCAGAGCTACGCACTTGTTCCAGGCCTTGGGATGCGCTGATATGGAATGGTTGACTGGAAATTGTTACTTATTAAGAAGTATAAGAATATAAACTGTATTCAAGGCTCTACGTAATGTGGCTCATCCTTATATGGGAAGATGTAGGCAGACCTATTTATTTCAATTTAGCAACGCCAAGCGTAATCCTAATATACCATAACCATTGCTGCAGGTGTCAATAGTGGGCGCAGTATATCTTGTAGGCTACATGCAATGGAGCGTCGCGTGGCTCTTTGGTCCGGTTATCCTATCGGTGTTGAGAGACCAGTGGCGCAAGGAGAGCGAGTACAGACGCAATATCGCCAAGGCTGCTGCGCTTTCGTCGGAGAAGGATGTTATCCTAGCGAAACTTGACGACCTGCCGGCTTGGGTAAGTTACCTTTAGATGGAGTATGTTTTTACCTTTAGCTGTAAATAAATATAGTAGGTACAGAATGAGTCATGTCCGCCCCGCCTGACTATTTGAGTTACATTACTCGTTCAGCTATTTACGTAAGCACGATTATATCCATAAAGAGATTTCATTGTCTCAGAGTCATGGATGTGCTACAGTTTCGAATGGTGTCGGTTTATTGAGTGTCGGGGTTGTGTTGTGACCGTGGAGTAACTTGCAGCAATTGATAAGGTACAGCAATCTGGCCATAGTACATTTATCAACAAGGAATTTAATATCTGTCGGTAGATTTTTATGTATGCTGGTCCTATAAGGTGTAAGGCCCATCTAATGGAATATTTTTTATATGTTTTACAATAAAAGCACTGAGGTTAACTTGAGCAGTTTTAACAGCAACGCAAATCCTAAAGACACCTGCAGGGCAATTACATGTCTCAGTTGCAATTAAATGTTGATTATAATCTAAAAATGGCGGCTCTATGTCACTTTTTTCAGCTCCAATCATCATCTTAACATTTTGGAGTTGTCTTAAGCTTTTGTTTAAAATATTTATTTATATATACTTATTATATATATTATATACTTATTTGCTGTAACTCTAGGCGCTACCATACATAGTACTTATTTTTAGTGGATATATTATTAGAATTGTGTGAATAATCGCTCTTACTTTTAATTTGTGTTGATTTATTTAGAAATAACTATTTTGCAGGTCTTCTTTCCTGACGTAGAACGTGCAGAATGGCTAAATAGGGTATGTTGAATTTGATAACCTACTACAATTACTTATAATATAACATAACTAGGATTCTCTGTGTCGCGGCGGTAATGGACACACACAATCACACATAACATCATCCAAGATCCGATGACGAACATTTCCGCTCATGACACAAATACCCCAGAGATCGAACCTTGGACTCCGCGCTTCGAAGTCAGGCTAGCTACCGACTTAACTAACGGAACCTTCAAAAAAATTGTATTCGTAAAATCCAAATCAGTCATGCTGATCAGATGTTGATGTTTTTAGTACCATAATATCCATACGTTTTTGATAAGGACATAGGATAGAAATTAGTAGTCTTCAAGTCGTGGGGAAATAGGTATCTTCTAGGCAATCGTGTCACATTATCGACCGCAGCGTCACTTAATATCATATAACATAGTAGCCAAACACAAGTTTGTAAAGTACTATAAATAAACATAGGATACTTTTTGTTTCAATTTACTGAGAGTTCCTGAAGTAGCGTGGTTTATTTATACTTCGCGGGCTGACGATAGTATATCATAAAACCTTAGGTACTTAAAGTAAGTGTTAATAGAGGTGACTATTTTGTAATCCTCTTATCTCTCTCCACATCTGATTATAAACAACGGCGTTTACTTTATAACGTTTTTATGACAGCGTTTTTATTTGATGTCTGACAACTCATTTTTGTTTGAAATGAACTCATTTGTTTTACAATTTCAACATAATTCATAACTGTATGACATCTTTATTTTTGAAACCTAGTTCAAATAATTTGCATGCTATATGATGTCATTGGTATCTAATCTACATACCTACTTTCTTCTAATGCATACTTGATTAAGCGGGAAGGATAGTAGAAAGAAGGAAAATCTACCAATAATATACGAAAATGATCGTCTCCGAACTTAATTTATTTTATTTTATTTATTTATTTAAAGCACAAAACAGATCACAATCAAAATAATATAAAATATTATTTTTGAAGCTGGATTGCAATCCAACCACATTCACTTACAGCTATACAAATTATAAATCATGCGTGTGTGTTCGTAGCTAGTAATATTGCTAATATATTAATACTAAAAGAAAACCTTAAACTAGTTATCAAATTATGTTTAATCAAACAATCTTTATAGACAGACGAGGCGCGACAGCGCTGATCTTGTCTGAGTTATTTTGTTTGGGGAAGAGGATATCTTTTACAGTTTTGATGTAAACACTATATCTTGGATGAACTACGTAATGATAAAATAAATAAAATAAGTAAATACGTATTAATGTGTAATAATTGTATAAAACCGCCTTTATAAAACGTGGACTAAAAATTGTCCCGAGTTCAAACCATAGTTTAAGCATATTTCATATAATTATGGCATTCCCTTAAACCATGGTTTACTAAAATTAGTTAGATTAGTGAGTTATGGACCTACCATTACCCACGTACGCATTATGTTTAATATTGTTGTTAAGATAAAATTGCACTCGGATGCCAAGATACGTACCTTGTGCTTAGTTTGGGGTCCGCTGAGAATCAGTATGACTGAAATTAATGTCTAAGAACTACACCTAAGTAAATGCTGTGTAAATAAAGACTTTTTGAAAAATAAACATTATTATTATTATTATCTTTTCAGATATTACTGCAAGTGTGGCCAAATGTGAACCATTACGCGCGCAGTTTACTGAAGGATTCTATTGAACCCGCCGTAGCTGAAAGTTTATCTAACTACAAACTCAATGGATTCAAATTCGAAAGGATGATACTTGGCACTATTGTAAGTTTTTTATATATAATATTAAGTAATGAAACAAGAAGTTCGTTCGCCTGATGGTAAGACGTTTACCGTGCCATTGGGGGTGCGGGACTTACGACTTTCCAATAAAAATATGCGGTACTTACTTAAAATCTCCAATTAATCAATTAATAAAAGATTCAATTAATTATCAAGAGCTTCAAAGCAAGTGAGCTAGTCAAGGTGGATTGAGTGAGCGCAGTGCAGTCTCGCAAATCAACTTTATCTCATTGCTTTTAAATTCGATATTCGTAACAACCGCATCGAGTTGCTATATTTGTTTTTCGCTATAACATTCGCGCTCGGCTCTGTTTTTATTCTACCCGTTGACGAGATCAACTCATTAAAGTTGATAATTTCGTTTTCATATAGTTTCAACGTAACACTTTACACAACGCTGTAAAGTTAATTGTGTATTATATCATAAAATTATGTTACTTTGCAGGCGCCTCGAGTCGGCGGCGTCAAGGTCTACGATAAGAATCTCTCTAGGGACGAAATCATCATGGATGTCGATTTGTTGTGAGTATACTAGAGTAATTCCTGATTACAGAGCACCGTTGTCGTACGAAAGAGAAGAAAACAAGGAAACCGATGCCTAATAGCATCGATGACTATAGAATCGTACTTTCAACCAGTGGTCTTTTCCACCTTATCGAAATCCTTCCGGAACTACCCGTTACATAGAGACTTTTGACTTTGTGACTTGAAACTCTGTAGAAGCTACTCCATTCCAAATATCTAAACCCCGCTGAGCCGTTGCAACGTCAATTAAAAATATATAACTAAGCAGCCAAATTAATTTTATGATGACATGTAGCGCTAAAGCAAATGAAAACATAGTACTAATTCTGTATTTTGTTTGGATAATGGTAGAGACAGAATCATATACCGTTATTTTTATGTATAGAATGTTGTGCAAGAGGCGTAAAGGATTGCATATCCTTTCCTTCACCCTTTAACTCGTTACGTTTGACGATTTTGCTTATAGAAGTGTCACAAAGTAACAAATCGTAACCCTAACGAGTTTTAATTGAAACCCAGGAGAAG
This sequence comes from Selenia dentaria, assembly GCA_917880725.1. Lineage (NCBI taxonomy): Eukaryota > Metazoa > Arthropoda > Insecta > Lepidoptera > Geometridae > Selenia > Selenia dentaria. Next base: position 24,604,974 of record OU862879.1, read on the forward strand.
CTTGGGAGACTATGAAGTCATGGATAATGATGGTGGATTTTTAATCAGCCGGACCGGTAATCCTCTGTGTACTAACCACCATTGCATAAGCCTGTAAGCCTAGAAAGATTAAAACTATCTAGCATTACGAGAATCTCGTCTGTCTCATCCTACGTAACATTTTGCATTATTCATACATGCGTTGTAAACAAGAATTTGAAAAGAAAGTTTATGACTTGGCAACATGCCATTTTAGTCACATAGCTAGAGTTTCGTGAATATAAGACCTTACCTCTTTAATATAAGACTGATTCTTGTGTAATTATCGTTTATGTATTGATAATTTAACATCTATGTTGCTATGATGGTTTCAGCTACGCTGGCGATTGCGACATTTCCTTCGTACTCCAAGGCATTAGAGGCGGCATCAAAGACCTTCAGGTTTGTATCTCACAGATTATATATTTAGATAATTTATTAGAATCAGTGTTAGAATATTAGAATGGCAAAAACTATTATTTATAAATTTTAAATAAGTACATATTCTAACCCCTATATCGTTAAATATTGCCTCAAACATCCGTCACTCGACGGAGTCAAGGGCTTGGTATTACGTCACGTATGTTTGATACGGCGAAGGAAAAAACATAGAATTATCCGTTCAAGTGAAATGTTCGTAAACTTTAACCCAAAGTTCCAAACAAACTAGCACGTCGTCGGAACTACTCGGAAGTACTCGAACTCAGTTTAATGTCTAAACAAAAAGTTGGTCTTATTTCCATATGCAATTAAGCTGAACAAGCCGTGTGATAATTGTCGTATCGCTTTCTCGCTTGCTGTCACTGCCTCATCATAATCAGCCCATTTTATTCTCACTGCTGGGACGCGAGCCTTCCTCTTACAGACAGGAGTTGAGCCATAATCCACCACGCGGGCCCAGTGCGGCTTGGTGGACAGGTTAGTGGCCAACCCATGTCGAAGTTTTCAGGACGCCTGAAAGCCTTCGACATAGCCTAACGACTGTTGTCCTAAGACAAACAACCGGGACCGACGGCTTAACGTGCCCTCCGAAGCACGGAAGCGCACAGTTGAATGTCGCTAGCGGTCACCCATTATAAAGAGGAAAAGAGGAATTGATGACGTAATTAATGACGTAATACCAATCCCTCGACTCGCTCGAGTGACAGATGCTTTGAGTAATATTTAACGATACCAAGCTTAGTCTTGGTTATTAAAGTATAATGCTTTGGGTGACACAATCCTTGTGAATAGATGTGGTATTTAAACTTTTCCCGAAATACTTCCTCTTTAAAATACTTAAATAAAGTAAACTAATATTAAAAAAGAGTGACAGTCATCACTCAGTAATAAAAATCTTCATGAGCAAATAACAGTCCATCAATTACTTCTCATACAAAAACCGGTAACTTACCTATATCTTCAGTGTCATATTAGAATACATAGAAATGTTACCTTTTTAGATTCACGGCATGGTCCGAGTGGTGATGAAGCCTCTTATCACAAAGATGCCTTTGGTGGGAGGTCTTCAAATATTCTTCCTGAACAATCCGTCGATTGACTTCAACTTGGTCGGTGCGGCGGACGTATTGGACATGCCTGGGTTTAGGTAAGCTACTGACCAAGAAAACCCTGTACCTATTGTACCATACTAAATGTAGAAACGTGACAGAAATACTGCACTGGTAATAATCTTTTATAATTGTTAATAAATAACTATATCTCAAAAATATATAAGGCATTTGATAAGTAATTAGTGCCCAATATTGACCGGGGTGGTTTGGAATCGATAACAGAGGCCGTAGCACAAACAATTTGCGAAAAAGTATTCGTACCGTAAGCGTCAACGCGTCACGTTTCGGCTCACAAACTATGAGTTATCTGTGTCACAGTTGCCCTAGAAACATGACAGTTTGTACTGTTTCACGTGAACGACACGTTACGTTACACTTACGCAGTTATTCGTGCTAGGGCCACTAGTCATGAAAGTAAAAGAAAAAAACAAATATTTATTATTATGAATATGAACCCATCCATATTCACCGGTCCGCGGGTAAGAACCATTGTGCGACTAAACCCACGACGCGCCGCTACATCAAAGAATAGATAAGAGTTGCCCCGCGCGGGAACGCCTTCGTATAGGCAGGCATAGAGATCAGCTGTGTAAACATTCGCGAGTAGGTAGGTTCGTACGTCGTATCTATTCTAAGTGGGTAGGTATGTCTCGCGAAGTTACTGTTATCTATTCTGTGATGTAGCGGCGCCGTCCTGCGTTCAGTCCCACTATGGCTCTTTCGCAGAGCGGCGAATATGGGTTCATAATAAATAAATCAATGTGTTTTTTCCTTTCACTTTCATGACCAGTTATCGATTCCAAACCACTCGGTTCAATATTGTGCCCTAATTATCAAAGGCCTTATGTGGTCGATATTACTTTACATACATTGGCTACAGTTTCTTTGAATTATATTGTTTGATAAGCCGCGCGGCCCACGAATAACTTTTGTTAAAGAATTATACTATGTAAAGACTATTTTAATACATATCGCTTGTGTTGTCAAGGATAATGTATGTATGTAGTGTATGTTTCTTACTGTACCATAAATAGATCAATGCTTCACACATGTTCAACACTTTCTAGATCCATCTGGTCTAATACCAGTTTTATGGAACCATGATAATGTGTCTCCTAAATTACAGGGTCATATGGCAAATTTCAGATCAATCATGTCATCAAAAGATCCAGCAAGCGCTTGGAAAAAAGCAAATTTTAAACCGATAATCTCTGTATATGAATGAATCGAGTTAAATTAAAACTTTTTATTATTTCTATTCCCTTTCTGTGCATAAGTTATTATTTGTATGTTGTATTGTAGTGATATCTTGCGTCGTTGCATAGTGGAGCAAGTGGCCAACATGATGGTGTTGCCTAACAAGCTGCCGATCAAGCTGAGCGACGAAATCCCTACCGTTGATCTGCGCATGCCTGAACCTGAAGTAAGTGTAATTCTAGTATATACAGGGTTATTGGTTAAGTCGACCTATTCCCGTTAAGGGCGTGTAGTTTACATTATTTCTGACTGATTTGACTAGAAACACCCTATCCTAAATATAACCATTTCGAGATATTTGATTATAATTGTTTTATTATTTATGAGTTTTTATATGTTTTAATCGTCTACAACGACTTATTTCATTTAACATGAATATATAAGTACGATATTGGTTATTGGGGTCATAAAGCATCCTATTATTTAGTAATAGTATACAGGTTTCTCAAGAAGTAGTTATATACTGAAGCTGGGAGGTAGAGGACCTAGAGGGCTATCTGAATCACCCCCATGTAATTACAACCCGGTCAGAATATCTGTGCACCTCGCTGGAATGCGGCGCCTCTCCCGCTTCCCCTGTCACCTCTCCGCGCACTCCCCGGTGCGACAGTACGGTTAGCATCTTCGTTGCCGATACACGTCCCGATAATTTTGATATTTTCGTTTTGTTTTTTAATATTTATTGTTAAGTTTAGACTGTTTACTGTTAAGTTTGGACTGGTTTGGTTGTTATTAAAATTGTTGTAGCTGTTAAACTGAAGTCATGACAATTAATGACAAAGAGGGAATTGTATCCCATTATACTGCGAACAAAGCCGCCGAAAAAATATGTCGTCGACGATTTGATGCGAGAGCATGCCCAAGAAGTTGTGCGTCTGCCACCTTATCATTGTGACCTAAACCCTATCGAATATATATGGAACTTGGTAAAGCAAAGGGTGGCAGATAAAAACATTGACCAATCGGAAAAGAAAATAGAACAACTTATAGATAATAGAACTAAAGATACGATTAAGTCAATTACGCCAGCTGACTGGAAAAAAGAAGTGAATCACGTGGAGAGACAACAGCGAGAATACTGGGAAAAGGATCATCTAGCAGATGACAACATCACACAACTTTTAATATCACTAGGGGAAGACAGTTCGGAGAGTTCAGAAAGTGAGAGTGAGGAAGATACAATGTCAGGCATAGAGTCAATAATTTATAGTGACTGAGTTTAATAATAAATGTTTTTGTAATCAAAATTATTGTTTTTTAATAACAAACCCTTCATCAATAATAAATTGATTTGAAAAGGTTAGTAATTTTTTTTTACCTCCACATTTCTCGAAAAAACTTTTTTTCACACCGTACCCAGACCGCCGATATGACGTCACGAGGTCAGGTGCACAGATATTGTGACCGGGTTGTATCTTCCGCGATTTTTCGTATTTTCGGTTATGACTTTTTTTTTAATTTTTCACCTATCGCCGAGTACGATGAGATTTTTATTTATGGTGACGTGAATTATTGCGGTAGATGCTTGATTTTTTTTTGTGTGCTAAGCTGATAGATAGACGAATTCAGTATGGTAACATTAACTATCGTTAGATCTTGAATGAAATAAAAAAAAATTAAACAACTTGACCCTTCAAATTTAATTTTTTTTATTAATAAAATACAATCACAAAAAAAATACCGTTTGACTTATAAAAACTTGCTCTATCTATCAGGTCACTGAAAACCCTGAACTATCACCCTGAAAATTTCATTTTATTATTCATACGCCTTCAATCAAAAAATTTTTATTTACATGATGATTAATGCAAGCAAAGCAAAACCAATTACAAGGTGTTTAATTACAATAAATTTCAAAATGGCCCCGCTGTTGCTCAATGCAAGTGCGACATCGCCGGAAAAAGTTATCTTTTAAACGTCTGAATGCACTTTTATAATTTTATCCTGATAATGCAGGATTCTAATGGTGAAATTATTTCACAAATCGGTCCAGTGGTTTTGATGCCTATTCAATTGCAATAAACCTACAAACAAACAAAGAAATCTTTCCTTTTTACAATATTGGTATAAATGACATGCACAGAATCATACACTGAGCATGACGCGACATACTCGTACCTACTCTTGGTAATTACTCTTGTATTTGATCATTGCTTTATTGTTGCGTTCTGTGTTTTCAGGGCGTGCTTCGTATTCATCTAGTCAAAGCTGAGAATCTTATGAAGAAAGATGTTTCTATGTTAGGTATGTATTTTAATAAAATTTGTTTGTATCGTGTTCACTGAATTAATAAAACATTTGGCCATAGATTTGTAATTACAATTGTCAATGACGAAGAAAATAACAATTATTTTATTGGATAGTACCATTAAGTCTTTGAGTACGGGTATATATTACATCAGCGTAGATTGTCGATAGGATGAAATTATCGGTAAAAGACAGCAGTTGATATAGCTATCGCAGCTAGATCCATACTAAAGACTAGGTTGGATAGGCTATAAAAGTCAGTTTATCGACTCGATAAGATTATAGATCAATGCTCACACCACTGGTATTACGAGTATTAGATAAATGAAATGTTTAATGGTTTATCATTCATGTATTATTGTAAAATTAACATTCCTGGGAAGAAGGCAATAAGTGCTGTCCCTCTGCCGTCGGGATGGAAGCGTAAGTGGCAACGCGAAAGCCCCCTTTGCAAGAGTTTGTCTTGGTTGGTATCACCGCAATGCTAGATATTCTGTCTACCTGCATTAGCGTGCAAATACTCTTGCAATTTATGCGCCGAATTCGACTTAAAAACCGATGATGTCTCTGTTGATCATGAATGAAACTGACGTATATTTACGTCTCTGGGACGCAAAGGGTTAAATCATTTTGCCCCTAAATGTATTGCCCTCTTGTATCACTTCTATTTAAATGGACTATAGCATGTTCTACTTATAAGTGTGTTTGTAAATTGCAGCGGCCATAAATATAAACGTTACCCAAATTATACCGTCATTTAGTCTTGGGTACTGCAAGAAATATTATTATGGATAGAGGGTTAAAACTACATACCATATAAAATCATCAACAACCATATAGTCGTTACAGTGCTAAATGGTGACATAGTGGTAAGAAAGGCGCATACAATTTCATGTATCATACTCGTATACTTATCAAATCATCAACATTCATATAGCCGTAACAGAGCCAAAAAGTAATATAGTGGTAAGAAAAGCCCATACATTCTCATGTATTAAAGTCAAAGTCAAAATCATTTATTCAATTTAGGCATCAAAGACGCACTTATGAACGTCAACTTTTCATTATAATGTACTTTAAAGACTCTTCCGCTGCGTTCCAAAATATATAGAGCCCACCGAGAAGAAGCGGCAAGAAACTCGGGGCCATTATTTTTATATAGATGTTTACAATGTTCTACTTAGGTACTACAAATATTACATTTTATGGGTGGCAGAGTGACAGCTTGCTAGAAGTGGAGTATTCCAAGCATATTTATCTTCTATATAATGTCGAACTTTATAGTAAGCTTTTTTTATTAAAACGTTTTTACAGTCAACTTGAATTTGCCCTCTGTGAGCTCAGTTATGTGTTTTGGGATTTTATTGTAAAAACGCACACACATTCCTAGGAATGACTTATTAGTCTTCGCAAGTGTAACACTAGGTACAGCTATCCTATTTTAGTGGTGATCACTATTTAACTTATAGTTTATTATTTAACTTATAGTAAAAATTTACATAACTTATAGTTATGTAAATTTTTACGAACGTACATTATATTTTCAAATACATATAAGGATTCAGTTTAGGAGGATTAAAGGAGGATTAAATTAATAATAATAATAATAATCTTTATTGGTGTTCTTACAAAACAATTTGTACATTAATAATATTTACTTACTTATTTAACATTCTGTGGATTACCACAGTTGCTTGTAGGTACCTTGCACGTATTAACCTATAAACACGCGCCGGTACACCAGTGGCCAAATCTAGACATCGTACAAAAGTACCTACCTACAAGCAACCGTATCCATTAATATAAACATATTTCACAGTTATAGGTACTTAAGACAATATAATTCAAGATAAGTAAACAAATAGAAGCACATGTAGGTACTATATTTATGGTTTGATGACATTCGGACAAGAAAATCTGATTCCCGAATGTCATCGACCTCCTGCGAGTTCGAATGTGTAGGTGAGTTAATAACTTATAAGTATAAAAAAATATAATTTAATTCTATTACTGCTGGAACTGATTACTTACATAACATTGGTATAAGTGTACCTATGTATAAACGTAACACACTAATATAATAAATTCAAGGATTGTGGGTGATTTAGTGAGTGTGCATGCTTTTTATTCCTTCACGCTCAAGCGGCTGGATGGATTTCAGTGTACCTAAGGACTTTTTGTCATGTTCAAATAGTGTAATTCTCATCTTCATTATCACTACGCGTTAAAACTGCAGGCGGAGCTAATAGACGAATAAAACACACAGGTTAGAATGCGTGCACGAATGCATGATTAAATGAGTCTTGTAGGGTTGTCATGTCACTTTTAGTCACCTAGAAATTTTACGGTTTGATGCTACAACAGGTATTACAAGGTATGCATATGTATCATAATATGAATTGTAATATGTATATTTTTGAGAATAATAAAATGATTTTATTTTTCTCATATTCATTTTATTAATATTTCTGTAACAATGTTTTCATTTAGCAGTTATTTTTAAGCAATGATTCTGTTTGATTGAAATTTAGAGTCAGAAGCCAGGTTTTTAATTTCATTTTACATTTTATTTTGTTAAGTGGATACATATTTATCTCTCTGTTTATATTTTTGTATAAAAATGGGGCTAGAAAACAATATTGGGTATGAATAAAACTGGTGCGATATGTCCGATTTTTTGTATTGATATCTTTATTCCGCCTCTTTTTAGTTATAGAAGGGTCGTAAGGTATTTTAGCGTGTTGTAGAAGAACAGCATTGCGAACATACAGTTGACGTACTGTTAATACTTGGCATTGCTGATATAGGTCTTCAGTAGGAAACCGGTACGGTTTAAAAGTCATTACTTTGAGAAGCGACCTTTGCGCTCTCTCAAGTGTCATAAAATGGGCAATAAAAGCGCCGCCCCATGCTGTTATGCAATAGTTTAAGATTGACTGTCCAAGAGTATGGTAGATAGAAATAAGGAGTTCGAATGATGTTACATGTCGAAGTTTTTTGAAAATCCATATAAGTTTTCTTACTCGTGAAGCAAGGGTTTGAATATGAGGCGACCATGTCATTCTTTGATCTAAAACTGTTCCTAAGTATTTAAATTCTGTGACTTTTTCGAGGCAAGGGCAATTACAATTTAATCCATTGTTGCAATAGCTATGAACTCTGATTTTTAGATCGCACGGAGGAAAATTTGGTTGGCGCAAAGCAAATGGGAGGTATTTAGTTTTCGATATATTAATACTCAATCGGTTTCGATTTAGCCAGTCAGTGACACGCGCGAGACCTGTTTCAGCATTTTCATATACGTCATTCCAAGTCATACCTTGAAATACTATAGCAGTATCATCAGCGTAAGTATAAATTTTTGCTCCATTTAACTTCATTTTGCATAAATCATTGATATAAATTAAAAAAAGACTAGGACCGATGATACTACCTTGCGGAACTCCATATGATATTGGTGCTTCACAACTAATATACTGTCCAATTTTAACGTACTGAGTTCTATTTGTAAGATAACTTTCAAAAAGATTTAGACTTTTGCCACGAATTCCAAGTCGTTCTAGCTTGTTGAGAAGAAGTGGGATAGACACGGTGTCAAAAGCTTTGGCTATGTCAATAAATACAGCCAGGCATTTCTGTGCATTGTCAAGAGACTCGACCACAGTAGTACTCAGATCTAACACTGCCTGCTCTGTCGATCGACTAGCCCTGAAACCATATTGTTCATTAGCCAAAAGATTAAATTTATTTAAAAACATTATGAGTCTAGTATTTAGTACTTTTTCAAAAATTTTGGATAGTGACGGCAAGATCGAGATGGGTCTGTAGTTACTGACATGGTGTTTATTCCCACTTTTGTATATGGGGTGAACAACAGCTTTTTTAAAGACGATTGGAAATTTGCCTGTTTCTATACACAGATTTAGCAGTCTTACTAGTGAAGGTGTTATGAGACTTCGTATGTTTTGAAGAAGTTTTGTAGGTATATTGTCCCAACCTGGAGTTGAGTCAGACTTGAGACTTAAAATAATGTTATTTACTTCGTTCTCGTCAGTAGGTAGAATAACTAAGGAATTAGGTTGAGTGGAAACGATATCTAAAGGTTTTGGGTTAGGAGGCATATTGCTAACCATTTTTTCTGCTAATGTTTGGCCTATGCTTGAAAAATATGAATTAACCTCTTCTAGAGATTCAGTTATGGTTGATTTGATGCGTAACAATTCAATAGGAATGGTTTTTTTATTCCCAACGTTTGCAACACCTTTAATAGCTTTCCATATTAATTTAGGGTTCTGAAAGCTATTTTCTATTTTGTTTTTATCGTAGGCAGTTTTTACTTTGTTGACGACATCGGAACAGAAGCTTTTGTATCTTTCGTATACAATTAGTATAATAATATTAATGTCGTATTTTCCAGGTAAGGGTAAGTCCGACCCGTACGCGATATTGACCGTGGGCGCGCAGCAATGGAAGACGAAACACATTGACAACAACGTCAACCCTAAATGGGACTACTGGTGTGAGGTGAGGCACTGTCCATTACACTCTGAGCTATTTATTTCTCTTTTACTCAACAATTTACTCCTAATATTTTTTTAAGTAATTAGTTTTACTAATATTTTATTACAGTTCGCTTAGAGAGCACATATTTTTCTTAATTATATAAGATTGTGCTTGCTTATTTTTTTACTATTAATAATACCGGTTTTGGATAGTGCAAACTTTGGTAAGTGTTTGAATTTGAAGCTCATTTCTGTTGGTTACTATAATATTTACAGTACAATAAGCTTGTGTACTGTTAGCATGATCTACTGGGGCATTTTTGAAAATTGCGCGAATGTATCACTTGCGTGAATGTTCAAATGCATCATCAGCATTTTAAAGGATTGAAATTAGCTTTTGACTTTGCGTTACGCTTCGTTGCATTGTTAATTTCAAAACCTGTCATTGTTTTCTGACTGATTAAATAACTCCTTAAAAATATCTTTATATTAAACATAGTTTGTATAAGGTACTAAACAAACCCTTAAAAATTGTACCTGCAAGTAAATTCCCACGTCTTATATAGTTTTAAGACCAACATTGATGACAGATTGGCATACTTTGTCAAAGTATAAAAAATACACATAATTACGAAAAAAAAAGATCGAATAGGGAAGGATCAAGGAAGGAAATCCCAGAAATAGTACTTCTACAAATACATCAACACTAAATTCAACCTTTCCACTTTATAATAAGATCTCAGCCAAAAATACGTCGAGAATTGTCTGTCGTGCGTTGGTCATGGCTAACTAAATTGAGAGGTTGATGTGTTTCATGACGTTTTAATGCAATTTCGATCTCTTATCGTATCATTATCAGGAATGAAATGAGCATTCAAGCATTTTGCTGATCTTGCGCAGGTTGAATTAAAGTATGTTTACTATTATACTACTTTGTACTCTGTTTTACTTTGGATATAATTCGATGCTGTTTTAACTCTTTGAGTCAAGCTCTTTTTATAAACCTCATAAGCGTCTTCCACCTATTTTGTATAGATTAAATTAAATTATAAATTTATATGTTTATAATTTAATTAGTATTATAGTATTAATAATATAATAGTATTATTTCATTAAAAATGTGTATAGAAATAAAATAAAATTATATTTCAAGAACTCACATATTACAATGATGTTTAATGGTAAACATGTTTTAATCGGCCATCATATTTAGCCATTTTATCATAAACAGAAAAGTGACAAAAAATTTGTTCAAAAGTTTTAAAAATAATCATCATTTTTTAATTTATTCCGCATGCCCAACTCATCAACGAAAGATTATTTTGATTTTAGTTTTTTATTCATCTTCATGTTAGATCACAAGTTATTTTACTACACGCATGCAACTGAATATATGCAAATGTGTATTGGGCCGTTCTATTTTTCAGATTTGAGACAATCACGGTCATTTATATAACAATTAACATTAAAACGGAATATTTACCGTGTATTACTTTTGTGACATATCGGGAACTCAAACAAAGATATAAAATACGGTAAATATTTTGATTTAATGTTAACTCGTTTCCATATTCCACCTTTACATTGAAACTTTTGAACAAACCTCTATAAACTGAATTAGGAAAGTAAGGGACTGTGTTGAGTTTTTTATGTAATTGTATCGTTTTATTATTTGAGTAACATTACCGCTTCTCTTAACATAAATACTTATTCGCTTACATTTACGATGAAGTCAATAACTTCTGCGTGTGCTGTATACCTACATGTACAAGTAGTTGCCAATAAGATTTTGTTTTCTTACTTATGTTTGCGTGGACGATGCGCGTCTGGTGTAAAGGCGCGTATAATGCAATCATTGGGGCAACAGTTGGAGATTGAGGTACTCGACAAGGACGAAGGGAACGACGATGACAAACTTGGAAGGTAAGCTTACACGGAGCAAGGGGCGAGGGGAGAAGGGAGACATAACGTGACGGGAGTATGGTGACGGGGGTTTTAGTATTTTGTTTGCACCGCTTGCCAATATATGTCGCCAGCTGTGGGGCGGATAAACACCGGCCTGACGGTTACAGTGAGTTCTCCATTTGGCATCGTCGCGCTAGTTGGTTGGTATACGCTCTAAATTATACACTGAACCTGATGGCATACATTAACTCGCTTTGAACCGAATAAGAGGACTTAATTGTTGTTGTATTTTTAGCAGTTGATTTTGTAATTTTTAGTACGAGTACGAACAATGATAGTTTTTCTCGCTAATGTTCATTTTGACCCATAATGTAGGTCCTCTCATTTTCAGCCATTCTCATATAAAGCTTTAACGCATGTTGATAAACTATTTGTGCACTTACGATTAAGCAAAGTATGTTCACTTTTTAAATGGGAATACGGTAAGTTAAGGTAAGTTTATGAACATAATATCTTCAGTTAAATATAAAACTATTTTCTTACTTGTACTTTTTTATCTAGTATTATTATGATTAATTTTCTTTTTCTTTATCTCTAATAATATACACATTATTTTATATCCTCTTAGTATGTCATAATAATAGAATATCCATGAGGGTACTGGTTTTGTTTTTCTTAATATTTTAATAATAGAAATAACATATCAGCCTCATTCACATTGTAATTTTTAATTTTATCACAAGCTAGGATATTCAGGGCCCATATATTTTCAAAATTACCACGAACCACGAATCCAGACGTTAACTAATGTGTCCATATGTTGTGATTTGTCCCAAGGCCTTAATAAGCTCAAGGAAGAGTCAAGTGCTGCAGTGCGATGTTTGGGACTGGGACCCGGGAATGGGCATTGAAAACGATGATTTTCTTGGCAGGTCCGTCTACCCCCACCATATGGCTTAGTCGTTCTAGCGACACCTCATTTCCGTATTTGTTTTGGTTTTTGTACAATTTTTTCTAATGTGGATCTTGTTATCATCGATGTTGTATGCAAATCTAGTTCACACTACACCACATTGTTAATATTGAACGATCTTACTTATAAACGCTGCTTAAATTTACATAACGTCATTTAGTACGGCGTGGAATATTTTTGCTGTGCGCAATACTAAGTGACGTTATTTAAATTAAGTAGCGTTTATAAGTAAGGCCGTAATTCTTTATTCATTATTCGTCTGTCAAAAGTACAGTACAGGAATCAATAGAATAATATACATATTGGTTTATAATTTTATTAACTTAATTAGTCATCAATACACAAAAGTCCTCAGGTGATACTAAGATCCACCATGTTTAAACTGACCTAACCTTTTATATCTGGGTGTGTTTATTTTCCGCTAATTTCCGTGTGATTTTTATGTCAAAATGGATAGCTAATCACAACACCGTATTTAGGGGTACTCCACATATTCTGTAGGCAGTGGTGAGTGATGTGAGATCTGTGATTAGGTACACCACTAACAGTCACATAATATGTTTATTAGACTTACTTACCTAACTTTTATAGGAAAGTTAACACAATAACAATGTTGATTGCTTTATATGTTGTATAATGCGTGGGTTGTGACAGTTTATGCTTCGAAGCAGCGCAACGAAGTTAACCATCAAATTATTCGACTGGGATCGCGCGGGCAGAGACGAAAATCTCGGCAGGTCGGTCTATGCGACAGTGTTACACAACTCTGTTAGTTTGTATGTCCACACCGATACTAACAGTATGATGCAAGAGCATAGATTAGATCTACACCTATTATAGAATGATTTGATTTGAGTGCTGTGTTTTTTTTCTTCTATTCAAAGCTGGTCAAGGAAAAATACTTCCTAGTGACTGATACTAGAACACTCTGGTTACATATATGTACATTACAATGAGCATCGATGGAAAACAATGAGCACAGTATTTAAGACAACCGACGTTGCAAAGAATACTTTCTTAAATCGAACACCAAACGGCCAAAAATTACACGCCGCTGCACTAAATAGCTTTATTGGATATGAGTCTTATTTCATCCGTATTATAAGTACTCGTCAACTCGTAGGCATTTCTGATTACATACTCACCAACTACTATCCGCTGCTACCAACACAATGCATTATACATATAATTTCATATTTAAAAAGATATTTATATTACAGCTAAGTTTAACCACACGCTTGATATTAATTAATGTACTACTTCACAGGGAAATGATAAAAACTATTAAACTCCATTTGCTCATTAAAATCTAATTGCGTAACATGCATAACTGTGCGTCAGCTTGTTCTAAATCCCAAGCAATTTGCTTTGCTTATTATATTTAACTGCTTACTTTAGGTCAGTAAAAATAGAAGTTACCGTTGCACTAGATTTCCGATCTATTTTTTTTGTTTTTATAAAGTTTGGGTACTTACTGAGCATAAAATCACAAAATGCTGGCAGATCCAGGTGAAGCTTCAAACGCCATCTTCAAAAAGTTTTTGCCCGATATCTCGGAAACTATGCACTTCAGGGCAAAAGTTATAGGCCATTATTGTAGAAAATAAAATTTCTCATCTTTTACCTACCGACTTCCAAAAAAATGAGGAGGTACTCAATTCGACTGTATTTTTTTATGTTTGTTACCTCATAACATTCAACTGGGTGAACCGATTCTCAATTCTATTTAATGATTTTTTTTTTTGTTTGAAAGCTGGTGCTTTCCGTGTGGTCCCATTTAAATTTCATCAAATTCAATTCAGTAGTTTTTGAGTAACACCCAACAACTGATTTTTACCAAAGTAATAGAATGGAAGTCGGTATAAAATTTTTCAAATTGCACTTGTTTCATGTAAACTTATATGTAAAACTTGCCGTTAACGATTTAAGAGCCCATTTAACTAACCGGTTTTTCTATTAAAAACACACAGCCAAATAAAACTGGTAACTTTATTTCTAGTAGCGTAGAGCGCACTGAAATCGAAAAAAATCCGTCTTCCCAACCCCTCCGGTTCCATCAAAACCGGTTCATTAAATGGGTCATAAATCGTAAAGTAAGTTTTACAAAATAGTTTACATGAAATCAAAGATGCGAAATTTTGTACTCTACAATAATGATATCGATAACTTTTGCCTTAAAGAGCATAATTTCGAAGGAATCGGCCAAAATGTATTTTTCAAGATGGCGCTTTTACCTTCATCTGGATTGTCGGCATTTTGTGATTTTATGCTGAGTAAGTGACCCTAAACCTAATAAAAACAAAAATTGGATCGGACATTAGTACAAGGTTGACCAAAAAATGCTATTTTTACTGGCTTACTTGCAATAATAATTGTATGTACCTTGCCTAAATTAAATGTTTGTAAAGTAACCAAACGCTACGTAATTGTATTATTAAAATATATTAACGCAAATGCTTAAATTAATCGGATACTAAGGACTTACTTTCTATTTTAAATGTACTTTTTGTACCTAGTTTTTGCAGTACTTGGGAGTTGAATCGCATTATCTCGATTTTATTTCTTGTACATATTGAAGTCTGGATTGTAATCTCTTAAAACACAATTATTATTTTGTTGTTAAGCCAAGCCATTTTTTTGTAATATTCAATACTTTTTTCAGGTGTTCTTTGGATATCTCTCAAGTAGTGCGCTTCGGCCGCTTGGACACAGTAAGTCATCATCCAAGTATAAGTAATTGCGCCGTGCGGGTTCGTCCGCATGAACAGCAACTAGACCATAGGCACTTTAAATGTTCCTGTAATAAAAAGTATGATAATGTGTTATCCCAAACTATAGGAGATACCAAAATTCAAAATAAGGTAAAATAATATTCCAATTTCATCAAGTAAAACATGTGCAATAAGCACACCCTCTTACTCACTGTCGTACCAGGTCACTAAGAAAGTATTGCAAAAAAAGCATTTATGTATGAGAGACTGGCCAGTTATAATCTATTTTGAAAATATGATTATTTATAATATATATATATATATATATGATTTTTTAAAATTTCCGTCCACATTGTTTGCGAGCTAATTTAAATTATCGTGTCTCATTGAAAAATGGATCTGCGCTGGTTAATATACACACATCAATAAAGTCTAGGGATATTGAACATTTCATTGTTTATCTAGAAAACTATAAAAAATTAGTTAAAACTGTAAATGAAAGAATTAAAGATGATTTCAAGGCCGATATTAAGACATTAACTGCACGATGCTATTTTTGAATTTTCTTATAATAAAAGTGTTAAATTATTGAAGCCCTTAGATTTATAATGGGTCTCTTTCTCGGTCGTAGCGCGCGCGCGGAGACCTATCAATAATCTAAGTTAAAGCCATAGAAAATTACTGACTAAATAAATACGTTTTATTTATATAAAATTATTAAATCGAATCAAATAAGTAATTATCTAATCAAAACTGATAGTTAGTGATCGGTATTGTCTACTTTGACATGAATAACACAGCGGCAACGATTTTCTTACTTAAAATTATGGTGTCAATGTCTTGCTCGTGTATGCGGTCCCAAGTTCTTTGTAAATGTTTGATAAGTTGTTGTTCTGTTCTCAAATTGGGCGGAAAATCCCTCAATGCTTTTCATTGTAACATGACCCAGGCGAGTTCAATTGGATTTAGTAGGGCGACTGTGCAGGCAAATCTAATACCTGAACATCGTGTTGTCGAAGGGCGGCCGGTACCGGCCGCGCCCGATGCAAAGCCTGTGCCTTTGTAATGCATAAGCTGAAATGTTGGCCACATTTGGGTTCTGAACGGGACAATAACACGTTCCACTACCTTCTCATGGTATTTATTGGCATACATTCTGCCCTGAATCCAAATGAGTTGAGTTCGTACCCCGATGCGTATTCGTGCCTACACCATGATCGTCCCGCCTTGATAAGAATGGACCTCCCGAGGATGTCGGAGACGGCTGACTCTGCCTGCAGTTCTCCTAACGCGTATTCGTCGCGAATCTGGATGAAATCCAATGCGAGACTCATCAGTGGACGGCACCAATGAAGATTGTTGATCACTCCATGTTAAATGTTATCGAGACCATGAAAGTCACCTACCGCGATTGCCACATCGTAGCGCTGGGACTTGTAGCAGTCTGCGAGCATGAAGACCAACTTTATGCAGCCGCCTTCGCACGGTTAAGTCGCTCGCAGAAGCTGGTGGCCCTCCTGGAGCCTTTGCACTAATTATGTGGCTGTGATATTGGGTTGTCTCCTGGTGGTAATTTGTCGAAATCGATCCTATTTCTAAGTGATAACACGATATCTATCCGTGTGCCGTTATATCATATCCCCAGCAGTGCGACAACGTGACCACAGCTTGGATATTACAGTTTGACTTGTGCCCAGAGCCTCAGCAACGACGCATTGAATAGCACCGTTTTCTAACATGCCAACTGCTCGTAACATTTCATCTCGACTCAAATGATGGCGTAGCATAAAGATAAATAGCCTACGCAACCCATCGATGCAATAAAAAAGCGAACTAATCCTTTTTTCTTCGACTTAACACTTAACACCCGAAAAAGCATTAAAATATTTAATGTGACTTCTCACAACCACAGGTACCTACTAAGATACTCGTAATTGCGACTGTTTTTTGTGGTTTTCATTTGATTCTCATTTAAATTTTTAAATTTCTAAACAAGAATAAGTAAACAAGGTTTCAATCTGTATATAAACTTTTTAATGAAACAAGATAGGTTAAAGAATGAAGCCAGGTTTGGTTTTGAAATAACGTATACCTAGACTTTGTTGATGTTGACCTTTTTTTTTTTTATTTTCGCAAAACTTTCTGAGTGTCCCACGTACGTATGCTATACGTACACACACGTTAAGCACGTCTATGTGTATATAATATACAGATTGTTTGCGTATCTATTTTAGTAACTGTTTTATGTTATTGTGCAGGTTCAAACTCTTCAACAAGCGAAACATGGCAAGGTTCACCTGCGCCTTTCATGGCACGGTTTGACCACTGATGTGACTGAACTCAGCCGAGTAAGTTACCTTTGACCCATCGATATTTCTTAACAAAACGGTCGTTTTACCTAAGTCACCGCGTGTAATATATGTAGGTTGATTTTGCTATTTGTTACATAAGTAAATTACGAGAATAATCCGTAATTCAAAAATGTATTGCCCAGCAATAGTCCAGTCATTTGGTAGTTTTGAAAGATCTTCAGTACTACTGTACTAATACTAGTACTAGATGCATAATGTCAGCTTCGTTATAACAATAAAAGGAAAATGCCTTTTTAAAAGATTAGGCCTACAGGATTAAACGCCTGTTCCTGGAGAGACTTGCAGCGCTCTTACGCTCGAACTAATTATTATATAGGAAAAAAATATATGTACTTTCTTTTAAAATTGTAAACACAATATATTCACTTTAGTTTATTTTGGAAGTATGTTCAACGTGAAATACGCTGGAAAGGAGTTATTCTGTAAAAACTTCTATCACTAAGGCAGCTTGAGAAACAAATATACGAGGTGGCAAAATTGACATTCATACGAATTCATACTTTATAAAAATACCAATTTTTCAAACCTGTGTATGTCTAGTGTAACTCTCTTTTTGAGCGCCATAAATGACTGCTGTAACCCGAACGAAGTTCAGGGCACCGAATTTCATACAACATTCCATGGGCGTGTTGCAACTGTTTTGTTGCAAGCAGTTAGGCTACCAACGTTTCGTAGGAGTAGTCAGTTGGGCTACCGACGTTTCGCAGGAGTAGTGGTATGATGATTATATCAAAAGCACTAAAAGAATGGTTTTATATTTTGAGATCACATCTTTGCTAATTATTTCAGGCCCTTACGGAGACATTGCTCATCAAGACTGGGGATATCAGTTCAGCTGTCCTCTCAGTGTACATTGATTCTTGTAAGAAGCTGCCGGTTAGTAAGAACTATACATTAATGAATTCAGGTACACATTTCGTATCATAAACATTCTTCAGTTTAAGTTCAAACCTCAAATATAATGCAGACATGATATTGCTGTGGGCCGAACACGAAAATCTGCTTAAGTGTAATGTTATCGTATCTTTTATGTATTCAGTACAAACTATGAGTTATCTGTGCCACTATTGTACTATATAAATGATAGTTAAAATTATCTAAATTTAATGTAAAATCAATAAAAATAAATGAATTAAATACGTTAACGATGCGATTACGTTACAAGTAAACATATTTTCGTGCTCGGCCCACTATATGCGATTCATAACTTCCGCGCGTGCTCCAGACTGACACGGGAAAAGTTGTAATCATAAAGCAAAATTGATGAATATTAAATTTAAGTCATTGTTTACAAAATATTTAAATTATCCTTATAACTAACTAGTAGTTAGACAGCTAAATAGTAATAAATAAAAGAAAAAAACAATCATTAGTCATAGTCAGATATTCAACAATATCTGACTGTATTTTTAACACTTGTCTGTACTCCTTGTCATGATTTTTTGATAAATGTAGCTTTATTCTGTGCAATATTTGTTTTTTAGGTATCTGGCTTCCTAATGAATATGACCTATTACAAAGTTTGCAAATAGCCTTAACAAAATTACTGAACGACGCACGAAAATTTATGAACACTCGAGTTTCGGCGGGGCCGAAAGTGTCGGCTATATTGTGGCCGAAACCGAAATTAAAGCCGAAACTAAATTTTTTTGCTGGAACCGAAACCGAAATTACGGTCGGTCACTAATAATAATTGGTTGATCAGCTATGAACAATGTTCGACGTAAACAAAATATTGTGCCCTATTTGTAAATCTGGTGAATTTAAGTTTTTGGGGTTTGAGACGGAGTATTAAAAGTAACAGCAAAATTTATTTGATCGAGTTTGCTACAAAAGCTTTATATGTATTTTCATTTTTGTACATTTCAGAGCGCCCGTGTCGCATCGAAGCCTGACCCGTATATCACATTAACGGTCGGTAAGAAGACCGAGAACACGGCCGTACAAATGCGAACCGACTCACCGGTCTATGAGATTGGATACTCCTTCTTAGTACAGAACCCTGAGATTGACAATTTAGAGATAAAGGTAACAGGCAGAGCACAACTGATAAAATCAGTTATAATTAATTTAATTTAATTTTCTAAGGCCTGCTAATATATTAAATAGTATTTTCACTTTCCGTTACATATAGGGTTACCAGATAAAAAAATCACAAGTCCGGAGAAAAGGCCTGATTTCCATTGAAAAACCCTGAGACCGTGTTGCACTTTAAAAATATTCTCTCAAGAGTAATTAACAATTTAAAAAAAGTCATTTTACTTTCGTTTTTATATACTGTGGATCTCATGCGATAGCGGGGGTGGCAGCAGCACCCCCTTCCATGCACCGCCCCTCGCTGCTTTAGTTTGTTTAAATTTTTGTTAAAGAGATCTTTAAAATGTACTATATATCGAGAATTCTAAAAATCCTGGATATCCAAAATCCGGCCGCAATCCTGAGTCGAGTCCAAAATTCCGGAAATCTCAGGATAAATCTTGAGATATGGTAACCCTAGTTATAGAGTATCGCGTTAAACCGAACACTCATGACATATACTTAACCAAAGGTTAATTTTAGTACTGAATACAATAATGTGATCCTGCTTCTAGGTTTTAGATCAGAAAACAGGCAGTTCATTAGGGCAGCTGGTGTATAGTATTGCAGCTCTTCTAAAACAAAAAGACCTCACAATGCCGGTCCAACCTTTGATGATGCAGAAATCTGGCCCCGAGTCGAAGATCATCATGTCTGTGCAATTGAAAGTAAGTATCAAACCAGCCAGAAGCTTAACCCTTGCATTTTCCTTTTGAATTGTGTAGTTTTTAAGCACTTTTTGCAATGTAGAAGTACCTATGTAGATTTTTCCTTTTCATCCCGTTGGCAACAAGTTTTTTTATTATGGCCCATGCCACCTGTTTAATTTTGGGTGGCGTCAAAATATTTCATTATCTATGGTTAAACTAATTGTGTCATGTCAATTCCAATAAGGTCATTGATAAGTTGCCTTCTTGGTTGCCATATTTCGGAATAAAAAGATTGAGCAAGTTTGCTTAGTGCTTTGTTATCGTATGCTGAACATGACATAAGTATAATTGGTAAGCAAGCATAATTGTCTTAAAGTTGGTGTTAATAATAGTCAGTTTACTCTACCACTAAAGTTATATTTGACACTATTTGTATGTAAGGAAACTAACGTTAGTGGTTAGGGTACCAGTGTCAGATATACTGTGCTAAAGCGAGACATTGGTAGCGATTCACTTGTTAAAAAAAAACTAAACTAGCGAACTTAAATTTAATTATGGTAATCTATATGCTATTAACACTAAGATCTAAATTCATGTAACACTGAGACTGACATTTCTAAAATAGCATTATTCTATTCAATTTTGGGTATTTTTACGTTAATTTAGCGAGCACCAAGTTACGTGACGACTAATCTGTCTAAAATATATCCAGAATTGAAGAGAAATATCTAATTTTAGTGCTGTCATTCGGTAGTGTTATACTAATTGGATTTTGGATTTTAGCATAAACGAAATAAAAACTGCCATAATTTAGAAAGTTTTAGTTTAGAGAATGCTTATAGAATCGACACCAATATAGTAAGGGAAATAATTGGGTTACCGAGACACAGCGACCAATATATTGGTGTGTCGAGCACTTGCAGTACCACACAGAACTGTATTTTATAGTTCTGCATGGCACTGCAACGGGATGGTCAGTTATGACCAGCCTTATTCAGGCAACTCGAATGCCTTGGCCGTTATTAAAAATGGTATTACATATAACAAAATAATATGATTATAATCAGTTTTACATAATCACCATCTAGATTCTCAAAGAAGCGGTGAGAGACGAAGAAGTTGAAGAAACCGAGGCGCATATGGAGGCTCCCGCACCAGCGCCGCCGGCCACTCCGGTTGTGACGTCACCACCGTCACCGCCCGTCCCGAAAGACGCCACAGATAGTGCACCAGCGCCGTTGGCTCCGATGATGTCAGTCGCACCGCCCGTCCCTACTATCTCCCACCCTGATCCAGGTACGAAAACTCCCACAAACTCGGACAAAGTAAAGTAATAAATACATGATCACATGACCAAAAACATATGTTATATATATATATATATATATATATATATATATACCCCCTCGAGAATATATTACCCCTTCGAGAATGTATAGATGAAACTATTCCTTAAATTGTGTTTAAAAATAACATGTAAGTATTGCAGGCGATTCACTCAAGAACGGTAGACTGTTGATGTTTCACCTCCGTGGTGATGGCGGAATCACTCGAACAACAAAGATAGATGACATGCCGACCCTATCGCCGAGCACGTCTAGTGTATCGAGCAGTGAATAAGTGAATACTTGCAATTTTTTTGATTATGCTAGCAGAAACTGACTCATTTTTGACAGAAAATAAGTCATCATTATGATCTTGACGTAGGCGGAGATCTTGTTATTTTGTCTATGCTGTGCCCAACAATATTAGTCTTTTTCGACACGCGTGCTATTCCAGACTATAATCTATCTCTGTGCCAAATTTCAACCAGATTCGTTCAGCCGTTCTGCTGTGATTGAGTGACATCCTATATGCTATTCCAGATTGTTGGTCGAAATTATTTGATATACGTTATAGTTGTAATATAATTTAGAATCTATACCAGCACTTTATATAACGATTAACTGTAATACTATGTTTTTATATACTACTAATATTACATAATGTTCTAGTATCATATTTCTTTTTTGATATAGCGATGATATGACATAGTATATTACATATTACATTTTGGTATAATTCCGTTAACAAAATGATGTAAGTATGTTTAATGGTATTCAGTTTTAATGACTAGTCTAAGGCAAAGTCACGATAGGTGCGACGACGAGCGAAGCGAGGAGGAGCGTTCGGTCGAATGGTGACCACACGAAGCGCGAGCCGAGCGAGCGCAGCGAGCGTGCCTCGGCTACGGCCTGCGAACCGCTAGATTTAGGGTAACTTACACCACAATACACATTCAGTAAGAACGACAAAATATTGATCAGCGTATTGCAATTCGTGTATGTGAATATTGTTCTTTTGTTTTAGTGAAGCATTTTAGTTTACTTTTGAATTATATTAATACGTTTGGACGTTTAACTATATACGAAATGAACGGTATATCATAAGTTTTTATTTTATTTGACTATATGTGTTTTAATAAACGAACATATATTACTTACCCGAATATAATAGTTAAGATAAATTGCTATTCATTTGATTTTAACAATTTTGGTCCTTCATTTTTTACGCTGTACTCCGCGCCTTTACTTTCTGAGGATATAATCCTGATCTTAGAATATTATATATATATATAGATAGATAATCACGACTACCAAGATAACATTGCATACAAGCAATGTTGCACTTAGATCTAGATTATGTATGAAATGTAACGCATAGATGATCCGACGCGATCCCAATCTTTTCTAAGGTATACGCATAAAAAAAAATACAAAATGTTGTGCATCCAGCTGTTTGCTAAAACCGTCCTGTAACATAAACAATAGACACAAAATAACTTAGTAGTAATAAAATAGTATATTTCATTACAAGTGGGGAAAGGCTGTCATTGCAAAGAGTTCCGACAAATTTCTACTGTACGTGTACTGAACGACTATTTTTAATACAGTTGCGAAAAAATGAAGCAATTAAATAAAATAATAAAAACACAATAAACTCAACTAACTAATCATTTATTTCTTATAAAAGGTATAATTCACATATGCATTGAAATTGGTACAGTTTTTTATACTAACTGGGGAAGTTTTAGGTAGCATATTTACTGTTTGAGACAAACTATTATTAATTTCGTAAGATTGTTCATGTATATTTGTCATACAATGGCGTTTGCTAGTTGACGGAATTGGATCTGATGAATTATCATTATCAACGAAGGTAGATGGACGAACGTTCTCTTCAACATGTGAAGGAGACGGACTGGACCTTAAATGAATGGATTGTGTGATTTTTTTCCCAGTTTCTAGTTTGTTGTTTAATGAATCACCAATATAGCATTCTGCAACTTTGTTTCCAACCTCCTAGTCGCTTTAAGGACGTCAAATTGGCTCCTGAATCTGCCAATAATGTAGCAGAGGTCCTCCTGAAGCTGTGCCCAGTATAATACTCAGCATCCGGCAGACCAAGAAAGGTAGCTATTTCTTTTGGCATATTACCAAATTTGTTTATCCCGATTGCTTGAGCAATCGGCACTTCCCTTTTTGGTAATTTTGAAAAAAACGGTCGGTTTTTCCTTTTTGGGACCACTGATTCATATGTTTTTGCACTATTCTAAGAAAATCTCCTTCAACAACAAAGCTTCTCGGTATCTTATTTTTTGTGTTTGGAATCTTGATTAGTAGCATTTTTCCATGGGCTTCAATATCTTTTAAAGTAATATTGGCTAACTCCTCTCTGCGGCAAGCTTCAACAACGCCAAAAATCAGAGCAACCTACAAAAAAAAGGGATTTGATTAATATTTTTTTAAATAATGTATTGACTGTATTTTGCGATTTCGTAAACTGAATACTAAAGAAAAATATAAGTACATATTTAATAAATTACCTTTGTGGCTAAATAACGATCATCGGGAGCTTCGTTCAAAAACCTTTCCACTTCATTCGATGTTAATATTTTCGACTTTTTACTTATAAAACCGCCTGATTGTCGTTTTAAGAAAGCATTTAATTTTGGATAGTCACTTATATCCACGTTGTTCCTTATTTTCAGCATACTTTTTATCATCGAAAACCTCGACCATAACGTAGACGGTTTTAATTTTGCTGAGAGTTCGGAGAGGTATGCCAACACAACATTTTCTGAAAAACTATTTGCTTTTTTCTCTTCTCTCCTCGCAATAAATTCGTCGTATGTAGATATGTAGCGACTTTTTGACTTTTCTGGTAAAATGTTCTCCGAAGCATTTTGTTCAATTATACTGAGTTCCGGTGGTGTTAATTCAAAAAAACTAGGGTCGAAATTACTCATTTTGTGCAACAAACAACTAAACTCGCAAAGAAAATTTCTGGAAAATGGCGCCAACCGTAGAATATAAGCAGAGATTTTTTTTTCTTCATCCATTCTGGCAGGCAAAAGGAACTATGCCCATACAGCCAAGTCTTCAGTAGAATTTTTTTATTGATATGAAATGAAAATGAAATTTAATGAGATGAAATGAAATGAAACCTAACCTAACTCATTCAATCAAATGATTAAATCTGATATTGAAACAAATTAGTAGCTTCTTTTTAGAAATATACGTATTTGCATGAATCATAAAAACTTCTATGATTTTTTTTTAGTAAAAACTTCATGGTTAGTTTTGATTAAATCTGATATTGAAACAAATTAGTAGCTTCTTTTTAGAAATATACGTATTTGCATGAATCATAAAAACTTCTATGATTTTTTTAGTAAAAACTTCATGGTTGGTTTTTCCTTTTAATTAATAGACATTATTTTGAGAGTTGGGAAAAAGAACGCACGAGTTCGGGAAAGGTAAAAAAAAAGCACGAGCCCACATCCCGAACGCTATACGTCCCTGCAATACGCCACTTTTTGAGCAACTGTATTAAAAACATAATTCTGATATTATGTAAACTTGTTTTCAGTGTCAATGTCGGAGCCAGGTATGGCGGATTTGAAAAACATTGATGAACCAGCACCAGACAACACTTCACAAAAGTCTATCCCTATTGAGCACATAGAGAAGGAAGTGGGTAAGGACCTCTTGTCTTGATTTTTTAAGTGTTGTGTTATTAGCATTTTTTATTACTTACGCCATTGAAAAGATGAAGTAGTGCCTCAAGTTACCCTGCACGCCATGACAGTTGCATTGCCACCCAGAGCTTAGCAGGGCTATTATGTATCTCGGTTGCAATCGAATGTTGATTGAAATCTTGAAAAATGGCGGCTTTACGAGTATGTTAATTTTGACAACTCCAGTAAGCAAAAACGTTATTAAATTGATCACTGCAGCTGACACAACTGACATAGAGCCGCTATTTTTTCGATTTCAATCAATTTTTGTTAGCAACTGAACACATGAACAGCCCTTCTGAACTGTAGTTTTGCGTGGCACTGCACTGACATTGACTTTAGTCTCTATGGCCTCAAGCATAAATTACTTTTGGAATATAATCATATATATATAATAACCTCTTCACGCAAGATTAATCCTTCCTATACCGTGACAATTAAAACAAAAGATTTATGAATTAAACTGACGTATATATACGTCTCTGGGATGCAAAGGGTTAATAATATTTCATTAGTGGGCATGATAGACAAGAATGGTATATTTAGGTGTGGTGTTGTTTCGTATTCTTTTCTTATTTCGTTCCTCATTTTAATGGCTGTAATTTTTTTTCTGATGATATGTTTTTTTATTTTTAGACGTGCCGCAAGAATATCAGCCGCCTTCAGAAAACAATACACCCAAGCTAATCCATAGGACGTCTTCCCTGACCACGTAAGAAGTTTTTATCGCTAACTGCATTACATTACCACTATTAACACGTTGAGTCACGCGTGTCTCGATTGTGTAATAAGCTACCGAACATCCAGTCAGCATTGGATGTCCAAATTAGGATGTTATGGACCTCCGTAACCGAAACTATCAGAGATCGGAAACAAAATTTTATTCGTAACCATACCCGAATCTGGATATAAAAGTTTCAAATAATTTCTGATAGGGAATAAGACACGTTTTGACATGTTTTTGTATTTCTACTGCTTATACCATTCCTTCAAAACTGAATATCCGTAACTGATACTATCCGAAACTAACCGATAATCTGAACTAATTTCATATCCGTGAGCGTATCTGGAACCGATATAATATTCACATATCCGTATCCACATCCAGATATAAAATTTTAAATCTACACGATCCCAGCAGAGCAAGTACCGAACTTACCGATCGATAAATTTGAGTCTTGAATTCGTCATACTTCGAAAAAACTGGCTATATCGATCTGTGTCGATAATTGTAAGTAAGTAACAAAATTAAGCGATCGTTAGACAAATCCGATAAGCTTTTACGATTATAACGATAACCGTTAAATTACGTTTGATATCGTCTATTTAATGGATTTTAACGATTGTCGTGTCAACTTTGAAAATGACCTCGATATAGGTTATCGACAGGTGACGGGAAAGGGGATATTGTTTAGTTGTGTTTGATCTTACTAATATTATAAATGCGAAAGTTTGTATTTATGGATGAATGGATGTTTGTTATTCTCTTACGCTCAAACGGCTGGCCCAATTTTGATGAAATTTGGCATAGAGGTAGATAGGGCGCTGAATTAACACAGGATAATTTTTATCAATATCGTCATCATCCATCACCATGCGGGTGTAACCGCGGGGCGCAGCTAGCTCTTTAATAAAAAAATAGACTTCGGCCTTTATTTGATCGTAGAAAAGCGAAATGCTCGTAGAAATCTTCAAATGATAGAACGCATTGTGGAATGCAAACAATTCGTAATAATCTATATACTGTCGATAATTTGACGATCGTATACGTCGGCGATATGACTTCCATACTTGCTAGGGGCGATACGATTGTTTATCGATCTTAGCGACTCGACAAATTTAACGACTATTACTGTACTTGCACTGCTAGTTTTCATTATAGTTTAATTAAGTTATTGTTTGGGCAACATTACCAAACGAGCTCAGAATATTCTAGGAAAACTTAGTTCTACACAGATATATCAATACTTTACGCGAGTACACATTTTCATTTATTTATCAGGTCCGCCGGAGAAGCTGGTCTCGGCCGCATCTTGCTGTCGCTACGTTACAGCATGCAACATCAAACTTTGTATGTTGTAGTGCACAAAATCGCGTAAGTATTTCACTTATCATATTGTATAAATTGGAGATTTTTTTTCCGAATAGGATAATATCAGTTATACGTTTGAACACTATTCACCGGCAAGTGTAACATGCTTGCGATTGTTTTTCTGTCAAAATTAGATCTCAGTTCGTAACAGCTGGGGCCTTATTCGCTATGACCATTCAAACACGTAACGCGGCGCGACCTATATATTCAAGCAATGATCGTTAAATCAATGATTTTTTATTGCCTTGACGACATCGTTGCGCACCGCGTTACGTCTTAACTTTGAACAGGAGCCTTATCCGATATGACCATTCAAACAGGTAACGCGGCGCTTTACGATATCTACATGGAAAGGTGGTAAAATTGTATGGATTTCACGATTAACCCCGAATATATCGTAGCGCACCGCGTTACGTGTTTGAATAGTAATAGCGCATATGGCCCCTGATTTAGCTTTGGTAAGCGCCCCGTTTTGGTAGAACCACTGGTGGACGACACAATTTGTAACTCGCGTTTTTTATAGAACAGTTTGCGCATTTGCCATCCGTCAAGGGATTTCTATATAATAATAAAATAAATATCGAATTTCCAAGACATACTGTCGTCGCATGTCGTAGTCGGAAATTAGATACATGGGGCGCACTAAAAATCCGGAATCAATAATAAAAAAAATACTATTAATGGTCAAAAATGAATTTATTGTTTCTCAAAATATTCTTCCTTTGCGTCAATGCACTTTTTCATACGATTGAACCAATTGTGAAACATTTGTGGCCACTCCTCCGTGGTGACGTTAGGTACGTGTTTTTCATACTCTTCGACAGCCTCTTCTGATGATGAAAACCGTTGATCGCGTGATTGGTTCTTGATTTTTGGGAACAGAAAAAATCACACGGTGCTAGGTCAGGACTGTATGCTGGATGACTCATAAGTTGTTTGTTTTTCGCCTTCAAAACTCATTTGTCTGTGTGGCCGTGTGGGAACTTGCATTGTCGTAGTGCAAGATGATACGACGTTTACCGTTATTTTCACGGAGTTTGCCAATAATTTCCGGTAAACAAATGGTCGTGTACCAGTCACTATTCACGATACGACGTTTTTCTAAAGCAACAGTAGCCACGTGTTCAGTTTTATTAAAATAAGTCGTGATCATCCGCTTCGAGGCTTATTTCACGCGCGACTTTGGATGGTTTCGGCTCATCTCTATAGACCCATACGCTCGATTGCTACTTCGTTTTGGGATCATATCTATAAATCCATGTTTCGTCACCTGTTACTATGTCCCGCACCAAATTTGAAGCCCCTTCGTTGTATATGGCAAGCATAGCATGGCACCAATTGATGCGGTCCGTTTTTTAGGCATCGGTCAAATGGTGTGGGCTTGAAAACATTTTAACTATGTAGTCAAATCATTACCAAATAGATACCTCTTTCTTTGGAGGTACCACTGCAATGTCAGTTACTTTGAATCGTAGTAGTAGTGAGCATAGTGTACCTGTAATTGTGTCTAGAAATGAATGTATGTGAACAAAATAAATTATTTCCAATTCAAACACTCGTCTTCGTGGGTACCACCACAGTACGAGATACTCTGTCTTGAAGTAGTAGTGTGCACTATTGACATTGGGATTACGCTCAAATCAAATTATTTCAGAATGAGTACTCGTCTTGGTGTGTGGTGTGTACCACTGCAATGCCAAATACTCTGCCTCGGGGTAGTAGTGTGCACGCGTGTTTGTATCTAAGTTTAAAGATTAACAAAATTCCGTATCAATCGTAGAAGCGTCGCAATAGTGCGGCAATTGCTCAATAGGTAAGGGACTTGGGGCCCAGGATATGATGCTGGAGCCGAAAACAAATAGCACGAACTATTTGATGGTCATTTTATTTGCTATTCTCATGTATTTTAGTTAAGTACATGAGTCTCACTTTTTTCTAGTCTATGCTCTGGTAGATAACAAGCACTTGATTAATATATCTATTATATCATGTGTTAAATAATGATTATATTAAAAAATTTCCTGCGTGATATTTTATTTCACCTTTTTGACCTACGTCTACTTGTGACATAAAAACCAAAGTTGACACAAAAAGATCAAAATATATTTTGCTCGAGCGGTGGGGCCACTGCTGCTGGTCGCGCTAGTGAGTAGCTCGCTACGTAAAATACCTAAACTCGCGCAATGCTGCGCAGAATAAAGGCTATAATATATAAAAAAACATAGAGATTCAAGACCTTTTAGATATATCGCATTAACAATGCAAAAATTAAAGAAAGCAAAATGTTAAGGTGGTATGTCTAAAAAATATCTGTTCACCTGCGGTCGTCTGATGGATGGGGTGGCGTAAAAATATGTAATTCCATGACTAATAAACTAAAAACTGTTAATTTATCGTAGGAATATACCGTTGAAGGACCCCACCAATGTGCCTGATCCTTATGTGAAGCTGTATTTGCTGCCTGGACGTTCAAAGGACTCCAAACGCAAGACTATGGTGAGTGTCGTTACTCTATTGTTCACTGTTTTTTTCGTTCATATCACCATTACGCTTTTACATAAGTTTATTTTTTCGTTCCTATTATTCAGCCTAATGTAATTTTATCTGATAGTGGGCTGGTACAACATCTACATAGCAGGATGTGGAAGATTCCAATTCTAAATGACGGTGATAAAATTCAGCACTAAATTGAAATCTGTTATCAGCACAGCCCATAATAATGCCATGAATGCTTGCCATTATCACCCTTAGTGGCGCTGCGATCAACGGATATATGTATCTACAATTAGACTAAACTTATTACAGGTCTCCACTGGCTGCAGCGCCCTACTGGTGGGTCTTTTTAGAACTACGCAGATTAGCTGCCATTGATTATTTCTGTATTCATTATTCTTCTTATACCATAAATATATATACCAATAGTATATCATAATACTAACTACTAGGGAGTGACGTTTCGGGCGTGCTGATAGCAGGGTGCGTTCACCGTAATTTTGATCGTAAAAATAGTTAGGAGTGTTAAAACAACCAATAAGTGGTATTGTTGTGTGCCCATAGGTGTGGGAAATCATTGATTGTGTTTGCCAAAGCTGAGGTGTACAAACTTGTGAGTAAATTAGCAATTTTTGATTAATCTTGAAAGATAATATACTAGCCAACCTTTTAAAAAAATAAAGAGGGTGGATCAACAGTCAACACAACCCGAGTAAATTATCAGTCAGAAGTCCTTCACGCCATCTAGCGCCAACGCTGCTTACTACGTATATATCTTCGAGAATAGAAAGAATCACGGTCAACGCTATGGCGAATAAATGCAGTGCTTGCGGTCGATTTGCGAATACAGCAGAGGGCGCTAAATGCGGCGGTAAATGTGGGGGATTTTCCACAAGATCTGCGTAAATATCCCGAAGGATGCGAAAGTCGCACAAGCATGGCTATGTCCGGGGTGCAAGGCGCAAACTCCGCGGAAGGACAACACTGATAACCCTGTACGCGGCGAAAGTGCAGATTATGAACCTGTTAAGGAAAACCCGGTGGAGAGTACATCAGTTTCCATGGAGATCCTCAATGAGGTACGACTTATGCGAGGAGAGATGAACACCTTCAGACATGACTTCAGTGCACTGCGAGAACAATTATGCGCGCTTCGTGATGTTGTTGAGGGATTCGGAAGACGAATGGACAATTTGGAAACGCGTCTGGGGTGTCTTGAGCAGAAGTGCCAAGAAACTCCAGCTAGCCCTGACTTCAGCAATTTTCTTGAGACTATTGAGCGATTAAAGTCCGAAGTAAACGATCGCGAACAGGAGTCGCTACAAAATGACTTAGAAATCACTGGCATTCCCGAAGAGCAGAGTGAAAACCCGGGACACCTTGTCGTAACTCTCGCTGAAAAGCTGGGTATAACTTGTGCAGAGCGTGACATTGTTTGTGCGGAACGGGTGGGTGTACGCCGCGCGCCATCTAGTGGCGAATCGGCGAGTGATCTGCGCCCACGCCCGAGACCTTTGGTATTGCGTCTAGCGCGCACGCAAGTGCGCGACTCGTTTTTGCAAGCTGCACGCGTTCGCCGGGGAATCACCACAGAGGGCATGGGACTCGCTGCCGCTATGCCGACGAGGCTTTATGTAAATGAGCGATTATCAAAGTATAACAAAATGCTTTTTTTCAAGACGCGCGAAGAGGCTCGTTCCCACGGTTGGAAATATGTATGGACCAGGAGAGGGCGTATTTTTATCCGTCGCGAAACGGGCAAGGCGTCTTTCTGTATTCGGTCGGAGAAGGACTTCGAGAAGATCTTTGGTGCCAGTTAAATCTCCCACCGTGTCTTGTTAATTCCGTAGTATATTACAAAGTTTTTGGAAGGACTATTATATGGACTAGGTTTAATCACAGGTTTAATTTAGTAAATATTGTACTCGTACTCAGGATTATTTCTTGTTTGTTTCATAGTTTGGAAAGTTTGGCTTCATTGCCAAAATTTTCGCAAATTATAATAATAATGGGTTTTGATTTGTCGTGCCGACATAATAATTTGTTAAGAAAATACTGTAACAGTTATTATACTAGTATAGTCTGCAGTTGTTTGAAATCTTGGCGCACTGTGTCTTTGTTCTGTTTTGAAAATGAACTATTACAGTTAATGTAATGGCTTACAAGTATCTGAAAGTTGGGTTGTATAATGCAGGTTCCCTTGGCACCAACCACGACAATATCATAACGTCTGTGTGTCGTAGCGGAGTGGATATTTTAGCAGTGAATGAGACCTGGGTGCACGCCGGGGAGGAGGGTCGTGCGCCGGTAATTCCCGGGTACACACTACGGCACACGCCGCGGCCGCGCACGCGGCGGCGGTGTCGGCTTTTACGTCAAGCGAGGCATAGTAGCGCGCGCCTGGCGCCACCCGGTTGACCCACTTCACGCTGTTGTTGAGCAAATGTGGGTCACGTTGTACCTTAATGGGAGGAAGCTTATGATTGGCACGGCATATAGGCCCAATTGGGTAAATATTGATTTATTCATTGATGCTATCACTGATTCTATTAGTTCTATACCTAAATATGATAATTTGATTCTGTTAGGTGACTTTAACACGAATTATTTAGATAAGAATGACTATAAAACAAAAAAAATTATATCCTTCTTTTCATGTTTCAACTTAGAGCAAGTGGTCAGCGAGCCGACACATTTTACTAATACGAGTCAAACATTAATCGATGTGGTCGGCACTGATCTATTGGCAAAAAAAATTACTTTAGAGTTAGTAGGAAGTCTCAACGGTCACTGTCTTGTCGTCTGCGAGTTCGATATCAAGCGTGTAAAAATAGCTCCTCGCACTGTAACGCATCGAACATTAAATAATATCTGCATTGATAAGTTTAACACTGATTTACACTCTATAAGATGGGAGCTTATTTCGCAGTATGCAGATATAAATGAAATGATAAAAGCTTTTAATTATGGCGTTTTGTTTTTATTTGATTTACATGCTCCAGTCAGTTCTGTAGTTGTGAGAGATCGCTCATATCCCTGGATAACTGACACTATACGACTCATGATGCAACTTCGTGATAATTCCGCAATGGATTATAAGAAAACAAAGTTGGAGGTAAAAAAGTTTTATTATAAAAATTTCAAATGTATTGTTAATCATGCAATGTTTTATGAAAAATCGGCCTATTTTACACATAACATAAATAAAAACATCCACAAACCTAAATTGCTCTGGAAAAATTTGAAAGGTACATTATTACCTAAAAATGATACAGATTTACCAATATGTTTCAACGATCCCCATGTAATAAATAATTATTTTTTAAGTATGCAGGGCAACACACACACTACTATTTCACATTTGACGTTTTTCGAATACCACAGGTTTAGCGATGCGGTCTTTCATATTGAGCGAATCAGCCTGGACCGTCTTATCAAAATAATAAAAACTCTTAAGTCTAACGCTGAAGGTTGTGATGCGATTAGCTTGAATATGCTTCTCTTAACGTTTCCTCAGACCATAGAGTGTATACAAGGCCTTATAAACACATCAATAAACACCTGCGAGTTTCCCAAGACGTGGAAACTTGCTATAGTCCGTCCTTTGCCGAAAACCTCTAATCCAACTCATTTAAAAGACCTGAGACCCATAAGTATTTTACCTTGCTTATCTAAACTTTTGGAAAAAGCTATATCTGTACAGTTAAATGACTTTCTTGAAAACCATAAAATTTTGCCAGCGAACCAGTCAGGATTTAGAAAGGGGCGCAGTACTACAAGCACTTTACTCGACGTTACTGACAATATACTCAGTGCTCAAGATGAGGGTATGTGCACAGTGCTTGTATTACTAGATTTTTCAAGGGCATTTGATTCCTTAAATATTAATCTTCTACTATCTAAGTTACGTTACTATGGTTTCGATACGAAAGCCGTACAGTGGTTCAGTAGTTACTTAAGTGATCGTTACCAGTGCGTGAAGATTACCCGGTGTGACGGCTCTTCTGCAGTATCAAGCAAACTGGCGATTACTAGGGGAGTACCTCAGGGTTCGATCTTAGGACCTATCCTCTTTTCCTTGTACTCAGCCGATATCATAACGCATATCAAATATAGTAAATGTCACATATACGCTGATGATACTCAAATTTATATATCATGCAAACCTTTTGAAATAAATGAAGCCATCAGCAAACTTAATGATGATCTCAGGAGGATAGCTGCATGGTCTTCGAATAACTGCCTGCTGCTCAATCCAGTAAAAACGAAGTATTTAGTTTTCGGTAGCCGGCATCAGTTAGCTAGTCTTTGTCCTTTGACGAGTATCATGCTAATGGGCGAGCCAATCGAGCGTGTGTACGAAGCCCGTAACCTAGGCCTATATATGGACACTGAAATGCGATACGAAAAGCACGTGGGTAACTGTGCCAGAGACTGCTTTTACAGGCTTAAGGTCCTGTATAGGATGAGACCTTTCTTGAAGGAAGAGCTGCGGGTAAGGCTAGTAGAAACGTTAGTTTTGTCCAAATTAAACTACATGGACGCAGTTTATGGTTCAAGACTAAAAGCAAAGACGAAAAAACTCATACAAAGGGTTCAAAATGCCTGTGCTCGTTTTTGCTTCAGTATCCCGTTGAGGTCACATGTTACTCCGTTTCTAAATAAGCACGGAATTTTAAAAATGATGCACCGCCGTAATATTCACTTGGCGTGTCTTCTATTCGGCATAATTAAATATAAAGAACCGTCTTATCTCTACGACAAGTTGTCGTGGAGGTGGAGTAACAGGCCTAGTGTGTCCCGCGCTTGCTCAATGCAGCTTGAAACTGAGCGGCACAGTTCCGCTGCTTTCAGAGGGAGCTTTCGCTATGCTGCGTCAAGGTGTTGGAACAATATCCCGCCCCCAATCAGGAACCTGCAGAGTTTATACACTTTTAGAAGTAAACTTAAGAAATTTATTTATGAACATCAAAAACGTGAGGAACCTCTAGTAAATGACACGAGTGCTATTTAACTTTAACTTTTTACAAATAGATATAGATTTTAATTTTTTATTTTTTTTAAACTAACTGTATTATACTCTATTATTATTTTAATACCCATAATCTTAGTTTTAAATTGTATAATTATTATTATTTTTTTGTAATTTTGCCCGGAACATGTTTTGATTCCGCACCAAGTTAAATTATTAATGATGGTGATTTGTTTTTATATGTAGGTAATCCCGTATATTTTTGTTATGATATGTTTCAGTTTGAGGCTACTTAAGCAATCAACTCAACCGTTGTTACGCTTAGCTTGGTTGTGTAGTAACTTCTTGTTAATATTTAATTTTTTTCTTTCGCTACTTGTAGGAATGTTTTTATATCTTTTGTTTTTTTTGTTTTGTTGTTGTGAATGTACTCTGTGGACAGTGGCGTGCGTGACGTCACTTGTCGGTCCCAACGGAAGATCAGCGCTGGTTGATTACAACCAGCATTATGCTGAGTTGGAACCGGTTTGTGACAGAAAACTTATTAATTATGTAGGTATTTTAATGTCTAGTAAAATTATTATGTATTAATGTGTTTTCTGTGACAAATAAACTGTATTCTATTCTATTCTATTCTATTCTAATATCAAATAGATGCTGTGTCAGCAATTTTATGAAAACCTAATAGAATATAAAAAAATCATGTCCAATGTCCATGTTCCACCTATACCGGTAATTGTTGGAAACGATACACTCGAAGTAGTAGACGAGTACGTCTACCTGGGACAGACTGTCTAATTAGGTAGGTCCAACTTCGACAAGGAGGTCGCACGAAGAATCCAGCTCGGATGGGCAGCGTTCGGGAAGCTTCGATCCATCTTTTCGTCCCCAATACCTCAGAGCCTGAAAACCAAGGTTTTCAACCAGTGTGTGTTGCCTGATGACTTATGGCACTGAGACGTGGTCCCTTACTGTGGGCCTCATCAACAAGCTTGAAGTCGCTCAACGAGCAATGGAGAGGGCTATGCTTGGGGTTTCCCTGGGTGATAAGATCCGAAATGAGGAGATCCGTAGGAGAACTAAGGTCACCGACATAGCTCTCAAAATTAGCAAGTTGAAGTGGCAATGAGCAGGCCACATCGCTCGCAGAACTGATAACCGATGGGGAAGAAAGGTTCTCGAGTGGCGACCACGCACCGGAAGGCGTAGTGTAGGCCGGCCCCCCGCTAGGTGGACCGACGACCTCATAAAAACCGCGGGGAATCGCTGGATGCAGGAAGCGAGTAGCCGGTCCAAGTGGCGTTCTATGGGGGAGGCATATTCAGCAGTGGACGTCTTCCGGCTGATAATGATGATGATGAATAGAATAATAGGTTTGATCATAAATATTTCTAGAAGTAGATAATTATTTCTTAATTCTTGCAAACAGAAAAAATAAATCATTAAAGGGGGTTCAATTAACTATTTGTAGCGAAAAAAAGCGAAATTCAACCTTATCTAGTAATAAATGTTAACATGTAATTTTATGCTCTTTACGGTCCCGACGCCTGTTAAGAACTTGTTAACATTTAGACAAAACATATTTTCATTATGCAGCACTTCCTCTATAGTCTCAGGACATTTCAGTCGTACTACGCAGTGTTTTTATCAATCAATATTGATACAGTTTTAATTAAAAATTCTTAAAAACACGACATGCCACCATTTACCTTATAATGACCTCGAAGAGCCAGACGTAAGCATCACGTCTTAACCGCGAGATTGAGAGTTTGATTGCCAGGTTATACAAAACAATGTTTTTCTGACATCAAGTTCTCAATATCATTTCGAACTAAAGAACTATGTCCAGTCAATAACTCGCCGTCTAGTACATAGAACTAAATAAATATGTTATTAAATGCGTGTGTTTACATGTCTGCCTTCAGTGATATACAAGCATGATGTTATATTTTCTCATTATATTAACATTTATCTCAAAATTTTGTAAAGGTTGTAAAGGACAACTGCATGCCAGAGTATGATGAGCAGTTCGAGTGGGTGATCCCATTAGCAGAACTGCACTCGAGACAAGTTGAGATCACTGTCGCTACACACAAGGGCTTCCTGGGAGGCAGTCCTGTAATTGGA
Source organism: Selenia dentaria (assembly GCA_917880725.1). Taxonomy (NCBI): domain Eukaryota; kingdom Metazoa; phylum Arthropoda; class Insecta; order Lepidoptera; family Geometridae; genus Selenia; species Selenia dentaria. Next base: position 24,641,981 of record OU862879.1, read on the forward strand.
CAGGTAACCATTATTTGTGTGGAATATTTTATTGCTCAACCGACTTCCAAAAAGAGGAGGTTCTCAAGTCAATTATAACTAACACACTCATGCATAACCCTTTACAGAGGTGCCTGATATTGATATTTTTTTTGTCTGGTAGAGTATACTTCTTCCGAGGTGGACCCATTTAAATTTCATCAAATTCGGTCAAGCTATTTTTGAGTTAGATTACAATAACTGAAAAGTGTTGAAATTTATAGAGAGAAAAATATAAATTTCAATGTTTGAGATCGCTAAGCAGGCGTTAGTGCTTTAAAAAAGTAATACTATAAGATATCTTTGTTGATGGTGAATGACAATCTATCCCGTAAGTAGCATAGCAAGGTTCACCAAAAAGGGTGAAAAATTTTATTACAAAATAATGGAACCGTAACACTAAAAAGTGTGAAATAACTTGTTGAAGTCTATACCATGCGCACAATATTGTGATAATAGGTACGTTTGAACTATAATGGTACAGACTCCAACAAATTATTTCATACTTTTTAGTGTTGTTGGTTCCATTTTTTGGAGACTTTGTTCATTCAGATGATGGGAATGCCCCTAATGCATACATTTACCAACATTAAATTGATCATAGATATTGTAAAATCAAACTAAGATATTGATAGGCAATAGGGAGTTGATTACATCCTTATCGGCATTTTAGTGTTGTGTTAAACATTTGTTGATTAAACTAAAGTAGTTGTGGCTAAACTACTTGTGTGCCAACATATTGACCAATTTCTCAGTGTCTTACCCATCCTCCTTAATATTTCTGAAAAAAGATAAATAATGCATGGTATTTTTTTATTTCAGGTAATTGTCCAACTTAATCAATATGATTTCCGTGAAGCGAAGACATTGTGGTTTGACCTCATGCCAGAGACTACACCTAGAGATTAACAAATAATTATATGTATTCTCATGTTGCTTTGAATATTGTTGTACTTATGAATCTTTTATTTATCACTTTTGACTGTTTACTTGTAAGATCTAGATCTGATTGCTTATGCCATATTTGATCTGATGCTGTTGTTAATTTGACATACTAAAGTCACAACTGTTATTCAATTTTATACTTTTGTAGTCATTTATTTCAATGTTGTATTATTATTGTAAGGAAAAATGGCCTTATTTACACTGAAACATAAAAAAATTAATTACATGATTCATTTAAATGCCGTATAGCCAAGTATTAGTATAATCTACAATATTTATAAATATATACTTGTGTACTAATGTTACTTTTATTTAGTATCAATGTTTCCATGTTTAAATTTCGTTATCATATGTTTATATACTATTGTTGTGAGGAAGTCAGCTTTTGAAATTAATTGCATTTATCATAACATCTAATTTTACTACAAAAATCTTATGACTATGTAATGCCTTTTACTATGCATTGTAATAAATGTGTTATAATTATACCCACAGCTTCTTTTATTTAAAAGACATAAATTATTCAAATGTTTAATCTTACATTTGGACAACATTGAATGCAATAGTTATGTATTTGTGGCAGTCTTTCACGAAATGTTAGTCCATTTGACAGATATACCAATTCTTCAGTTAAGCTTATATTATTTGATTCAGCGTTCCATAGTGTTAGGTGTGATCTTCTGTGCAATTATTTTTCCATAACCACCACGGCCACCATCATAGTCTGTTCTATATTCATCACGAACCTGTAAAAAATATACAGTTAGGGCACAACTTACTGCTGGGGCCAGTAATCTATTTATCGCCGGTTTATCTTACTAGAGATGGATATTTGACAGTTGGACACTATTTGTATGGATGTTATGTTATGTTAAATTTCTATCCGTAGTAAAGAACACTGGATAGATAGAATATTGGAATCCCCCATTAGACAACAGGATAGATATTGCATGTAACAGATTTACATATGTAATTTTACTAGCTGACAACCTTACTTATAAATGCTAAAAATTTAAATGATATCATTTAGCACATAATGCTGTCAATTAATCAGTCTAAAAGATTTCAATGACATTAAAATCTTTTATTCTCAGTGTAAACAGGATGCCAAGTCATTAGGTCAAGCAGTGTTTATAAGTAAGGGTGTGAAATTGTAGTAATATGTACTGCAGCAGTACTTAACATAATATATCTAAATAAATAAACTGCAAAAACAGAGAAAAGAGGAGATCTGATGGAAACATACACATTTTTGAAAAAGTACTACAATCTTGGAAAATTGGGAGAGTTATACACTATGAGCACAAATGCACAGTTAAGGGGAGATTAAAACTAATCAAAGCCTCAATGTGCAAGCAACCCTTATAAAGCTCTTATGTCCTATTGTAGTGTAACCGGTGAATGATAATACCAGAACAGTGATCAGTGCATAGTCAGTGAATAATATCAAAAAATCGTTTAGGGCCTAAGTGGCGTGCAATTGGAGAGGCCTATGTCCAGCAGTGGAGTGCTACAGGCTGATGATGATGATGATGTTTAGGGACCCAGGCTCAACTGCGAAGCTCGGACTTTTTTTTCCCGTAGGCTCAACTGGTTGTGCCAATTAGCAAAAAAATGTGTCGAAGGCTCAACCGAGACCTAGATTATAACACGAGGCTTAACTCGTTGAGCCTTTTGAACTTTTTTTTCCCGTAGGCGCAACTGATTGTGTAGATATATTATTTCTCTTCATTTGACTACAGAATAATATGGATATAGGTCTAACCTGTGACAGCAGCTGTTATAATGACAGTTGATGTCATATTTTATGATTTTGATTTCACACTTAGATTACATTCGACTTAAAAATAGCACCGATATATGTCTTAGCTACGAGTATGACAGCTGTCATAGTGACAGTTGAAGTCGTATTTAATGATTTTGATTTCACACTTAGCCTACATTAGGCATAAAAATAGCACCGATATAGGTCTTAGCTATGACAGCTGTCATAGTGACAGTTGAAGTCGTATTTTATGATTTTGATTTCATACTTAGATTACATTTGGCTTGAAAATAGAACCGAGATAGGTCTTAGCTATGACAGCTGTCATAGTGACAGTTGATGACGTATTTAGTGATTTTGATCTCACACTAAGACCTCTACTTTATTATAAGTATGACGAGCGTGCAAGCGAGAACGCGGAACAGGCGATAGAGAGGCACGATCGGCCTAAGCGTTCATTTTGTCTTATGACGTTATCACGTAAAATTACCGTCCGTAAACAGACTTTACAGACAACCACTTATTTTAATCCAAATCAGCCTTGGCGGAATAACAGAGAGCTAACTTAATCACGAACTAGCAAATAAGTCTCACAGTAGCGACAGATTATAATATAGAATACTATGCAAAGTGAGTGATTTAAAGGCACGAGATATACAAAAAAATTCTTGTGAAACATACAACTGTTAATTTTCTGTGCTCTACCAGCGATAAAAGTGTTATAGATTAAGTATAGGTAAAACAAACATTTAAGAAAAATGATACTCGGTTATCTTGTTTTTGATAATTCCATAAAATATGACAATATCACAGTATCAGAATAAAATTTAGCACCTTTTTAAAGTGCCAATTGTAAAATAATTCGTACACCATGATATTTTTCACTGACTTTTCTGGTAAAAATTAAATTCAGCATTAGTAGCTTACTCTATCTACATACTCTGTCTACAAAATGAGACCCAGACAAACGAGAAAAAATGAATTATTATTTCAAAACAGGTCTACCAGACAAAGTGATATTAAATCAAACATATTGAAGCCAAATATATTGAGAATCGAACAAACCGCGAAACAACCAACGGCACCACTAGTTTTATCGTATCTTTACGGCTCAACTACCTACTTTCCCATAGCTAGAAACATTATTAAAGGCATAAGAGCTCATTTCATAATAATGTGGATACATTACCTCAATGCTTACTTATACGTCATTAATTGTCAAAAGATATTCTCTTTGACATTTTTACTTTCTTTGACCTTCTGTTTCCATTTGAGATTGGGATATTGATATTTTTCATTTTAAATAATGGACGGCACCGAAGAAAGGGTGACTTTTGTGGATTTGAATGGGAGCAGTGTCGCCTTGCACGATATATACCAGTACCACAGGATTAAGACTTATAAAAACGGTTCGTCAATATTAAGATGTTCCAGTTACAAAAAAAAAAAATGTCGAGGTACTATAACAGAAAACGTAATTTTCCTCTATTTTCCCAACATGTAAATTTTTCACTTCTAGATTTTGTAGACTTTTTTAGCTCATTCACTAATTTAATTGTTTGTTTAAGGGTAATGTACTCAAAAAGCGAGTACATACATGTGCACCCGATCAATACAAAAATAAAATTATAGGTAATTGAAAAGTTAGCTCTGAAGGAAGTTGTGAAAAATTCAGACCAACCGATTCCAAAACTTTATGCAGAGACGATAGATAAATTAAAAGATGAAGGTTTGATTTTTGTCACAAAATTGCCAGATTTGCAGAACATTAAACATGCATTGTATGACACGAGGAGAAAGGCAGCTGGTATGAAAAAAACAAATTATAAAAACTCCAAAGAAGTGAAAACTCCAATTCAATTTCAATTTTTTTTATTGTGCGACTATTATTTTGACGACATTCGAATTTAATTTTTTTTGCTCACCTGAATCGCGAAAATTGCTTCCCCAAGTAATAGAATATTTTATTGATGGCACCTTCAAAAGCTGTCCAAAGCCATTTTTGCAACTGTTTACATGGTGACTTTGGGAGCACACACAAAACAATTAATATTAAACCACTAGTATTTATTATGATGTGTGACAAAAGGCAGTCTAGTTACACTCTAGCACTAGATATGATTGAATCACAAATTCCCGAATGGGATATTTCCAAAGTTCATTGTGATTTTGAAATCGGAATAATAAATGCCGTTACAGAAGTTTTTCCAGAACCTACTGTTAAAGCGTGTTATTATCACTGGAATAAAAACATATGGAAGAAGGCAAAATTACAAGGCTACAAAATAAAAACGTATACTCGGCCTTACAGCTGCTTTGCCTTTATTAGCGTCAGATAGCGTACTAGAAGGTTGGAATTTTGTAAAAAACGAAATCAAAAAGAAAGGTCTAAATTTATTAGTTACATTGAGTAAATGTTTAAAATAAAGAATTTCTTTGCAATTTTGGGGGTATTTGGAGAGCGCCACCGACAAATAATTATTTGGAAGGATGGCATGGAAAGCTCAACAAGTCCATCAATAAAAATACTGTAAATTTGTTACGTTTACTTAATGTACTCAAAGTAACGGTTTCAAACGAAGCAGTGCAATTGAATATATATAACACATCAGGGCGCAAACAATCAAATATTGAATGATGATGTCATAAGGACTATTCAGATGGAATATATAAATGGTGAAATTTCACTTGGGCATGCATTAGATCAGTTACGATGAATACATTTGAGTCGAGATAAATAAAAGACAAGTCTCTTAGTTTCTCAGACGTTCCATCAGTATTACTACTCACAATGTTGAAATTTATCTTTTTAAGTTATTGCATAGTTTCTATCGCGGGCCTTGAGCGTGGAGACCGAATCCAGAAATTCCGTAACGAAAATAAACTAACACCCCCACTCCAACTCCATCTATCGATGAATAGCAGAACTTTTAATGACTTTTTGAAATATCACGCTTGTCTCTTTAGTTCAGCAACTCGCCTCTAGATGGCATTGGTTAAATAATTATAATTGCATAAGTTGATTTGGCATCTATCGATGAATAGCAGAACTTTTAATGACTTTTTGAAATATCACGCTTGTCTCTTTAGTTCAGCAACTCGCCTCTAGATGGCATTGGTTAAATAATTATAATTGCATAAGTTGATAAAAACAGCTATGCAATAGCTTTACCGCGGCAGTCTCCGAGTGCCACACGTCTTTTTTATTCTTTTAATAATACAACTATGTCTTTTGTAAACCTATGTTCTGTCAACGTAATGCACAATTTTTACAATATCAGTAGTTACGTTTTCTTGATTTATATAGGACCATCCTTCTAAAAGCTAGCTCAGATGGTAGCAATGGCAAAGTTGCTGTTAAGGAAACGATAAGTTTTTGTTGTTTACTTTTCGACACTTTCAATGATTTTGGTTTTCGCCAAATTGCTCGAGTCCAGTAATAATACTCGTAGCATCTTATAATTTTTAATCCAGGAAAAACTTTTGATATGTCATTTATTGAAATTTGTATCTAATAGTCGCAATGTATTTTTAGTGGATTAAAATGCAAAGATTAAAGGTACAACTTTGGTATGCTTTGATTTACTATCTATATCACCAAGTATATCGTATAGTTCAGCGAAGGGCTTTGGGCAGGATTTAAATGTAACGTCAGTAAAAACTTATTTAATTTTTAGAATCGATTCTCTCGCTTTAACTGAGCACAAAACAAGTATCCATGTACCTTCATAAAAATAGTATGCCTAAACGAAAGGTAAATAATTTCCAGGGATTCAAAGTCAAAGTCAAAATCATTTATTGAATTGAGGCATCAAAGAAGCAACATATGAACGTCGATTATTCATTATAATGTACTTTAAATACTCTACCGCCGCCTTCCAAAAAATAAAGTGCAAGAAGCGGCAAGAAATTCGGGGCCATTATTTTCATACAGATCTTAACAATGTTTCTACTTAGGTTCTACTATTATTAAATTTTATGAGTGACAGATGACAACATGCCAGAAGTGAAGTATTCCAAGCATCTTTGTCTTCTATATAATATCAGACTTTATAATTTCCCTCTGTGAGCTCAGTTATGTGTTATGGAATTATTTTTGTTTATTGTAAAAACGCACACAATTTCCTAAGAACGTCTTATTAGTCTTCGCAAGTTTAAAACTAGGTACAGCTACCCTATTAGTATTCCTAGTATTAAAAAGGTGGTGATCACTATTTAACTTATATTTATGTAAATTTTTGCGAACATACATTATATTTGCAGATACAAATATAATGAAGGCGAAGTTAATATATTGATTTCTATAAACAAATCTCTCGAAGATTTCGTATATAGCACTTATTTGTAGGATAAAGATGGTATGAATATCAATAATATACAAATGACATACATAGTTAACTGTACAGCAGAATCCATAGTTGATCTTGCTTTCGTTTAGTCCAACTGATTTTCGCACAGTATTTAATGCTCGTTTAAGTGTGGCAAAAGTTGTTTGAGTATATTTTTTTCAAAGATCTTACACAAAGTTGGTAGGATAGACTAGTATATAATTTGATGCATCTGATTTCTCTCCAGCCTTAAAAATTTGAATTCTACTATATTTCATTAAATCAGGAAAGGCACCTCTATCTATACAAAGATTAAATACGCGGACCAAATAAAGAGACAACTAACTTATAATTGATTCTACAATTTTTACCGACATTTCCCATAAGTCTTCAGCGTTCTTTATATTTAAACTTGTGTGTTTGTAACAATGTTTTTGTAATTTCTAAAGTTGAAGTATATTTAAAAGAAAAACTGGGTACTTTGTAAGTGCAATTAGCTTTAACTGTGTGACTTGGTGACTTCTAGTCTAGAGGTAAATTAGAGAAGTAATAATCAAAAGTTTTTGCTACATTTATTGGTTCTGAAACTGTCTGATTGTTAATTACAAGGATGCATGCAATGTCTTTTGTTTTTTTTCTGGTCTTCCAAACTGTTTTTTTTTTTATTTATACCTCACCTTGGTTATCAAATACTGTGTTGGTGAAATTTATCTACATGTTTTATAAACTATACAGACAATGTTGTACATTGGATAGAGAGATATAGTATCTAAAAGTTTATGGCTAAATCTTCCAGATCTGCAATCGCATTTCATGAGATTATTGTTCATTATATAACTCACTCATTGGAAGATCGGATTATACAACAGTTTATTTTAAAAATTAGAAATCGTTTTTGCAATAACATTTATTGCTTTGTTAAGTTGACACAGGTGATCGTTATGTTTAAGTACAATACTTTTAATTATTCTAGTTGTCTAGTGAAGCACAATACCTTTTAAACCTATACGATAGGTCGATAATTTCATAAATATTTTTGTCAAATGCAATTTTTTCAAAGAATATGAATCTGCATGCCCATATCTGTTAAATTTTATAAAAGGCACAGTGTAATTATTGTATTTTAGAATTGATACCATAACGCAGTGATAGGAGCGAAAAATAAATTTTCTATTGTAGGTAATAAGTGTAGACATGCATGAAAATTGTGATAACATTAGTAATACAGTATATACAATATATATATATATATATATATATAGCAGTGCAATAGATAGCAGCACAATCCTTAATTATTGTTAAGATCATTTGTAAAACTCAACTGTCTTCATCTTTTATGGCATAAGTTTATAAAAGAAAGCTTTTACATTTATTGTTATCAGTCGAATAACTGTGTAAATTGTACATATTAAATTATTATTATTTAAGTGGACAGCAGCTGAAATAAAATGTTCAACTGCAAAACCGTTTATTTTTTATACATCCGCAAAAATGATTGTTGGAATCGCCCTGAAATTTTAAACCAATTGCAAGCTCCATATTATGAAATCACTCGATTATTATTATTTTAATAAAATGAATTGTTAATAAAATAATTATTTGATAGATCACAAAATAGGATGCTTGAAATATTTATCAATTATATTGAGAGATGACAAATTAAAAGAAAACACACGACATCAACTGTCACTATAATAGCTGTTATAGCTAAGACCTATATTGGTGCTATTTTTAAGTCGAATGTTATCTAAGTGTGAAATCAAAATCACTAAGTACGTCATCAACTGTCACTTTGACAGCAGTCACAACTAAGACCTATATCGGTGTTATTTTCAAGCCGAATGAAGTCTAAGTGTGAGATCAAAATCACTAAATACGTCACCAACTGTCACTATGACAGCTGTCATAGTTAAGACCTATATTGGTGCTATTTTCAAGCCAAATATAATCTAAGTATGAAATCAATATCATAAAATACGACTTCAACTATCACTATGATAGCTGTCATAGCTAAGACCTATATCGGTGTTATTTTCAAGTCAAATATAGTCTAAGTGTGAGATAAAATCATTAAATACGACTTCAACTGTCACTAAGACAGCTGTCATAGCTAAGACCTAAATCGGTGCTATTTTTAAGTCGAATGTTATCTAAGTGTGAAATCAAAATCACTAAATACGTCATCAACTGTCACTTTGATAGCAGTCGCAACTAAGACCTATATCGGTGTTATTTTTAAGCCAAATATAGTCTAAGTGTGAGATCAAAATCATTAAATACGACTTCAAATGTCACTATGACAGCTGTCATAGCTAAGACCTATCTCGGTGCTATTTTCAAGCCAAATGTAATCTAAGTATGAAATCAAAATCATAAAATACGACTTCAACTGTCACTATGACAGCTGTCATAGCTAAGACCTATCTCGGTTCTATTTTCAAGCCAAATGTAATCTAAGTATGAAATCAAAATCATAAAATACGACTTCAACTGTCACTATGACAGCTGTCATAGCTAAGACCTATATCGGTGCTATTTTCAAGCCGAATGTAATCTAAGCATGAAATCAAAATCATAAAATACGACTACAACTGTCACTATGACAGCTGTCATAGCTAAGACCTATATCGGTGCTATTTTTATGCCTAATGTAGGCTAAGTGTGAAATCAAAATCATTAAATATGACTTCAACTGTCACTATGACAGCTGTCATAGCTAAGACCTATATCGGTGCTATTTTTAAGTCGAATGTAATCTAAGTGTGAAATCAAAATCATAAAATATGACATCAACTGTCATTTTGATAGCTGTCACAGGTAAGACCTATATCCATATTATTCTTTAGTCAAATGAAGAGATATAATATATCTACACAATCAGTTGCGCCTACGGAAAAAAAGTTCAAAAGGCTCAACTAGTTAAGCCTCGTGTTTTAATCTAAGTCCCGGTTGAGCCTTCGACACATTTTTTGCTAATTGGCACAACCAGTTGAGCCTACGGGAAAAAAAAGTCCGAACGGCTCAACTGGTTGAGCTTCGCAGTTGAGCCTGGGGCCCTAAACGCAAAAAATAGACTGGATGAAGTATGAACACATAAGTAACTTTTAAAGTGCATTCAATTAGCTTTGAGGGCATTGGTGGCATTGTCATTGATGGCTCTTGTTAAAGCATTTGTGAGGCTTCAAAACATTATTTTTGCAACTTTCGCCACTTTTGCCTACACCCTACTCGAACGCTCAACCGAGCATAAGACCTAAAATTGCTTGAATGCAGAAAAAAATGATTATACTGTCAAATACATAGTTGCCAAAAAAGGGTCACATACACCCATGCTCCACGTGACGTGTGTCAGAAATCACACTTTTTGGTAGCAAAAATAACTCTTGTTTAGTTTTCCGAACAGTGAACAAAGCAAGAAACAACATTTTCACCCACAGATTCCCAATTCAAATACCCTTATGAGCGATTTTGGCGTTATTTTCGCCAACAGGGGTCTATTCAAACACACTATTTATCAAGCAATGTAGTGCATTATACATAAATAATAAAACTTACCCTAAAATCTTATCAACTGAATATTTCTTCAATGGCAAAATAATTCAAAACAAAAACACTAAATTTTTTACTTTTGTGGTACAATATATGCTCTAACCACATTTCAAAGGCAGGATCATTACTAACTAGGCCAACCGGGTAGTGAAGATACTTATACACATTAACAATAACACTCATCAGCTGACATAATAACATACATAGTAATAAAATTCCAACCCATACCTGTCCACCTGTTTTTCCTCTCCCATATTGACGTCCTTCAATAAAACCTGCATCCCAATCACTTCTGATTATTCTATCATCTAGTCTTGTCCCATTTACGTACCTGCAATGATGGCAATAATTGAATAACTACAATCTTCGTATTTTCACCATACAAGATAATAGATATCATACAAACCGCATGCAATTTTCTGAATCTAGTCTCGAATAATATTCTACAAAACAGAATCCACATGGGGTTTTCTTGTACTTGTCTAGACCCATTACAACTCTTCTAATGTCGCCGCATTTTGAGAATAATTCATAGATTTGTTCTTCTGTCGTGTAAAAAGACAAGTTTCCAATGTAAAGAGTAGATGAGGCTCGTAAAAGTTTTTCCTGCTCATTTCTTGAACCCTGAAAGAATAATTTGTTTTCCATGGGTAATAAAGGGTCTTTCATGCTGTATTATAATGTAATCCACAAGCACAGTCAACCGATTACCTTAAAATGCTGATCGCGATAGGAACTAATTTCGGTAGATGAGTTCATGGCGTCATAGCTCCGTTTCATTTTGTAATCTTGGTAGTGAAGAATGTAATGTTAATATGTTATAATTTATTATTATCAAGATAGAAACAGATTTAGGTGAGAACTAATATAGCTTCTTCAATGACTTCCCAACAAAATTACGATTTACACAGATTTTCACTACACTACACGCATTCAGTTCTTGTTCTTCTTCTTTATCTGACGAAGTGAGGTGAGGAACAGTGTGGCCAGACTTGCCAGATGCCTTCAAGCTCTTGTCGCCTATTTTGCGATCTGAGGTAGCCCAAATCGCCCAATTTGTAATCTTAGGTTACCCAAATCACACAAATCTTGTTTGTTTATATATTTTTACATAAAAACGACTATTTTTGTAACATATTTCATAATTACATTTTGCTTCCTCGTCCGTGACTTCTGTTTTCGAATACTTTGTTGTAGAAGATAAGAAGCACACCAGCATGTCTTTCGATGCCCCAAAACTACGACATATGGAACAGAAGATCAAATTAAAAAAAAACAATACCATAGCTAAATGGCAATAAAAGGTGATTTTTGACGAGATAACGTCTTATACTCGTAAATCGATGAACGCCGACTGCACGCACGAAAACGTATGACTGTCACGTTCCTCCTGAGCCGAGCGTACAACAAGCGAGAGCACGGAACAAGCGATAGAGAGACAGGATAGACCTAAGCGTTTGGCTTGTCGTATGACGTTATGACAAACAATTTTGAGATTCGGAATTTCTTGTCGCCGCTGTAGTCTCTTGAGTAGCCCCATTGGCGATAAATCGCCCAATCTGGCAGCACTGGTGAGGAAGTATCAAATCAAAGCGTCAAAATTCAGAATACGTTAATTATACTTATGATGTCACTGTCACTGCTGCCAGTGTTGATATTTTTATTGTGGACTCGTACGTTTAAACATTTGCCATTCCTCAATTCTTAAATTAAGTTTTGAATGAAATCATATAAAATGGATGAATGAGATAAAATGGTATTACCATTTTATCTCATTCATCCATTTTAGCTCATTTAAGTAAACTGTTTGAATTTTGTTTTCCTCAAAGGTGAACGGATAATAATGTCTCTGGCATTGTAACAATTTACCTTATCCAACATTGCAGAGTGCAGACGCCTAGACGATTGTAAGCTGATAAACTGAGCGCATAGATCATAAAATTACTTTGTAATACTGGAAACTGAGCTGATTTACAGCTACATGTAATGACAGTTCATCAAAAAAACAGTAAACGGTTTTCTACGGTTGAACTTTAGATATAGTAATTTTATAACTCTTTAGATATAGTCTGATTAATCTATGACTCCGGCTTCGGCTGTGTGAAGGACTGGGTAATTGGCAGCGCCTTTACGTCCAAACATATTACCCTACTCTTTGGTCCAAACCCCCACCGATGACCACCCGCTTGTACAGTGCCACCAACTTAACTGTTCAGGTGGGCGAAATGGGAACTACAGCCGCGTCAGCCGCCATTTTCTAAACGTCATTCCACTGTCAGTTGATGTCTAGTGCGAGTGCTCCCGTGTTATTTTATTGATTTCATTGTGAAAAAAGCAAATAAAATGCCGAAACCTCTCAAAAGTGATGCACGGCTAATTATTTTAAAAGTTTTATTTTTTATGAAAGAAGAGAAACGCCTCCAAGCTCCATTAATACCATTTGAAAAGGTGAATGAACGCGTTGCTGCCGCGACAGGTCAGTGTAGCCAGATATGGAAATTTTAATCACTCATTTTAAAAAAAAATCATTTTTATAGCTGGTGATTATATTTTAAAATATATAAAATAAGCTAAACATATTCAAATAAAATTGCCACCTGAGTATATTTTAACCGACTTTAAAAAACAGGATAATAATTATCCTGCTATGTTATTGCTATGTTCGATTGCATGTTTTTTTATGTATGTTCACCGACATCTCCGTCAATTATTATTGTGGATTGATTTAAATTTGTTTTTTTTTTGTTGAAAGGTATACTTTTTAGGTGGTCCACACAGTAATTATTTCGAAATCGATTTCGTAGTCAAAATTTTGTTTATTATTTATCCTGATTGGTCGGAAACAATCTGAAAGTAATGTTAACTTTTTAAAGCGGTTGCTGTATTTTATTTTATGGTTGTTCATTAAAAAAACCTATAAAATATTAAATTGTTCTTTTTGTTACAGGTGTTTCAGAACGGTTTGTCTACAAATTAATCAATGAAGAAAAACAGGCTCAAGAAACTAATTCAAAAATTTCTACCCCTGGCAAGAAAAGGGAAAGAAAAACAGGGAAACTGGATATTGATGATTTTGACATTGGTGTTATAAGAAGAAAGATACATGAGTTTTATTCAGTAAAAAAAGAAATTCCGACCTTACCAAAGTTACTGACTGTTCTCAGGGAAGACATAAATTTTCAAGCAAAACGTGAAACTCTTCGAAAATTGCTCCACAAAATAGGGTTTCGTTTTAAAAAAACAAAATCGAATAGAAAAGTGCTGTGTGAACGCAACGACGTAGTTGCCTGGCGGGCATCCTATCTACATAAAATTAAGGAAAATGAGCGAGGAGAAAAAAAGCCTGTTGTTTATTTAGATGAAACTTACATACACTCGTCTCACTCAACTGGCAAATGTTGGCAAGGTCCTGAAGTTGACGGCGATTTGGAACCAGTTTCGAAAGGAAATAGGTGGATCATTGTTCATGCTGGCGGACAAGAAGGTTTTGTCGAAAATGCCCTTCTCGTTTTCAAATCAAATACAAAAAGTGGGGACTACCATGACGAGATGAACAATAGTAATTTCAAAAAATGGGTTCTTGAAAAATTACTGCCAAATCTGCGTCAACCCACACTTATTGTGATGGATAATGCGCCATATCATAGTATTTGCGTAAATAGGTGTCCTAACTCAAACCACACTAAAGCTGATATGCAAAAGTGGCTGGTTGAAAACAAGGTCGAGTTTTACGAACAAATGACAAAAGCTTTACGAGTTAATAAAAAGAAATAAACCTACACCTGAATATGAAATTGACAACATATTGAAAAGCCATGGTCATGACATTCTTCGATTGCCTCCTTATCATTGTGATTTGAATCCAATTGAAATGATATGGAGCTCGATGAAGAGGAATGTAGCAGAGAAAAATATCGGAAAATCAAGTGCACATATGCCTCAATTGATTGAAGATGCATTCCGCAAAATCACACAGGCAGAGTGGAAAAACCATTGCGATCATGTAAAAAAAATTGAAAATGAATACAGACAAAAAGATGCGTATTTAGATGAACCTTTTATCATTCAATTACAGAGTGACAGTGAAAGCGATTCGAGTGACTCCGAAGATGAATTGTGGGAATCAGCAGATGGTTCAGGAACATCGACCGGAATTCCTGGAGTGCGGCCGCTTGAGCTCAGAGACCATGACCACAATTATTTTTATAAAATATAAATAAAATCCTATTGTGCCGCATTATTGTTTATTTATGTAGTTAATAAGATTCATAGCTATATGTTATATTTATTTATTTGTGAGCCTGTCGCAAATTTTGACCTGTTTGATCACTATCTCACCTGATGGTAAGTGACGATGTGATCGAAGCTGGTAATTATAATTAAGCCATATTGAATCTATACTATGTTAGTTAGGCTTTGTATGATTGATATTGTAGTTTCTTAAATTTTAATGATATCTATAGACTGACTTGCAAGACATGTTTTAATTACCTTTGTTTCTTGGTGAATTTCTTATATGGCAATACCAAATTCTCCACTAGCGACGCTGTCACCTGAACAGATAAGATGGTGGGACTGTACAGCCCGCTGTGAGAAGACAACTGGCACAAATGTCATGTTTATCAGAATGACATTTGTGCCAGTTTCACCTCATTGCCACAAAAAAAAAACTGGCTTGTGTTAATGTCGCCAAGCCAAGCGCAGTAAGGCGTTTCTATATACAATTTTCTCTATGGGCGTATCTACCTCAGTTTATATTAACATCATTGAATGAAAGAGTTTTATTTTTGGTTCAACTTCTTTATAATTTTATATATATTAATTGATTTGTTTTTTAGTACCTACCGTCCCGGTAAGGTTGATAGGTAAAAAGAAATAAAAGTGATTGATTGAAAAAAAAACTCCAACTTCTCAAACAATATGTTTACAATTCCCGTTTTTGGACTTTTAAAAAACATCCGCTTCTTTTGAAAAGTTATTCAAACTTTAAATTGCTTAAGGATCCCACGTATCGGTCTACTAAACTATCGATTTATAATATTAATTACTTTGTTATAATATCGCAGCCGGAAATAATTTTGGACTTCGGTATCTGTAAGGGGGACCTTTAAGCTGATAAGTATTTTCAAGAGCTCTTGCTCAGGAATTGGCGTGGATGGCATACCATTTTTACGGATGCCTCAAAATTGTATCAGGTTGGATGTGTTGGTTGTGGTGTATTTCACTCCCAGTTTGATATTGTTCAAAAGATAAAATGCCCTCCTGAGTCCTCTGTTTTTACAGGTGAATGTCTAGCAATTCTTGAGGCGGTAAAATATATCCTTCTCTTCAAACTTCGTCAGACCATATTTTTTTCAGATTCTCGTAGCTTGCTTCAATCCCTTCTGTCTAACCCTTTTCACTCTAAATTTCACCCCATTGTTCTCGAAATTAAAAAATCTTTATCTGATTGTATTGATAAAGGACTAGAAGTGGTTCTTGCTTGGATACCAGGTCACCTTGGTCTTTCTGGTAATGAACGTGCTGATAAAGCGGCCAAAGAAGCGGTTTCTTGTGGTGATAAGGTCTCGTTTATTAATTATAGCGTTGACCTTATCTGCCTCCCTAGAAGTTTTCATTATAAGTCATGGTCTACATACTGGAGAACGACTAGCTCATCCAAAGGCTCTGGTTTTGCTAAGATCCAACCAGAAATACCAAGTAAACCTTGGTTTTCGCGGTGGTACTTCGGTAAGATTAAACGTCGACCTTAATTCGCATGAGGCTTGGTCATTGTTGCTCACCTTCACATTTAAAAAAGATTCATGTGAAACATTCCTCTATATGTGAATGTGGCCTGGATGAGGGGGATCTCAACCATATATTATTTTCCTGTCCATTGTATGATAATGTTTTTTTCTACAATTCTCTCATATCATTAAAAGTCTCATTTCCGACTCATATTCCTGAACTTTTATCATCTACTAATATTGATATATATAAAGTTTTCGTTCACTTCCTCACTATCAATAACTTTCGTTTATAATTTTGTACATATTTATTTGTTTTTAATGTTGTTTGTTTATGTTCGAATAAGTTTTCTTTAAGTTATTATGTTTTCTTATTGTTATGTGTGTATTTTTTCATACAAAATAAGCCTATTCTGGTTCATAGTTTGCTCAAATTCGTTTAAGGATGTTTTTGTTTTTTTTGACGTGAAACTGGCACAAATGTCATGTTGACATTGGCCACAAAAAAAAAGTGATTGTGTTTGCTGAGGTGTTTGCTGTTCGTTATGTACGGGTTATGTAGGTAGAAGACACAGAGCAACACTTGACCAATACCTACTACTGGTTTTAGTAAGTGCAAGCAAGAGGTGCATACCTACAAAGGATAGAAATAGTGCTCTCTTTTTATCAAAGAGTAGGGTAATATATAGGTATGCTTTTTATGTATTTTTACTAGTATTATATTCTCTATGTATTTTTTGTAAACAAAAATAAACAGTGAATGCAATAATTATATCCCAAGAAAATATAATCTTTCGATGTTTTATTGGTCGTTGTCGTCGGGTTGGTAAGTATGCATGCACCTACCTATTTTGTTTATAATTAAGTTCTTACTTTGTTTCAGCTTAAAATAAAATTTTTATTTTGCGATTAGCAAAAAAGTAAATATTGTTTACATTAATTTATTATAGGAAATTGCGCCACAGACGGACAGGACATTCAAAGTATAGGTACGTTTGATTGACTCTAGTCACTACCTACAACCTCGGTAGAGAGTTAAATATTCCTTGGTCACTACATACACTAGTCAACATAGATACCTAATATTAAATATACGGGAACACAAGTAAGAATCAATAAACCTCAATTATGATATTTTTGAGTAGTATTGTTGTAGGTCATAGAAGAAATATAACATCATTGCATAGAAAGCCCTCAAATTATTTAACTAATGTATGTATAATTGTTCAAGCTCTCTCAGCTCAGAGTCTCAGCATCGCTGCAGCTTAATTTTGCTCTGAGATGTCTCATAGCGAATTTGAGTACCTGGATGAAGAAGTAAAAGAACTTTTACTAAACTATAAACACAAAAGAGCAACAACATACGAACCGTGTACACTTAAAAATTATAAAGAATGCCTCATTGGACTTAACGAGGTATGTAGACCATGTATACATTATAATTTTCAGTAGCGATCACATGTAATGTATTTCCATTAATAGTACACATAAAACGGATTATTGTTTTTTATCTAATAAATAGCATACATTCTACAAAACTCCTATACCTACTATACACAAATCTAAATGATTGATGATAAATAAATGATATACTAAAATGATGTAATAATATTATTTTTATGAAAAAAAGTGGGTGGTGTTTGTATATTACTTAGTGCTTCATGGTTGAATAACTGACAAAGGTGTAGGACATACTTCCCCAGGCAGACTCTGCATAAGTCCTACCACTACAGAAGAGCACAATATAAGATATGATTTTGAAAATTAAATCTTTTTCTATATTATTGATATTGTATGATATGATATTGGATACAGGTACAGAAACTCACAACATTCTTATTATGTTGAATAGAATAGAATAATTTACTGGCCGTATAACATTAGTAGTTACACTAGGCAAGCCAAATTTACAGAAAGATAGATAATTAATGTAACAATGTTTTAATTAACAAAAGTTTTGAAAGAAATAAGAATCAATGTTGTTATTTACTATGAAATGAAAATGGTTCCTAAACCAAATGCAGGTCTTGCTTGGCCACCTTAAATGTAATGAACTTTTCTGTTACAGGAGTTTGGCCTTCTGAATATAAATTATGTGTTCAATCCACACATTGACTTAGATAAGAACAGTTTGAGACCTGGCGCTCTTGTGAACTTCATCAACTCTGTGTGGACACTATTGCACCATTACAAAAATATATCTGCAAAGTCTGAAGGGTTAATGGAGCATAACCATATTCTTGAGCAGAACAATAAGCAATTGCATGTAAGTTCCTATTACATTCATTTATCAGTAGGTATCATCACATCCCACATAATTTGTAAAGTGTGCTGTATAAAATGCATAATTTAGTAAAACTAATACATTACATAGGTATGTATGTATATGTCTGTACAAATAACAATTTATATTTTCCAGGGAAGTATACAGAGGCTAAAAGAAAAACTGAACTCTGAAAAGAGTGAATCAAAAGCATGTGTAGCTGCTGCTCAAAGGATTTCCGATAGCTCTGATGAAATGCTGCATAAGTTAACAGAAACTCGCTTAAAGCTAACACAGTTGACCAAGCAGAAAGCTACCATTGAGAAAAGCCTTAGAAATGAGATAACAAGACTGAAACTACAGAATGATAAGTTGTTGGACAGAATTAGGACTAAAAGTGAGTGTCAAAATGTATAACTTAGTGTGGAGTGTGTGATTGGATATCTTTAACAAAAAGGGATTACATAGCACAGCAAAAATCAGCATATATTAAAAGTTAACTACAAGCATGGCACACAGGTACCTACCTCGGAAAGTAGACAAGGTATATGTGCATGAAACCAGTCTGCATCATTAAATTAATAACGTGACCAAGCTGTTGAGTTGTATAGTCGGGGCAACAACGAAAGATGGCTAACATTTGATCGGATGACAGAGGCATTGCTTTGCAAACTGAGCATTTTTCTGCAGTTTGATATATAAATATTCAAAGTTTCATTTATAAATGTATACTCGCGTACGATAAAATTTGGCTGTTACGCCCTCGGCAAAATTAGGCACATTATTAATAAACAACTAATAAACTAGAAGTAACATAAATAGAAAGAAACACATAATTATGTCATTCCAAATAAGTTTACACATCCTAATAGATATAGAATGTATGAACGGGATGTATATCATGTATTGTATTTATTTTATGCACTCGATACTTCGGCAGTTGCATGCGCCATGTTCCGCATGACCAAACTAGCGAGAATTACTCGAAATATCGATATATCAAATTAAATACAATACATGGTAAATATCCTGTTTCTAAAGTTAATTCTTGCATTAGTGACATGTCAGTTTAAAAACTTAGTACCTACTGTCTATAAATTATAATTATCTTAGTTCTATGTTCTGTTATAAACAGTGCTTTACTATTTGTTCAAATAAAAAGTAATATTATATTTTGCAATTTGTTGGTGAGAAAAAGTACACATCCTCGGACGGGATTAGAACCCGCGTCTTCCGATAATCCGTGTCATACGGGTTGACTCTGTGGCCTAGTAGTCATGGCGTCTGACACATTTGCCGGAAGACGCGGGATCGAATCCCGTCCGTGGATGCGTAATTTTTCCCTGAAATTGCAAAGTTTGGCTCCATGGCGCTTCACAGACGAGACGGGGCGGGGCGGTCTTTTTGACCGCGAAGCAATAAAGACCCCGTCTGCCCGTCGATGCCTGCAGCTGCCCTCGCCGCTACGTAGCTATACGGATATGCCGCGTCGCCAGTGTCTGGCGGGCACTGGCGGCGCGGCGGCGGGGCGCGGTCTTTTTGCCCTCCGTGTGCGTTGGTAGTATAGGATTCTCTTTGCGCTATCTTCGCGGCGAAATGGACCGCCCCGGCCCGCCTCGTCGTTTGCAAAGCGCCTTAGCAGGCGTTAGTACACCAAAGCATCCGTTGGTTTTAAATGCTTTCATGTGAACAGCTATACGAGGCGAGGGCTGAAATGTAATTCGAGAATAAAATGGCTTAAAAAATTTTTTTATAAAACACTAAGTTTTTCATTTTAAGTGCGACGAAATGAGACTGTAATAGTTAAAGTTATATGATTTCTATTATAGAACTTAAAATTTATGACGCTGAACACTGTTTTTGAAACTTTTTAAGACGCGGTCCAACCCCAATTTTAAAATAATTTACGATGCTTTACGTAAGGTTGAAAATCGTTTGTTAGATTGGACGATGTAATGGCGATAATTTTATACGTTTTCTTTATATTTTTCGATATTTACTAACACAATTGAAAAAACTGCTGGTTATTACTTTAGTACTATATGTTCGCTATGTACCTAAAAAAAATATAGTGTTATCGCTGAAAATTCTAAGAGTTTGGACGTGAAAGTTTATTTTTGTGGACCTATAAAGTATTTTATTGTTGAAAGAGAGTTCTTTATATTTATGAATTCTATTCGGTTATTACTCTTTTCCTATTCCTATTCTAACCTTTGTACTTTTTTTCATAATATACTATCGATCTGTTTCGTTACACTAGGTGTTTAAAAACTCTGCTTTTTACTATTATCAGAGTACGAGCGCGCCTTAATAACTAGCTGCGCCCTGCGGTTACACCCACGTTGTCATGGATGATGATGATGATGATAAAAAGTATCCTATGTGTTAATCCAGTGCCTCATCTGCCTCCATACTAAATTTCATCAAAATTGGTCCAGCCGTTTGAGCATGAAAGAGTATACAGAAAGAGTAACATCTATTTATCCATCCATCCATCCAAACTTTCACATTTATAATATTAGTGGGATAATTTGTATGCAGTGAAGAATTAAAAGCTGTCATAGTCCGGCTCACAAAGGGCATAAACGAGAACTTTACAAGCATAAGTACTGAAAAATATATTTATTTATTTTCAGATACGCCCCCTTGCAGCGACACCTGTGACATGACAGTGCAACAGCTGAAAGAACGCGAAAAGCACCAGAGGAACATGATAGCGCAGTTGCAGAAAAACAACCAGGACCTACTGCGGGAGGTGCTTGAGATGAAGGAGGAGCTCATACTCGGAGGCCTGAGACACTACAAGCTGGATGATAACCCAAAGAAATAATGTGGGGATTCCCAGAGTATCTACTGCAACTGTAATTTTCCCATTTGACTTGTTGATGGAAATGCTATAATAGTTTATGAGTATGAGAATTTTATAAGAAAATAATTTTGCCATATTACAATATGTATATGTAATTGAAATCGGAATTATTTGATTTAAATATCAATGTTACCTATGATACAGGAGTCCAGGTGTGATGATAAAGGAGCTATGCTAATTATTTTTAACACAAGAAGGCGATTGTAGCAATGCTTTTAAGATGGCCGAGCTAGCTAAAATCAATCCAGTTTAACATTTTCCATTCATCCAAACCAAACCTAAAAACTGTTTATGTATACAGATATTACAAAAAGCTGATTTTTTAATAATTAATGAATTTAATAATTTAATTTAATTAATGAGTCAATTTTTGTACAGTGTAATTATTACACTATACAAAAATTTACTGATATTGCTTAGTTTTTAGCTTTGAATAACATTTATTAAAGTTTTATTGATATTTAGTCTTGGATCTCCCATAGTGGTAGTATATTTCATTAAATCGTAGCTGATCAGAAACTGAAACAGTCACAATTGTTTTTCATAAATCATATTCATCATACACCTATTTTTATGCTAGTTAATGCCTTCCAGTATTAATTTTAAATGTCATGCGTTTTTTATAGCTGTTACCACATGGACCAAGTGTGTGTTGGCGGATAGGCCAGTGGTCAACCCTAGCATGCGCCATTCGTTACACCTGAGTTAACTAGATTGTGTGCCAATTTTTCTAGTCCTCTACCTACCTATTTTTATGCTAGTTAATGCCTTCCAGTATAATTTTAAAAGTCATGAGGTTTTTATAACTGTAACAAACGCTTAGAATGGGATATGCCATTATAAATGTTTACCTAGTTGTAACTACATCGATTGTGATAAAAAAATTAAAGACTACTACATTGTTTGACATGATTAGTTAAGTGGCACTTATAATGTGTCAATACATTTATAGAATTTATAATAAGACTAATATTGATCTTCAATTGTGATTATGTAAGTTGTCACCTGAAAATAAGTGATGTCTGGAGCTTGAAACAAGACTAATGTCCGTAAAATGTAGGAGAGTGTACAACAATGGCCTTATATACGATAATTAATAATATTACTAATATTGATTTTCAATTGTTGTCATTATGTAACTTGTTACCTGAAAATAAGTGATGTCTGGAGCTTGAAACAAGACTAAGGTCCGTAAAATGTAGGAGAGTGTACAACAATGGCCTTATATACGATAAATAATAATATTACTAATATTGATCTTCAATTGTTTTGATTATGTAACTTGTTACCTGAAAATAAGTGATGTCTGGAGCTTGAAACAAGACTAATGTCCGTAAAATGTGGGAGAGTGTACAACAATGGCCATTTATACGATAATTAATAATATTACTAATGTTGATCTACAATTGTGATTATGTAACTTGTTACCTGAAAATAAGTGATGTCTGGAGCTTGAAACAAGACTAATGTTTCTAAAATATAGTTGAATGTACAACAATGAATATACGATAATTTATAATATGACTAATATTGATCTTCAATTGTTGTAATTATGTAATTTGTTACTTGAAAATAAGTGAGCCGAGACCATTGAGACATCTAGAGTTTGAAACAATTGACTAATGTCCGTTTTCACCAACATTTTAGGGAACACCTAACGAAAAGTTATCAGTTTTAGACATTGTCTTATAATTATGTTGCTTTAAAATTAGATGAGAACGGACATAATATAACTATGGTTAGAAACATGTGAACAACCGTAACGACTTGTATCTGTTGTCTACATGTTTGCTTTTGTCTATGTATTCGGAATACCATTAGTGTTAAGGTACTGGTAAATCTAAGGTAAATCTACTGAATATGCACAATGTGATATTTGACTAATAATGTTAATGACACTTTACGGTATCAACCACTGATGCCTAGAGTTTGAAACAATAGATTAATATCCGTGAAGTGTTGTAGGAGAGTTTACAATAATGGCTTTGTTTATGATAATTTATATTAAGAATATTCCCAATTTTATTTTGATCTTCAATTGTTGTGGTTATGTGACTTGTCACCTAAAAAAAGTAAGCGGAGAGCACTGTCAATGACAGTTTAAAACAATAGATTAATGTCTGTAAAGTAAGAGAATGTACAACTACAATGACCTTGTGTAAGATAATTTATAATAAGAGTAAATATTTAACTTCAATTGTTGTGATTATGTAATGTTCTTTATTATGTAACTAATTCAATCCAATACCACTATGACGTCTAGAGTTTGAAACAATAGACTAATGTCCGTAAAGTGTCGTAGGAGAATGTACAAGAATAGCCTTGTATAAGATACATTTTAATTAGATTAATATTGATCTTCAATTGTTGTGATTATCTAACTTGTTACCTGAAAATAAGTGAGCCGAGACCATTATGACATCTAGAGTTAGAAATTGACTAATGTTCTTTTTTCACAAATATTTTAGGAAACACCTAATATAAAAATTAGGTGACATTTTAGACTAGATATTGATATATAATTGTTTTCCCTGAAATGTAACCTAACAACGGGTTCGAAAAACGTGAGCAACAGTAAGGACTTGTATCTGTTGTCTACATGTTTGCTATTGTCCTGTGCATATGTATTGGGAATAAGCGATAACGTTAGTGTTAAGGTTAATCTACTGAATCAGCACAATGTGATATTTGACTAATAATGTAAGTACAACCATGGCAGAGGTTAAGTTTTAATTATTTGTAACTCATTTAATTTAGTATTACATTTTTAAAATCATATTATATATCTTTCTAATAATTTATGTACCTATCTACCTTACGTAGAATCATCTTCGTTTTGGTTAAGTTTACATAGTACATATCTCTTTTAATACAGTACTTAATACATTTTTTGAATCTTGCACAATATGTTTCTAATTATTATATTTTACTTACGTTAGAATAACCAAGGCTATGATTATTTTTGTTGTGCTATGTTTTAATCATTTGTATCTCGTTTCATTCATTAATACAATTTTGAAATCAAATACGTGTTTTCTTAATACTTGAATATCTACTTAATAGTGTATTTAGTATCACCTCGCCCACTCCTACGTAAAAAACTATATTTATTTAAATCATATTTTAATAATACGTACACTACACAATAAATAACAACAATAACAGTTCAGTATCGAGAGGGGTCCTCTCTTGTATTCTTGCATACATGTTCCCAATGTTATCCGAGATTTGCCTATTAATAAGTTTAAAATTACTATTAAAACTAAACTCTGTCAAAAAGGTTATTACAAAATTTGGGATTACTTGGAGGATAAAACAGCTTGGGACTGATCACTCCAGGATCTATCTACTCGTGTACTAAGATGTCAAAGTGTAGCGTGTCTTGCCCTACTGATACCATTATTATGTTCTCTTTTGTAAGGCAACACACTGGAGCTAATATTTGTAGTACCTAAGTAAAAACATTGTAAAACATCTATATAAAAAGAATGGCCCCGAGTTTCTTGCCGCTTCTTCTCGGTAGGCTCTATATATTTTGGAACGCGGCGGTAGTCTTTAAAGTACATTATAATGAAAAATTGACGTTCATAAGTGCGTCTGATGCCTAAATTGAATAAATTATTTTGACTTTGACATGCTTTCTAGGATGTTCTTTATAGATTAATGAAGTATATAGGTACGTTCCCACTCCGCGGCAATGTCGTTTCTTAGCTGTGGCCCAATCACGAACATTTGACGTATACAGGACAAACTATGAGTTATCTGTGCCACAGTTGTACTAAATAAAGGATAGTTTGTACTGAAATACGTCAACGATACGATTACGTTACACTTTGGCAAATGTTCGTGCTCGGGCCACTGATCTTACTCAGTCAGGCGTCGCTTTAGTTAGAACATCCTAGGCGTGCTCTATTGGATCGAGGTAGGGACTTCGAGTTCGCCAATCCAAACAACGAATCCCGACCTCTTGCATGACTACGCTCTCATCGCCAGAACGGTGAGCGAGAACATTGTCATCCATAAAAGTTTAATCACAGATTACAGAAAGTCCGCTTAATCTCCCAACAACAGACAATGCGGGTTGTGCGTGAGGAATTAAAACGTCCGTAGTGTAGGTAGATACTGGCAGATGCGGCGTAAGGCCTGGGCGACGTGGGCCATCATTTACATCGACAAACTGGATGCGAAAAATATTGCCTAACGCTATTATTGAAATTGTTAATTAATGTCGTTTAAAAAGGTTGACAATCTGTTCGTTGAGGTAAGTGCGAAATACTAACGCACTTGTCTCATCAAGCACTTAACCCTTTACAAAATCTGCCGATAATTTGTAATCACTGAATCAAACAGTATTTTTTTTATCCCTTCTGCTGTCGCCCGCCGAGGTGCAGAGGTCGCCCATCGGACCCCCGGATGAAAAATCAGTTTTGCGCCGCTGCGCACTAAAACGATGATATCTCTTACTTTTACTGTTACTTATTTTCTCTTAGAGGATGATAAAAAGTAGAGTTTCCGCCTCGCGAGTAACACTATTCTCGAGTGATGCACTTTGAATCCCTTGCTACGCTCAGGACTCTACTTCAGAACAGAATCCCTCGTTACGTTCGGGATTCTGCTCTTGAAGCTTTCGCTTTGATCTGGATTCAAAGGAACACTCTCGCCTTAAAAATTGTTGTTTTTTCCCAAAAAATCAACTATTTGATGGCATATTTTTTTGAGAAATTATTATAAACTAGCTGCTCTCCGCGGTTTCACCAGCGCGGTGATGGATGATGATGATGAAGATGAATCTTATATAGCCTATATGTTACTCAGGGTGAAAGTAGCTTCCCAATGGTGAAAGAATTTTCGAAATTGGTCCAGTACTTTTTGAGCCAATTCGTTACAAACATACTTACATACAAATCTTTCCTCTTTATAATATTAGTATAGACTAGCTGTGTCCCGCGGGTTCTGGGAAGTATCGACTGATGTTACGATGACTATCCTATCATTCTGAGTAGACTTATGTATTAAGACTTGATCAGAAAAGGGTAGGACGAAGAAGTTAGGGATGTACATTCAAAACGCGTAACAGATTAGTGGACAGAGAAAGGTAAGGCAATGGTCAGATAAACGTACGGCCAGCGTTTTTAGATTTCTGATCTTTCCAATGTTGAGATCAATATATTTTCTTGTAGAATAAAACTGTTTAAAATAAATGAAAAGATAAACAATATAATTTGGATACCGATATTGGAATGTAGGTTGCCTTAACTGAATCCTAAAAACATTAATGGGCTATGGACGCGTGGCAATTATTCAAATGTAGAGCAAATACATTAAATTGGAGGCGAAAAATCAGATCGCCCAGGTGAAAATGTGAATCATATACCTACGAACAAGTAGACTGGCAGCGGTTAACTATCGCTGATGTAACCGACGACATGGAATTATCATAGTGATGTGAATGAAAGTTCTTGCGGGACGTAGCCTGTATCGGACCGGTGGCGGTGCCAAGAGCTGGCGACCCGCAAACATGGTAGCTGGGCACGCTAGACCCTGCTGGATATTAGCTATCCGGGCTATAGCTGCCTGTGATCAGACCGGAGTTAGTCAATGTGAACAAAACGTTTAGGTCCTTACTTAAAAACGCTTAACTTTAAATCTCGTTATTTAGTGGTGCGCACAGGAAAAAAATCTGCACTGAATGACATTAATTAATTTTAAGAGCAGCCACCATACCCTATTTCTACCGCTAAGCAGTAATGTTCGCAATACGCGTTTAGTGCAATTCGTCGCTAGTGCCGAAATGCATTTGTTGTAGGCAGTGTGGGCCTTGAGCTTTTACCCTCTTCTTCATTAAAATATATCGTTTATAACTAACGCCGTTAGTTTAAATAATGACACACTTACAATTACTCATGCAACTTAGTTATGCCGCTTTTGACACTAGGCCTAATTATCTATTGTTGGGAATTTGAAATGTTATTGATGGGGTGTCAAAACCGATATTGGCACAAAACACACAAGTAATACAGTAAATATTATTTGCCTGCTCCTCGCATGGGCAAACTGCGTTGACAAAAGTCCACTGAAATCACACAGGACACGCGTCAATGGTGTGACGTATGTTAACTCAATAATATTGGCTACCGAATAGTTTGGATGGGATGGGATACGTTCATAGAATTAATTAGGAATACTAATAGGCGCTCTACAGAGACATAGCGTGACCACCGACACCGGCACAACATCGCACCGACGACAACGCACTCTCCGCGCGTACTGTGAATCACTGCGCATGATCACTCCGCACACGAGCGTCCAACTGCGCGCGCGCGCCTTGTTTCTATTTATTCTTCTATCGCGCTATCGTGAATGTTTCTACAAGATTGATAAGATCATTATATCACCGTGATAAGAATCGTCAAGGACCGCCTCAGGCTAACATTTCATCGCCGATATTCTTTAAGTAAAGATTGCATATAAATAAGTGTTTAAACAATATAGTGAGCAGTGGAAATATTAGTGTGTGTATAATTTGTTGGATGTCGCCGCACACACCATGGGGACGTCGAAAAGACTGAAGATAACCGTGGTCGGAGATGGTATGGTCGGCAAGACTTGTCTGCTCTACGTGTACACTAGGAACGAGTTTCCAAAAGAGTATGTTCCCACAGTGTAAGTACTTGTCTCGGATGTTTCATTAGTTACGGTACGCTTGAAGCAATACCTTCAAGCAGGTGCGAACGTTTGGGTCAAGAGAACCGCGACGTGCGCCTGCGCCGCTAATTAACACGAGATGCGGTAATGTCGTTATCATTATCATCTGAGTATCTATCTAGGCTGAGTATGTGTCTTCATCGTCACCTGTTGGTTTGCCTCAATACCGTCAACGTTATAGTAACCCCCGTATATGAATTTTATAGTAGGTACCTACCTATGCTCTGTTGTTTTCCTTTAGGAATTCACAAACAATAAGCATAAGCAGCCGGTTTATCACATTACATATACCTACTGAGTCATGTATAAAGTTGTTTTAAATGTTTTTGTAGTTTCTTTAGTGTAAACTTGATTCAACTGTTTACTTTGATCATCGTCATTTATAGGGAAGGAAGCGATGATAAATCGTTTTATATCGCCTTACGTCATAAACCTTGTATATAGGTTCCTTTATACCTAGCTCCGTGTCCGCGATGAGTAACTTAACAAAGTTATCTTGTTATAATAAATATTGATAGGTATTTCTATATTCTTTTATCGATGATCTGTTAATCACAGATACCTATATATTTTGCAGAAGTTGTGAGGATAGCAAAGTAACAGGTAAAGGGTGCAATGGTTTTTTTACAGAGCGCAAATAGGTATACGCCCGAGGAAAATTAATTAAATTTTGTAACAGTACTCGTACATACACTATTACAGTTTCATTTATGATAAAACGTATAAACAAGAAACAATGAGTAAAAGAAAAAAAAAACACGCATGGTATGTCGCCTCCTCTCACTGAATTTGAGAGTTTTCTTCTTTATCCCCTTTTTTCTATCGACTTCCAAAAAGAAGGAGGTACTCAATTCGACGGGGTTTTTTTACTTCATAACTTCCGACTGGGTGAACCGATTCTTAATATTCTGCTGAAAATGTTGAATGAAAGCTGGTGCTTCCCGTGTGGTCCCATTCAAATTTCATCAAATTCTAACCAGTGGTTTTTGAGTTACGTTCCAACTGAATAGAATGGATGTCGGTATCACATATTTCGAAATGAACTTGTTTCTAGTCTATCTATGCCCTGTCTGTGACAACTTCATTTAGTTAGAGTATATTTTGTTGTTATATTTGATTTGCAATGGGCGATTGGTGAATGTGGGAGTTAGGGTTCTAATATATTCGTACAAAACCCTTATATAATTATGATAGAACTTCAACAACTAACTATAACAGCTTTACCACACAACTCACCCAATCTGCCTGTATAAATATATTACTTATATTATATAGAATGTAATTATTATAGATTTTAGAAATCGTTTGCAGTTTAAATTACATTACACTGTGTTACCTATAAATCCTATAATGGCGACAACAGGAGCAGTCGTGGACGAGGCACGCATTTCGCGTAGTCGAGTGCCGCCTTCAGGCTAAAAACGTTGAAAACACTTAGGTACGAGTACATAATGTGAAAGATTAACTGAAATGGTCGTTAACTGAACTACCCTAGACAAGAGCGACTAGGACTCGCACTCTAAGTTCCATTAAACTTAAACATGTATGATATAAAAACATATTTTTTAATGCGACATATTTATAAACTTAAGTATCAAATTGCGTTTTCTTTTGTATATCGATAATTACAGGAAATTTATACATGTATAAAGGAGAGAAAGTACGCGCTTGGACTATTCCTGGTCATAACAAAAGCATACGACAGAGTATCGCATGAGATCTTATTGCAGAAGATTTATGGTTCAGGAATCAGGGGAAAAGAATTTTCGTGGTTTAAGTCTTATCTAAAAGATAAGGTAGCAACAACTTGAACTAGAATTTTACGACAAAAATGCACAAGAAATAAAAAGAGCTACCTGTATCCCAAGTCATACTTACATGTACAAGTAGTTCCATCCGTCAAGGTAGTGTGCTCGGATGCACCCTTTATATGTATAGGTACATAAACGCGGCGACTTGCCAAGGTCAATCAACACCCCATTTGTTAACGATATCTCACTTTTATTTATAACTCATTAAATTAGATATTTCAGTAATTAATAAATCCTTTAACGACACGTAATGACCAATGCTTAATGACATGATGAATAATCTAGTAATTAACGTCGGTAAAACTAAAATCGTTCAATTTACAACTTATCAGCGCCCACCAGTGAATCTGAAGACTTTTATCAATAGTAATAATATAGACGAAGTTAGTGAGTCAACTCTATTAGGCTTAACTTTAGATACCTACACACCTTAACTGGAAAAAAACATATTACCTACAGAACGTTAAGTCAAAAATGTGTCCTAAAATGAATACAAATTACGAGACTGCCCTGTCATTATATTACGCCTATGCCTACGCTTGGTTATGTTATGGTGTTATCCTATGCGGGAAGTGGGTACAGATTTTAATGATTTATTTGTCCTACAAAATAAATGCCTTAGGATATTAGTTAGTTAATATAAAGTCGCGTCAAAGCTGTAAGCCCCACTTCATTGATCGTAAGATACTCACCCACCATCTATTTACATTTTAAAAATCGCTCTATTTGTGAGAAAATATAGAAGGCTGTTCACTTCAAATATAGAATCAAACCAGAACTATTCCAGAGGAACAAATACATTCTTATATTAAATACAACAAGTTTAAAACGATAAGTACCTACCTAATAGCAATAGCCCACGCTGTAAATATAATCTAATAACTTTTATATATTTAATTAACTAGCAGCGCTGGTGATGGCTGATGATCACGAATCAAAATATAGGTATGTATGTTACCTACTCCGGGATGATGAAATAATTTTTGAATTCGATTCAGTAATTTTTGAGTTTATTCGTTACAAGCATACAAAAATAATCTTTCCTCTTTATTATATAAGTATAGATATGAGTAGGTACCTCAAAATACTCTACTGTCGTGTTCCAAAATAAATCGCTTCGAGCCATACTATGCGCCCTATACTAAGACCCTGTAAAGGTTTTACAGGGTCCCCGTTAAAGTGCTTACAATGTAGTTATAGCTTTTTTTTATAATATGTGATTCAATATCTATCTACCTAGTGACAACTTGGCAGAAATATTATACTCCAAGAAGCTCTATATATTTTGGAACGCGGTGGTAGTCTTTAAAGTACATTATAATGAAAAATTGACGTTCATAAGTGCGTTGATGCCTAAATTGAATAAATGATTTTGAGTTTGACTTTGCTTTATCTTTTAAGTAGGTACCTATAGATACCAAATGTGTATGGTTACTCGTGCATTGATTTTTGCTATAAGTATTATTAATATTGTATCTTTACAACTGAACGTATGATATATCTACAATTCACCTACACATTGTATAAGAAAAAGTTTTTCAAAACATGCGACACCTAATTAGCCACCGACGAAACACGAGAGATATAAATAGAGTTAATTATATCGCCATACGACATTTTGCGAGCGGGGGACAGTTGGCTTATATCGAACACGGCTACTTAGCATTGCGAGCTGCACTATTTATAAAGTCAAATACGAACCGGCATTGTTGTATTGTCGTGCTTCCTCTTATGAAACGGGGCGGACGCCTACGGCAAGTCCGATTTCCTCGGTACCCATCGAAACGGCAAACAATGGTTTATTGCGTTTGTTTGGCATGCCCAAACAAACCAACAACTAAAGAGATACGTATGAAATGCCAGCCTTTGCAGATTGCTTATTGCCTATGAAACTGCCGTTTACACAAAAATAAAGGATATTTTTTGAAAAATAATATGTGTAGGTATATGTTAAGTAATGTATATGTAAGTATAGTTATTTCATACCACCAGCTCGTCAATGTCCAATCAATACATATCACGGAATCTCGACGTAAAGCAAGGCAATCCCCAGGGATGTATTGTTGTATGTAACTCCCAAGAGAATAAAATTCATTTGGATTTGAAACGTTAAAATACGTAGGCAAAACTCTTAGCATAGATATGTGCATTCTAAAGAGTTTATTCAATAATCGAACTACCTACACAGACAGCACACAAAAAGAAAAAGAAAAGAGACAAGATTGTAATGAATGTGAAACAATAGATGGTGTTCTTCTCTCTTCACTGTTTAGTATTTTATCATGTGTGTACACATTGACTCAAAAATATTTCTTTGAGCATCCACAACCGGACAAATGTGTCCATTATTAATATTGATTTTCAGTTTATTTTACATTCGCATCTACTCGCTGCGCTCTGGGATTAACTCTGAGTTCCAGTTACGTTCAGGGTCCAATATGCCGCCCGTGACGTGAGACACTGCTTGACTCCCTCGGTGCATAATCTACCTATTAATTATGAAATCGAAATATTGGCCATTATTGTCGATTTAGACATTTTAATGGAAGTTCATTGATGCACGAGTGAGTTTTTGGTGCTAGGGCAAAGACGCGTGGACTCACAAGTCTGTCACAGCGCTGTTAAAGCTACCTAATGTACTTTCAGTGCGTTCGATTAGCAATGAGGGCATTGGTGGCGTTGCAATTGTTGCTCTTTTATACTATGCTCTTTTGTTAAAGCGTTCGTAAAGCTCAAAAAACGATGTATTTGCCACTTTTACCCACACCCTACTCGAACCCTAAACCGAGCATAAGACCTAAAATCGCATAATTATGCGATTTAACAACCATGCTGCGGACGTGGGTCTAAAATTGCACTTTTTGGTGGCAAACATTTTTTTAGCTTTGCGGACGCTGAATGAAAAGAGTCCAAAACAACATTTTCACCCACAGATTTCCAATTCGAACGCCCTTGTGAGCGTTTTTAGCGTTATTTTCGCCAACTTGGGTCTATTCGATCACACCTTTTGTAATATGCTTTTTCATAAAACCATTCGCTCACACAACTGTTTAAGGCGAATATGATTGCCAATCGCGTAGCTTTACGCGGCATAGGTATATAAAAGGAAGGATCCTTGTAGCAAAGTGACTAACGCCGAGCACCCAGAGCGCATAAAGTGACTTTATTGACAATGCATATTATAATTTATTGATTTAAACAATGTCATTATGTATGAGAACTCAATTTTTCGTATTATATTGAGTAAATTAACTGGTCACAACTGGGAAATAACGCGTTTTTGAATAAAAAGATGCGTCTGTAATTTCACCGGCACCCATACCCTTCAAATCGGAACACAGTAATTCGAACATTACTGCTTAGCGGGAGAAATAGCATGGTGGCAGTACTTCCTCTTATGAACTCGTTCTCAGAGTTCTACTGCTACTGAACTACGTGTTAAGCGGTGGTATACTGAACTTTATCTAAACTGAAGTCGTTTGCAGGTTCGATAACTACGTGGGGCACATCACCGTCGACGGTGAAGAAGTAGAGATGGCGCTGTGGGACACGGCGGGGCAGGAGGACTACGAACGGCTCAGACCACTTTCATACACACATGTAAGCTGCCATCACTAAAGGCTTCAACGCACCAAACGCGGGACGTACGCAGTGTGTTCCGTAGACGTGCCCGCGCGTGTTATGTAATACAACACGCGCGGGCCCGTCGACGGAACGCACCGCACACAGCCCGCGTTCTGGAGCCTTACGACTTTCATTACAATTATAAAAATGTGTTGTTTAAACTGACGTAATAACGAGTCAAATATGCGTCTGCGTACCGCCGAAATTGTTTTGTGCATTATATTACTATAAGTTGTTACCAACTTTGCTAGAAACATCAATTTACTAATGACGTTGATTGTACATAATGAGATGACAACCATAATCTTTCTTTCCTAAAGATGCATTAATCATCTTAATTATTAATAAATATTTATGGGTAATAAACGGTAGTTACAATAATGTTTATTTTTCAGACGAATTGTTTCCTGGTGTGCTACTCGGTGGGAAGCCTGTCGTCATTCGAGAATGTTGTGCACAAGTGGTATCCTGAATTAAAGCATTTCAGCGCATCAGTACCTATTGTATTAGTAGGTGAGTTCGGAGTTTCATTCATCAAGCTTGTCTGTTGCTTGGGGTTTCCACTGTTCCACGTCCTACAGCACATGCGTAGGTAGTTAATGATTTTACGCCAACATGTACCTACCAACATACGTCTTATTTGTTTATTGTGCTCCGTCGAATATCCGAGAGAATAGGGAAGTGAATCCCTAGGTACTAGTCGAATGGTCTGGAGTACATAACCACATTAGCTGATTCATTAAACTTAGGTATTGTCTATGGGAAACAAACATTTATTATTACTGAATCATATTTTTTGTTTAAGACCGATGTTATTTCCCACATTTCAAAACAACCTGCGGTTTTATCGAACCCCTTTATCTGTCTAGGTTATTTAAAATTCTCACTGCAGCCACAAGCTACGTGTCCAATTTTTAGCGACGCTTAGTATTTACATGGATTTCATTCTATGCATTTTTCACTTTACTGTAATTACCACTAAGCGGTAATTGCAGTAAAGGCAATTTAAATGTAGCTAATGAAATTATTGGGCCACTTACACTTAAGCGTAGAGAAATGACTTGCTGCACTGGGTGCCACTGCATAAGCACTATATATAAGCAGACGATTGGCTATAATTTACACTATTTAGTGAATTAATAATGCAAAATATATCCGTTATTTCGTTACGCGAAATGTTAACCCTATACACGAAGCAACCTATCAAACGGTTACAAAGCCATTAGTAAATAAAAAGCATGTGGTTAATTAAAATTGAGCATTCTGCGTAGGTAATGCCAGTAATTAGCAGAATGGGGTGTTAATGAGGAAGAACCTAATTGTACTATTATTTACGTGTTTCTAACTCTTTTACATGATAACTCCTCTTTCTGTACCACATAAAAATCCGTTCATAGGGGGCCGTAGAGTACAATGGAACATGGGGCACTGCTGACTTAACTTAGTTACCAATTCTCTATAAACTATAGCATACACGGTGAGATGTTTACACAACACAGTTAAATGACCACAATATACAAATGTTCTAGGTTAACACTTTTTAGAACGTTTGGGAAACACTGAAACAATATGTTAAATGTAAAACCGGGGAAATAATTATTTCATTAAGAGGAAATATCCGGGCCAACAGATTAGTATCTACCTACTTATTACGTCTATGTCATCTTCTCCATACGAACGTATTCCCTGATTTACTTTCTGGATTTTAACACTTAGTGCCAATATTTTTATGCTACCTAAATATCGCATGCACTAGCATGTTTTAGCTTTTTCTAGCGACTTCCAAAAAAAGGAGGAGGTACTCAATTCGACTGTATGTTTTTTTTAAATGTTTATTACCTCATAACTTTCGACTGGGTGAACCGATTCTCAAAACTCTTTTTTGTTTGAAAGCTGGTGCTTCCCGTGTGTTCCCATTTTAATTTCATCAAATTCGGTCCAGTAGTTTTTGAGATACACTCCAATAACTGAATAGAATGAAAGTCGGTATTAAATTTTCAAATTGTACATATTAATTAGTTACTTCTAATAGGAGGTAGGTATGACCCTTCGAAAATCCATAAACCGCCTGTTTTGTACTTTCTATTGGAAGTAACTTATTAAATCAAAGGTAAATTTTGCCCAGATTGCATTTGTAGGCAATATTCATTATTTACTTAATTATTTTTCTGTTTATTTCAGCAACAAAAATAGACTTGAGGTCCACAGATAAAGCTGTCGTCACAACGCAAGAAGGAAAAAAATTAAAAAAGAAAATTCGGTGAGTACATACAAACAAACTTATTTTGTATATTTACTCTACTCAATTTATGATATTTGATTAACTCATAAGTCAATGCTTAAGGAAATTAAGAGTTTAGCAGTTAGAGTTAACCTTGCAGTCCTAACGTCAAGAACCAATTAGTTATTTCAACATTGTTGTAGAGCGCTAGCGATTACAATAGCGATACCTTTAGTGGCGAGATTGACTTCAATAAACTAGCGAAAACTCGATGTGGCCAAAATCTCGCTCGATTGCATTCCTCAATCGAGAGCTATTTGCAAATACGAGTCAAAGATTAGATACAGTACAGGTCGCAATCCTGTGGCTTCCGTTTGTGCAAATAAGTGATTACCTATATATTCATAGCACCGCATATAATATTTATAAGGCTTGCGTTGCGTCATTTGAATTCAAGGGCCTACCCTAGGTCCTTGAATTAAGATGACGCAACCGACCCTACGATTGAAACCGCGACCCTAGTTCCTCACGGTTGTTCCTCGATGTGTCATGATGAAAATATGTCCCCGTATACATAAGTATAAGGCCCTCCCCTTATACTTATAAGTATGAGGGGAGGGTGAGGGTACTTTGACGGTTACCCTACGGTTTTATGTCTTCTAATGAGTAATACTAAGAGAGCATTATGGGACTTTTATTATAATAGACTCAGTCTGTATTAATTAGAAATAGTTATGTGATTATAACGCTGTTTCAGTAAATATCTGAAATTTGGCTAATGGTGTTGGCCGAGATCTATCAGTTGAAAAAATTATACAAAGAAAGTAACATCAATTACATATCTGTATCTGTGTTTGGTGTTACAGGAATGTTTCCTCAAACCGTATCAGCTGAAAAATTCAATAATATGTAGGTATTTAGGTGCACGTAAAAAGCACCTTACCAATTTGTAATGATTATCGATGACTTTGATATCACCAGTGACTTGGTGAGATCACGATTTAGATATCGTTATTAAAAATGGATTCCTTGATGACGTTATACATGACGTCACATGGGTCTACGTTGTCGCGCTTTTGTTGATTCGGAATGGCGATCACAGCGCTAAAATCGATTATGACTTCAATCGGAAGGCACCCATGGTATTGCAGACATTTTTGTAGACATTGACGTCTTCTATAAAAAGATTTGTACATCACTTTGCTCTATTGTCTAGTTGCGATATAAGGATTTTTGGGTATTATTTTCACACCTTGGGTTACATTCTTAAAGTTTTCATACAGATCCCTAAATTTTTGAAAATATCCTAGCCTATGTTCATCAGGGATAATGTAAGATTCTAATGGTGAACGAATTTTTCAAATCGGTTCTGTAGTTTGGGAAAAACAAACATACAATTTTTTCCCATTTATAATATTAGAGTTATATTATAATTATGTCGATGCCGCATGATCCACTGTCATTGGCGTGGGCCACGAATTGTAGTTTTATTTATTTATTCTTAGCATACGTGTACGGGTTCATTCTTATATAATATCTAATGATGGGACAAGTACGATACATTTCAGCAGCGTAGTAGGTAGGTTTAACCTGCGTTACGCTGCCCAGTAATACGCTGGCAGCGTTCGTAGTGGAGCTTGACTTGGGGATCTTAACCGATCAACAAGTTAAGCAACACTTGTTGCGGTCAGAAGTTGGATGGGTGACCGCTAGTGGCATTATTCAACTGAGCGTTTCCGTGCTTCGGAGGGCACGTTAAGCCATCGGTCCCGGATGTTTGTCTTACGACAACAGTCTTTAGACTATGTCGAAAGCCTTCAGGCGGCCTGAAAACTTCGGCATGGGTTGGCCACTAACCTATCCACCAAGCCGCACTGGGCCCGCGTGGTGGATTATGGCCCAACTCCTCTCTCTGAGAGAAAGGCTCGAGTCCCAGCAGTGGGAATAAAATGGGCTGATTATGATGATTGTGACGCTGCCAAACGAAAATGTATGCGTAGGTGGAAGATAACAGGGTGTAGAGCACACCGATCTTTGTGTAACAATGTAACTGTAAATAGCGTGCGCGACGATCACCATTAGCCGAACGACTTGATTTGTCACTTGATGATATAAAATATCTATGCCATCTCATAAACAAATAAATAAACTTTTCTTTTACACTAAACGATAATATTTCAACATAAATATCATCGAGTGAAAAGCGGCGAGGGTTATCAGCGCCGGCAGCCGCGCTATCGTGCTTATCACCGGCCTCGATAACGACTGATATGACGACAGGCAGTGTGTTAAATAAATCACCTAATAATGTTATCTGAAAAGGGAAAATGGTGAGGGTAACATTGACCTTAGAAAGTGTATTTGGTTTCCTTCGCACAAATTAGCAGGTTTTAAATAAATATAACCTTGACCCTCTAAGACCGGTAATACAGAAAGCCACTCAGTTCAGATCTTGACTTGGACTTTTTTCCCATATCTGTACTCAATCCTAGATTTACTACTGAGCGTATTTCTAGAATACAAGTCAAAGTCAAAGGTCAAAATCATTTATTCAATTTAGGCATCAAAGACGCACTTATGAACGTCAATTTTTCAGTACTTTAAAGACTACCGCCGCGTTCAAAATATATAGAGCCTACCGAGAAGCATGTTTTTACTTAGGTATTACAAATATTAGCTCCAGTTTGTTGCCTTACAAAAGAGAACATAATAATGGTACCAGTAGGGCAAGACACGCTACACTTTGACATCTTAGTACACGAGTAGATGATCCTGGAGTGATCAGTCCCAAGCTGTTTTATCCTCCAAGTAATCCGAAATTCTGTAATAACCTTTTTGACAGAGTTTAGTTTTAATAGTAATTTTAAACTTATTAATAGGCAAATCTCGGATAACATTGGGAACTTTATTATAGAATCGTATACATTGTCCAATAAAAGAATGACTTATTCTGTGGAGATTCGTTACATGTACGGATAGCTTGGGCTTATTTCGCGTGTTGATGGAATGAGCATCACTCCTTTTATCAAAACTGCTAATGTTTTTCTTTACATAGATTAGATTTTCATAGATAAACTGAGAGACAACAGTTAGAATGTTTATGTCTTTAAACTTCTGTCAAAGGGAAACTCTGGGAGCTAAACTGTAGATCGCTCGTATAGCCCTTTTTTGCAGTATAATAGAATTAATATGTGCAGAACATCCCCAGAGCAGTACGCCATAAGTCATAATGCTATGGAAATAACTAAAATAAACTATTCTAGCTGTGTCTACGTCAGTTAATAATCTATTTTTTTTAACAGCATAAGCCGCTGAACTGAGCCTACTAGACAATTTTTTAATGTGGGGACCCCATTGCAATTTAGCGTCTATAGTAATTCCTAAAAAGACCTTTGACTCCACAAGGTCCAACCCTGTTCCATTCAATTGTATATTGGATTCTACTTGTCTCACATTTGGTGTCGAGACCTTTATACAATTAGTTTTCTTTTCATTGAGGAGAAGATTATTTGTAATGAACCAATTCACAACTTTAGCTAATGAATTGTTAACATCGTCATAGTTTAATAACTGCTAATATATAATTTTTTCGAAAATCTTACTTAGCGTAGGTAGTACAGAAATAGACCGAAAATTTGTTGGATCAGTAGTACTACCAGATTTGAATAAAGGAACCACTTTACTTACACAAGCCTAATACTTATACTTAATCCCAGTGTGTAATATACCTACGTTATCTTCTCGCAGTGTAGGTCATAGCACAGTAGCTATACATAAACATCTACACAAAACGTTAGTACAATGTATATATTGGCTTAACTTGTCACGGATATTTTCACAGTTAATAACCTCATGTACTAACCATATTGAAACCAAACAATAGCTCGTTAGAGACTATTTCATGAAATTTACTTGACGACTGTACTTTTCCCGTGTCATCAATTCCTTCCTCATCGCTACTGTAATTTTTCCTGTTATATTTCATGGATCATTCCAGAGCCACAATTTATTGAAATGTAAATTGACGTGATTGATGACTTATAGGTACCTGCCCTATGCGTCAACCCATCAGTGACGTAGACATACCTACTAAGACCAAACTTTAGTCGTCAAACGCAACAGCGCCTTTGTTTCTGCATATGGATGTGCTTGCACGTTGACGTCAACATCTCGAAACTTTTTCTAGGCCAAGGAATAAACACAGCAAAGTCCGATATATATACGGCTTTTGACGTAAATTCTAATGTCGTATACATAAATCGTGGCATTAAACATGACAAATGTATCAGAAAATGCATCTATTACGTGGAGTCTCTTTTAGCCAAACCATTTTAAGTCAATGCTTGCATCGGTCGCGCATTTCTCAGATGAACTAGTGATAAATTAACCTAATGTATCGTGGAATGTTTGAAGCTGTAATAAGTTAATAATATTGGAATTAATAGAGGATGACCCTGAGTTGGTCATTATTTATACTATATAACTTGTTATAAGTACTTAACTAGTTATATAGTCGTCTCTATTATGGATCACTATTTAAGCGCCACATTAGTTTAGCGGATATTTATAAATAAGTACTTAGTTTGTATATACAACTACCCCATGTTTGTTTTTATGTCATTTATTCTAAATTTCGCATGAAAATGTTATTACCAATATCAAAGAATACCAATACCGTGTTACCGTGTGGGGGAAAGCCACTTTTGTCCGTAGAAGGTTATCCTTATGTTCATCACTACACGTGGAAGCTCATGCATTAGGATATCAGGTAACACTCTAGGTAGTACGGCAATAATTCTGCAAGTGACATGACAGGGGTAGATAGGGATATAGGAAGGTGGTTCCTCCGGAGTGCCAAGTATTCTTCCTCGAACTGTAGTGTTAAGTACTTCTGTGTTCAGATTGAGCACTGTAGCAATAGAAATCACTGAATGAGAAATCAAATCAAGTGATTTCTCAGGTTGAAGGTTGAACATAGAGGTTGAATCTTATAACCTCTATGTTTCGTGATGACGCTTACAGTGCAGGGCCGCAGTGGACTTCAATTGTTCGAGTGTTATTATTAAGTAGCTGCGCTCCGCGGTGGCCGGTGATGGATGATGTTCAAGATGATTTTTATATTTTCAAACCATCCCTGTATCAGAGCGACCAAAACAATAAAGAATTATTTAAATAATTTAAAGCGTTCGGAAATTATGCACGTAACATACATTTCGACGATTAAACTTTATTTATTTATATAATATTTTAATAATAATTTATTATAATAATAATTTATTTCACGACCAAAACTTATTCTATGACGATTAGCACGACATTCATTGAACATAATTAAATTATGATGGTAATTCAAGTCAATATTAAGCCGAAGAACTCTAAGCTAAGCTGGGAAGCTTGTATTATAGGGATCTGTGCCCCCAACTATAAAAACGATGTACAGACAGACATAGGTATATAAATAATCTGTGCTGTCTACATGGTGGTAGAGTAGAGTTCTGTGTGTGAATTATTATTGTTCCAAGTTATAATATAACAATGTCGATAAAGTTATATTAGTTGAAAGATTCAAAAACACTTCATTTAGAAAAATGATGGCATTGAATTCAGCTTATTTATCTTATATTGTTTGAAATTAATTATAATATTGATAATTATATATTTATTTCCTATTGTTGTAGTGCCGTCCAACTGGTAGAATGCTCAGCGCTAGAAAGGGTAAACATGAAAGAAGTTTTTGAAGAGGCCGTTCGAGCCGCATTGAAGAAGAAAGCCGTCAAACAACGCACTTGCAACTACCTTTAACCGAGGATTATTAATACGTAATTTATTTTACTATTACATAATAAAATTATATAATATTGCAAGCGACTTATTCGGCCTTCTCGTCTGTATTGAGATCAGAAGGCCGAATCACTCTACACTTTACTTGCAAAAAGTTAATTATTGAATTAAAAAACAGTATGAGAAAAACGAAGTGTAATGCGCCTTAATTATTGCCTAGCTGACCAGGCCGACTTCGCTCGCGTAATTTATGGGATACGAAGCCACACAAATAAATAGAATTCACCTCCGTACTGGTGAAATTTTACAAAAATCCTAAAACTCAAAAAGCATCCCCTGCAAGGACTGCGGTTTAGACTCTACGTTGATAGACCAGTCAGTAAAGATATATTTCTTCAATGAAAATCTATAATACATAATTTAAAAAAATAATGATGTATATATAGATCGAAGTTATTTCAATCATAATTAGTATATATAACAACTGAAATGTCAACAATTAACAAAAAAAAAACTAAAATTTCAACGTAAAATATTTATTATAAGAAACCTACACATAGACATACATACCTCGACATACCTGTTAGTCGAGCGGTACAGGATTTAACTATTAAACAGTTGAATTAAGTTGTTAAAATGTCATACTCGCGTTATCTCGAAATTGTGCCACTTTCGTAGCGAGAATCCCGGCGACGACGAGGCGTGCTCCGCCCACCACTTCCTACTCTCCTACTGTTCATATCAATGAAAGCTGATTGCATTACTCTGTTACTTACAATACTATGAAGCGATACGACACAATCTGCCTTTTACAATGGCCAATGTATTTCCTTTAAACAATTTTCTGGGTCAGCATTGCGAGCTTCGATTGTCAATTGGATACAATTTGACAGAAATTATCGATAAAAGACAGCCGATTCCACTAATTAAATTGCAATCGAACCGTGGCTGAACGGTGACTTTTCAGTGGGCCTAGCATGAATATCTGCGTAAGTGTAACGTAACGTGTCGTTCACGTGAATCAGTACAAACTGACGTTCATCATCTATGACAACTGTGACACAGATAATTCATAGTTTATACGTCGAAGCGTGACGTGTTCACGCTTACGATACGAATACTTTTTCGCAAATTGTTTGTGCTACGGCCTCTGTTATTGAACAACAGTCCAGCTGCAGTTACGTTTCTGTTGACGACAACGATCGATCAAACTTTATATTCTGTTAACTCGATAGA
Organism: Selenia dentaria; assembly: GCA_917880725.1. NCBI lineage: Eukaryota > Metazoa > Arthropoda > Insecta > Lepidoptera > Geometridae > Selenia > Selenia dentaria. The sequence continues at coordinate 24,684,825 of OU862879.1, forward strand.
TAATAAACGGGATAGTTTGTTGACCGTTGTGAAATAGTGGAATCGGTCTCAAGGTACGATAAATAAAATCAGTTTATCGACGTGACGAGTTTATCGACACGACGATTCATGCTCGCTCTACAGGGGCGATATGAGACCACTCAAAGGTAAATAATTATTATTATGGACGATTATACTTCTAGGTTTCCAAGCTACTACATTTTTGCTTATTTTCTTTGTTCAATTTATATATTTTATAGTTTTACTTTGTACAGATAATGTTCAGTATTTAGGAAGGATACGAAATGTATAATTTTATTTACAAAATGTTATTATTAAGTTATTGTTATGGATAACATTCCGAATGTATGATGTATTGAGTCACGTGAAATTTAAATACAAGGAGTCGCTGTTGAGATTGTAATTAGTTACCACTTCAATGTTTGCACTTACCTACCAAAAATTCATTAATTATAAGTATTAAATAATTATTAAATGTTAATGGTTTCTTTTATTTGCCTGGAACACTATCGTAATAAATAGGAGATTATGAACAATGAAAACAATAAATAGTTCGAGACGGATTTATTACGAATGTCATGGATTTTAATCACACACTTCTTTCTCGTTTTACGTTAGTGTTAGATCATTGTATTGGTGTTAACTTATATGTAAATCGCCTTGAACAGGATTGTAATTGTGTACCTTAACGCCCATTTTGCCGATTCGATATCAGAGGTGGTCTCATTGTCTCTGTTTTTATTAATATACCAGAAATTGAATTACAGCTATCATCGAACATAGAAACGAATAGGTTAGAGGGCTTTTATTAAATAGCCATCATTTTATAAATAACAAGGAACCACATGGAAACAAAACAATACGATTTGAACATTATTTCGCAGAAGAACATTTCAGGAACGACCACATTATTCTTACTTGTAGTTCCATAACTGATGCACTTTCATAACAAGTGCTATGGAATTCAAATCATTTGCCGCCGAATATAAAGAAAGAGAAGCGATGCGATTTTATAAATTCAGAATTGCATATTGCATTTTCTATATAATCATCATTGAGTAAAGTACACAACAGACATAAGGTCCAAACACAGTAGCGCTATTTTTAAACAATTCTCGAGCATTCGTGAGAATTCTCACGATTACTATCGTTCGCCAACTTGCGCGTTTTGTATTTTGTACGTAATGTAGATAATACGAGTATACAAAATGCAATGCACATCTCTGCCACAGAATAAGTCAGCAGACAGAAGCGTCGCTCTCGAACAAAAGTAAAGTGCAGGTATAAAATTATCCTACTCTTACGACCGACTTGCACGCTAAATTGAATCTTATCATGAGATGCGAGCGTTCATATTCCGTGGGACACTGCTGACTGGTAGCCGAGAACCGAACGACAATCAACAACTAAAAACCCCCGGGCGGTGCGCCGGCCGAACGTACTAAACTAAAAACTAAACTAAAACTGCGGAGTGTAACCCTCCTGTCTGTGCTTCATAATTTCGCTTCATCTTCCTTCTTTTTGGCGATAATGTTATTTGACCCATACCGCTTCATTATAAAACGTCGACTATATAATCCCAAGTTTAAAGCATGGTTTAAGCCAATATAGAATGGGAAGTTCCTTTAAAACCTAAGGTTTAAACTCGGAACTATCTTTAGTCCATGTTTTATAATAAGACGGGTAGTTTTATTTCTAATGATTGTAGGCGTGAATAATCGCTACGATATGGCAGGGCGGAAACAATAAGGTAGCACATAACGTACCATAGGAATTATTAGATTAGTTAATACGCGCAACGTGCGAAAGCAGCGGCAGGCAGCGGTGGGGCCTTCTGTCGCGCACGGCTCGGCTGACGACGAACGGTGGGTCACTTTTTCTTAGAACGATCTATCATTTTACTCTGAAACAATAATACGTACAGGTAAGTTTTGTATGGCAAATGTATGGCTATGGTTTAATAGTTCATTACTGCAGAATCCAGTAAGTAAGCCTTCCTGGCCAAGTATGAGTTCCGGTTATATGCGAGGCCAGGATGGCTTTCTTACTGGTTGAGGCTTGTATAACGCTTTTCTCAAAAAGGGGATTTTCAGACCAACTGAAGTTATATGATTATTAACGGGATATTTACCGTGGTAAGGTTGTGGAATGAGCTCCCGATATTTGTCTTCCGTGAACATGGTGCATGTAACTGCGCCGAAATATCGGGAGCTCATTCCACAACCTTACCACGGTAAATATCCCGTTAATAATCATATAACTGTAGTGAACAACCGTGATAGTTTAAAACAGTGTTTCAGACCAACTGTTGTCTTGTTTTTCTGCCTTCCACTTCATAAATTTTTCATAAGTTTTCATATATCGCTCCTTGGATTTTGGATGAAGTAAATTGTTTTTTGCTATTTCGGCCTCAGCTTTTAAATCAGGAGGAGTGCCATCTATTTCCGAATCAGATTCGCTTGAACTCAGTTTTTATGATTATCTATGTTCACACGGTAAATTAAAATACAATTGAGGCAATTGTATTTTAAAATGTAAAATCCCGCCAGTCGTTTAGATTTGAACATTATTCTATTTTTACATTACATGAATGTTTTAGTAAAAAAATGTAAATTATTGTTTTTTAATCTCTGTGTTAATTTTAGAATGGAAAGTTTTAATCCAACATGATTTATAAACTGAAATTACTAAATACAAACATAAAATCCCACACTATACATCTACAACATTACTAAGTACAAAACGCATCGTGCATACTTTTTCTGCTTCGGGTTAAGTGTCACTGACTGTTTAAGGCTCCAAAAATATATCTATCTCATAAATGAGATAGATATATATTTAGAGGCTCCCTCCTATTAACCATGTTATAATGGCTAAACTCTGATCTGTGTCTGTTACTATTTTTTTTTCTAAGCAGATCTAAAGAGGATGACCTACTGTCCAGTAAGTACATTACATACTTATTTACTGGACAGTAGGATATTCCAAATTTAAAATTTCGCTTGTTACTGGACAGTTGTGAATAAGTCTCCGGTAGAGTTCACTTTCTGGATACTTTTTAGAGATTTTATGGCAACATTACATACCATTTTTGTGAAAAACATATTATATCAGTAATTTCTTTAGTTTTTTCGTATGTTCCTAATATATTGATAATCGTTGTGAACGGCCGCTTATTTTCTGCTAACCCTAAAACTCTAGGATTGTATTACAGAGGATTCTAGATCTAACTATTATCCGACACATTTTGGCTATTCATAATAATTGTCTTACGCATGTCGCCGTGAAACAAGAGTGTATAAAGTTTGAACAAAAAATTAACTAAGCAAGCTTTTGTTAGCTAAAGTTTTATATTATTTATTTATATTTATTATTTAGTGCTTAAGGGAACCTCAAAAAGATTTCACTTCAATAAACGTGAATTACGCTTTGATAATATCACGAACACACGATCGACAACTTCGTACGGAACCTTCCTAATGCGGGACGGGATATGCATATACAATTTAGTGAAAAGCTGTTTAATTTAGAATTACAAACATGCAATTAAATTTAATTTATTTGTATAGATGTATAGATAATCTTGTGCCTTAGCTGCTAACCTTAGCTAAGTTGATTCCGATCTCGCTAAGCCGTTTGTGTTGGTATGTGAGCGGCTCGTGCAGTTTGGCATCGCCGCGCTTGTAGAAGTCGCTGTAGTCCAGTCGGAAGGCCAGCGTCTGCAGCGACACTTCGGGATGGAGCGCTAGTTTCAGGATCAGTGTGGTCACATGGCCCCTGTCACATAAAACATTGTTTCACCAGCCTGCTGATCTATACGCAAAAGTCTGATCTTTCTGAGTGAATCCACCATCGCAGGGTTAGAAATTGCGCCAAAGCAATGCAAGTAGTCCTGTGTTCAGGTTCGAAGATCACTATAGCATAGCATGCAATATTAGGAAGGGTCTGACTAAATCATTATAAAAATTATTCATCATCAATCATTCATTATCAAAGTCAGCACGTGATACTTTTTATTCTTCATTTTAGGGCATTTCTTGGCGAGTGAAAGATGTCTAATTTTGAGTCAAGCTTATTATAAGTTTCAGTGGTGCGACAGAGGACAAAGTTACGAGCATAGTTAGTGCGTATATTAAGTACGTGCAACAGTGGCATGGAGTATCGACTTCGACGCAATGGAACCCGTATTGCGATATTAGTCAATTGTTTACTGCAGCCAATTTTCCCAGTACAGAGAGTATGTCGTGTAGAAGCACAACGTCATACTGTTCTCGCCTCTGTTCTAACGTACTCATGCCATAGTATTTGCAGACTTCAGTGTATGTGTCGAAGGTCCTAAAGTTTTAAAGCTTAAACATTTCAAGAACTTAAGTTGGATAGACTCCAGTTTTATTATCAGATGAAGAAATATATCGATGTACTAGCGAACGCAGCTGGATGCGCAAGTATTCTATGTAGAAGTCGCCCATGAGGTTATAAAACCGGTCGAGATACTCGACTATACCTACAGCGAAAGTTAAACCAACTAAATAATATTGAAAATTGTAGTCTATTGTTTCAAATTACTTCCATAAAAAATGTAATCGTCCCAGTGACACGCTTAGCACGGCGTGCGGTCGATCATAGACAGATAACATATATATCTTTTTCCTATATTATAATATCAAGTGGAGGGCAACATCTATGAGCTTTGTTCGATACTCCCCCTCCCCTTTTGTTGGTAGGTAAAGTAGTTTTCACTTTACTTGAGCTTTCTGGAGTGAAGTAGATATAATAGAGCTATCTTACTTGTTAGAATTGGACAAGTTATAGATAGGTAACTCAAATCTTGCGGAGTTAAACATGGTGAAAACCTTCATCTTACCTAATTATTTGAAAACAGAAACTGACTCTGTAATATACATTCCACAAAAAACATAAAAAGGCTCAATCAGACCATACTAGTTCAGGCTTAAACTAAATTTGAATAAGTTTTATTGAAAACGAGTGAATTTCATTATTTATTTTTGTTTCTAAAGTTTTTGAGATATATTCCAGGATTTAAACACATTTTTTGCAAGGGCGTATTTGATCTGTCGTGTTATATAAAACAAAACAAAACAAAATAAGAAATAATAACAAATTAATGATCCGCAAAGAAACGATATTTTTATGCGCGTTGCAAAAATCTGTTAGTAGGTTTAAAAACACGTACCTCGACTTATCAGATGAAATTTTATTTTCTTCAAAAAATATAGGTTCATAATATCGATTCATATTGCTTGTCGGCAATGACTCACCTATACGTCCGCGCCCAGACATTCAGGTCCGCTTTCCGGTTGGCTAAGAACTGGTGGAATATTTTTCTCTTCTCCTTATCGTGTGCTTCATCCGCCGCCGTGAACGCATATTCACCTGTTAACAATGTACGTATGATTTATTTACAATAGATATTGTATACTTTTATTATAGTTTTAAGTCTACATTTACAAATTAAATCTTGTTAGGGGTACTTCCTCTGTTGAAATAGAGTTTGAGGTAACAACGAAAGATTTAAACTAGTGTGACTTTGCCTACTCTTTTGACTACTCCAAAAAAAAATGGTCTCAGCGAGGATCTCAAAAAAAACTAATTTATTTTAAATTAATTTAATATTTAATCTAATTCTAAAACGAGTGCTTCGCCCAAAGTTAGGAACAAAAGTGTGTTTTAAAAATTAAGAACACGCGCCACGAAAACGACACTCGATGCTGATGCGGCGTTTGATGACAATGCTGAACTGGGTCGGCGTGAAGTGCAACTATGCAGTATGCACGTACCACAGGTACCACAGCATAATGTCATATGGGATTGCTATGGGGTTCAGCGGCTGATGTAGAGGTACCATCTTTATCCTACAAAAACGTGCTATTCGAGCTATATACGAAATGGGTTCCCGTGAATCTTTGAGAGATTTATTTTACCTTCTGTTCTGTCTTCTTCTTTTACCTTCTTCCTTTCTACTTTGCCTTTCTTATATGTATTTGAAAATATAATGTATGTTCGTAAATAATTACATAAATATAAGTCACATAGTGATCACAACCCTTTTAATACTAGAAAAACAAATACGATAGCTGTACCTGGTTTTAGACTTGCGAAGACTAATAAGTCATTCCTAGGAAATTGTGTGCGTTTTACAATAAAATCCCAAAACACATAACCTGAGCTCACAGAGGGCAAATTCAAGTTGACTGTAAAAAAACATGTTAAAAAAAAATCTTATTATAAAGTCCGACATTATATAGAAGACAAAGATGCTTGGAATACTCCACTTCTGGCAAGCTGTCACTCTGCCACCCATAAAATGTAATATTTGTAGTACCTAAGTAGAAACATTGTAAACATCTATATAAAATGAATTGCCCCGTGTTTCTTGCCGCTTCTTCTCGGTGGGTTCTATATATTTTGGAACGCGGTGGTAGAGTCATTAAAGTACATTATAATGAAAAATTTACGTTCATAAGTGCGTCTTTGATGCCTAAATTGAATAAATGATTTTGACTTTATGCATTTGTGGTGTCACACATAACACAGCGAAAACTACGATAAAAACACAATATGAAAATTACAGGAAATGGCGGCGTGAAAGTCTGTTTTTTTTTCACGCGCCAAGGGGAGTGAACATACATCCTACTTCAAATTATACTTTTAAAGCGATAAAATACAAATATTTTAATATTGTATAACAAATAATTGTGATATATCAATAATAATTAAGTATATATAGTAATAATTAAGGTAATAAATATTGATTTATTCCAAAATTTTAGTAGAATTTTAGGCGACATAAAACCTATTTGAATTATTAAATGATTAAATTGAAAATGCTCTGTTTACTCGCCTATGACTTGCAGTGAGGTACTAACAATACTTTGTAAGGATAATAATATTATGTACTAGGACGTAGGTTATAATAAGCCTCACTTAACAAACAAGAGAGTTGAAAAGACATTTCTGGAAGGTTGCAGAGATATTATCTATTATAAAGTACTACTGTCTGTTACGTAGGCCAGATGCGTTAGTCCTGTGTTACGTAACATTACCTCTTGCCAGCCTGTCCGCCTTCATCTGTTCCAGGCGCTCTCTCCGTTCAAGTTCCGTGTTGATCCCGGCGTGGAGGGTTTGTTCGAAACTGCGCAACGCTAGCGTCTCGTTCAGCACGTTGCCGAGGTATGATTGTAGCTCCTGTCAAACAATAGCAAATAGCCAATTTTCGAATACATGTGTACTATAAAGAGCCTTGTCATGTGTATATATTAGTTAAATTTTTCCGCTTATATGTATGTATAAGAAAAAAACATGCTTATATTTTAGGAATCGTAACGGGAATAACAATGGTCGCTGATTTTGTTTAATTTTGCTATATTTATGTTTTTTCGATCTTTCGCATGCAATAGTGGTGGATTATTAACGGTTAAGTGTTCGTAATGGTGCATGAGTGTGGGCAAAGTGAACAAAGTAATAAAACGTTGTTTTGTGTTTTTCCACCGCATTGCAGAACTGAATTAGACAAGACAGTGACTCAAAGAAAGTCTTTTTATGTAACTGTGACTTGACTCTGACTACATTAATGAAAATCTAACTTGATGCAACTATTAATATTTACCTGAAAAACTTGAAGAATGACTGAATTAATGAATATATATCTATATAGCGATTGGCTTTTAAGCAGGCTTTTTGGCAGGGCTATTAAGTATCTCAGTCGCATCCAAGTGTTGATTGATATATTAAACCTTTCACCTTTAAGCCACTTTTGTCAGCTCCAGTCATCAACTTAGGGTGTGATCCAGTCACTGTATTTTTTTGAAACCTCGTTAATTTTAACCAAGTTTGCTATTCCATACACGCTAAGATTGATCACTATGAGCGTTGTTAACACTTTTCACCCGTTCCACACACGATATTCCGACAATTTGTAAGAATGACCAGATCGAATCCGTGGGTGAAAGATTTTAAAATACACAGACTATAGATAGAGATAATATTTGTAATATATACTTATATTTTTATCAGATCTCTAAGTAAAGTTTTAGGTTCAGATTTATCATTTATTATTGATTTTCTTTTAATTATCTAGATCATTTCCTCATAAAAGGCCTTTGATTAGAATCTTGATTATTTGGAAATAAGTTAATACATCGAACTTTGTAGTTTGGCCACAATTAAAACACTTGTAACTATTTTATTGTTGTAATCAATTTGTCATTGATGCTAAAATATGCTTATTCTGTACTTATTTTTAGCCCCCTGACAAACGAATCGGATGACGTTTGCATTTTGATCCATGATTTTGACGAAAAAGTCGTTCAGTCACCCATAGACGATCTAAACTAAAAATATTTTTTTCGAAAAATTCCGATTTTTTGCAATTGGAACAGCTAATTTGGGTGTGATTATTATTAAAGTTATCGGCAAAAATATCATGTGAAACTTTTTTGCTTACTGCAGTTGTCAAAAGTGACGTGCATGGTGTGGTGTACAACATTAGATTGTAGTGGTGATTGTTACCTGCGTGGTGTGGTGTACTATATAAGATTGTAGTGGTGGTTGTTACCTGCGTGGTGTGGTGTACTACATTAGATTGTAGTGGTGTTGGTTACCTACGTGGTGTGGTGTACTACATTAGATTGTAGTGGTGATTGTTACCTGCGTGGTGTGGTGTACTACATTAGATTGTAGTGGTGTTGGTTACCTGCGTGGTGTGAAGTACAACATAAGATTTTAGTGGTGTCGGTTACGTGCTTGGTGTGGTGTACAATATGAGATTGTAGTGGAGGTTGTTACCTGCGTGGTGTGGTGTACTACATTAGATTGTAGTGGTGTTGGTTACCTGCGTGGTGTGGTGTACTACATTAGATTGTAGTGGTGTTGGTTACCTGCGTGGTGTGAAGTACAACATAAGATTGTAGTGGTGTCGGTTACGTGCGTGGTGTGGTGTACAATATGAGATTGTAATGGAGGTTGTTACCTGCGTGGTGTGGTGTACAATATGAGATTGTAGTGGTGGTTGTTACCTGCGTGGTGTGGTGTACTACATTAGATTGTAGTGGTGTTGGTTACCTGCGTGGTGTGGTGTACTACATTAGATTGTAGTGGTGTTGGTTACCTGCGTGGTGTGAAGTACAACATAAGATTGTAGTGGTGTCAGTAACGTGCGTGGTGTGGTGTACAATATGAGATTGTAGTGGAGGTTGTTACCTGCGTGGTGTGGTGTACAATATGAGATTGTAGTGGTGTTGGTTACCTGCGTGGTGTGAAGTACAACATAAGATTGTAGTGGTGTCAGTTACGTGCGTGGTGTGGTGTACAATATGAGATTGTAGTGGTGGTTGTTACCTGCGTGGTGTGGTGTACTACATTACTTTGTAGTGGTGTTGGTTACCTGTGTGGTGTGGTGTATAACATTAGATTGTTGTGATGTTGGTTACCTGCGTGGTGTGGTGTATCATGGCGTGTATGGAGTGTTTGTCGAGCGCGCGATGGTGCAGCGCGAGCAGCGTGTCCAGGTCCTGGTGGCTGGCGGCGGCCGCAAGCAGCTCCTGCCAGGCGGGCGCGGCGCCCACGCAGCTCGCCTCCTGCAGCGCGCCCGTTAGCCGCAGCGCTTCCGCGACCAGGCACGACACGCGCCGCATCAACCCGCGGACCTCTGGACCACCGATACTTTACCACCACACAATTTACATACACGAGCTCTCTTCTCACATAAGTGTCCTCAAAGCTATGGACCATGGTTATCATAAGGTGCGTTCCGGTAATCGCCGTCAACGCTCACAACTGTCGCATCCCGGTTTGCCGTTCTCTTTGGTTCCAATACTTTAATGCCTAACCCGAATAGAACACTAAAGCGGTCGCGAAATGCACGCCGTATTTCTGTCCTAATATCGACAGAATCCTATACATAATTGATGTTTTGACAGTGACAGCTCGCAACTACCGCAATAACCCACCATATTTTTACCGCAAAGCAGTAAAGTTCGCATTACTGAGTTACAGTTTGAAGGGTGCCAGTGATATTACAGGCACAAGAGACTTAAAAACTTAATATATAAGGTTACGGGCGCACTAAAGTTCGTTACATGTGACAATATGACAATATAGATGCATCTGTTATAGGCACAGGTTACCACTTTACACCAGGTGGGACTCGTGCTTCGTTCCGTAACCGTCTACTCCAATCCATTGCGCAGTATCACACCACATAGCTAGCACACCGTATCTTAACACTTGAATTTCTAAACAAAAAACCAATGTATTTGCAGTGCCATGTACAGTACATTTTGTTCACGATACAGAAATAAGGATCCGCACTCTACAAGTCAGGATGAAAGCACAAAACTGTCCCGTCATACATAACCTTACTAATATTATACATGCGAACGTTTGGATGGATGGAGGTTTGTTACTCGATCACGCCAGAACAGTTGAACGGATTTGAATGAAATTTGGTATGTAGATAGAAGAGATAATAACCCATAGGATACTTTTCATTATCATCATCCATTACTACACGGGTGTAACCACGGAGCGCAGCTATTTAGTATTTAGTTAAATAAACCAAGTTAGCTAGTAGCGAGAACAAAACTCTAACAGTTGTTTAATTAGCGCGACCATGGACTGTCGATAGGATAAAATTATCGGTAAAAGACACCCTGTGATATTGTTATCGCACCTAGATCAATACTACAGACAAGGTAAGATAAAAGTCAGTCTATCGACTTGTCAAGTGTATCGTGAGATATATGCTCGCACGGCAGATAGCAAGAGCAGTAACACTTACCAGGCATATATCTCAGCCGCTTCTGCAGTATAGTGTGTGCGCGCCACGCGTCATGCAGACTGTACTCTATCCTCTTGACGCGCCACAGTTGGGTAAACAGCGCGCGGTAGCGAGCGGCGCATGTCGCGGGGAACAGAGTGCCAAGCGGCCCGTCCACTCTGTACTGCAGCGCGAATACGTCCCAGCCGCTGTCTTCACGCCCGTCACCTATACAATAATAAGGTGGTACAATAATAGTTGACCATCTTCGCGATGGTGTCGTCTACCATAGGGTTCAAATTCAACGAGCATAGGTAATAAATACAAAAATCCAATAGCAGATTCATTCCTGCCACCAGGATACTAACCGCGATAGCTCAGCATACATCGCTTCTTGGATTTATGATGAAACAAAATGCAAATAAATTGTTTTTTGCTATTTCGGCCTCAGCTTTTAAATCAGGAGGAGTGCCATCTATTTCCGAATCAGATTCGCTTGAACTCAGTTTTTAGGACTATCTATGTTCACACATTGTCGCAATTGAATGTGTCGTTTTTTTTACTAAAAAGTTTGCATTTAGTTTTGAACATTGTTCTATTTTTACATTACACGAATGTTTTAGTAAAAAAATGTAAATTATTGTATTTGAATCTCCATGTTAATTTTAGAATGGAAAGTTTTAATCCAACATGATTTATAAACTGAAATTACTAGCATAAAATCCCACACTATACTACTACAACATTACTAAGTACAAAAAAACATCGTGTATACTTTTTCTGCTTCGCGTTAAGTGTCACACACTATTTAAGGCTCCAAAAATATATCTATCACATAAAATTTCATACCAAAATGAAAGATAGATATATATTTGGAGCCTCCCTCCTATTAACCATGTTATAATGGCTAAACTCTAACCTGTTTCTGGTACTATGTTTTTTTCTCTAAGCAGATCTAAAAAGGATGACCTACTGTCCAGTAAGTAAATTACATACTTATTTACTAGACAGTTGTGAATAAGTCTCCGGTAGAGTTCACTTTCCGGATACTTTTTAGAGATGTTATGGCAGCATTACATACCATTTTTGAGAAAATGTGTTGTTTAATGTTAAATAAACTTTTCTTAGTTCAGAGTTATGTCTGACTGGGCACGCAGTAATTAGCATAACTTTTATATCTTTTATACACATATAAACTTCAATTACTTAATAACTCAATATTGTTATCGAGTAATTAAGTAATTATAATTTATATGTGCCTGTACATGCAATTTGCTCTAAGAGGTCATGTTTTGTACTTTTAAAAGTAATGCAAATTTCTACAACAATCTTTTTACTAGCCTATAAGAGTCAACCTACATCCTTATCTCTAGTACACTCTTAGATTTAGGTACCCTCTATTGGCACTACCCTGCCACCATTCTGAAAGCATCACTAAACCATCCAACAGGGCTATTGGCTAACTTAAACATTTGAAGTGACTAACAAGGATCGGTTTGACCGAACTTGTCGACGATGTCTACCAAGATTAGCATAGCATTGGTTTTGGGTATCACAACGCCCAACGGTGATCAAATTGACTTTTGAAAGCTGATCGATGTACACTTTGCAACGTTATTATCACTATAAAATCAAATAAGATAAGCAATAGCCCTACTGATACCATTAACATAAATCTTTTCTTTGACACTTCAAGCAGTAAGCAAGCCTCGTAATGAACGCATATCGTAGTAGTATAGGGTCCCAGACAGATGTTAAGAAGCCAGCTAGAGTCAAATGTAAGTAACTTACAGTTGGGATACAAGTTGACGTGTAGCCTGGCGAGCACGTGCGGCGGCTCGAACTGCGCGTTGGTGGCGCGCACGGCCGCCTCCAGCGTGCTAGTCAGGTTGTGCACGTACAGCGACGACGCCGGCTTGTTAAGCTCCTCTCTGTACATGTACAAGTACTACCATACATTATAATAACCAACGACCGTTACGTAGCGTATAGTTGCTCAGGGCGAACGATAATGCGGGCTCTAATGCTGTTTGCGAGCGTATGAACTGTCAAACCGCAGAGATTATGTATCTCAGTTGCTATAGTCACCGCGTTACCAACGGAGTCGTAGGGCCATAAACGTCAATAGGGATAGGAATGTGCAACGCGTTCTAACATGTTATCGATAATCCGCTACCTGCATTCGACCCTCATTAGCACTCACTTATTGCTTAAGGCTACCACATCACTGCCAATACAACCCTATAGAATTCATCTGGGCTCAGGTCAAAGGAGAAGTCGCTGCGAATAATAATACATTCAAGATGTTGAAAGCCTCCTTCACAAAGCTATTGATAATGTTACACAGGAAGACTGGGTCAAGCGTGTGAGGCACGCCGAGGTACTTCAAAACACTGACTTACAGAAAGCCATTATATAAAAGATCAAGCACCATTCTTAACCCTTCATAGGTCGTTGGTCATCATAGGGCCAGACACAATAGAAATTGCATTGTTATAATATAACGACTCTTGAAGGGAAAATCAATCTTCAGGACGATACAGAGGACGAAGATTCCGATGAGAAAGAATAGCTCTATGTCACTTTTGTCAGCTCGAGTCATCAACTTACTAATATTATTGCTTGCTGGAGTTGTCCAAACTGACATAGAGCCACCATTTTACAAGATTTCAATCAACATTTGTTAGCAACGGAGATACATAAGCCCTACCGATCACACTCTTTCAATATCCGTCAGCCGGGCCGTCAGCGTCATAGTGGCCCAACTTTTCCAAGCGCAATGTAACACTAATGTATATAATTATGTTCATGGGATACCATAAAAACTGGAACAGTTACTCGATTAGCAACATTACATAGCATCGATTTTACCGCGAAGTATTACGCACTTTCACTATGGGTTTGCAGTATAAATTCATCATGTAAACACCCTGTGCACTTCCACTTTTATACTGGCAATAGCTTGTGCGTAAATCTAGCTTAACGGATAGGCTACTTTATACTGACTCAACGGGTATATTCCGAGGATTATGATGCGATGATTGCGATAACCATATTACACGCGGACGATTTGGCCGGCAAGTGAGATCAAACGTACTGTAGATGATGTTACAGGTGTTGGTCGTTTATACCTCAGTAACGACATGAGGTGGTGCACGAAGTCTCCCTGCGCGAGTAGCAGGTAGCGGCGGTGCGCGGCGAGGTGATCGAGTAGGCGGTGGTGGTCAATGAGCGCGGCGAGCAAACGGCGCGAGGCGGCCGCGTGTGCACCACCCACACCCTCGGCCAGACCTCCCGCCTCCCACCACGCCTGCCCGCGGCTACACTCCACACCAGCGCCACTACCCCCTATGTAAACACAGAAGCCAATAGTGTACTTGAGTAATTTTCAGAGAATTCATCTATTATCCCTAAACGCAGACATTTTTTAAATGAGATAGGTAGGCAAACGAGCAGTCGACTCGCCTGATGTTAAGTTATACCGTCTCGAGGATGCGTTGCCTACTTTTGAGGAAGGAAAAGAAGGGGTAGGTATATTTGGTGTTACGGGAAGGATGGGGAAAGTGAGGGGTTTCCGGAATGTCCCACAGACCGACTAAAACGCAATAGCAAGCTATATTACTTCACTTCGGTGTTATGTGGGAGTGTGGTACTTCCCCGGTCGTGTCGGCCCATTCCCATTAACCTAAAGGGTTACAGCGTGGCACTACCACAACTTGAGCACTCTTCCGGGAATGAAACTACTATTCTCCCTGAACGCAAAGATATTTATCACGAATACTCTTAGCAAGACACACTTAGTTAACACCGGGTCCAAACGACTCCGTGATCTAAGTCGCCATCTAAAATCGTTTTATAGGGACTGGTTTTAAGTAAGCATTACTTTATTTTGTTATTTTATGTTTGGATTTTGAACAGTTTATGTTGCTACCAGTCAATTCATCAAAAAGTTATACCCAAAGTAGAAGACAGATCGTCTTCTGCGTACTTTTTCGTGTGCGGTCCTGTTATTAAGCGTAATAAAGTTGAAATTATCTCATACAGAAGAAAATAATGTGTTATTCAAATTTATAATAAATTTTAACGTAAAACAGTAATCAAACATCAATCTTGATATGATTATAGTTGAAATTCTAACGAAACAAGTAGTAAAAGGCTGTCAAGTGCCAGTCTTGCGCTAAGTTTTAATTAAATACAGGCAACAAAATATACTTTCTGTATATGGTGCAGAAGTATAAAGGTGTGAGTTGGTAGCCGAATACACATAGCAGCAGCAGACGACGTGTCGTCGCTTCATGTTGTTGCAGTCATGATTTCGAACCTGACTGTAGACAGCAACTGCAGATTGCGTCAAACATTTAAAAAGCAATATGAAAGTCTTTTTTTTACTAGGTAGATTAGTACTCGCGAGTGGCACTAATGATCTGCGGTCGGGCGACAGTGTCGTCTGCCGCTCGACGACGTGAGCTTGGTGTCGTAACTACGGAAGGAATTTCATAGAAATACATAGAAACCAGTAGTGTCGCTGCGACACGTCGTCTGCTGCTGCTACGTGTAGCCGGCAACCAACTTGCACCTTAAGTAACCCTCAGTGCGAGAGGCTGGCTCGCAATTGGCCGGTTCCTCTGTATTTACAACTCACCTGAATGCGCTTTGAGTAACTCCTGCAGATGATGCGCATGGTCCGAAGGGCCGAGCTCGTCTCCGCACGCCTCGCGCATAAATACAACACTTTTGCCTGTCGCCAGTATTTGAGCCGCTTGCTCTCGTGACATGAACGATGGCACCATCCACTCTCTAAGAAACATTGACATAATATGTTGTACCAATTAATGACAGATAGATAAGCTCACAACTATTTAAATTTTTCAACGTTAAAAACTTTTAATAGATATAGATAATTTTGACAACGAACGAAAAAACATACGCGCAAGAGCTCAAGAGTGTTATCGGTAAACCTGCCGTCCGCGATTTAGGTATCGAGCGGATAGTAGGCGTAGAACTCTATGAACGACCAACTCGTTTAGATCCCTTGGCGTTTCGATTATGGAACGTACCTGAACTGACATGGATTATTTTTAGAACAAAATATATTTACCTCACTCTATACTTATCATGCCACATTCTGTCAATGGGCACGCCACTTCTGCTCTCGATAAAGAACTCGTTGAATTGATCATCGATTTCTCCTGAAAACAGAATCGTAGTATTTACACAAAAAACAATTTACACACAATTAAGACGGCACTGATATTCTATTTAATATTTTTATGAGAGATGAGTACGGGTGACATTTTCCCAGCGTTGCTGTAGTGTAAGGTAATGATGTAGAAGTATATACTTAATACTTGGCGGGGAGTCAAAGTAGTGTTCCTACAAAAGGCAGTAAAGACGGATTACACAAATCCAAAATCATATAGGCCAATAAGTCTTTGCTCGTTTATGCTAAAAACATTGTCACATAAAGTGGTCCATTAGCAGAAACCCTGTCCACAAAAATCAACACGCCTAGCAATCGGACAAATCCACAGAGACTGCTGTGCATCATGTAATACATAACATTGAATCAGTTACATAAAATTGAGTTACAGCACATAAAATTGAATTATGGATACGAGTATCGAAGGAGCATTGATAAGACTACATTTTCCAGCATCAATGATGGACTGAAAAGTAGAGGTGTGGACGACAGAGTGAATAAGTAAAGTCAACAGCTTCTCTCTAACAGAGCAGAAAAAATTGAAACCTCTGGGATGACCCAATGTCGTATCACGAGAGACTGTCCACAAGGTGGCGTATTGTCACCTTTATTTGGTGTTGTAGTCGTAAACGAATTAGTTTAAATCTTGAATAAACATGGTATGATATAGGTACGGGAACTATTGCTTCTTCACATCGAGAAAGAACAACAAAATTTGTGCACTATGCTTGTTTGAAATTTTTACATAAAAGATTTCAAACAAGCATAAGCGATGTTTCCAACTCTTAACAAAAACCAAACGTCAGGGACGTCAGTGCACAACTTATCGCCCTCATTCAGAATAATAAAAATATGAATGAGAGAGGGGGTAAACAAGCTGGCGGCTCATCTGGTGGTAATTGATCAATGTCGCCTACGGGTATCAGCAATACCAGAGGTCTCGAGGATGCGTTGCCAGCCTTTAAGAAGGGTATATGCTCATTTCTTGAAGTTCCCTCAGTCGTATCGGTTCGGGAATACTTCCGACGGCAGCTGGTTCCCTAAAGTGCGAGGCAGAAAATGTCGTAAGAAACTCACTGTAGCGGACTGCCAAACGTCGACTTGAAAAGGGTGGAACATCAGGCTCTGTAGGGACGTCCGATGGAAAAAGTTAGCTGCCGGTATTAAACCGAACAGTTCCTCGGAACACTGCCCGTGGTAAATGCGGTAAAATATGGAGAGTGATCTTACATCTCTACGCAGTGCCAAAGGATCGAGCCGATCGGAGATAGCTTCGTCGTCGATAATTCAACCTGCTCTGCGTTGAATGCGGTCAAATGGAATAAGTTGGTACGAAGGAGTCCCCGCCCAGAGACGAGAACAGTACTCCATCATAGACCGAACTTCAGCCTTATACAGTTGCAGGCGATGGGCCGGTGGGAAATATCATCTCGCCTTTCCGAGCGCGCCAAGCTTCTTGGAGGGTAATTTAGCCTTCCCTTCGAAGTTACAGCGAAATTGAACAACGCTCCATATTATGTCAACGCAAACTATTCTGATACTGGTTGAGTCAGCTATAGGGGCGGATGTCCTCAAAACGAAGGGATATAATAAAGGGGGTAATTTAGCGGTAAACGAACAAACTGGTACCTTCTTGTGGTTAAACTGAACTAAGTTCAGTCTGCCCTACCTCGAGACATTTGACAAAGGATTTCAGACAAGTTTGCCCTGTTTGTGTATTCTACAAAGTTTGTTTTGTGTAGACTATAAAATGGTTTTAATAAAATCGTTAAAATGTAGTATACATGTAGTGAAGAGAGACAATATATAGATAATGATATAGAACAGATAAGATTAGATAGAAGATTAATTCAGATAATATCTAAGGTATGTTGTAAACAACTTTCAAACTTAAAGCGAATTTCAAAATAAACCTCATTATTAATATTCAGAAATATAGGAAGGTAGGGTTAAGGATTATTATTTATTACGAAATAAATATGAGTGACACAACTCCGGCGTCCGGTCACCGGTATACTTCGTGTTTTAATATTTTATTCTATTATATTCCTGATATAAACGCAAAATATCTAGGTAAAATAAATTAACATTCATTGCTATTCCACTCATCAAAAAAGAAGATTTTTACATAAAAAATAATACATAGATACATTAGATCCTTCAATAACACATGCACCAGCAATAACACTTTTACAACTAGAAAAAAATTCAGCTCACGTGGGTAGTCATTTTCGACACCGACCTATACCAGGGTTTCAGCTCTTGTATGTAATCATACACTTAATAAAACCAAGTAAGTAATAAGACTAATTACTCGACGACCGTTTCAACTTGGCTGCCCGGAATACATCCACAAGATCTATAATCCTTCAAATCTAAGAGATACCGTTTGACGTTTCATACTTTTCAAGACGAAATAACTTTGTACAGGCGTAACTCATACAATTTCAATAACCTTCGCCGTAAAACCATGGAATTATGACCTCGTTTCAAATTTACGTGGTCTGGTGCTTTTTTGTCTTTTCCGTAGTGTTGCGACTCTTCAAATTCACTTGTATACGAATAATCGGTAAAAATTTACGAATAATCGAAATCATTGATAACTATTGAGAAAACCTAAGAAATCATTATTGATAACTAGCTGCGCTCAGTGTAATGGTGATGATGTATCAAATATAGTGTACGTTACTCATAATGTAGCTTTCTATGGGTTGATTTTTAATCGGTTAAGTACTTTTTGGGTTTATACATTACAAACAAGCAAACAATCAAATCTTACCTCTTTATTATTGGAGTACATAAGGATTAATATCAAAGTACGAGTAATGTGGGCTTATTTGTACCAGCGTTACTATTGCATATAAACATGAAAAAAAACTTATTGTGACATAACTGTAATAGTTACAGGTACATATGCGATCACTTACTTTTTTGTAGATCTGTACATCACTTTTGCTCTATTGTGAATACTTTCCGCAGCATACGAGACATAAGGATTTTTGGGTATTTTTCACACCCTGGATTATATTACATTATCAAACTTTTCATACGGATTTTTAATTTTTTAAAAATATTGTATAGCCTATGTTCATCAGCGATAAGGTAGGATTCTAATGATGTAAGAATTTATCAAATCGGTCTAGTAGTTTCGGAGCCTATTCAATTCAAACAAACAAACAAATCTTTCTTCTGTTTTTTTATTATTTTTTTATAATCTTTCTTTTTTATTAAACCTTTATATATTAGTGTAGAAGTGTGTAGACGAGCCGTTTTCATTCCAGCCGTCTTTAAGCATTTAGAGCCTTACTTACAAACGCTGCTTAACTCAAAAGGGCGTTATTTAGTAGTGCGCACAGCAGCAGTTGTTTTGCGCCGTACTACATGACGTTTAAACTGCGTTTCTAAATAAAGCCGTTAATATTTACTCAACTTTCAGCTGACATACAACTGCCAATGAAAACGCATAATTAAAATTAAAGTATTATAGTAATTAATTTATTACATTAATTTTACTAGTTTTAAAGTAAGATAATGTAATTTTAAATAAATTTTTGTAGGCGAAGTTGTTCGTGTCCAAATATTCATAAAAAACCCAGTTTTTTTAATCTAGTACCACTGCCAACTATATATAAACATTGCAGTCACGCGCCAGTATATAAACTTACTGATTGTGTGCGTACTTTTTCCGTTTGTGTGTTTCATGATAATTCGTGACATGGCTATTACTTTTCTGGACTGATCCTTCTGTATTCGATTACATTGGCAATCTTTACACTGGACTCCGAACTAATCGAATCGTTATAATGTCGAAAAGAGGGCCTACTTTAAACGCCCTGGCTCGTGAATTGGTGGTGAAATTCGTAAAAAATAATTTGAGTAATTCCGTATTTTACAGTAAAAATAAACAATTTGTTTATCAAGTACATATCCTCAAAATACATGCCTTGTACCTATACCTAACAGAGAATGCGAAGCAGCGTCCTATGTAAACAACAACAATTTATAGTGCCATATAATTAAATAAACGCAAATTTCTGAAGGAAACTTACAATCATGAAATTTTAGTCTAAAAACCATACGTTAGTTTATAACATGAAAATGAAAATGAATGATTTTATGTAAATTAAAATGTCACCTCTGTTTAAATACCTGTACCAACTAATCAAGTTTATGTATATTACTTAGACCAAACCTGCCTGCACAGCGTGGTGTATATAAATTCGTAAAACTGTAATCAATTAGTAAATTTAAAGAAATAATATAGATATCTCTTAAGAATCGGATATTGTAGTAATCGATTTTTTTGACCCCATCCCTATTTTACAACCTGTCTAAAGTGTCAAACGGTATCTCTTAGATTTGAAGGATTATAGTGCGCACTGCGCATGTATACACTTCGAAGATTATGAAGTTTTTCCTTACTCAATTGAACTGCGCATTGATGCGCGCATAGTCCAGAACGAGCCAGTAGGCCTACAATACGACCTTTAAATTGTCCGCCATGAACTTGTGCGTGTCACTGCTTTATACATACCTACTTTGTAATTTTAGACGGAAAAAATTACACATCCTCTGACGGGATACACCAAAGAATAGGACAATAATATAGATATACACATGTACAACAGTTCGTAGTGGCTATGTTCCGGGCGGCCAAATGTACAGGGGCGGCAGCCTCTACATAAATAGCAATAACGACGCAACCTACAACGATTAACTATAAACGATTTCGTTATTTCGACTGCAGATAGTTGCATTTGCAAGCATGTTATTAATTAGCGAACGGTAGCTTGCGAGGCTATTGCCGTATGTAGAGATGCTGCCGCTGGGCGGTACTGTATACAGTGTCGTTGCTAGATTACCGTGCAGCAGCCAGCGAGTGAGCATGAGCAGCAGTGGGTAGGTGAGCGCGGTGAGCAGTCGGCGCGCCAACGTCGCCACGCGCTCGTCTCCATGTCGCACAAACCGATGCACGCACGATGCTAGCAACCCTCCTGTATATATATTTTGTTTTTGTTGGAGTTTTATTATGTTATTGGTTAATATACGAGGGCGGGTCAATAAGTCCGTAACTTTTGGAATATAATACAGATTTTTTGATAAATAAATCATTTTATTTTTCAACGTAGTCTCCCTTGAGCTCTATACACTTTGTCCAACGCTTCTCCAATTTTTTTATCCCTTCTAAAAAATATGATTTGTCGAGGTCCTCAAAATAGGCCTTTGTTTGCGAGATGACTTCATCATTGGAGTCAAATCTTTTTCCACCAAGCCATTTCTTCAGGTTTGGGAACAAGAAGTAGTCACTCGGAGCCAAATCTGGAGAATAGGGCGGATGAGGGAGCAATTCATAGCCCAATTCATGGATTTTTGCCATGGCAACTGCACATGTGTGCACCCTTGCATTGTCTTGGTGGAATAGAACTTTTTTCTTGGCCAAATGAGGTCGGTTTTTTTTTTCAAATCGTCATTGAATCGGTCCATTAAGTTGGCATAATTGTTTGTTGATTGATTGTTCTTCCCTTTTGAAGGTAGTCAATGTGGATTATCCTGCGTGCATCCCAAAAAACAGTCGCCATAACTTTATTGGCTGACAAACCCACCTTGGCCTTCTTTGGCGCCGATTCACCCTTAGAAACCCACTGTTTTGACTGTTGTTTGGTCTCTGGTGTGTTGTGATGGATCCATGTTTCGTCCACGGTTACAAAACGGCGCAAAAACTCCTCCATATTGCGATTAAACAACGCCAAACCTTCCTGTGAAGTTGTTATACGGTTGCGTTTGTGGTCGACTGTGAGCAAACGCTGCCCCCATCTTGCGGAAAGCTTTCTCATGCCCAAGTGATCATTCAAAATTGAAACCACTGAGACATGCGAGATCCCTACGGCTTCCACAATCTCTTGCACTTTCAATCTTCGGTCGGCCAACACCATATCGTGAATTGTTTCGATTGTTTCGGGTGAAGAGACCTCAACTGGGCGTCCAGGGCGTTCGGCATCTTCAGTGCTTGTACGGCCACAACGAAATTCAGTAAACCACTTTTTTACCATTGAAATCGATGGTGCAGAGTCCCCATAGTATTTATCAAGCTTAGCCTTGGTCTCGGTAATGGTTTTTTTCGCAAAAAATAATGCTTAATAAGCACACGAAATTCACTTGTTTCCATTTCTTCCTCAAATTACTGGGTAGTCTGATAAAGATAGCTGTCAAACACAAACTAACTGACGCAGCAAGTTCAAATTTTGGCAGGAGTCAACTGACAGATGCCTGTTGACAGGAGTAGTGTTGCTTTTTCAGTCTTGAGGTCAGAAATTCAAAAAGTCACGGACTTATTGACCCGCCCTCGTACATTAAGCAATTGGCGATAAAAAAATGTAAAAAGACAAGCCCGCTGAGTTTCTTGCCGGAACTTCTCAGTCGTGGTCGGGGTTCCGTCAATTTGTAAGTGCCCCGGTAGGCCTAAACAGAATAAACGATTTCATTTCATTTCATTGCCAACATCGAGTCTACTGGTTAACACACTATAAAACTCCGCACAGATTGGCCTAACATCATTTTTAGTTATAGCAATAGCTATGTTCTCGTGCCTCGATACTTTGTATGATACAGTTCATACAAATATTATTATGGAATAAATAGCTATAAGTGATAAGGCCCCCATTTGTGAAGTACTTCGAACGAGACTTAGGTATAGAAGGAACTATTCTCTGCGAAAAAACAACAAAAAAATTTAAAGTTAAAAAAAAGTATAACAATTTTATTCCCGTAATTACATTGCATTTAGACAACGAGATAGTACAGTTAAGATAATAATAATTTGATACTTCTTCCGCTTAACCACGGTAGTATATAAATCCTACCGTGGTTAAGCGGAAGAAAGTATCAAGAAAGTACTTTTAAACTATCACACTACTTAAAATTGTGATAAACTTATGAAAGATCCACATTCCACATCATAGTATCAAATAATTTTTATACACATATTTCCGTATTTTTTTTTATTTAAAGTAATGCATTAGGTAGGTATACATAAAGACCAATGAGCTTGTATTAAAAAGAGGTAGATATGATACTCGCGTATAAATATGGCAACAACAAATTGTTGAAAGATATATGCTATCCGTCATAGAATGAAGTCTAAGAACCTAAGTAAACTACGTTCTTGTATAAGTAATCAAAACGAATCTATCTCTTTTTAATATAAGACCATTGATAAAGACTTGATTTATGTTGGTGACCTACAAAAATAATGTATAAATCTGTCTAGCAATTTATACTATTTTCGTGTTAGAAATTTAATAATGCCATAGTCAATACTGATAGGAAATTAACTCCCTTGAACTTAAAATATCTCACAAAACAAAAAAAATAACATTTTGTTTCTGCACGGGTAAAAAATAACTGCTGGTTCCAAAAATCCCTCCACGGAAGACATCGTCGTGACTTGATAAACCCATTAGTAGACAAAGTAGCGTCTAACTCGTGGCTCAACCGCGGCGAGCTTTTCCCAAAAACAGGTTTAATGCCATTCAAGATCAAACTATCCATACACTTAATTATAGAAAACACATAATAAAAGATCACTCACTTCAATCAGATTTATGTAATAGTAATTTTTAAACTTTCGCGATTTGAACACATATTTATATTATATTAACGGGGCTTAATCGCGTTAGTAATAGTATTTAAATACAGATTTATGCAGACAATGCCACCATAGCTTAGGAACTATCCAGCATATAGCTGGACCTTGTAGTTCAATAACACAAACTGATTATAAACATAAACTCATGTCTATGTGGATAATGGCAGCCATTTGGATGACTGGCGTTTAAATACAAACTTGTTAATGAAAAAGTAGCTTATTATATATAGAAGCCCGAAACCATCTTAGATTCACGTGATTAGAAACTCTACTGGGACACGACAATAATTACAGACATAACAGTACACTTCAATAGACTAAACATCACATCACATGACAAAAGAAACGAAACAATTTACCTAATTGATATTGCCGTACCAAACACCCACAACATCTCTAAAACCTACACTGAAAAAATCACCAATACATAGACTTGAGCATTGTAATTATATCGCAGTGGTAGGTCATAACCGTAAAAACAGTACCCATTATCGTTTCTTCCACTGGCACCATCTCTCACTCATCTCATACTCTAGATATTCAGAACTTACTTATATACTTCTACAAAATGCCGTAATATTAAACATATGTAGGATAGTTCGCAAATTTTTGTCGTCTGAACAACGTGACATTCTTTAGTATACTACAATTTTTTTGTTGCCAAAATCCCGCAAAAATGGTTAAAATTACTCCTCGGATACGAGAAACATTAACAACTTACAGAAATAATAATACTTAGATTTTATTTCAGATTCATGATCCATAAAAAAACGTAATAAAATATAATAAAAATAAAAATGTAAAAAATATCAGGTGGCAATGGCCAACCAACGTCGGTAGGTTTCAGTCTGCTTCAGGGAGTCTCCTTAAAATGGCGTTTTTACACCTGTCTACTCTAATCATGAATGACGCTATCCTTTTACGCTGACTTGCGTTGAAAGTGTCGATGCGCGCGTCGAATAACATTCTGGATGCGCTGCAGCTCCGGGATAGCCCCATCAGCTGCCCGTAGATATTATTATAGGCGACTCTGATGGAGTTGTGCAATTCAGTGTGTATTCGGTCCTAAGCTGACAGTGGTAAGGGTTTGACAAAAATATTTAAATAACGTGATTTTCACGTCCAGTTAAGCGTTGTAAAATTTTCTTGAAATCATATTGCCCACCGCACGTGCATTGCAATGCACTCAAAGCGCTTCTCTGACGCTCTATGTCATATCTTCATTTAAGTTTGATTTTACGATGTGGCCAAGTAAAGTAATTAAAAAACTCCACAGTCTTTACTAACTGTCCATTCAAACGCAACTCAGGCACGGATTGGGAACCTTTTCCTGACCTGAACACTACCATTTCGGTTTCTTTACTGTTGTAAGCTAAATCGTGCTTGCTCGCATACTGCTCACAGATTTCTAAAAGCTTTGGTAGTCCCTTGATTGTGGGATTGATCAGCACCATATCGTCAGCGTAGCTCAGGTTGTTGACATATCTGCCATCAAACCTGAGCTCGACAGGGGTGCCGCTCAGTTCCACGATCAAGTCGTTGACGTAATAATTAAAAAGGTCAGGAGAGGTCACTCCGCCTTGCCTTAACCTTGGGACAATCTGAAGCTATAGGAGACTTCGGAACCCCACCTGACATTGTAGGTCTGATTGCCGTACCAGTACGACAACAGCCCAACAACCTCAGGGGGGACCCCCTAGCCGTGCATTTTTGTCTACAGAAGATCGTGATTCAACGTATCGAATGCACGGCTCAGGTCCAGGAAACAGGCATATACATACATTAGTATCGATCTTTGTGTGACATTTGACGACCTCTTTTGACGAAGAAAATGCAATGTCGGTTAAAAGTTGCGAACGAAAACCGAACTGGTCATCATCTATATCTAAGGAGGTTAATTTATGGAGTGGTATTTCGTTGCGTACGGAAAAGATCAGAATGACGTATTGTTTTCCATAATGCAACCAGCAAATGGGAGAAAAGAGACTATATTATATGTTATATTAGCAAAGTATGACGCGTCTTTTTATTTCTTAACGAGATGTGACAAACAATTAATATCACTTTTGGGCAAAAAAAATATTGTTATCGCGTATTCATTTAACCTTGTATACGTAACTCGCCCTCTAGTAGACGCTAGTGCAACATAAATTAAAATAATTTTACATCTCTCATATTCGGTAAGTAGATCCTTATTACCCCCAAATGGGGCTTGTAGGTGACCAATTAGCGCTCTAGGGTAATAATGTAGCTAGAAAAGCCCGTAAGTAATTTTAAAAAAACTCTTCACTTTTTCAAAAAGGTCGCGTACATCTAACCATCATACTGGCAATAGACATCATGCATTCAGCCCAATGACAAAAGAGGTC
This sequence comes from Selenia dentaria, assembly GCA_917880725.1. NCBI lineage: Eukaryota > Metazoa > Arthropoda > Insecta > Lepidoptera > Geometridae > Selenia > Selenia dentaria. The sequence goes on from OU862879.1 coordinate 24,710,816, forward strand.
GCTGCGCTATTTAGCCTTGTCTTCATATGAGTATAATAGTCATCAATTTTATTTTTGAAATGCCGGTTTTTTCTACTTACCTCACAATCGAGATGTAAAGCAGAGTAGTTAGCTCGGGTGTCAGCATCAATTGCACCCTCGAACTATAGGGGACTCCTCGAACCTCGAACTATAAATATCTCGGGCTGCAATTGATGCCTTACAGCCCTTGGCTACTAATCTACTAATCATTTGCAAACAAATGAAAAGTATATGTTACCTTTCTTTAAGTGCGCAGCATGGGCTATGTTGGCGAGCCACGTTAGTCGATGGAGGGGTTCCTCTGCCCACACACAGACGCGCCGGAGGGTATTGCCGCCGCTGTCACCTTCACATGTCTGAATGAATACAAAATAAACTTTACCTTGCGGTTCGAAATTGCGACCCAGCTTGGGAGCAACGAGCAATCAACCGCCCATGGGCACACTGGTCATAGCACAAATTCATCATCATCATCTCAGCCGTAGGACGTCCACTGCTGAACATATATTATGCTTCCCCACAAATTTCCAACAGGACCGGGTGGAAACGGCGTGCAACCAACGTCGTCTTGCGACCTTTATTAGGTCGTCTATCCACCTTATCAGTGGATGACCTACGCAAACCTAAAAATACGAATCTTTCCTCTTTATAATATCAGTATAGATATGCGTCGTTCACTTTCAAATTTGACAACTTAGACGTTGTGCCTCTAGCCCAAAATGCTGTTCCTCATTGGTCTCAATTAATGATAATTGAAATTCAATACATATAGTACTTATTTAACTTTAAAAAGCATCAAAACTAGAATAATATGTATACCTGTGACTGAAGCAGCGCCACGCTTCGATAATATTCAGTAAGCTCGTCTCTAATTGACGCTACGAGCCCTTCACCCATCAACCCTGAAACAGATACATATCTGTAACTAGTTGCCCCACCAGCGGCTTCGCCCCCTTGGTCTTGGTGTAGTGAAGAGTTATTCTTTAAATTTCAATAACTTTTTTCATTTATGAACCGAAAGACATGAAACAAACGCTAATAGCCTTACTTATAAATGCTGTTTAAAATTTAAATAACGTTACTTAGTATGGTGCAGAACAGTTTTCCTTTGCGCAGTACTAACTAACGTCATTTAAAATTAAGCAGCGTTTATAAGTAAGGCCGTAAATGTTAAGTGGCCCTTACCACAATATATTAGTGAAAATCACATCTAAATCGGATAAGCCGTTTCTGAGATAAGCGTGCACAAACTCACTAACAAACAGATAAAAAGACAAACAGACCAACATTCTAAAAATATTTTAATTTAAAAAGCTTATTATAAAGTTCGACATTATACAGAAGATAAATATGCTTGGAATACTCCACTTCTGGCAAGCTGTCACTCTGCCACCCATAAAATGTAATATTTGTAGTACCTAAGTAGAAAATTGTAAACATCTATATAAAAAGAATGGCCCCGAGTTTCTTGCCGCTTCTTCTCGGTGGGCACGCGGCGGTAGAGTCTTTAAAGTACATTATAATGAAAAGTTGACGTTCATAAGTGCGTCTTTGATGCCTAAATTGAATAAATGATTTTGATTGATTTTGATTTTTTTTTTCATTCCATTTTCGTTTATTAACGTCCCAATAATATGTTTTCTCATATATTTTCCATGTACAGATACAGACAGCGATCCGTTACATTTTTTTTACATTTACTATATGTATAGATGAGACCAAAAATGCGCCTGGCGAGTCTTTCGCTCCCCTGAGTGCCTCAGTTGCAGTGCCCTCCAAAGCTAAGCAGAGGGTATTAAAGTAAACTAAGTATCCTTATCTCGTAAGTGGAACAAAAAATCTATATCGATATACGAGTCCGATGTTATCCCGAAACAGCATGAATAATGTTTTGAATAACTTGACGAAAATATACGCTATTGTATCGGTTACTTGTGGTTTTACATCATTCACGGTTGGGCTATACTGGTACGCAGCTTATTTGCAGTGTAAATTATTAACAATGCTGTCAAGCTCTTCAATAGATGTCGCTCCGTCCCCATAGGACGGTTAAAATCAAATAGAGTTACAATTCGATGCTCGGGAGTCGTACCTTGGTGGCCTGGTGGTCATGGCATCTGACACGGATTGTCGAAAGACGCGGGTTCGAAACCCGTCTGAGGATGTGATTTTTTCTCTTTAAATTGCAATATTTGTTATTTATTTAGTTAGTAATACTAGAGAAAAAATCTAAAATACAGAGATATTGAATACAGGATATGGTTTTACGGACAAATTAACTATATAAGATTACAAACCTTGAGGCATAAGTCCCGATGAGGGGTCAATGAACTCTTTGAGTCGATCGTGCAAGAAGCCGAGATGCGCAATTCGCGAATAGAGCACTTGCATCGGCCGCGGCCCTCCGCCCGCGCCTCGTGTCTTCACCCCCGTCGCCGCAAGCACGGCGTCACGCACAAATGTTCTTTGATTCGGACAATCTGTAGGGTAAACAAATACTATTTATAATTAATGCATTTTCGTTCCCACTTCCACGTCATAGATATATATCGTATACAATATATGTAATTAATAATAAAATACCTAATTGAATAAAAATAATAATACTAGTATGTATAGATCATAATTATATTTCATATCTTTATATAAAAAAAAATATAATTCACGTCTGAGTTTCGATCGTAATCAATAATCGGACATGCTTAGTGTAGCGATAAATTGCTCTTGTTCATGAAACAATACAAAGCTTTTTACATTTGTTTAATATCTGAATGAGAAATGTTGATTTCAGTTAATCTACCAATGAAGTTCAGCGAAATAAATGAAATGAAAGTATATAATAAGGTCATTGTTAATTAGTGCACAATATTGAATAGGGTGGTTTGGAATCGATAACTGGTCATGATAGTAAAGGAAAAATGCATGTTTTTGTATTATTATGAACCCATATTCATTGCTACGTAGCTAATAGCCATTGCGCGTCTGAACTACGGTAATATTAATTTAGCGTGTCTGAACGCACGCCGCTACATCACAGAATAGTGACTACGCGAGACATACCTACCCACTTAGAATAGGTACAACGACGTACGAACGAACCTACCTACTCGCGAATTCTTACACAGCTGATGTCTATGCCTAAACGACGGCGGGCCCGGGCAGGTCATCGTCCTCACGTTGTACCTATCCTAAGCGGGTAGGTGTGTCTCGCATATTTACTGCTATCTATTCTGTGATATAGCGGTGCCTCGGGTCGTGCGTTCGTTCGCACTATGGCTCTTAGCCGTGGAGCGGCGAATATGGGTTCATAATAATAAAAAACACACGAACACACATGGTCGAAACACACGAAGTGTGATCGTCAAGATTGTTTTAAGTAGAAGCTATGATGACTCACCAGTCGATTGCAAAATGATAGCCATGTGACTATTGTTGGATGGAAGGCTTTGATTTGAATTATGTGGTTTTCCCCAGCTTGTAGAGCCCATCGTGCTTTTACTTGAACTTGAGGTAGCACCTGATATACCAAATACCGATTTCTAGAACACAAACAAATACATATATTATATTAAATATTATGTTACATAATTTGCAGGGTAACTAGTTTTTCTTGCTTACATAATACTGTACTATTTTGTGGGCCTACACTAATATAAAAAGGAAAGATTTGATTGTTTGTTTGTAATGAATAAACTCCTCAATAACTTCTTAAACGATTTTTAAAATACTTTCACCAGTAGAAAGCTACAATATTCCTGAGGACATAGGATAATATTTGTTTCATCATCGCACGTGTAGCCGCGGAGCGCAGCCTGTTCTATAAAACAGTTCAATTGAAAACTAGTACGGCTCCAAAAAATGGGTACTCCATACGAACCTATTTGTTTTACTGGGTATAGAAAGTAGAATAAGTACGTAAGTGTCATTCTAGTTTCAGACCGTAATAAGTAACAGTATAGTTATGGAAAGAATTAATAAATAAACATACAATATCCACACACCTATTACACAGTTTCGCAATTATTCTATTATAGGTTGGCTGTTTATCTTAGTCCCCGCCTGCGCGGTACAGGGGCGTGGGGGTATGACGACAAAGGGGACTGAGAGAGGTGCGAGCGGCGGGGGCGCTTATGGCCGGTCCCAATAATCTATCTATCGCCGGTTTACCTTACTAGAGATAGATATTTGACACTATTTGTATGGACATTATGTCACATTTCTATCGGTAGTAAGCAAAACCGTGGATAGATAGATTATTGGGATCCCCCATAAGTGTGATACACACGCGCCAAGATGGTTGAAGAAGAAGAAATGCGCCAAGATGGTTGCTAAGATATGTGACGTCTTAGGAGTTAGTTGTGAAAAAATAGTGATTTATGAAATGAAAATTAATTGATGTAGATACAATATTTGAATGAACTAACTATGTATAAGCTAATAGGTGAGTAATTAAAATATTTGGTAATATACCAGTACGTTTGTACTATTTAGTATTTATTACATAGAATAATTATCAAAGTTATAAATCATACACTTATGTCCATATCAATATCGGTGGAACTTGATTATTCACTTTCCAAGCAGCCATCATCGGAATCATAAGATTTAATAATAAAATCAACAACACCAAGTCGAATTCCATCACGTTTGCAGTACTCGTCCTCGATTTAATTACTTGGTTAACGCAATGCTCCCACTTCTCTACGGAATATTCAGCAAATAATCCCTGTAATATTTCTTTTTGGTCCCAATTAGAGTCTATACTTGTATGTGCAATTGTCCCTTAATATCACCCCAAGCTCAACTCAATAGGGTTCAGGTCTGGGTGGTATGAAGGCAAACGCAACACTACATGTCCGCTTCTTTTCAATAACTCGTCAATTTTGTAAATATATTCAGTTTCTGTCTTTTTAATCAATTTTAATAAGTCGTCCTTTCCAAACTCATCATCATCAAACTCATCTTGGTGGGGGGACCCTCAACACGAAAGAGTACGTTGTTGTGGCTCTGTAATTAAAATTTAAATTACCGTAATTATGTCGCAAGTTAAGCTTGAAAAAGTGGTGCTAGAAATGCAGAAAACCTTGCTTTATATGGTGCAGAAAGTTGAATCCCTGGATGAAGTAGTGCGTGACCAAAACAACACCATTAAATCCCAATCGCTGTTAATTTCTCAGCTGATTTCTCAACTGTCTCAAACTACCCTGGACAACAATACATTGCCGTCGCCTACCTCAAATATTGTTGATATTGCCGAGCCGAAAGTGACCGAAAATCAGCGACGTCCCGTTCGGGCGGCTGGCGTTCGGGCCCTGTCGATAATATCCGGGGATGGTCGGAAGAAGCGAACAGTGTCATCAATTAATTCGCCAATGAATACCACTAGAGCAAGCGAGTCAGCTGTTTTCACGGATATATCGCTGCCGGCCATCTCCGTCACTCCTACGCCGCCGAACGAGTCAAACAACTGCAATGTCGAAATACAAGCGGCTACCGCAGTAAGTACTGCTGGCGAAAACAATAACAAATGGTTCGATGTGAAAACAAAACGAATGAAGCGTGCTCCAGTAAACGTTGTTACAGGGACTGCCGCTCCAGGAAAAACGCTGTTGGAGGCTTCCGAGCGCTGGAATTATTATCATCTTTACTACGTTAAACTGGGTACGACTAATGAAATTATTACCGCTCATTTAGTTGATGTATGCAAAATCGAGCTATGTACAGTAGAAGCCCTAAAATCAAAGGGTCCTTATACATCCTTCAAAATTGGTGTGCCCCGTAAATCATCTGAGCAATTTTTAGCTGTTGATCACTGGCCCGTAGATGTGTGTATAAAGCCGTGGCGCCATAATTTTCGTGGTGCCACTAAAGAAAGCTCAAAATAAGTTTATAACTTTGGAACTTGTGTATCAAAATGTACGAGGATTACGATCGAAGACTGACCAATTCAAAAAATCTGTTATAGCGAACAAATACGATATTATAGCTGTAAGCGAAACGTTTTTGAATAGTTCTGTGTACGATGGAGAGTTATTCCCACCTGGTTATACTGTGCTGAGAAAGGATCGGGCAGGCGACGTTGGCTGGGGAGGCGTCCTGTTAGCTGCGAGAACTCACTTCACTGTCAAACATATAATTAACATTGATGGTCTTACCGGGGACCAAGAGATACTTTTTGCACTAGTTTCGTATAAAACTACCAAATTTTTGTTCGGTGTAGTGTATTTCCCCCCCAACTATAATACTGAACAATACCTTAATGTGCTTAATGTTTTGGAAAACGCTGTATGTAACTATTCTAATATTGGTTGTATAATAGTAGGCGATTTTAATTTAAATTCATGTAGTAACACTGCGTTGGAGCATTATGAAATGTTCTTAAACTTTTGTAAGTTGAAACAACACAATCGCATATGTAACGCGTATGGTAATATCTTGGATCTGGTTGTGAGTGACATGCCTGAAGATCGCGTCCTTGTATTCAGTGATGCGGAACCCTTGGTTCCGATTGATCGACATCACCCAGTCCTCGAGATCACGGTTAAACTGACTTGCAACGGGACGCACAGCTGTAGCGGCGGCTTCTTATCAAATACTCCCCACTCCGAGGACATAGATAAGAAATCGAGCGCTACTTGGAACTTTCGTAAAGCAGATTTTTATAGTCTTTACTCAGCTTTTGCTAATATTAGTTGGGAGGAGTATTATACTATAGGTGACGCAGATGTGGCTGTTGGTAAAATGTACTCAGAGTTAACTAAATGCTTAGACAGCTGTGTACCACTTAAGTTTGGTTCATTTTGTCGTAAAAAATATAACTATCCATATTGGTTTACAGGTGATATAATACGTCATATTAAAAATAAATATTTTCATTTGAGGCGCTACAAGCAAGAAAATAAAACATTTAACCTCGAGATGTTCAAATATTATAGAACTTTGGTTAAGCATCTCATAGATGATGCCTACTATAATTATATGAAACGTGTAGAAAATGACCTTACTAAAGACCCTAAGGCATTTTGGCAATATATAAAACAGAGACGCCAGAACAGGCAAGAGTGTGATGCATTTACGTGCGAAAATGTATCAATTTCTGGGATAGAAGCAGTTGAAGCTTTCGCCAAGTACTTCAGCGGAGTATTTCTTGATGTAATACCCAAACTGAACGTAGCAGAAGCACAACAGGCATGCGCCCAAGAGCAAAATGGTCTGACCTCTGGGTCACATATAACAGTTAGCAGTATATCTCAAGCGGACATACGTAAAGCGATCAGACACCTTCGAGCTCGTTCTTCTGCTGGCCCTGACGGGATACCTCCCTATATTGTCAAGGACTGCGAATGTATTTTTATCAAGCCACTTGTATATTTATTTAATCTTTGTATTAAGACATCCACTTATCCAGAACTCTGGAAAGTGTCTCGGGTAACCCCTATTCATAAAGAAGGTAACAAAGCTGATATATCTAACTATAGACCCATAGCAGTGTTATCAGTTTTCGGTAAACTGTTGGAAACGGTCATTAATGCTCATGTCGTTCAGCAAATCAGTGTCTTTCTAGATGACAGTCAGCATGGGTTCAGACCAGGACGGTCCACAGTAACCAACCACATCAATTTTGTTGATTACGTGACTGCAAAGATGGATGGTGGTATGCAGGTTGACGCGGCCTACTTTGATCTCCAAAAAGCATTTGACCGCGTAGACAACGATCTCCTCTTGCAAAAATGTGCTTCTATTGGGTTCAACCCAAAACTTTTAAGTTTCTTTGCTAGCTATCTACGAAATCGCTCACAGTATGTCCAGATGATGGGGTACAAATCCTCAACGTATTTTACGAGATCGGGGGTAAGTCAAGGGTCCACTCTTGGTCCGACGCAATTTTTGATTATGGTCAATGATTTGCCAAAAACTATTGCTAAGGCTCGATGTCTTATGTTCGCCGACGATCTAAAATTGTATTTATCCATTGCAGATTCCGTCGATTGTGATACATTGCAGTCTGACATTGATAGGGTGGTGGACTGGAGTAAGAGAAACAAACTACATTTCAACCCCACCAAATGTAAAATAATATCTCTCTCCAGAGCTCAAAAACCCATCAACTATACGTACTTACTTGCTGGTACTCCGCTTCAACGAGTACATGAAGTCCAAGACTTAGGGATTAAAATAGATTCTCAACTTAATTTTAGAGATCATGTCAGGAAGGTCTGTGGGGAAGCATATAAAATGTTAGGTTTTATTATGCGTACCTCATACAACTTTACTGATATCAACGCCCCCATTGCACTTTATACAGCTTATGTGCGTAGTAAATTAGAATACAACGCAGTGGTCTGGGATCCCCATGAATATAAGTATTCTTTAATGGTGGAACGGATTCAACGCAAGTTTGCAAGACATTTATATAAAAGGATGTACGGGTATTATCCTTACATGTTCCCTTCATTATTTGTTACCGGAATGGTAGGGATGTATACACTGGAACTTAGGCGCAAAATGTTTCTTTTACTTCATTACTACATGATATTACATAATAATATTGATAACCCTTCTGCGCTTGAGAAGCTGCAGCTGTATGTACCGTCACGCTTGCGCGGCACCGACGCCGAGCACGGCCCGCGGCGCCGACGCCGCCTGTTCGCAGCTCCCGTGCACTTGCACACCGTGCGCGGTCACAACGCCCCTACCGCTAGAGTTATCAAATTACTTAATAACATGATCGCTCAACAACCAGACGTAGATATATTTTATGATAAGGTAGGTAGATTTCGATGTGAACTTCTTACTTATCTTAGTTTCACCATGTGATATTTTGGATTTTGTCTGTAAATTGCATGTGTCTATCTGAATAAATAAATAAATAAATAAATAAATAAATAAATCAAAAGCCACGTCGTCGTCATGCGAGGAGAATAAATAACTGACGAACACTGAGGACTGACACTTCTTTGTAGAGGAGGCCTGGGTTTCCCCGTCATTACTTTGAGGATTGCCCTTTGAGCTCTTTCTACTACAAGCATATTAGATTTTGAAGCTCCACCCCATTTACCAATACAGTATTGAATGATACTTTGGCAGAGAGCAATGTACACGAGCCGACGGACCTCCAGATTTGATCCGCTTCGAAGCAGTTTCATTATGTACATTAGCTTTCTTAATGTTTTTGCTGTTCTTGCTTCTTGTGTTCTTTAAAGTTAAGTGTTTCATCGATGATTACTCCAAGATATTTAATCGATTTAGCTCTATGAATAAAACAACAATCACAGGATGAGTTGCTTGGAGGATTGTTAATAGAGACATTACACTTAGATTCGTGAATTCTGATTTTAGTTCTCTTGGGGTTGGTTAAGTAGTTAACATGAAAACCCACGAAGTTAGTTTTACTTAAATTTAAAGTAAGGAGATTGGAGTCTAACCAACGTACTGGTAACTGGTAGAGGTCATAGCCCTCAAGTGTCGATGTCATTATAACAATGAAATTTCTATTGTGTCTGTGACCTTTGATGGATTATTTATCAATTTACTGAAATTCATAGAATCGTGTTTTACATTTGGATTTAAATATCACAAGTGCTCCGTCTACAAATCCAATTTGACCTCCACAATGTACGGTGATCAAACTTTATCAAATAATCAATATGAGATAGCACGCCATGTACATTCTTGGATTGCCAGCATTTTGAAACGTTATGAGACGCATTCATTTACATAAGTTTCTTAAATTTAAATCCAAGGTCATGTAACAACATCCCTTCCGCAGTGTAATATATTTTCTTCTCTCAGTTCAGCATTCAAAGTTTTCAGAGTAGAGTATTTTTTATCAATAAAGTTGTATAAAACTGTGTGACTTTTCTTCTAACCACTCCTTTTGTGAATTATGTGTCATTATTATTATTATTTTTCTTTATTTTCTCAGATTTCATCCGGTCCTTTACAAAGGCATAAGTGGAGCTGTAGCCAACACTTAGAGGCCTGTTTGGTACAAAAAATACAATGTTGTATAAAAACAGAAACATTTTGGATGGATGGTGACATGGTATATTTATGACAAAAATTGGTAAAATGACAAGGCTATTTATATAAACTTTTTAGTGTTGAGGGAGATAGTGGGCTATGGATGAGACTACGCCACCTGCCAATTTCAGTCTCATTTTAAAATATTTAGGCAGGTGGTGACTTGCCACCCACTAAACGGGCCCGATAAGGGCCATCATCAATGGTGACAAATGGGGCAACGTTGGTGTGGATAGCTAAAGGGTGTCTAGGGGTGTGCTGCGGTTTCACTAGAGCGCTACTACCGGCGTTATGCCCTTTAACACTTCCACCCTTGGAGCTTTTTGTCACTTGCTCTTGCGTCTCCACCCCCAGACAGCCAATTAACGCAAGCCGGGGGTCAGGGGTCTCATTTAGCCCCAGGGAGAATCAGGGCCCACGGTGTCGCCACTCACTGACGGCTCGCCACAAAGCCGCCCCTGCGGTCCTATTATTATTATCCACATTATTTATTTCCTTTTCTTAAAATTTCATTTTTTACAATATTTCTATATACAATAAATATAAATTAATAAAAAACATTGTAAAAAAACCTAATCCTAGATTGCCATCGGCAGCGGGGCATGACCCAAACTACCAGTGGTTAGGGCTGCAGACTGAGGAACCTCTTGACAATACGTGCCGTGTCAAGGAGTACTGCCTTCTGTATCTGTCCCTTGATCCAACCGTCTAGCGAAAGCCTCTTAAGATGTTTGTCGAGGCTTTTTGCTATAAGGCCGTTTGCTGAAAACACTATCGGGACAATTATTATTATTATTGTTTTTCATGCTTATTTACTCATCTTATTGCTGGTTACATTTAATAATTTTATATTTTATGTTCACGCCTTTGCCCCGTTCTATTAAACTTTCAAGCCCTAAGAGTATACTTTGTATGATTTTTGAAAAGAAATCAATAATATTAGCATAATAACATTGTTTACGACATTTTTGTCTTTTCTTAGAATGGTTTTTAGAGTTGCCTATTACGCATATGACAATATATTTCGAGATTTAAAACGGCGGACGCGATTTTTTAAATTACATCAATATGGGTATCATTTCCATAGTTTTTGGCGATGTCGATTATGAATATCTCATTTATTTCGAGATTCAGGATGGCGGACGCGATTTTCTGGAAGACTAGTAAACCTATATGTCGAAACTTATTTTCGCAATTCTAGATTTTATAAGAATCAGTATCTTAATTGTTCTAGAATAGGACCTTTTTATGCATGTATCAAAAGCTTGTAACCTATTTAGATGTACCTATCATCGACAATGTATTTTTATGCATGTATCAAAAGCTTGTAACCTATTTAGATGTACCTATCATCGACAATGTGTTACCTAGCAACAGTTTTGTTGATTAGCTGTCTTGTATAAAATGTCTATGCAGATAAAACGAATTTATGTTACTATATAAATTACAATGTTTTCTTTCTAAATATAACCACTGCGTGTTACTCGAATATATGTAATATTTCGAGTAGGCAACCTAAATATAACAGGTTATGGGTCACAGACATGATCTGGCTGCTAAGTAAAAGTAAGTAGTGTTCAAGTATCAGATCTCGTACCTACTGCTAAAAAATGCAAGCTATGAATATGTGTAGTTTTGAGAAACTATCTGGCCAGGCTAACTATGGCACCTGGTCATTTGCTATGCAAATGTTTTTAACAGACATAGATTTATGGGAGTGCATATGCCAAGGCTAGGAGTAAAATTTGCCTCATGTGTACCGAAAAAATATATCCCATGATAATGCATGTCAATACAGCGAGAGATACATGGCTAACGTTGCAGCGTGCGTATGCTGACGGTGGACTACTGCGACGGCTATATCTATTACGGAAAATGTTCAACGTTAAACGAACAATGTTCAATACAATGGAGGAGTACTTGAATGACATTCAGACCACAAATCAAGCATTAATTAAAGCTGGTCTTGATGATGAATTTGTCGGGATAATAATGCTGGCTGGTTTGACAGATGCCTTCAATGCTCTGGTGATGACGTTAGAGCATTCGAACGTTAAGATTTCAGTGGAAACTGTTATGGCAGCGTTACTGAAGGAAAGTATTAGAAATAATACAATGGAAGAATTCTGTCCTTATGTCAAAGAGTGACAAAACCAAGAAGGTGGTTATATGTCATCTGTGTAAGAAGAAAGGACACTATAAGTGGCAATGCAAGGACAGGATACCTAATAATAAAAAGGGTAATACAACACAAAAAGATAGTAAAGAGACTCTCGGGCTGATATCTGCTATGTCAGCGACGATCAACAAAAGCGAATGGGTCATAGATTCCGGTGCTACATCTCATATGACGTCAGACAGACACATTTTGGAGAACAAGGAAAACGTAGGTTCAAAGGTGGTGACAACTGCAAATAACGACAAGATTATGTCAAATCTTAAGGGAGATGTGTTTGCCATGGGGCGTTCTATAAGGTTTGAAGATGTGTTGAATGTACCAGGTTTGATGACTAATTTACTATCAGTAAGTAAGATGTGTAGTAAAGATTTTGTTGTTGTTTTTGATAAAACTTGTTGTAAAGTTTTTAAAAAAGGTGACGTCACAGTAGGTTGTGATGCTTTGTTAACAGCACCCCTAAAACAAGGTTTATACGTTTAAGATAAAGAGGCAGCGATGGTTATTACGTCTCCTCCAGATACTATTTTATTTGTGGCACAGAAGGTTGGGTCATCTGAGTAAGCCTTTGATGGAAAAGTTGAAAAGTTTAGCAGATGGACTGTCGTATGGAGCGGTGAGTACGGAACCGTGCGAATGTTGCTGCAAGGGAGAGGCGTGCATCAAGAAATTTCCAAATCAGATTTAGCAGATGGACTGTCGTATGGAGCGGTGAGTACGGAACCGTGCGAATGTTGCTGCAAGGGAAAGGCGTGCGTCAAGAAATTTCCGAAAAGGAAAGGTAAGAAAGCAAAAGATTTGCTCGAGCTAGTGCATTCTGATTTGGCGGGCCCTATGGAGGTAGAGTCTTATGGTGGAAATAAATACATTTTGGTCTTCGTAGATGACTTTAGCAGAAAAACTTTCACATATCTGTTAAAATCGAAAACTGAAGTATTCGCGAAATTCAAAGAACTCAAGGCACTAGTTGAGAACCAGACGGGCAAGAAAATCAAAAAATTACGTACTGACAATGGCACAGAGTACGTAAATCATGAGTTTGAAGATTTGTTTTAAAAAGCATGGTATTCTATTCAGCATCAGACGTCTGTACCGTATACGCCACAACAAAACGAAATTGCTGAGCGGACCATAAGAACCGTTACAGAAAAGGCGAGGTGCATGATACACGATGCTGGTCTAAACAAAAAACTATGGGGAGAGGCCATTGGGTGTGCGGTGTATCTTAAAAATAGATCTCCAACTATGGCTTTAAAGAATAAGCTTCCTGAAGAAGTCTTTACGAATGAACGAGTGGACTTGACGAATCTAAAAGTATTCGGGTCCAACGCTTAGGTTCTGATAAAAGATCATAGCAGGAAGAAATTCGATTCGAAGACTATAACTATGATAATGACTGGGTATTCCACTAATCAGAAGGCGTACCGATTTATCAATTTGGATAGTAACCCAACAAAACTTGTGATAGCTCGAAATGCTACATTTTTAGAAATGTGCCCATGTTGAAGTCGAAACGAGATAACGTTTCGGAGAAGAATGTTGTCGATATTTATCTACACAATGACATTCCAGAAACCAGTCATCCTACCACTGAACCTGAGGTACCAAGGTTAGCGGGACCTGTTGCAGTGGGGGTACCGGTGTCTAGGCAGAATATCATGGTTGATGAAGTAGAATCTCAATCGTGGAGTCCAGGAGCATTTACTTCAACACAAGATTCAGACTCTGGTGAGAACTTCTTTGATTCTGTTGGTTCGGAGAGCCATGTTGCGGAAGATTTGCAAGATCCAGTCAACACAAATGTTGCTGATCCTCCAAATGATGTGGTTAACACTAATGAACGACGCTACCCAATTCGAGATAGACGTTCAAAGAGAGATGCGGACATGGTCTATAACTTTCACGTAAGTAATATTTCTGATCCTGTATCGGTTCAAGATGCTATGGAGCGCTCAGATAAAAAGTTATGGTTGGAAGCGATGAAGGATGAATTTAACTCCCTGAAGGCTAACAAAACCTGGGAACTAGTTGATCGACCGATAGATGCTAACGTTGTTAAGTCAAAATGGGTTGTTAACTCAAGGTAGGAGCGGATAGTAGTGTGCAGCGCCATATCTGAAGGGGACAGTGGAACTATCGCTGTGTTACAAGAAGTGTAACAAACCTATAGTAGCTTACGCGGACGCGGATTGGGGGAATGGGCCTGATGGGAAATCATTCTTTTTTTTATTTTTTTTATTACAATCATGGGATGATATAAACACAACATTCATTAAAAAGGCTAGACATGTAATTACTCCGTATTTAACCAACATTTGCAATTCATGTATTAGAAGTGGTATTTTTCCAAATGTTTTCAAAAAATCTTTGATTTACCCTATTCACAAGAGCGGGGACAGAAATAGTATCGACAATTATCGACCGATTTCTATCCTACCTGTACTTTCAAAAGTTCTAGAAAAATTATTAAATAATCAACTGGTAGGTTTCTTGGAAAAAAATCAGCTTTTATCTTCTTCGCAATTCGGTTTTCGAAAAGGCAGAAATACAGAAGATGCAGTAAACCATCTAGTTAGTCATATTACGAGACTGGTAGACAGTAAACAAAAAGTACTTGGAGTGTTTTTAGATTTGAAAAAAGCCTTTGATACGGTGTCCGTCCCTATCTTGCTTGAGAAGATGGAAATGTATGGTATACGAGGAATTCCACTTCAACTTTTTAAAAGCTACTTGCAAGATAGATATCAATGCGTCAAAATAGAGAACCACGTTAGTAACGACTCTCTCATGACTTTTGGAGTTCCTCAAGGCATCGTGCTTGGCCCCACTCTCTTCTTAATTTACATCAATGACCTATGCAACAAGACGTTGACAAATGGTTCTGTATTTAGTTTTGCTGATGATACAGCCCTTGTTTTTGATGGAGAGACATGGGAAGAGGCACATGCGTTCGCAGAAAATGGCATTCAGATTGTAAATGATTGGCTGAATCAAATTGTCCTCACATTAAATCTTGAAAAAACTAAATTCATGACGTTTGCGATTAAAAACTCCTCAAAACCCCCAGCCAACTACAAACTTCAACTCCACAAATGTAATTTTACCTTAAGACCTATATTATGCGGGTGCATGGAGATTAAAATAACAAATGAAGTTAAGTATCTTGGTGTCATAATTGATGATCTTTGCAAATGGAACCTTCACATTGAACTCACCACCCCCAGAGTTCGTAAGTTATCATGGATCTTTAAAAAACTAAGACACTTTGCAAACAACAACGTGATGTTCATGGTATATAAAGCTATTTGTCTATCGATAATTCGGTACTGCATATCTGTATGGGGAGGAGCGCATAAAACTCACCTTTTACAGCTGGAAAGAGCACAAAGGCGTATTTTGAAAGTCATGTTATTTAAACCGTTTAGATATTCAACACACCAATTATATAGTGAATGTAAACAACTTACAGTAAGGAAAACATACATTTTACACATAACACTACGGAAACATAAAATTACACCATACCTTGAGATTTCAAGTACAAAAAGGCGAAAAGACAAAATTTGCGCCATCACTCTGACTCGAACAGCTTATCAACAACGGCAGACGACATACATATCTAACTTTATTTATAATAAAATAAATCAAGTTCTGAGCATTCACCCACTCATGCGTTCTGAATGTAAATCCAAAATGTATGAATGGTTACTGACTCTCACCTATGATGAAACAGAAGAAATATTAAACTCTCATAAGTAAACACACAATACAATTTAACTATTTTTATAAAATCTAATAGTATTAACAATTATAGTTATACCCTTACAAACCTTCACCACACACACCCACGCTTACATCGTTACACTCCTACATACACACACCCTCGCACTTACGCACGCAAATGCACGTTCATCTTAATATAGATCTATGTGTCTGAAAATAAATGATTATTATATATTATTATTATAGATATTTTCTTTCATTTTCTTTATATTAATAATAAATTCTGTATTTTGTCATTAACTGTAATACTATAACGTTATGTTTAGAAATATATGTATCAAAAAGGAAGGAGGTTCCCAAGATACAGGTTAACCTAGTTTGGGGACCATTGAAACCATGCTCTGTAAAATGTAATCTACGTCAATAAACGTTATTATTATTATTTGACATATTTCACGGGTTTCACCCGGTCCTTTACACATAGGCATAAGTGGGGCTGTAGTCAACACTTAGAGGCCCGTTTGGTATAAAAATACAATGTAGTATAAAAACAGAAACATTTTGGATGGATGGTTACATGGTATATCTATTACAAAAATGGGTAAAATGGGCATGGCTATTGATATGTACTTATTAGTGGTACGGGAGATAGTGGGCTATGGACGAGACTACGGCACCTGCCAATTTCAGTCTCATCTTAAAATATTTAGGCAGGTGGTGACTTGCCACCCACTAAACGGGCCCCCCATAAGAGCCACCATCAATGGTGACAAAAGGGGCATTATTATTATTATTATTCTCTGGTTATACCTTGTTTTTCGGTGGTGCTGCGATAGCTTGGCAGTCTTAGAAACAGCGATGTATAACATTAAGTACTGCAGAAGCTGAATATATCGCAATATATGGAGGCTTCAAAGGAAGTAGTTTCAAACAAGTAACAAACATAAAAGAAAAAAAACAGTCGAATTGAGTACCTCCTCCTTTTTTTGGAAGTCGGTAGATAAAACTCATGGTATATATAGTTCTATAATTTTTAATTTTATTCCTTGTGCTCTACATACACATACTACGAACACATACACAAATATTGAACCAGAATAAACAAAAAGAAATATTGTAGTGTAGTGACAACCCTACAGAAATGCCGCATGCCTACACAAAAGCGGCATTTCGCGTGACATCAAACGCATTGGCCCACTGTACGATTTTTATGCTTTGCTTATATTTTCAAAATCTTGAGTAGGTACTTACTGTTGTGGCAAGATGAGGTATCGGGAACAGTTGCTGAGTAGATTCTGACTGGACTGGAGTTTCTGATAGAGCCAGTAACAAAGTCAGCACTGAAGCTCTCTGCTTCAATATCAACTGAAAATAAACTATTTATTTGTAGCACAAATAAACAAAAATGAGCAAAAGAAATTAAAATCACCTGACGCTGTGACATTGAAATAGTCTATCCTAATAAAAGTTCTGTTACTTTAGCTTTTCAAATACAATATTTAATAATAATAAAATATCTACTATGTGGCTCAGTAAAAGTTACCAAGTATACTATACAATATTAGCTTTAATAGGTACAAATAAGCGATAGGTAAAATTATACTATTTCCATTCCTTTATTTTCTCGATGACAATTTTGCGATTAGCAGTGAAAGCAGTACTAATAGAACCATGAATCATCGATCATGAATGAAGCAGATTTCCTTTATTGTATTGTTTGAACCTCAATTCCTATAATAACTTGGATGATTCCACTCCTTGGCCACATGGGCATTTGCACATCCAGTGTGGAAATCTGATACTTTGCCGAGCCATACTTGAGAGTAATAAAATGAAGACTTGTTTTTGGGAACCCTAGATAGATAACTCAATATTAGTATTTAATATGAATATATTTATTTCTAGTTCGTTTTTATTTTTCTCTGTTAGTGTAGGCAATATTCTTGATAGTAGTGCAATGTTAGGAATTGTAATGGCCGTAACATTACATGCTATAGGCTGTGCTCGCCGCTACAACAGTGACTCTTAGACGAAGAACTTCAATCAAAGTTCGAAAATAGTGAGAGTAAATTTCCAGTATATATCACACAGGCCTTAGCCGGTTCTTAGGGAGTAATTATGGGCATAACTCGTGATAGTTTTCTAATGCAAGTTGTATGCTGCAGTGAGGGTATCACACACAACAGTAAGCTCAGTGTGATTTTTCTTTCTCGAAAATTTGTCGCATTTGGCGCTGGTAGGCCTGCTGATGCTTTTATAGCAGTCATGTCGTAAAACCCGCCATTCCATTTTTGAGGTACTGTGGATGGGTTATCTAGCACAGAAGAGTACTCACAGAATTTTTCAGTTTCGCATAACACTCCATGAATTTATCAGCATCTCTAGCAGATTGATTAGCTAGCAGTGTTTGGATCTTTTGACACATGAGTTTTTCATCTGACATAAAAGGGCTCTTGTCATCAGTAGAAGATAAATATGATATTGCCAATTCATAAGCACCATCTGCAATAAAAAAAACTTGTATGTACATAAAATATAACATACAATATAACATATAACATAATTTTAAGATGGAACTATCCAAGCTATCCTTCCGTTTTAACCCTTCCCCTACCATAATTAATTAAAACAAAAGATTTCATTCATAAAATGACGAAAGTTTACTTCCTTGGTAGGAAAAGGGTTAAGGGGGAACAAAAAGGACAGGGACATGAGGGAGGTTGCCGACTTTCCTGTAAGGAGGAGTGAAAACTAAAAGCTTTCTTTTTCATTAAGTATCATCATCATCATCATCAGCCTGTAGCAGTCCACTGCTGGACATAGGCCTCTCCAATTGCACGCCACTTAGGTCTATCTTGGACTTCTCGCATCCAGTTTTTGCCAGCCGTCTTGCGCAGATCGTCACTCCACCGTGCCTCAGGACGTCCTACACTACGTTTGCCGAGACGCGGTCTCCACTCTAGAACTCGTTTACCCCAACGGTTGTCGGTTCTACGGCTAATATGGCCAGCCCACTGCCACTTCAGCTTGCTGATCCGGTGGGCTATGTCGATGACCTTGGTTCTCTGACGGATCACTTCATTTCTGATGCGATCCCTCAGAGAAACACCGAGCATAGCCCTTTCTATAGCCCGCTGAGCGACCTTGAGCTTGTGGACCATTCGAGCCGTCAGTGTCCACGTTTCGGCTCCGTATGTCATGACGGGTAGGACGCACTGATTGAAGACTTTCGTCTTCAGGCACTGTGGAATCGGCGAAGTAAGGACTCGACGTAGCTTCCCAAACGCTGCCCAGCCCAGCCGAATTCTTCTATTCACCTCGTTCTCAAAATTGTTTTTTCCCAACTGCAATGTCTGCCCGAGGTACACATATTTTTGAACAACTTAGAGAACGGCGCCGTGTATCGCAATCGGTTCCGGTAGAACATGTTCGTTGAACATGACCTTGGTTTTGTCCAAGTTCATCCGTAGGCCGTGGTTGGAATTCGTCGTGTCTACGCGCAAGACGGTTCGTGATCACTCTTGAAAACAGCTTATAGACGTGGCTTAGAAGGGATATGGGTCGATAGTTCTTCAGCAGGGTCTTATCTCCCTTTTTGAAGAACAGGACGACCACACTCCTACTCCACGCCTCTGGAGTTCTCCCTTCGAACAGGACAGCGTTAAAAAGCTTCTGGAGCTCCATCAGTACGGGTTTACCTCCTGCTTTTAGTAGCTCTGTTGTAACGCCATCCTCTCCAGGGGCTTTTCCATTTTTAAGCTGTCCAAGAGCGATCTCGATTTCGCCAATACTGACTTCTGGCAAGTGGAAATGGCGTGTTAACGTGGCTCTAGGATCATTTTCGGGATCAGGTCGAGATGCATGCGATGCGTATAATCGGCCATAAAAGTCCTCCACTTCCGACAGGACTGCCGGCTTTGCAGCAACGTCTTCTCCGCTAGCTGTGGTCAATAAGTATACATTATTATTATATATACAGGGTGACTGGTTGAACACTTTACATATTGATATATAGTGCTCAGTACTCGATTCTCGTTCTAATTAAGAAAAAAAAAATAGGTGCCTAATATTTACCTAATTTAACTTTAATTGTCTACTCAAAACAATAAACATGGTCACTCGCGGCGCGCGTGTAGTAATAAAAGCGCGGCGCGGCCGGGCGGGCGGCCGACGATCGCGGCATCCTTTGTGTATCCTTTGTATATATTTATGTACTATATTATTATATAAGTGTAATCCTATATATATATATCCTGTGTATTACATTAGTTTAGTTTCTACAAAAGTTATGCTTCCAAATTAGGGGGGAAGGTTGGGCAATTACTGAACTCTTTCAATGACTGAGTCAATTACTGAGGCAATTACTGAGTCTTTAAGCAGCCTTTCCGATGTTTTTTTAGATCTAACATCAAAATAATCAGTGCCTCCCTACACAACATTTTGGTACATATTTTCTCTCTATAACTCAAAAAAATAATTGCATCGCCGTATCTCAAACATAGCACATATTATATTATCTAACAATCATATCATAAATATTATATGATATAATACCTATATATATCTCAAAGAAAATTAAGTTACCAGCTTTAACCAGTCCCGTTTCTAGTGTTTTTCGGTTTATTTCCGACTAACCCATAAAAGTTCAAATAAAAAATACTACACTTGAATGGTTTGACCAACCAAAAGCAAGTTTATACCAGTGAAGTGTATTGTATCTGATAAAATTAGTAACAAACTCAAGGTCTAAAAATGTGTATACAATTTGTGTATGCGCAAAATGGCTTAGCACTTTTTTAAACATACACATGGTGTAGGCGCGACATGCTACGGGTTAAGAAGGATACTATGCGTGCGTTCGAATCACTTCTGAGCATTTTTAGCGTTATTTTCGATTTTTATTTTTTCTCACAAGGGGCTTTCGAAATGGGAATCTGTGTGTGAAAATTTAGTTCATGCCTCTTTTTGTTCTGCGTTCGGAAAGCTAAAAATGGTGGTATTTTTGCCACCAAAAAGTGCAACTTTTGACCCACGTTCGAGCATTGTTTGTGATAGTTATTTGACAGCTATGTATTTGACAGCATAATCATGGAATTTTAGGTCTTATGCTCAGTTGAGTGTTCGAATAGGGTGTGGGCAAAAGTGGCAAAAATAATGTTTTTGAGCTTTATGAAAGCTTTAACAAAAGAGCCATCAATGACAACGCCACCAATGCCCTCATAAGCTAAATGAATGCACCTTATGATACAGGAATTTATGACACATGCTTCTTTATACTGTTGCAAGTGTTTAATTTTTGGTATTGCGTTTATTGATTTCATTCATGCTAGATAGCAAGCCAAGCCTTTATAGTCTAATAAAAATCAACTACAATGGATATATTAGCTGATACACAAACATGTATGAGCTCAGCTCACAATAGCGAAAATTAACTGGCACAATTTAGCCATTATGCATTATATTGCTACAATCTATAATTAAAGCCTGGGGTATATATATATATATACGTGGTATATTTATATATATATATATATATATATATATATATATATATACCGCCTCTCAATAAAAACAACACACAATATAAACCTTTTCTATACTTAGTTAAAAAATCTTTAAAATAATCCTGCAGAAAATTCATAACAGATTTTGTAAAACGTTTCTGAAAATATTAGGTCTCACAAAAAACAACAATCAGATTGATTGACAGATGATGCATAGTGCAAAATGTTCTTTGGTAGTTAGGTAAAAACTACGTAAACTACCGCAAAGACTATTTTCTACGAAACGTATGTACCCATAAAATAATTGTGTTTTATTGTAAAGTACCAAAAGAAGAGTAAAATTATTATAGACTCACCTGGGTCAGCTGACAATGTTGAGCATAATTTACGAAGTTGCACCGCTGCGTTTGTACTGATTGAAGACTGCTCCATTTGAGATAAATTATTATTTGTATTTTTTGCCGCAACCTACTATTTACAGCAGTCTCCAGTAAACAAAGCTGACTCGCCTTGGCGAAGCATTCGCATTGTACTCTCGAACGCCACAAAAGAAAACAGTAACTTAAATTTTTACGGACTGGAATTTTTGTTATCCGATGATTGTATTCTACTTATTTCTGTCCTGTTACTAGGTATAACTCCATAAAATCGTACTTTATTACGGTTTTAACTTTGAAACTCATACAATAAAAAACAAACAAATAACAGAATTCGCCGCGCCGCAGCCGATTCGTTTCGTAGTGTTAATTGTCTGTGGCATGGCTTCGATCCTACAAAGGGTAGGTCTTTGCATTGTAGTCTGTGCATCTACGACCAGGAGGTCTAGAGTCTGGCCAACGAAAGCTGCCCAAGAAAAAAGGCGGGAATTTTAAAAAATCAAGAGCTGTTAACCCTGGCTATACACTGCATAAACGGAGTTGATACTATTTATTTTTCAGCAAGTACATTTTTTTCGAGTTGTAAAAATTTTGTTTTGTTAGCAACTGTTGTTGAAATTTTCGAATGTATTATGAAGAATATCAAATAAAAGATTACATTTAATTCTCTTTTTATTATTTTCAAATAATCCATTATTTATGTACAGTCGAGGACCCCGAGGAGCCGTACAAATATAGGAGCTATGAGTCATAGTTAAAATCGGATTCCAAAAACTCTACACCTGATATTGAATCAGCTTCATTGCTTTCTTCGCTGCTACTGCTACTGTCCCCAACATGTATTATGAATAGTTCAAGTTCGTTTTCAGTAATACGGTCCCTTAATTTGTACTGATTTTCCACATTTAGTACATGATCAGTGTACTTCTTCCAGTCATCAGCAGTTATGGATAGAAAACATTATTTTATTAAATTTTGCATTTCAGACCCTGGTATTCCTATATTTTTGCTTGCTACTTTTCTCTTCGCTTGACTCCATACAAGCTCAATAGCATTGAGGTCGCAATGATACGGTGGCAGCAACAAAATTTCGTGATTGTGGATATGACTGTGTTTTTTAGAAGCACTTCTGCTTCGTAAACAACGGCAGGTTTATTATCTTTCACCAAACACATTAATTCAGCTTTGGTGTGATATTCTTCAAAATGAATATTATTTTCTTGAAGCCATATTCGGAGATTAGCTTTAGAATCATTCTACTACCATGAACGAAGTACGAAGTTTCGGTTAACGGATCGCACATATTGCTACAACGAAAGTTTTTCGAATCCGAAGTTCTTAATTTGACATTTTGTCTTGCGTGGAACCTACTATCAAGTTTTTTTTGACAGGTAGTTTTTCGTTGTTTGACAACAGTTAGAGCGGGATTTAACCTCACTTTAAACGGTAGGCATAGAGGTTTCGTATTGTAATTAAAATTATAATAAATTCATAACAAAGTTTTTTTTTATAATATGACACTTTCTTCTTTATGAAGAAGCTCTCCGAGAAGAAATAATAAAATGGAGTCGGGACAGTAGCAAATTGTGATTATAATATAATAAGTACTCACATAATTAGACTTAATAATGAAGTTCACAAACAAACATACACATATTCCAATAAATCTTTCTATAGTTTCAGATAAAAAAACAAGTATCTATGCGATGTAAAATATAATACAATTTTTAATTTATTTTTATATATTTGCTTAAAGTTTTAAGCTCCCCCAGAATACCACTCAACAACTCATTTTTTTTTCAAAAGCATACAATCTACGAACTTCAGGTTGCAGAGGTTGTAGCCGTCTACGAGGTCGTCTTACACCTGCAAACAAGAGAATAGAATCAGCAAAAAAATCAACATTATAAATCGTCCGTCACAATGTAGAAGTTTTTTTATGTGTGTGGGTTAATCATGGTAGTTCCTCCATTTCTATGTCTAAGGTTTTTTCAAGATTTTTATTAAGGTTTGGAATCTTTCTGTACTAGGACTATGTATCACAATGGACGGAGTGAACGCTAAGTCAGCGTGTCCATTTTATGTTAGTTTGAGTGTCTAGAACTGCTAGAGTGTGCGTGAGTAGGGAAGTGATCATTTGTGTAGAATTCTTTTTGTATATATTTGTAATCTGTATAAAACTGAGAACTTGTTAATAAAAAAACTATTTATGATAATATACGTACTTTATTAAACATGGAAATGGAAAAAGAAAGCTGTATATTCATATTACATTTTAAGAGAACATCGTTTTATATAAGATAAAGTTGTTTGACTAAATAACATTGCATCCTATGATTTGTTAGTGCTGTTAGGCATGCAGAATTAACTTGACTTGACTCGACAGTGCACAAAATTTTCTGAAGAACTTTCAGGCGCTAACAAAAAGTTCTACGAAATATTTTAAAACTAGCATTTTTGCGCGGTTTCACCCGCTTTTATTCGGTTTAAAGTAGCCCATCGGCGCATTTTTTTACATTGCGGACTAAAACTGTAAATAATTTACATTAAAAATATGTGAACATTATAGTAACTTAATAACGTTTTACAAAACAAAATATAGCACTCAATGCATAGAATTATTACCTATAGAAACCGAGTTCGCGCTCAAAATGTAAGCCTTCAAGTGAAGCCAGAATTTGCTTCACAAGACACCCGCACTGTCAGAGCTGTCATTCCGATGACAATAAAGCTAGGTAAAAAAAAAATGACGATTTGTGCGTTGAATAATAATAATAATAATAATAAATAAAACCGCAGGGGCGACTTTGTGGCGAGTCGTCGGTGAGTGGCGACACCGTGGACTCTGATTCTCCCTGGGGCTAAATGAGATCTCTGACCCCCGGCTTGCCTTAATTGGCCGTCTGGGGGTGGAGACGCAAGAGCTAGTAACAAAAAGCTCCAAGGGTGGAAGTGTTAAAGGGCATTACGCCGGTAGTAGCGCTTCAGTGAAACCGCAGCACACCTCTCGACACCCTTTAGCCAGCCACACCAACGTTGCCCCTTCTGTCACCATTCATGGTGGCCTTTATGGGGGGCCCGTTTAGTGGGTGGCAAGTCACCACCTGCTAAAAAAAATTTAAAATGAGACTGAATTTGGCAGGTGCCGTAGTCTCTTCCATAGCCCACTATCTTTTTATTATTAGTAAAATCATTTCAATAGCCTTGTCATTTTACCCATTTTTATAATAAATATACCATGTCACCATCCATCCAAAAGTTTCTGGTTTTTTATACTACTTTGTATTTTTTATACCAAACAGGCCTCTAAGTGTTGGCTACAGCCCCACTTATGCTTTTGTAAAGGACCGGATAAAATCCGTGATTTATTTTGAATAATAATAATAATGTTTTATTCAGTTATAAAAGTTGAAATTGGGCCACAACATTTCAGAAAAGCTGCATAAGAGTTATGGTGTGATATTTTACAGCTAAGCCATTTATTTTAATGCTTAAATCGTCAAAAATACAAAAAATAATAAATACAAATTATTCACTCTTAGTTCAGACGGAATGTTACCAGCTGTGTATTAAATTATTCATGTTTTAAAACGTTGTTGAGGTATGACATAACGTTATATTCTCTTAGGTAGCTCTGTAACGGAACAGGGTCTGGATGAGGATTCCGTCACGATTCATAAATATAGAGACGTTTAAAAAGTATCTTGGTATGAACAAATATTGATGAAATTAAGGCAATCAAGAGTAGAAGACAGCTTTAATGTATAATATTGAGATTTATATGTTAGGTCGGGTATTTCTTATAGCAAGACTATACTTACTGAAAATGATAAGCAGCATATAATATTTAAGCTACCAAGATATTCGATGTAGCAAACATTTAAATCGATTGCTCAAACAGTATTGATAAGTGATTTCAAGAAAAATGAAATGTTATAATTCTTTAAATACATAAAAGATTTAAGCAAAATTAATACAATTACCATGAAATAAGCACCATTGATTTTTTTAGTCATACAAAGGTGTGGCGAAGACTCGCTACGATCTCCTTGTAGGTAATACATACTCCAAGCTATACATAAAGAGCTCCTTTAACTTTTACTTTTCTGTTTGATACTTTCAAATTTAAAATTAGATGATGTTTTTATGACAGCGATTCGGACAGGTTTTTTTATGTAGATTCATTATATTTGGGTAGAACACATGTCATGTGTATCATTTAAATTACGAGAGAGAAACACTTTCTGCAGTGCTAGTAACAGGAGCAAGGATCACAGCTGGAGTTAGTTAGAATCAAATAATAATTCGTAATTTCATTTAAGCATTTCTTTGTGATAAATAATAATAGTAAGAGGGGATAAATAAGATTATAATCGCTTATAGACGCAAACTCTACATTTGGAAAACTACCAAACGGACTTAGTAAGGCCTTACTAATTTTGGGGTAAATAGAAGAGGATCTTGGCATGATAGAGAACATTTGTGTCACAGTAAAGAGCAGCTCTTAATCCAGCATTCGAGTTGTAAGCCTTGAACATGCCAAGAATCCTACTTTCTAAATCATAATAAATCTAGAATTCTACGGCAAATCTAAAGAAATCAAACTAATTACTTACTATATAAAAATTAATGAAATATATTATATCTTTAAATTGTAGAGGTATCTATCATTAATATACTCGGCAAAATAAAGCTAACTATTATAATAATCATCATAATCAATACATGCCTGCTAGTATTGAGCTAACCAATACAACAAAGATTCTGTTAATACTTAAGTATTTAAAATAATTGCTTTTCCTACAATGGTTTAATAGATGACATGTCATGTAAAACACTAGTAATCTAAGTATAGCAATCTCGTATAAAAAGGAGATTTATGTATGTGGTAAATCTTATCAAACTTGGTCAAGCAATGCAGCACCTTGAGAATTCTTGTAAACCACAAACAAGGGTCTAGAGATTTATTGTAATGTAGTAGTAGGTTATCCATCGTAATATCAGAATACCTGGGCGTTGCTTTTGGTTTCTCTAGGCATCTATAGTTCTGAATAGTTTTCTCTGTTTCGAAAAGAGAGCAAGGTTACAGCAGCGATTCACAGTGTTAGGGTCCTCCTAGGCTAGACGATACGAAATTAAAGTAAAAATACACTTTATATGCGCTTTTGAAATCTTTTGTGATCAGTAGCTACTACGCTGATTATCCAATTCCTTTAGATAAATATTATCAGACACTATTCCCTGAATAGTTCAATTGTTCAAGTTTATTCATTTACTTGTTTACTGAAAGCCATATATGGGAAATAGTATCAGTGACTTAGAGAAAACTCTAGACCCTTGTTTGTGGTTTACAAGTATTCTCAAGGTACTGCATTGCTGGACCAAGTTTGATAAGACTTACCACATACATAAATCTCCTTTTTATACGAGATTGCTTTACTTAGATTACTAGTGCTTTACATGTCATCTATTGAACCATTCTAGGTGAAACAGTTATTTTTAATACTTTAAGGCTTACAACTTGTAATGCTGGATTGAGAGTACTCTTTGCTGTGACACAAATGTTCTCCATCATGCCAAGAACCTCTTCTATTTACCCCAAAATTAGTAAGACCTTACTAAGTCCGTTTGGTAGTTTTCCAAATATAGAGTTTGCGTCTATAAGAGATTATAATCTTATTTATCTCTTCATACTATTATTATTTATCATAAAGAAATGCTTAAATGAAATTACGAATTATTATTTGTTTTTAAATATAACATTTAATACTCTCAGCAAATAATTCAATTGCTATAATTTATTACCGCATTCTCATGCGAGAATCAGAGTAGACAGTCTAACCCAAACTCAAATACACGGACGCGTAACAAAAATGAGTTCCTCACTTTAATAAAATATTGTCTAGAATAATTGCCGAATAGGCCTTAAAACGTCGATGTATCACTAGCCTTGGTCGCAGCGAAAATGGGTCGATGTCATTTCAGGAAACATTCCGAACATTCCGAATAATCTTCGATATATTAAGATCATTTCACAGATACGTTCCTGACTCAATGTATAGAACTCGCGCGTAGTATTCCGTATTCGATCACGATCAAGTCGATGCAGGAAGCACCATTATATTTGAATAGCAAAATTCATACCTTCTTTTTGGCATCTACAGCACTAACTCATTTTCATCATCACGTCGGGGTCACCAATGAGGACACCGGAGGTAACACCGATGCGTACCTAGATACTGGCAGCGAACTCCAGCTGTGATCCCGTAATTTAAATGATACACATGTGTTCTCACCCAAATATAATCAATCTACATAAAAAACACTGTCTGAATCGCTGTCGTAAAAACATCATCTAATTTTAAATTTGAAAGTGTCAAACAGAAAAGTAAAAGTTAAAGGATCTCTTTATGTATATCTTGGAGTATGTATTACCTACAAGGAGATCGTAGCGAGTCGTCGCCACTCCTTTGTATGGCTAAAAATATCAATGGTGTTTATTTCATGGTAATTGTATTAATTTTGCTTAAATCTTTTATGTATTTAAAGAATTATAACATTTCATTTTCCTTGAAATCACTTATCAATACTGTTTGACCAATCGATTTAAATGTTTGGTTCATCGAATATCTTGGTAGCTTAAATATTATATGCTGCTTATCATTTTCAGTAAGTATAGTCTTGCTATAAGAAATACCCGACCTAACATATAAATCTCAATATTACACATTAAAGCTGTCTTCTACTTTTGATTGCCCAAATTTCATCAATATTAGGTTCATTCCAAGATACTTTTTAAATGTCTCTATATTTGTGAATCGTGACGGAATCCTCATCCAGAGCCTGTTCCGTTACAGCCAACCCCTAAAATTTACCCATGTTCTCATCATTTACCGAAGGAAATTTTCCCATCCTCCATATATTCAACTTCACAAATATAGTCCCACCAAAACTGAACATGTGCTTATCCTAATTTATTAAAATTCGTTTTCAAACAAGGTTATGAGTACGTGAACTCACTAGTGGAGTGTATTGAAAAGACCGAGTTAAAAATAAATTTACTGTAAGGGTTGATATATCCGATCTCGATGTCTCCTCCATGAGTAAAAATGACTTCTCACAAGGACAATCTGAAATAACGAAAGGGAACTAGTATTGTGCCAAATTTTGCAACTAGTCAATCCGAATAATTCAGCATACGTGCTAACCAATTTTTAGTTTGGGATCGAGTATGTGGATTAGAACCTACGCCACCCTTTATTACTCCAGATCTCGTTAATAGCTAACAAGCAATAATTCTCCATGGCTGATACATCCCTCTTCAAATCAAACCAAACAAGCAACCGCCTAATAACTCGGAGACTGTAAGTGTACATGGCTAAACATTGGCTACCTGTAAAGTACGAACTCTTTATGGAATAATTCAGTTGTAAATACTGATGTGGTGTCTTCTGACCTAAACCTACGCCAATTTGTACTCCATAAATCATTAGTTGAATAGTGTGTGTCTGTCTGAAAACAAAACTTAACAAATCGACTCCAGTCGGTATTGCCGATATTCATAGAGGCCCTCAACATGATAATATGCTAAACTCTTTCACACTCATCTCTCCCTGGGTCCTTACTTCTTTCATCTCTTCCCATCTCTTTAATTATAGCTTAAATCTTTCTTCTTTTACATTGCCCTGCATACTGCCTAAATAATCCTTCAATCCTTTTGTCTGGAGTCTACGAATAAGTTCTCACAATAAATAGTATTTACCAAATGAAACTTCAGACTTTTATTTCTATAATCCCTATTTTCAATATCATATTTTTTTTAATTATATGTTAAAAAAGAAATAGACAAAGCTGCAACAAAAACCCGCCCCGATGAGGACTACGCCCGCTTTATAACAAATGATTGTAACATCTTTGTTTAATTATAATACAGTTTTATTACATATTGTAATAAAGTTTTATAAAATTGGCTGTACCTTGGTATTTTTATTTTATTTTTTGATTTTCCTAACGCTTATCATGTACCCACTTCATTTGAAGAGAATCTTTAAAATTCTGATTCCTAATTTTATAATTTTTTTCCTTGTATTTGTTATTCTGTCTAAACTTAAAACTTGTGAAATTGAATGTATTAAACATACAATTTCACAATTGCAAAATGCACGACTTTTTATTAATTAATCATTTTGCAATAATAATGTTAAATATTATTTAATTATCAATGACCTAAAACCGATTTTATAAAACTCTAAACTATCTGATTACTATTATATCTTATATTATTATATATCAATGACAATATCAATCCTGCTTTTACAAACCCTTTCTATAACTTACTAAACCAACGCATTCAGCTAAGGCAAAATTGTGTCTTTCCATCTATAATCTTCATTAGCGCGCAGAGCATCTTCAAAATCAGCTCAGTAGATCAGTCTGAATAAAATAACAACTCGACATACATAACTCTAACCCAATCATTCGCTTTTACATGTACTGTCTATTGCAATCCTCCAAACATGATGTTTTTATGTCATTTCCATTGTGGTCTAAATATTTACGTACCTACATTAATATTTTTTTAGTTATATAGGTACCAAAATATTTACTCAAAGATAACTGCTCAAAAATGTTACTCTAGAAATAGCACAGTATTTTCCTTCTGCTATTAATTTCAATTGTTGGTTTTGAAACTAGTTTAATAATGATTGTGATACTGTATCCCTATGATAGGTTCTATATTTCTGACATTATTACTTTCCATGGACAACTTCATCACACCTTTCCTGCTCAATACAAATTAATCTAAACTAATTATGATGGTAATCAGTCAATTATAGATACTTAAATCCAACAGGATATACCCACAATAGTCCTTCATTCTCCCTCTACATGCTCTCATAACTATAAAATGAAACTAGCTAGGACTGTTTATTTAGATAGCAGGGAAATGCCCTATAAACATAAAGAATATCCTTTTTACCTTTTCTTTTCCTTTTTTTAACGCTACCAATCGCTTGTTGTCAATATTATACGCAAACGTCAAACACACGAATATCCCTTTTTTTTATTCCTATTTCCTGATCTCTAACTATTTGGTATTTCCTTTAATGTAATCCATAAATTACAACTTATTACGCTTATCAATAATAACACTCTAAATACTAGCAGCTCCGTATACACTACAATATAATAAACAGTCCAACACACCCCTGTACTCTGCTTTCCCCATTTTTCCTTTTCCTCGGACTATAGTTATCTATCAACCAAACTAACGACACGCCGTGAATTAGAATACTCATACAATAGGTGAAGACTAATAATAGATTTAGGTAATAATAGGTTTTAATAGAATTAGTCCTCAGAAGAACTAGTAAACTAGTGGTATCCCGTAACTAGAACTTGCGATGTAGGTATACTGAGTATTAATGTAATTTGCTACCCATTATTTTTTTTTCCCGAAAGTTATCGATTAGAAAGATATACATGTAATACCTATTAAATTTCCGCAAGCCTACCGATTACAAAGATATAGTAATTTATTTATATTTCTATAAGCCAACATAGTATTTAATATATTTCTAAGTTCGACGCTTGCTGATATATGACTAATATCTACTAATAAAATTTCAAATGTACAAGTAAGAACATAGTAATGTTTATTCCCTTTTGCCTTTGTAATTTCCAACCCCCATCTTTTACAACCTTCGTAATCCATTTGCATTAAACAAACCTTGCTTACCTACTTGCATATAATTAATTAGAAAATCGCAGATTATTTCCTATTATTCATATCTTTTGAAATATACCAAAGATCTCTTCTATTTCTATGTTCTCTATCCACATATTTGCTATTACAAAATCATGTGTACACTGTGCTATCACTGCGTGGTTACCAAATTTCCCCCAAATCACCATGTTATTTCCCTAGCTACATCTTCCATGAATTTCAAAGCAACAATCGATACGAGTGGCTTTCCGTTCCTCAAATAACCCTGCAATAAAGTATGCGTCTAGGCTATTAATGTACAGAAATCCTTAAACTTTGTCATGTGTGATTGTTTTGTGTTGATGTGTTTGATTTCGAATAAAATTTATAATCATCACGTCATTATCATAACTACACTATATGTGCCAATGTAACGCATTACTGAACAATATCACTTAAAGTATCCCGTTATGATTGTTATACGAAATTTTAACTCTTAACAAAGACGCTCCGTGCTTTTTTGAATCAAAAATTTAAGACACTTCTTGATCGCACAAACATCTAATCTCTTAAGTAAGAATTTTTACGACCGCTACCCAAGTTTTTATACTATATAGGGGCCCTTAATTTCTGTGATCTATCTCTACTGCGTTCTACTCTCTTTCTAGTCACAAGTGAATTAACTACTTCCCTTTTTTCCAAATGTTCTTTTCATTAATCAAACATGCGAAGCAGTTTCCTATATAAAAATATAAACCTCAAATATCTACAATGTGTTGTTATTACTTTTGTAGACTTCGTTATCATAGAATCTCAAAGAACTATGAATATTTGTTGACCACAGGTAATTTCTTGTTTCCAGATTATACCTGTTTCCTATATTATATCTATAATAATATATAACTTTAGCAATTAAATTGTAACTATTTTAAACCTTTCATTCTAACACGAATGATTTCTATTTGTTACGATCTCTTTGGATATATGCGCTTTGACAGATAGTTAAACCTTTTAGTTTAGATATCTGATTTATCTATGGTTGAAAACCTCGCTGTCAATATAAAGAAAACATTTACGTTTACATCAAAAATATGATTTTCGTAAATTCCATGCATGATCGCTCTTCACTTACTCTAATTGTGCTGGCAGTATATTTATCGTAGCATTAATTTACCGTTATCTTTGCAGTGTCACCAATAAACCTATAACCTACTAATGATCCGTTCGTGACGGGTTCATGGCTTTAACTTGCGAACACCATGTAGGCAGCACATGCATGATACGCTTGCCCAACAATTCCAATTGATATTCAATATCTACACATATATATTGTTATATACATAGGTGTATATATTCCTACGAAATTGTACTTACTCCAGCTATTTGCCAAGGTATGTTTATTTTTGGTGTTATTTAGTCTTGTTCATCTCCGCTTTGCTCCATCCAAACATGATTCATAGCATAGATGGATAAACACGATTTATACGTGCTTATTCTCCTTGTTCATTTTCTACCCTAAATCTCAGACAAAATAAAAAAGTCAAGACAGAATGTTGTGAACAGAGCAGTGAGGCCGGTTTTCTATGCATGTAGTGCGTGAATCGGTGCTGCCATGATAATTTAAATTACCCCATAAAAATAACGTTAACAAATTATTAACGTTATAAATTTAATAAAGTTATAACGTTATTAGTTTTAATATAATAATAGGGTATATATATACTACTTTTTACCGACACCTAATGTAGGAATACATTAGGTGTCGGTAAAAAGTAGTGGCATTGGGTAGTGAAAGAGAAAAGACGAGTTTCAGAAATAAAATTACTCGGTGTAACTGCTAGTTTTATTTAAAAACCTTTATGCTGAATTATTTTTTTGTACGCTTGTCGTTTACTTTGCACTGAT
This sequence comes from Selenia dentaria, assembly GCA_917880725.1. Classification (NCBI taxonomy): domain Eukaryota; kingdom Metazoa; phylum Arthropoda; class Insecta; order Lepidoptera; family Geometridae; genus Selenia; species Selenia dentaria. The sequence goes on from OU862879.1 coordinate 24,744,251, forward strand.
TTAGAAATACTTTCTAATTTATCAATATGGTGGAATCTAATGTTTAAGTATTTCTCAATTACACAACGTATTAAATTAAGTTTATGTTCCTGCCCAACATATTCATGTTTTGACTCTAAATTGATAAAAATCTGATTGTTTCCAATGAATTTCTTTAATATGTTCAAGACTATAGTTTGGTGTTGATTTTCTGCGGTTATTGCAATATTTTCATTCAATAATTTTCGAACAACTGCTTCACAAGTGACACAAATGTCAAAAAGATCCTTAGACGGGAAGCGAAAACCGCCTTTGTTTTTTAAACTAATGAGCTTGTGAAAATAAAGTTTCTCATCAGTCTGCAAGGCATCTTAACATTTTGAGCATTTTATGGTTTTAACAAGATAGTGCACTGTACTTCCAGATATGTAACCAATTATATTTTTTCGGTAGTCACCATAATATGAATTGTCATGTAAACAACTGGCCCAATCAAATGATTCATTAACAATTTCATTAAGAAGTTGCAACGAAGAATTTTCAATAGTTTCTTCTTCTTCTTCGTTTCTATACGACGATGAAGTGCTATTTATAATTTTAGTTGTTGAAGTGCAATTAAGTATTGCTATGTGTTCTAAAGGAACACAATTACTTTTTGCAAGACATTTTAATTCTAAATGACATAGTATTTTTTGTAGCTTGCTTGTAAACTGTCTTACGTTTGGGTTATCGTTGAACCCTCCATGCATCCTAATGGACGTAAATAGAATCTCCAAATAATCCTGGCTTAATTTATAAGTAGATAAAAAAACAGCCTTTTTTTATATTCTATGTACTTCGTATAAAGCGCTTTTAAACTTTCAATATTTATTAATGTACCTATGAATCCTGCTTTGCATTTTTCTTCTACGACTGGTTTATAAAATCGCGTGATGACAAAGACTGGTCGACCATCTCGTATAACTTTCCGCATACTAACTACACACAAAAACATTCAATATAGATACACTCTAAGAACAAAAGACTTCAATAGAAATAAGGTTTATTTTTACAAAAATACATAACCGCCTTCAATATGTACGAAATTGAAAATCCAGTGTGAAATTAATGCGAGTCCATATTAAAGGTATCAGGTTTCCAACAAAAAAAGAATTGTTCAAATCGGTTTATAAATAACGGACTTATGAGGTAACAAGTATTTACAACAATAGAACCTAATTGCGAACCTACTCCTTTTAGATGTCGGTTGAAAATAAACAAAAAATAAAAAAAAAGAATTGTATCGTATTAACGTAACATATATACTAAATATTAAGATTACCCAATAATAGGGTAAACCTTACAGGCTTTACCATGGCAACACTTGCTATGTTCCAAGCAATAACCTTTATTTTTATTTATTTAAAATATTGCTTTCCAAGTTACTTACGTGTGAAATGTGATTCCATCCTTCTTTTTATATTTTGATGTTTGTTTTAACACCGTTTCACGACACAATTCGGCATTTTGACTGGTAAATTTGTTGATTTACTTTACGTGTTGCTTCCACGCGCAGCGATAGTTCGACTGACGAGTCAAGGCGTAGTTTCGTTGTGCGTGTGTGTGTGTAATTGTGTATGTACACGGCGAGGCGTAGTTTTACCGGCTTCACTTTTCTGTTCACAACATTCTGTCATGACTTTTTTATTTGGTCTGAGCCCTAAATAGCTCTATCCACATACTTACTACAGACCAAACATACACAGAAATTACCAGTGTAATATATGCTTATCGTATTTTATTACAACTGAACATGTCATATTTCATTACCTATGTAGTCAAACTATTTGCAGGCAAATAACCCAAGCAACATGACTCAATATTGATTTCCTAGTCAAACCATAAATGCCTCCTTTTTATATAGACTCCAATAAACATCTATAAAATACCTAGGCATTAATCACCAGAACTCTTCTTTACGTGATACTATGGTAAAACGTAGTGTTTATACATATATATGTATTCTCGAATATGACTCTATGAATACATATTATTATCTATTCTCTTTGCACTATGGCAGTAAGCCCTCAGTGCCACAATCAAAAGGTAAAAGCAAAGAACTCTTTTGTGTCTATCTTTCTGTAAAGTTGTGACACCTAGGTAACCTAAATGTTGATTGTAATGTCAGTTTGATTGATTATTATTGCTAACATATTTCTTTTTCTACCTTTGTTTATTTATTCAATAGCAATTTTAACATAGGTACCTAATTGCTGTGTACAAAGCTACAATTGATTTTCTTAAAATACAATGTGTCCTGACATATAACAATACAATTTTAAATTTTAATACAATTTTAATATAATTTTCAAATACAATTTTAGATTATTGATGTATTAACTGATTCTTTATTTTACTCTTTTAATGTTATTGTATATTTTACAGTTTTCCATGAATTATAGATTCCTGCCTGCTGACTGCGATGTTGTTATAGACAACAGTGAAACCTGACAAGCTCTACAGCTTACGTAACCCACTCATGATTGATTGGTAGGTATCTATGTTTCGACATTTACTTGGTATCTTAAAAATATTTCCTAGGTACTAATATTACAAACACTACATTTGTACGTAAGAATGAATGTTTGCTTCACCATACCTCTCAAAACGGCTGCGCTAATTTTGATTAAAATTGGTACGAAAGTAGATGTAGCTTTGAATTTACATTTATGATACTCTCTCTCATCATCATCATCATCATCATTATCCTAATAAGACTCCTTAGGTACTTATATTATAAGGGCAAAAGTTTGTATGTATAAATGAATGCTTGTTACACCATTCCTCTCTAACGGCTGGACTAATTTTGATGAGATTTGTTATAAAAATAGATGATACAAGATTTACGCATAGATAATTTTTCTTCATCACCACCATCAACACTCATCACCATGCGGGTATATTCGCTACCGCAACTAGTAAAATATAAAATGAACGTTTGCATATTTGTCTGTTGCTCTGCAATAACCTCTCACTTGATTAAACGAGTTTCATGATTCCTACGATTTTCATGGCATAGAACCGGGTTTTTTTATATTTAATGTTAAATGGCCTAAACTCTAACATAGTTTCTACTATTATTCATAGATCGAAATTCACGATGTATACTGAGATCAGATTAAAATATAAGGTTGTGTATATACTTTGCGCGTACTGCTTACCTACATATCAAATTGTCACTTAACCCTAGAATACTAATATAATTTTTATTCTGCTTAATACTAAGGATCGCTTGCTAGGCTACTGTAAGAAAAACAAGAGAAGTTTGTTTTACATTTTTTATTCAAAATAAAGAAAATTAATAAACATAATAGGTCAACTTCTGCCTTTCTTAAAAATATTATATAATTTACAAAATTGTACTACCAGTCTTTTAAATTGAGCCTTAAACTTAATAATATTCTCACTTATTTTGGCGACATAGGCATTTGGTACATAAATAAAAATTAAAAGAAAATTAAGTAATTATACAAACTAAAATTAACAATCACGTTCTACGTGAATCATACTTTGAAATGGTAACAAAAATAATTATTCTAATGATCACATTTTCATGGCACATAAATTTAAAATCAGTCTAAAATTTTTTTGGCACAATCGATGCAATGTGGAGACCTATGTTCTAGACAATAACATTTGGCACAACAATAAATGCTCATGCGCCTTTTCTTTGCTGGACATATAGTACACATGCTCCTCTTGCCTTTTTTTATTATTTGCTGGCTTTGAGCATAATATCTTCATTTGTCCGTAACATAATTTCGTCAAACATGGTTGGTGTAAAAAACTTCTGAAAGCATTCCAAGGGCTTTATTACATCTCGTCCTTCATGTTTTGGCCCGGGAGTAATATGGACTACATTTCTTGAGGCAGTTCTACTTGAAATTTATCTATTAGAGCTCTCGGTTGCCCATATGTAATTATTTTTCCCTCTGACAGATGATGTAGTAGGAAAAACGGTGAGAGATTCTGTAGTCGTATAGCTGGAGAATTGGGTCGTATAATAGTTGATGTGGTCGACCGATTACTTGTTGATGGCTCCTGTAAAGTTGGGACTTCATCGAGTTGTTCAGTGACGAGCGTAGTGATGGATGACAATTCGTTTTCTTGTTGATTAGGAATCAAATATGTAGGATCAGCTACACTGTCATCAGAATCGTAGTCTTGCACTTCTAAATTATCTTCTATTTCACTGTCGGAATCTCCATTCAACAAATAATTTACAATCTCGTCGTCGTTCATGTTTATCTACAAATAAGGTATTTATTAGTATGATTTTACTACATAATATTTCAATATAAAACACAATAACCAAAAACAAGTAATACAAATAAAAGTTACCTTTAATACTAAAGATCGCCTGTCAGGCGACCTAGAGGTCAATAACTCGGCAACGGTAAGATCCCGCAGGCCGCGCGTCTGCTATCCACCGCGGCGCGGGGGGTACTGAGTTGACACGAGCGCACACGTAATTATTGCCGCGCGAATTGGACTTACAACGAAAAATGTGATGAGTCGCGGCCTAGCAGGCGATGTTTAGTATTCTAGGGTTAAGAACATAAATACATACATAACTATTAAAATTCAAACTATAACTTTTCTTTTTCGCTTTGATTTACTAATTCATCATTAATGTGTGTTTCTTTCCAATTTTTTTTTAAAGTTCAATGGTAACCCGGCTTTGCTCACCGTTCCCTAATTTTCCCTATTATATTTGCAGATCTCGTCAAGATGCACTACTCGACCAACCGCTCCGCCCCAAAGCTTCCGATATCCGGCGCTCCTCATCAGCCTGCCTACATCGTCTACACTTTACCAGCTTCATTCCGAAGACTAATCACTACCTAGCTTTATTATTATTATTTTGTATACTTAAATTCGGCGCTTACTATGTTTGTCTATTAAATGTGCATAACGTTGATTTATTTAACCACTAATTATACAACCCTCTGACTTGTCTATATGAATTTCCACATCTGAACATCTGAATGATAAACTCAACCCCCCAATGTTACGACTAAACATATTCCAACAAAACTTCTAACAAGGCTAAACCTATTTATTTCCTTCGCTAATGCACTAGAAGTAATTACGTATGTAAATTTTTGCTATCATTTAATTACCATAAATTTCATCGGACAAAAAGGTAAGCCATTAACGTTCACACATTTTTATATTCTTAATACTTCCGAACATAGCAAACATCGATTATATACAGCGACAGCGCAGCGCGTGTACAGTAAAGACGTGTTACAAGTTGTTCTAACAGATATATTTCAAAAAAGTTGGTAAAAAGTGTTTTGTTTAAACTCAAACTTATATCAGTGTGTGCCTCAACATATACCCTTAAAGAGTGCCATATTATTTACCGAATTTTATCCCGGGAAAAAGTGTAATCAACGAAAATATGTTCAAAAGTTTCCGTCTGTTTTGCAACAAATAACTGTGAGCTATGAGTCATGCGTCGTTGACCTCATAAAGTGACAAAAACAGTCGACTACCAGACCATTGGCAAATTTCGACGGTTCATTAGAAGTACGATTAGTGTAGCGGTATAGGCACCGGACTTCGTATGTGAGGAACTGGTGTCTCCGAATTCGCGTCCTAGTACGGTCATATCCGTTTTGCATAATATTTTTGTAAGCAACTTAATTTTACAATCACTTTTTGAAAGTTGAAGTACAAGATGGAATCAGCAGATAATATTACTAGGAGAAGATTTATCAGGAGAGTGTCTGATGAGTCCATAGATAGATCATTCACCTCACTGTTATCAGACACAAGGGCTCGAAGTTTGACGGATCTATCAACGGAATTTTCAGAGATACATGAATTACAAGAAAAAATAGAATGTCTGGAAAATAGGTTGGCTAGCGCCAACCAGGAAATCGAAAATTTATCTTTAAATAATATTTTACTGCAAAGGCAATTAGAAGAGAAACAAAATACTATAAATCAATTAAAGAAACTATGTACGGACACCGTTGGAAGCTGTAAAAAATCGAAGACGAAATTGACCTTTACCAAAGTTCTGAATTCGAGTATCGTTGACTTAGATTTAAGAGAAGAACCGTTAGCACAAAGTAACAATCACATTAAGAAAATGTCAGGAGAGAAATTGAGTAACTTATCCCTACGACAAGAAACCAGTCAATTAACTGCTCATCCCTCAGTGGACCACTGCAAGGATGGATCCGAAAAGGCAGAACAGCAAAGTAATAATAATATCACCCGCAAGAATTTAAAGCCATGTCTACGAATTTCTAGTACCTACACAACAATGTAGAGGACTAGCGTCAAAACTGATTGACTTGAGGAAATCGCCTAATTTCAAATTTGAAGAATTTGAGATTTGTTCCATTATCAAGCCGTCTGCAGCGGGCAAGGATATTCTTCGCACATGCAGCACAGTGCAGCTCACTCAAAACGACCAGGTTGTGCTGTGTGTCGGAGAAAACGACACCAATCCCATTAAACTACTGGATGAACTACAAGCCAAAATTAAAATTCTGCATAAACTATGTCACGTAATGGTAATAAGCGTAAACCACAGCAAATACTTAAATACCTACAAACTCAATGATTGTATTAGATCAATTTGTGAAAGGTGGTCAAATTGTGAGTTCCTTTCTGTGGGAACATATTCATCCCGCGTAAGCAATTCCCTATATCTGACTGAACTTAGTAATAGAATTTCATATGTAGTTGACTATAGATATTATAAAGATATTTTTTTAAATATGAAGAATTTGAAAACCAGAATTCATACTAAAACTATACCAAAGAAAGGAACTATTCCTTACTACTTCCAAAAATTAAGCAATAAGAGCCCTATTAAAAAATCTATACAGGATGCCCCGACAGAGCAGAGAGACACTGGTATAGTTAAAAAGGGGACCATTCCATATTATTTTCAAGTATTGAACAATGACAGCGGGTCAGAGCAGTTTTTTCGTAAATAAAATGACTTTATTTCACCAAAATATCGCTGGCCTTCTGAATAAACTAGATTTCCTAGAATTATGTATTGATGAATTCACTAAAAAGCGTTACGAAATTGATGTTATTTGTATTTCAGAAACTTTCGTAAAAGCGGGCAGTGAAACAAACATCCGTTTAAAAGATTTTGAATTAGCTTCCACCTACTGTAGAAAAAATGAAAAACGCGGAGGTGTATGTATAATGGTACGGAAATGCACAGAATTTAAAGTACTTGCCTTCTGCAAAAATCTGTCGGTTGAATGAATTTTTGAATGCTGCGGCATAGAATTACCTACCCTCAATATTTTTATTGTATGTATTTACCGCACTCCGACAAGTGACATAAATGGTTTTTTCAACAAGTTGGAAATCTTATTGCATAGATTATCCAGGAAGAAATCAAAAAGGATTGTGATAGCAGGTGACCTAAACATCGATGTACTGAAAAATAGTGCACCAACGAAAGTTTTTGAGAAGGCTATGCATTGTCGTTTAACTGAATTTTTAAATAAGCATAACATTATAAAAGATGAACAAAATGGGTTTCAAAAGAAAAAATCGACAACACTAGCAACATTTAACCTTATAAAAATGGTTACTGAAAATATTGATAAACGTATTCCCGTCTGTGTGGTGTTCTTTGACATGAGCAAAGCGTTTGATTTTGTAGATCATGATATACTTATTAGAAAGTGCGAACGTTATGGAATACGAGGTATAGCTTTGCAGTGGCTCTGTAGCTATCTTAAAAATCGAAAACAATATGTAGAACTAAAAAATATTGATGATAATCTGGTTTATACCACTTACACATCAAATACTATATGCAATAACTACGGCGTGCCGCAAGGGAGTATCCTTGGGCCGCTGCTTTTTCTGCTCTATATCAATGATTTGCCTAATGTCACACAGCATAAATGTGTCCTATTTGCCGATGATATTTCTCTAGTTATAGCGAATGACGGTAACAACACTAATACTGACTATGAAAATAAAATTAACTTGCAAATTGACTCTATTATTCAATGGTTAGAACGTAATAATTTAAATGCTAATCTTTCTAAAACCAAATTCATACAATTTAGTAATTATAATAATAAAAATACAATACATCTTAATCTGATATGCCGTAATGAAAATATTGAACAAGTTGACATTATTAAATTTCTGGGGTTAATGCTAGACGCACAGTGTAACTGGAAGGCACACTTAGGCTACGTTCCGGGAAGGACCGAAATCACTCGCGGCGTTCGCACACCCATTCCCTTAAAAGCCCACGGTCATCGTGAGCGAACTCGATACGTCATCGATGATGATCGATGACGTCACCGAAAACGCTCACAACGCTCGCAGATCGTAGGTGGGTTTTCGCGGTCGTTTACGAGCTGTCACTGTCAAGCATCAAATGTATAGGATTCTATCGATTTTTGTCAGAAAAGTTGCCGCGCTTTTCTTGACCACGTAACCGTTCCGCTTGGGTTGAACATTGCAAGCATTCATTCTAACCGGAACGCTAAACCGGGGCGCGACAGTTGTGAGCGTTGACGGCGCTTCCCGGAACGTAGCCCTAGACTATGTGTGTAATAAAATAAATCGTTTTGTTTTTGCTCTTAGAAGGTTAAGAAGACTGACGAACCAAAAGACTGCTCTTACTGCCTATTACGGTTTTGTCGCATCTGTGTTGAGATATGGACTTATTTTGTGGGGTAATTGTACAAACATTAATAAGGCTTTTATTGCTCAAAAAAAGTTTATTCGAGCTGTATGTAATGTCCGGCCACTGAGCTCCTGTAAACCTTTATTCAAGAAACTCAATGTATTGTCGCTACCAGGCATGTATATATTTCAAGTATGTACTTTTGTTAAAGAACATGGGGCGTTATTTGATTTTTTTAAAGACAAGCCCAATTCCAGGATAACAAAAAGAGATCCTAGCCGTATTGTTATGCCTATTAATAGATCTGCCTTATTTTCAAAAAACTGTCATATCATTTCAATTAGAATATTTAATAATATACCAAAAGTCATAAGAGAATTGCCAATGAGACAATTCAAAATAAAATTATTCCAGTGGCTTCATGATAAAAACCTCTACAGTGTATCCGAGTTGTTATGTAAACAATGGACATTTTTTTTTTATAATCCTATTGACATTGTATAATTTTTTTAATTTTAAAATACGATTTTGCATGTCAGTCATGTTTCTGACAAAATATGTGATACCAATATGTAAATGAACCAACAACACCTGTAACACCATATATTAGGCAAATAAATACATTTCATTTCATTTCATTTCATTTCATTTCATTTCACTTCATTTCATTTCATTTCATTTACAGACATGTCCACGATCTGCGCTGTATTTTACTGGTTACAAATGTAATCCTTGTGATGCGCATACAGCGACGGCACTTCAACATGTAGAAACTGTCTTCCTTTCCTTACACTATACAATAATTCTTTCAGTACTCTATAACGCAATACTTGGCTCCCAAGTGAGTTTCATAAGTCGTTTAATACTGAAAGTGGTCTTAAAACTTCGGGTCACTTTGACTAGAGTTCGATTCTGACTATTTACCGTGTGCTTCCAGGAGAGTATCCTAGTCATAAACACAACACGCAACCTGCCTTTCGAATGATAAGTGTATTTCTGGATTCTAGAGATCGACTATAGGATACACGTAAATGACCAAGGTTGCAGACTTTACATACATGAAACTTTCATGTAACTCATCTTTCTCTGAATATTATTTAAGCGCGTCGTAGTAATCAGTATTTTAGTAATATTCCTAAAATTGCATATCCGGCTTATTTATTTCTTAGTTTATTGTAGAAATCTACTACTGTAGTCTAGAACAACAACTCATCATCTCATCATAGTATCCGTTGCCTACCTATTTAGCCCTTTAAAAATCAAGCCCGATCCGTGGTACAACTGCGATGTCCAACTGGTTGTACTACGGAGAAGTAAAGTTACCCATGGTTCAACTCTTTTTTTATATATTTATGATTATGATCCATGGTACAACGGTGGAATTATGTCCAACTGGTTGTTCTATGGGGAAATATCTTTACCAATGATTCAACTCATTTAAAATAATTAATTCATTTAACTAACGTTTTTTTTTTTTCCAGGTAAATCCTTTATGGATACCACCTATCACGGGGAGGTAGGTGGTTATGTGGGAGTCCGTATACCCACCAAAACCCCGGGGTGTTACGTCACTGCCGCCCTCGGCGGGAACGCGGGACAGATTTTCCACACGACCGCGAACCCGCCGTGGCTGTCCGTTGCCGGACCCTTCTCTTCGCGGCACGCCAGAACACATGGCACGCCGCAACTACCTCGGAGACCAAACCCGCCAACAATGAGCGCCAGACTTCCCCGTGTCTGGACGCCCGTGATCTCCCTGCGGTGGGTCGGATACGTAGCCCCACCGCCTGCTACGTCAGCCACAGGGGATAATCCCCAGCGACCCCACCTCCTCGAGTCTGCGCCGAGCGCCCCGACCCCACCTCCTCGAGCATGCACCAAAGTGCCCGGGCCCCACCTCCTCGTGCCTGTACCAAAGTGCCCGGGCCCCCCTCCTCGAGCCTGCGCCAAAGCGCCCGGGCCCCACCTCCTCGAGTCTGCGCCAAAGCGCCCGGACCCCGCCACTCCTATGTGGACTTGGCGGCCAAAGCCCATAGGAGCGGCCCCGCCTGAGCCGGCCAGCGCACCCCAACACCGGCGTGGCCCCTGGGTTCCTCTTGGCTTCACCGTGGTGATCCAAGCCACGGCTACTGAGCCCCCCCGCCACGTCAATGCGGGAACCCTTCGGGGGGGTCGCAGAAGGAGAACCTAACCTAACCTAACCTGTACTTTTAATTGCACTTCAGAATTGATAGATAAACTTTTCCTGTTTATTACCAGTATATTACCATAAATATATATATACAGGGTGACTGGTTGAACACTTTACATATTGATATATAGTGCTCAGTACTCGATTCTCGTTCTAATTAAGAAAAAAAAATAGGTGCCTAATATTTACCTAATTTAACTTTAATTGTCTACTCAAAACATGGTCACTCGCGGCGCGCGTGTAGTAATAAAAGCGCGGCGCGGCCGGGCGGGCGGCCGACTATCGCGGCATCCTTTGGCGGCGCGGGCGGCGCGGCCCTTTGGGTCATTAACCCCGTTCGGACGCAGCTTGATTCCTTCGAACGCGGCGCGGCGCTTTGGGTCATTAACCCCGTTCGGACGGTGTCCATAATTTTCGAGTTATAGCACATTCATAGAATGAAGGTTTCCTCTGTAGTTTAACGGTATTTTTTTAATTTTATTTTTTTAAACGTTTCATGTGACCATGAATTATCATGTCCTTGTTTATGTAAAGTGTTCAACCAGTCAGCCTGTATATATATAAATAATAAATATTATATTTCTTATTAATATATTCAATTCCCAGTAGTACAACTAGTTGAACCAAGGAAAGAATAACTCACTCGAGTTGAATCATTGGCAAAAGATATTTCCCCATAGAACAACCAGTTGAACCATATAAAAAAAGAGTTGAACCATGGGTAACTTTACTTCTCCGTAGTACAACCAGTTGGACATCGCAGTTGTACCACGGGTCGGTCACCTTAAAAATCACCTATTGCAATAACATCTCTGTTTCAATAAATTCCTATCCATTTCACGCCAACAAAATGTGCGGTTGACCGCAACTTAGAATATTAAATTCATAATAAATGAAGCTAATTCCTAGTAAAACTTCCATAGTAACGTTATTCCAATCCTGGTAACGGCACTACCAAATTGTAACAACCTCTACGACTCTGTGATCCTGGTCACGGCACCAAATTGTAACAACCCCCCTTACTTTAGTTTTTTATTCTAATATTAGTTTTGGCCAATGATCGTCTAGTCTAGGAGGACCCTAACACTGTGAATCGCTGCTGTACCCTTGCTCTCTTTTCGGAAAGAATTGAAACAGAGAAAACTATTCAGAACTATAGATGCCTAGAGAAACCAAAAGCAACGCCTAGGTTTTCTGATATTACGATGGATAACCTACTGCTACATTACAGTTACTGAATTACTAGCTGCAAACGACAAGTCATGATGAACATAACTTAACTTAAGGGGTAGGCAGTGGTACGTCTGGCACTCCTCAACCATGAGGTCCTTCCGAGGCGGCGACGCGCTGGATGTCCCAGTGCGTCGCTGGAGCCGTATGAGGAGGGCGTTCTGTCCCTCCTCCGAGGTGTGTCTGCCCTGAAACATCGATGGGCGGACGTCGGCAAGACAGGGCTGCGCAGAGTGCGCAAACGGACCCGTGGCCTTGTTTGCAGTCGTTGCCGAAGGACATCGTGGGGTTTTTAGTCGGAAGTGAGAGTCCGACATAACCCGCGCGCTTTCCCCAGCGAGCGGGTATGCGTAAAAGCATTTTCCCCACGCAAAAAAAAAGGGGTGTTTTAAACACCCATGTTTCAACAGGTATGTTTTTGTGCGAGGGTATTGTCATCAACGGGCCCTGTTCCAGGCTTCGGATCGCTATTGAGAATTTATGTCAGAACAACCATACGACCCGGGGTTCAAACACAGGACCTTGAGATTCCAAAGCGACAATTCCACCAGTACGTTAACAACAGCGAGCGAAGCCGCTGGCGGGTCAGCTAGTGGATTATTAGAGGTATTGTATAATTATATGTCGTTTTTTTACATACAATAAGATAATGTAGCTTTTCTCGTGAAAATGTTACTTTTTGTGCTGTCTCATGTTACATTTGACTACCTGCCACTGGCAACACTGTATCGTTGTCTAATCATCATTTGTTTGAGAGTTGTCATTGATTGACGGACATATGTCGAAGGTGAAAATAACTTTGAGCTAAATTATATTTAATTATCGTGTTTCTATTCATATATGTTTATACACAAATGTTGTGTAACACACACGGATGTAAACAGTATTATGGCTACAGAAGGTAAGTAGCAAGCACAACTCCGAGCGGCGAACGACTGGAGAGATCGAATCGGCACACGATACGGGTATTAGTTTAACTTATACAGAGAAATTAGATAGAAACTCATTTTACAATACACTGTAATTCGAAATTCAGGATTGAGTTGAATCTATTCATGGCGACCTGTGGGAGTACACTCACACGACACTAGTGAATTCTGATAAGGCATAAAAAGAAACCAAAAAGCAAGAGCGAGGATATGTTTGATGATATAATCACCTTGCCTGGATCACGTGAGATATGCAAAAATGGTAAAGGAGTCTGCAGCTGCAGATTTTCTTCAAAAATATTTGATTATCAATCTAAACTCTTCTATGCGTTAAAAACATTACTGATATCTGTTTCACATAATTATGACAAATATATACGTATTTACAGTTATTTAATGCATATTAATTTATACTTAGGTACTTACCTAAATCACAAAACGAAAATGTTTAATTAGAAATAATTGTAATCATGCATGTTTTGAATCGTGATCTCACAAAACATAAGTGCTTTCAATATTTTAGGTAAACAATATGTATTACTCTTAATAAATTATAATCTTTGTAATTTTAGAATGTGTTCTTCAATAAATGGATTATAATTATCTTAAACTTGATTTTTTATTTCATAAATCCTGGTTTGCACAACAATATTTTAGTAGATTATATAGGAACGCTTCTTGCTACCTCGATATCAAACAGCACATCCCTATTTAACGAGATCGATACCGGAGCGCTCGTCTTCCACGTAACTAATGTCACACATGAAAGACGAGCGTGCAGCTTAAGAAACGCTCAAAGCGTCATCTAACGCAAAGTGAATCAACTAATTTACGTGACGTCACTCACGTGACCTGATATCAATATCATAAAATTATTAATATAATGAAATATTTCTTTATTTTGAACAGCTATACCTACTGTTCAAAATAAAGAAATATTTCAATACCAAGTTTTTACCAGCCTATGGTTACTAAGGGATTGACAGGCTTATTAAAACTATAAGATTAGTTTAACGTAAATATTTATTTTTCATAAAAATTAACATAAACTTAGACAAGGCAATTTCATTGAACTTTAACATATCCCCATCCATAATGAATGGATTCTTATTTCTACTCAAAACTTTGATATTCCCCCTGAATATCAATGTTTTCTTACATCAGCTTTGTAAAATCCATGCAAGTTCCGTGCAGTTCTTAAACCTGGCTTAAATAGTTTTGAATGAAAACCATGACGCTCATTTAGAATTTTCCTTCATTCTATAACATGGTCTACATTTATGGTCCCTGCTTGTAAAGACTGAGAGCCATATTTTTTTCTTTTTGTGTTAATCTCCTACCCATTTTGTTTTTTGTTACTTCTCTAAATAGCATCATTATGAAAAGGGCTGCAAGGCTTGTGAATTTATTTAGTGTATTTTGAAGTTACATTTTTTGAAAGGTATAGAGCTTTTTTCAGTCTTGTTGCATAAGTATCCTTTTTCTTCTTAATCTTGTTTAACATCTGCACAAACATTGTTTTGTTGTCGACATGTGTCCCTGAAATAAACAAATTGACTTATAATGTTGTACTTTGTTGTGTTTATTTATGTTGTACCTTGACACCTAGCCAGAAATCAAGCATGCATTTCTCATGTTTATGTGAGTGGGCTGGCAATACACACACACATGACTCTACTTTTTCATGGGATTGATTATCTAAAAGTGGAAATACTAATAATGAGATATGTTTCAGATTGATTGAAGACGAGCCTACAACCATACCTGATGGTAACTGATGAGGTGATAAAAGATGGTAAATAGGCTTAACCTAGAATTGGAGCATTACTGATTCGGCCATTTTTACATTATTACTTTTGCATTGATCGCAAAAACAATTCAAGATATTGTGTCTTTGTATTGACAACTACCAAAGACATTAGTTATGTTAGGTATCTAATCTAACTCACATTGGTGGGTACCTACATTTACGGAACCTGATGGTATATTTTAATGTAATTAGATAACGATTCTTTATTATATATTTATTGATTATACATTTAAAACGCTTAAGGCCATAAAACAAAATTGTAGTTCCTTCTAGAATATAAATATAAATATCTTGGAAATTATGAAATCAGCACGGCCATTATGTATCACGGTTGCTAACAAACGTTGATTGAAATCTTGAAAAATGGCGGCCCTATGTCAGTTTTGGCAACTCCAGTAAGCAAAAATGTTAGTAAGTTAATCACTGAAGCTGACAAAAGTGACATAGAGCGGCCATTTTTTCAGATTTCAATCCACATTTGTTAGCAACTGAGATACATAATAGCCCAGAACATTAACATCAAGATTTTCAGACACATATAAAATATTATATAAAAGGAACATATTCACCCGCGTTTACAGCAAATCTCTACACATAGTCCCATGTAATAATATGATTCCATCTCTCTCAGGCGGGCACCATAATGTGATTCCAGGTATTCTGCCTCTATTTAGTAGCATGCAAACACAGTGAGTACCTATATAGATTAAAAAATTGTAGGCTATCGTAACAGGCAAAATCACTGGAAATCACTGCGGAGACTAAAAAAATTAAATCCGGGTGACAAACGTAGTGTAATATCGTGCAGAGCTAGAGTTTTGAGACATACTGCAATTGTTATGAGTCTGTCACTCAACATCAGGCAATGGAATGATATGAAAGTATTCATATACTTTTATTCATAAGTATATATAAACGTATGTATCATACATTAGAATATTATTGAGCATCAATGCTATACGTGCATAGGTACTTCAATTTCATTTCATGTTTAGTAATCACATTTCACCTGAAAAAAAGGTCACTGTTTATGAAGGGCAGTATAAACATATCCATTAAATTTATAATTAGCAGAGCATGACCTACAATAATTATACGAGTATATAATGTTATGGAACCCTTATATGTTTTTTACTATACACGAAACCATTTTTATTAATCTGTTGAAAAAAGATACCGCATTGCTTAAAAGATTTATCACACAATCGTTCATCTTTACTTTATGCTAAATTAATCGTCTTTATTATTATCCTCATCATCTTTTTATGTTGACGTTAAAAACCGTGCTTGTAAAACAAATAAAAATGTCATAAACACGTTTTATTAAAAATTAGTCACGTGCTAAACTCACGCACAAAGGCTATTTTCTACCTATCAAGGTGCGAAAAATACAACCCTGTGAAAGACATCCTAACTAATGTAGCAATTTTGTTTATGTGTTACGCTTTCACGCCTAAACAGCTAAACGGGGATTTCGGGGAAGGACGTAGGATCCATGTCATCGTCATCATAATTATCATCATCATTATTTATCACCACGCCGGTGAAACCACGGAACGCAGCTAGTATATTATAAGGACTGAGAGTTGCGATTGTAAGGTGAGGTCTCGTTGGAACAGAAAATCCGGAAAATAAAATAGTAAACACAACGACACTGTGTTTAGTTCAGCCCTGGCAAAATATAAGTAGGTACCTAAGTCGCATGTTCCAAAATGCAACTCAAATACAGTTTGATATCTGATCAATATTTGATAATCAATACTTGAGATTATAATCTTTGCTTGAGCATTGTTTTAAACCTATTTTCAGCTGACCTAGTTTCAAACGGATGCGCAATCAATGATTGCGTTTTTTCTACGGAACAATCTATTTTAGCTTAAATTTGATTAAATTGACATATTGGTGCCGTTCTATGCAGAATTTGATAACAAACTAGTTGACCCGCCAGCGGCTTCCCTCGCTTGGTCTTGGTGTAGTGGTGGAAGCACCTTTTTGGAATCTCGGGGTCCTGGATCATCGATTTATACCTAAAACTGGATAATTACGTATTTATCTTTCACTAGATTTTGATTGTTTTAATGCAAGGTAACGAGAAAAGTTACCAATGTATTACGTAATAATAAAACACTTAAATAACATGTTACATTTGACTCTCATTGCCGACGACTGATGCTCGTTTCAACTCTCATCCATGCCGCCTTGATGCTGCACATCGTGCGTGATTTAAGAAAATTTGATAGAATACCTGGCTTAGTTAGGTTAGAACTGGATGGACGACGGGCTTTGTTTTTTTTTAACTCACATTCATAAGCATTATTTTATTTACTTTTTCGTGATGAGTACTCCTTTCAGGTCCTAATAGATTAATAAATGTTATTATAATAATAGAATAAAAAGGATCTATAATAATTGAAGAAATTGTTACTCATTGGTTGTTTCGTAAAATATATTTTTGATTGCTAGCTTGGCGCGGTTGGTAGTGACCCTGCCTTCAAAGCCGCTGGTCCCAGGTTCATGAGTTGTGTCTGGGTAAGTCTATAAAAAAAGTATAAAACATTAGCACACAACATGAAGCTTGCACTTGAATGTCATAACATTATATAAGCCATACATACTGGTCAGAGATAGAACCTGGGGCCCCGCGCTTCGAAGCCAGGTTATCTACCAACTGAGCTAACGGAGCTGACATAAGATCTCATGTCTCAGAGTGATGAGTGCAGTGCAGTATCACATAGAATGATGACATTGCAACTGGTGCATGGATATACGTGCTGCTTACCTTCAGGCATCTTCACATGATATATAATTATTTGTATTGATTGATATGAAAACACCGGTCGAGTGCGAGTTGGAGTCCATACATTAAGAAAACGTCTAACTCCCATGTTCACCATCACTCCCTAAATTTATGAGAGCCCCTAAAACGTTTAAGTGACTAATGTCTTAGGGGACCCCTTAAAAGTAAGACCCTGAAATTCAGCCTCTTAGCGCCAAGTGACAGTTTGCTCTTTATATTTCACTTGCATAATATTACATCGGAAATAGAAGAATTCTTGGAGATATATATACCTATAAGCTATTGAAACCATGGACTTAATAAGGAATCCAAGGTTATTCAAGCTGCCACCTATTTATCGCGATAGATTAGACATAATTTGTAGATGGCGAAAATGGGCATTATTCTAACTAAAAGACAATCTGGGTTAGAGGATTTAGATAACTTTGCGGTTCGATCCTTAAAAACAGTTATAGCATCAACAGCAAATAATAACTTTGTAATGGTCAATTCGCTTTTTGTTATAAACGGTCATATCTTTTAACTGTGTTGACTAGCAATTTATATATTTACAATTTAAAAAAAAACAAATAACAATAATGAATAAAAATGTTTTCAAAGAATAAATTAAAGCAATTAAAATTGATTATAATATATTCATTTGCGTTATTTTAACGCAGCCTCTTATTGCAGATAACAAAAAAAATTGGTTAGGTTCAACTTACTCGTATATGAAAGAACCCAATTGATTGACCCCGACTTCCCTTAATCCCTTCCGCAGCCTCAGCTTGTTGATCCCCTTCGGCGACCAGCCTCAGCTGCTCCGGCTCGTCTGACGCCTGTGATTTGTAACGCAAGGGCGTAGTTGCTGGCTCTTCCCGCAGCGTCGGAGACGTTGCAGTCTCATAATATATACAGAAATCCCTCTGAATCAGTCCTCTATTTTTTTATGATGAAGAATCCTCTTCATCATGGGTCGCCCCTTTCGCCTCCTCCAAAGGATCCCGTTTGTTTTTTCACTTATTATTCATTTAAATGAGGAAAATTTCTTCAGAATTATATATGAAAAAAGTCAGAAAAGGAGGGGGTCCGCAACTTTTCCTTTAAAGGAGAGGTAGTTTAGTTCCCGCATCCCCGGCAGCAAATTTTGCTTTAGGCCCTTGGTACGAACCCCCTTGAGTACCTACTCGAATTTTCAAGTTTACTCAAATTAATCTTATAATTTAATTAAGTAATAGCGTGACTTACACAAATTCGATGTGTACAAACCCGCATGCGGATTTGTCCACATAGAATTTATAGTTTTTTTATTTATTTAAGTATAAATAATATGCTGGTATCAAGAGAGTATCAAGGAAAACATATATAATATGTAAACTATTTACCATCTTTTATATCCTTACATTCTGGTACACAATACGCTATGAGGGCAATCACTGCACTCAATTGCACGAAAATCATATAAGTTATAAAATGGCAACACAGATGACGACAGAATAAAAATAACGCATTTTGATCGACCTATTCCTCGGTTTTGTTTTCATATTTGACATTGTTCGTACCTAGGTAACTTATTTTACACATTTTATATAATTACGTTAGTAATAATGCATAAATAATAACGATAAATAATTAAATAATATCTAATTTATAGTATAATATTAATGACTTTCGTGCCCTGCGCGATTTTTAGGTGAAATTAGTGTCTTAGTTATTAATTAGTAGAAACTAATTTCATAGTGTAGATGCGACGTGAAACTAGTGTCGCGAAAGCGCCTGTTCTGTGCGGACGTGTGTATTTTTATCATTGCGCGCGCTTCAAGCGTTGAAAATGGCAAACCAAAGATGGAGTACAGATAAAAATATACAATTCATCAATGAATATCAGCGACAAGAGTGTCTCTGGGACCCGAAACACGCACAATATAAAAATAGGGATGCCCGAGATGCGGCCTACAAAATAATCACGGAAGCCATGGAGATGCAAAATGTCAAAGAAGTTGTTGGTAAAATACGATCACTTCGAAATATTTACAACAATGAGTTGTTAAAGGCGAAAAAATCTAATACCACGGGTATGGCAGCTAATTGTAATATAATTTCATGATCATATTTCATTGCATTAAATCCTTATTTTGTGTATTTAAAAACTATTTCTTTAGTAATCATAACGTTGACAAACGTTAAAAAAGGAGACCGATGATGGAATGACACAATAGAGACATAATTAATTTTAATTTGGATTTGGGAAGAGAAAGCATTGGATCACGGATAACGTCCGATTACAAAAATATTATAGGAAGATTCCAATTTGATGTGCCGAGACACGAAATAATTATATTCCCTGAAACCTTAGTTGACGGTGAGGTGTTGAAGTTGGTGAAATAGTGATTTGCACCCGACGAGTCACTCTCGATATCGTCAATTACATTCCTGAAGTCAAGACTTGGATAAGATATTTTCATATGTATTAATTAATAACAAATCGGGGGTGTTGGTTTAATAAATACTCTCGCCCTGATATATAAAACAAGTTATTGGGTGTATCCCGTGTTCTCTGAGCTCAGAACTGAAGCCTTCGATAAAGCAAGAAGCTAACTGCAGCTAACTGGAACCTTTGATGGAACGTGTGTGTGTGGACTTGTGGTGAAGTGTTATCCGCCAGGTCATGTAATAGTTATTATAATAAGTTTATTTATATTTCTGATGTTCCTTTTTATTTTTTAGTTAGCTAGCTAGGCCTTCAGCTAGGTATTCTACCAATGTAAGTAACCATTACATTACATAATGAACTGTATATTTCTAAAATTCCTTGGCTATCTCATTTGGATTTTTTGAAAAATATTGACAGCAAAAAAATACGCACACAGTCAGTTTAAATAATAGCGCGAGACTGAAAGAAATACAGTTGGCAGTGTTACCAGATTTAAAAAATCGGTTTTTAAGGATATTTGACAAGAACAATTTTTTCCTACAAAGATTTATTTAAAATTACATCACCTTACTTTAAAATTAATTATCTTCTTAGAAAAATAAATTTAAAAGTTAATTACACTAATACATTAAAAATTTAATTTCAAACTATCAATTAAAATAAATTGATAGTTTGAACTGAATAGCCTTCGAAACTACTAGACTGATTTGATAAATTCTTACACCATTAGAATCCTACCTTATCCCTGATGAACATAGGCTATAGAATATTTTCAAAAAGTGAGGGGTCCGTATGAAAATATCGATAAAATAACCAAAGGCGTGAAAAAAATAACCGTAACAATCCTTATATTGCGCATGCTGTGGAAACTATTGATAAGCAAAGTGATGTACAGTTTTATAGAAGACGTTATTGAAATCTACAAAAAAGTTAGTGATCCCATATTATGTGTAACGATTACAGTTATGTCACAATAAGTATTTTTGTATGTTAAAATATGCAATAGTAGCGCTGGTACAAATTAGGCCACATTACTCGTACCTTGATATTAATCCTTTATTATCTACTCGAATAATAAAGAGGAAAGATTGGATTGTTTGTAAAGTATAAACGCATAAAGTAATTAACCGATTCAACATTTTTTTCACGGATAGAAAGCTACATTATCGCTGAGTAACGTACGCTATAATATTTGATTCATCATCATCATCCATCACCACGCGGATGTAACTGGGGAGTGCAGCTAGTAATTAATATCGATTTCTTAGGCTTTCACAATAGTTCTCAATAAGTTCGATTATTTGTAATTTTTTACCGATTATTCGTAATTTTTTACCGATTATTCGTATAAAAGTAAGCTTGAAGAGTCGCAACACTACGTAAAATAACAAAAAAGCACCAGACTACGTAACTTTGAAACGAGGTCATAATTCTATGATTTTACCACAGAATTCGCCCTATTTACATATATGTCCCGATGGTTAGTTCTCATACAAATGACATTTAAGAGTGAAGCAATAAATATTTTATTGAGGTTGGCCATCCTGCCAGATCTGACAATATTACAAAACAATACTACTTATACTAATGGTTCCATCTTGCCATAGGAAATCTTTTACCCGAATCATCGGGTAATTAAAATATGAACGGATGAGTGGTTTTGTCAACAAACCTATCGAATTTAATGTAAATACATTTGAGTGTGTTGTGACGTTAGTAAACATTAACATTGCAAAGCTGTAGCATTCTGTATCATTGCATTAATGCGAAATCTTTGTATGTGTGTATGGTATGTCTGTGTATTTAATATTCCTTCACGCTGGAGGGATTTGCACATTTTGGACAATATTTGCAGATACTTTGAAGATGTGGGGGTTCGCAGTGGTGAATACAGATAGCATAGATAAACACTTATGCTCCTTTATTTCATCATCGCTATCATTACACAATCGCGGGGTTTATAGTATTATATTAAAACCACTTTATTAAGTACTAGCGCCACGCGGTTACACCCGCATAGTGACGCATGATGATGATGGTAATGAAAAGTATCCTATGTGCGTATATATATCCAGCTCCTCATCTACCTTCATCTGAAATTTAATGCGGAGTACCACAAGGTTCAATCTTAGTCCTGTTTTGTATTTGATCTTGTCAACTCATTGATAAACTGAGTGGATAAAAGTTTGTTTGACAATCATCTGTAAACAAACTTTTATTCCATTATTGGTCTCATAACCCTGTCAAAAGTCCAATCTGGAGTCGAAATTTTAAAATAAAAAAAATATCACGGCTGAGTGTTTTAAGGCTATTTGATCAGAAAAGATCAAAATAGCCTTAATGATATGCAACAGACTATACAATTAGTTTAACAAGTTTTACAAGTTTCTGCATACGGTTTATATTTGGCCTTCGCAAATATGACCATGTCTCTGAATCCCGCACTAAATTCAAGTAGCTTCCTATAGTTGGCACCGGAATGTTTATATGTATATTGTCCCTACTTTATAGTATATTGTTCAATCCCTCATTCAAGCTCTTTTTCTCTACGATCATCAGAGAACTTAATATTAAGTGCCACGATACACCGCACCACCATTTTAGATTCCTCCTTTTGTGTTAAAGCTGTTCGTCTATGGAACACTTTACCCTACGAAATTAGATGCACGCTTCAAAGCATTTTACTTCGCGAAATAACTAACTGCAAACCTACTTACTATCTTTGTTATAATAATTAAATGGTATATGTTTAGTTATGTATAGTATATTTAGTTATGTATAGTATGTTTAATATAAGTATATAAGTATAGTTTGTGTTTATTATAAGTATTTTTTTCTAGCTATATTCTTGAGCTTTGTTTTATACACCACCGCCTTTAAAAGTGTTTCCCTTTTTATTTTTGTGCATGGTTGTCTGGAAGAGATCGTTCGATAAGACCGCCCATTGTGACACTTTTAGTTTTAAGTATTTAATTGTAAAATATATTTGGTTGTATCATTAATTTATTATTATTTCATAATTTGTAACATATATTTGTATTGTGGTATTACAATAAAGAGTTAATCTAACTATCCATCTATCTAATCCGAAAAAATAGCTGTTTATTGTGTCTACATGAAAATAAAAAATAGTTGTACCAAATAATAGATAAGCCAAAATACAAAAATAAAGATGGCAATCTAGGATATTATTAATGTACAATAATTTGTCTTTAAGAGTTACCAATCTACATTATAACTTGTCTTGTTCTTAAAAAAACTTGTTTGTTTTTTCTAAACTAATAGCATAGCAATAGTATTTTATATGTTAAAACAACAATATTGATATGTACCAAAGTGTATCTTTAACTGGATCTTGGATATGGACTGGAAACCTAAATAACACCCAATCGGGAAACTAAAGGAGTAGAGTGGTAACACTAATTGAGTTTTGCATACTATTAGAAAAATCTCTTGTAAAACACTTAAAAAGAGGTGTTGGAGACAGCTTTTGCGTGAAAGGCGACCGTGGACTCCTTTATATTACATATACTCAAATTTTTACTCAATCTAATCGCACAAAATGGTATTTTTGATTTTTCATCATACTCAGTATCCACAGCGAGTGACACTTGTCGACTGATTTTGAATTTGACAAGTGAAAACTAAGTATCCCTTCTAGGGTTACATTTTTTTGCCAGTCCATTTCACGAAAGAAGTCCCGCGGACAATTGTGGAACTAAATTTGGCAGATGGGGAGTTCGGCCATGTTGTCGTTTGTCGATGTTATCAAGGTGCGTTTGTTGTGGTAGATATTTTGTGAGTGTATTATTGGATTAGTGCGTTATAAGGTTTATTTACTATGCCAAAAGTTGTAAAAAGTGCAGGTCGAGAAATGATATTAAAGGTGAAGGAGTTCTGTGAAGCGGAACACAAGAATCGCGGCGTTTTAATACCATTAGACAATGTTCGCAAAAGAGTCGCCGCCATGACAGGTAAATTTTGGGGCTGCCATATTATACATATTTTTTCCCGATTGATTTATAGATTGGAGTTAAGTTTTTTTTAATGCACGATTTTTATTAAGGAAAATTTGAAAAGGAATTAACACAACACAACAAAAATTTGTAAAGTTATATTCAACTATAATGTAATTAGATACGGAAATAGTCATGGTTAGATTTTTTTTAAATTGTTCATTTTATTGCGGGTGTGTCAGAGAAAACTGTAACGAGAGTTACAAAAGAAGGCGCAACAGCGGCGAGTACTTCTAAAGTTATCATCACCCCAGGGAAGAGTCGCCCGCATCCCAAAAAGTTCGACTTGGATGGATTTGATTTGTGCGCTATACGGCAAAAAATTCATAGTTTTTATGTTGTGAAGAAGGAATTACCTACATTGGCTAAATTACGTGCAGCTTTGAGAGAAGACATAAATTATCAAGGAAGTACCACAACATTGCACCGTATATTGCATAGCATCGGTTTCAAGTATAAGCGATGCCAATCGAAACGTAAATTACTAATGGAACGTTATGATATTACTGCATGGCGTTCAAGATATTTGGAGAGAATCCGAAGAAATCGCAATGTGGAAAAAAAACCTGTAGTATATTTAGACGAGACCTATATACACAACACTTATCATGCCAAAAGTTGCTGGCAAAGTGAGGAGGAGCCTGGGGTGTTCGTGTCAGAGTCATCAGGGAGTCGTTGGATAATTGCTCATGCAGGAACTGAAAATGGTTTTGTTAATGGTGCATTGTTAATGTTCAAATCCCAACCCAAATCCTCAGATTACCACGATGACATGAACTCAACAATTTTTTTGAAATGGATGAGTGAGAAAGTCGTTCCTAACCTACCTGAAAGGTCACTTGTGGTAATGGACAACGCTCCGTATCATTGCACTCAAATAAATAAAGCACCTACAATGTCAAGTATTAAACGTGACATGCAGGAATGGCTGCGAGGAAAGGGAGTATATTTTGAAGATACTTGGACAAAAGCTGTATTATTTGGATTAATTAAGCAAAACAAAGGTCCACCTACATATGCCGTGGATGAATTATTAAAATCTCACAATCATGAATTGCTAAGATTGCCGCCTTACCACTGTGATCTCAATCCGATCGAAAAAATGTGGAGCCTTGTAAAGAGACGGGTAGCGGATAAAAACGTGGGCCAAGATCCAAAAGAAATTGTACGCCTAACAGAAGAGGCTTTCGAGTCTGTTACAGCGGAAGATTGGGCAGTTCAATGTAAACATGTACAGCATTTGGAGGAAGAATATTTAAAAAATGATGGTCTTATGGATGAAGAAATGGATCGATTTATTATATCTACGGCTAGTGATAGTGAAACAGAATCTGATTCTGTTTCTATTCACTCTTCTGACAGTGATCATAGTATGACCGATCATAATTATTCAATAAAACTTTGAATAAAACTTTTTAAATGGTATTTTATTTTTCTAATTTGAAGTTGGTTGAACATCTATATTTCCATTTTATATTTTAGAAATTACAGGAAGATTAATTTTTCACTAATCTGACCTTAGCAGTATAAACATCAAATAGGTACCTATATAAAAAATATATTCTATTAAAAACATTTTTTTTCTTATCTAACTGTTCGAGTACGAAGTTAATAAAATGAAACTAATGAACTATAAATTATATCCCCTGATTTCCCCATACCATATAAATTTAACCGTGGCAACATTATGTCGCGCGAATACAGCGCTGCGTCTGCGGGACTTCTTTCGTGAAATGGACTTTATTAGGCATCTGGAGACTATATATCTATGGGTTTTACGGCGAAGGTTTTTGAAATTGTGTGAGTTACGCTTGTACAAAGTCATTTCGTCTTGAAGAGTTTGAAACGTCAAACGGTATCTATTAGTAGTGCTTTCGAATAGGTCCTTCGTGAGCGTTTTTAGCGAAAATAACGCTAAAAACGCTCACAAGGGGCGTTCGAATTGGGAATCTGTAGGTGAAAATGTCGTTCATGTCTCATTTCGTTCACCGTTCGGAAAGCTAAAAAAGATAATTTTTTGCCACCAAAAAGAGTAATTTTTGACCCACGTCCGGGACATGGTTTTTTTTTTCCTTTCCCTGTTGAACTGGGAGTATGGCTTTGCGCGTCTTGCGCATCTGCCATTTACAAGTGTATTTCCAGCGGTAGAGTTTCTCTTCAACGTCTTTTAGTAGGTCTTTATACGAGGCGTTATTAACTTATGTTTTTTAAATTTTATAAAAGTGGGGAAATGTTTTCCGCGTAAATAATTTGAAAGAAACGTAAAGACCGGATAAAGGTAAAATTAATTCGGATCAGAAAGAGTATCCATATATAGTTCCATACATATTTTTTAAATGGTATCTAAGTACAATATTTACAATTATTATTCTATACTTATCAAATTAATAATTATCCACTATACATTTTTACAATTTTATGTTGTTACTACGAATAAAATCAGATATAATAGTATAAATTGAGGTATCAGCCGTAAAAAGAAGCGTTTTTACATTAGTAGTAAATCAGATGTGGATAGCTATTAAGCTATTGTATATCTAGCTATTGAATCTCCGAATATCTCCACAGGTTCAAGCTCAAGGACAGCCCAGGTTGTGAGTGTGACCCCGAAATTCCCGAAACAGTCAAACACATAATTCTAGATTGCCCCCGCATCATTGCCGCACGGCATGATCTTGAAACAAAAGTGTGCAGGAAATTACTGGAACCTGAACTGCCGACCATCATGGCATATACGGAAAACAGAGTACATTTCCTGTCCTTTGTGGAGAGATCATTCCGGATGGCAATAGCTAGGAACTCGAATCTTCCCCCCTCAAGCAACCCATTCCCACTACAAACCCCACAACCCCAACAACCGCACAAATAGCAAGCCAAAAACATGGAACTTTCCCAGCTGTTGTCATATGGAGAGCTAGGGGAGCCTGGAATTCATATTCAAGGCGTCGCTCTCTTCATGGACAACAGCAGGGAGAGGCTAGGAATAAGTTTTTGTATATCTGGAGACAAAAGCCGAGTACGGTTATCACCCGGCAAGCATGCCTGCAAAACGGAAGTAATTTCAAAACCACCATGAAGCGAAAAGCATTTGACGCGATGCCAGTGTTGGACGTCATGGGCTGCCCCTGTCGGCTGGTGCGACTGAAAAACAAAACAGTTGCACTAGTCGAGTGGGCGGACGAGACTCCTTTCGCTAAAGCGAGCATGCTACTTTCGAAACTGGCAGAAAATGCGGAACAAGCCCGAGTGATAAGCGTGGACGCTATGGTGATAGAAGACTCCAAGTGTTAGGTAGCGGACCAACTAGGTTGTATTAGAGCCTCGGAACATCATGAGGTAGTTGTGTACGAAGACAGAGGCGAAAACCTCAGTTACCTCAGAAAGCCGATACACAACAATTCAACCGACTGTAGGGGGCACCCAATCCCCGCTTCAACCACCAAAAGCGGTTCGGAACGTCTCCAGAAAAAACAGAAGCAGAAAGAAACCAGGAGCGCAGCTCTACCAAGAGCAAGGGCCGAGTCACAACGTTCCTGGCATCCTTCAAAGCAGCGGCACAAAGCCTATTCCTGCAACCGTGCGAGCCAAAATTGCCCATGCCCGCAAAAAAGACTGTTTTCACTTCCATACGCCAAAAACGACCTCGGACCAGAGTTGACATGGGACAAATCAGTTGACCAAAGTATATACCAGCACAGGAACCAGTGAGCCACGCAGCGAACGCCTTCGTCGATTTTCTCGCTATAACGAGAGCGACAAGAGATGTCAATCTCAGGAACTGCAAGAACATCCTGCAGTCCAAACGGCAGTGCAGTACAGGCGAGCAAACGACGGCAGCATCATCATCATCATCAATCTCGACTGCTGCAGAAGAGACTCGAAGAGGCCATATACAACAACGACACATCCTCGATCATCATGGGGGCAATGTCTGGTCAGTATATGGCTGCCTACAACGCGACAAGTGGCTTTGTGTTTCTGGATGAGGAAGATACCGAACGGACTGGTAGGCCAAAATACGAAACACCACCACACGACCCTATTGTTGTCACCTCCCGGTGCACCAAGATAATGTTGGATGACAGAGTCTTGCAAATGGTGAAAGCCATTTAGGGAGACTCTGAGATCGAGACATTCTGGAAACACTGGGAGGTACCCAAAATTCAGTGGATCAATGGAGTTCCCGGATGCGGATAAACAACTTGAGTGGTAAGACACTTCGATGTTGACAAGGACGTTATCGCAACAACAACTACAGAGGCAGCAAAAGACCTGAGAGAGAAGTTGGGGCACCGAATCGGAGACCTGGTGAATGGTTTTAAAAATAATGAGAGCTACGTCGAGGCTCTCGTGAACCATTTTGGGGCCAAAGTAATGGCTTCTAGGCTGTCTGGAGCTAGCGAACTTGTCCTCATCGGAGACGTCAACCAATTACCTTACATAGACAGGGAGAACCTGTTCGATCTAAGGTATAACCGCCCTAACCTGGTTACGAACATCAGCCAGGAGTTGTTGTGCACGCACCGGAACCCAACCACCAAGGCCATCGGACGGTTTGTGAGGCAAGCGACGCGTCGCTTGCCTCACACGCCGTAGAAGGTTTGCTCACTCGCAACCGTCGCGACGGTTGCGAGTGAGTGTATGTATTTTGTTGTATGTTATAAATTTATCGTAAGTTGTCAAAAATCTTAAAGTTAAAAAAAGGCACGGACCCTGGAGTCTGTGGAGTGTAGTTTTATTTAAAAAAAAATAAAAAAAAACTATTGTATAAGGAAGCACGGTCATAATTAGGACAAGAGAAAACTATGTGGTCCATATCTCCAATATCATGCCCATATTCGCAGTCTGGGCTATTAATGATGTGAAACCTTGCAAGATGGGCAGGGCAAGTTGTATGGCCTAGACTCATTCTTATTAAAATCGTTGTGGCAATTTTGGTAAGTTTTATGAATGAGGACCATGGCTTTTGACGTAACAACGGCTGTAAGCTAAAGTAATGCTTTTCTTTTATTTGGCCGCTACATGCCCAGATCCAATGTTGGATCAAAATCAGATGCTCCAGGAATCCTGGAGTAGTCTCCAGGATTCCTGAAGAAATAACCTGTGAAGAGTGGCAAGGTCATGGGAATAGTTTTTAAAAGGGAAATCGTCACTGCTTGATTGACAAGCCTGTCGGCTGTGTCATTCCCTTTAATGCCGCAATGGCTGGATATCCATACAAAAGTGATAGAAAAGCCTTTCAAACTACATGTATACAATTTGCTCCTTGCTTCAGCAAAGAAACTAAAATGAGTTTTAGATTTAAAAGGGAATTTCAACAGAGCTTGCAATGCACTCATAGGCAATCGCTAATAATTAGAGTATTCTTTAGTTTGAACATAATAATATAATCAATGGCTTTAACGATGCCAAGACATTCACCTGTAAATACAGACGTTTCAAATGGGCATTTTATTTTCTGAACGATATTATATTGAGCATGATATACGCCCACGCCAACAAATTCGTTTGAACTATGTTTGGACGCATCTGTATATATATGATGCCATTTTGGCCAGTTTTCATTGACAATAGATTTGAATTGTGTATTAGCATTAGCATTATATTTATCAATTCCCAAATTAAAACAAACTGTTGGGGTGTAAATAAGAGCTTCATATTCACAGTTGTATAAATCTAGTACTGGAGACCTATGTGTCACTGCACTTAATGATTTAAACCGAATATAACTTTTTACTAAACAGGGCAAAGATTTGTGATTCCAATAATTTGAATTCTCAGTTATATCAGCAAGTAGACGTAGATTTGAAATTAAATGGCTACCTGAGAATTGAATAACACGTGAAAACATACGATCTGAAAGAAATTGACGTCTTAAATTAAGTGGAGGTTCATTACATTCTACTTGCAAAGCGTTTAATGGGCTTGATTTCATAGCTCCTGAGATAATTCTCAAAGCTTTTGATTGAATTGCATCCAGTCTCTTTAGACCAGCTACATTACAAGGCTCTAGTACGAAGGTTCCATAATCAAGTACACTTCGTACAAGGACGTTGTATAGAAGCTTTAATGAGAAAGGATGCGCACCCCACCAAACGCCCGAGAGACATCTCAACAAGTTGAGGAGCTTTTCACATTTGGCTTTCAAGTTCAAGTTTGGAATCCAATAACACACCCAGAAACTTGACCTGATTTTTAATTGGAATAAAATTGCTATTTAACTTTAAATTTATCGAGGGAGGCATTCTATGGCATGTAAATAATACCCGCCGAGCTCTTATGGGCCGATACGCTTAAATCATTAGCACCCATCCAATTGTTTAAATAGTTAAGGGAATTTGATTGACCCTTTGAGTATACAACTATGTCATCCGCATATTGAAGGGTATTGGCAGAATTTTGAAGTGACCGCTCTAAATCGTACGTATAAATATTGTACAAAATGGGGCTTAGTACTGAACCCTGTGTAAGACCTTTCCATATTAGTTTATGTAGATCTTGCGCTTGATCTAATTTTATAGATCTACCAGAAAGGAGATTAAAAATGAAAAACGAAAGTGCATCTGGTATTTTAAGTTTGTCAAGCTTTGATTTAAGTACGTGTAAAAGGATATTATCGTATGCAGATTCTATATCTAAAAACACGGCCAAAACACATTAATTATATGTAAAAGCTACTCGAATATCCGTCACAAGTGTAGCCACACTATCCAGAGTATTCCTGCCTTTCCAAAAACCAAACTGAGTCTCGGAAAGTATTCCACGGCTTTCAACAAGCCACTCGAGACGATTTTTAACTAGATTTTCAGCGATCTTAACAATTGATGATAAAGCTATCGGGCGATATGATGATACCTCTGATGGTGTTTTACCAGGCTTGAGCAAATGAATAACTATTTGTGATTTCCATGGTACGTTTCCTGAGAGCATTGCTTTGTTTATTATATCTAAGTAGTATTTAAGTGTTGATTGACTAAGGTTAGTTTCGAATGAATATGGTATACCGTCTTCACCTGGGGCCAAATCTTTAACAGAAGATATTGTGAATTCTTGTGAAGTGAAGGCAGAGTTTAAAGTGGACTGTTTAAGTGGTATTGCAACTGGAATTGCATTACTAAAATGAACTTGCAGGCAAACTGTAGGAGGAGCTAAATGATTTATAAACTCATTACTAAGATTTATAGGCAATGATGAACGCGGTGTTTCACTGACACCGTTTCTGAACTTCCTAATATTCCGCCAAACTACAGAAGGGTTTCCATTAGGGCATATTGAAAGACAATATTTTCGCCAACCCTCAAATTTTTTTTCTTTCAAAAATTGGCGTGTGTCTGTTAGTTTTTCTGATAATAGTTCAAAATTTTCGTTAGTCATATCATTATTGTAAAGTTGTTCAATTTTGTTTCTTTCATTTACTACCTCAGTACATTCCTTATCCCACCAAGGCAGAGAGGGAATGATGTTAGTTGATAACTTTTTGGAAGGAAAAGTTGCATCTGCTGTCCTTATCAACGCACTGGTAAAAGCATTGGTACAAATTTCGATTCCATGTGATATGTCAGGTAGATTAACTAACTCTTGATCTACAATTGATTTAAATTTGTTCCATAATGTATCATACTTAATATTATATTTTAAGCGCGGTTGTGGAAGTGAGCGACGGGAACTATTTCAAGGAAAAGAAATTATAATCGGAAAATGGTCACTTCCGAAGGTTGAAGATAATGTTTGCCATGTTATGGATGAAGCAAGATTAGCAGCAGAATTACAAATCTACAGCTCTGATATTCTCGTTTGGAGGGGTGCGTCGGGTAGGGGAGCCAGAATTGAATATGCAAAGGTCGTATATCGTCAAGCAGTTCTAAAAGCAAATTTCCGCATTGATTAGAAACAGAACAACCCCAGAAAATGTGATGGAAATTAAAATCGCCTAAAAGTAAGACAGGCTTAGGGATAAGAGATAAAAGGTTATTAAGACAGGTGAATGTCAAAGAAGAAGGGGATGTCATATATATAGAGACAACACAAATATTGCCAATCTGTGCTGCTACCACGGATAACTCGTTGTATTTAGGGAGAGATATAGGAATAAAGGAAATGGTATTTCTGATAAGTAAGGCAACACCGCCATACCCATCAGATCTATCATCTCTCAAACAAGAGAATCCATGGGTTTTGAAAACGGAGCCTGGCTTTAGCCAGGTCTCCGAAAGTGCTAGTAAAGAAGTGTTATGTTTATTTATTAAATAAATTACATCACTTTTTTTTTAGGAACTACATTTCTGCAGTTCCATTGTATTGCTTTCTGGAACGATACCGCCATCATTAGAGGCTATGGGAGTTTTAAATCTGTTAATTATTGAGGCGACGTTAGACGGTATGGAAATATTTGAACGGGTTAAAATATCAACAAGCATTTTAATAATGTCCGATGTAGACATTATTGAAGAATTAATATTTGTTTGGCTAAAAGCGCAACCGTCTTGTGGAGACAGAATGTTATATTCATTAACTATTTTTTCATGTGCATTTTTGTCGTAGCCTTTTCCAGGTGTAGGTATCGGACGCCGATTAGTATAAACAGTTTTTTTGTATGATTTATTGGATGAGTCAATATATGAACGATGGGTAAAGAAAATCTGAGAAATAGGGTGCGAATGAGTTTGAGGGACATTTTGCGTAGAATTAACAACATCAGCATAAGACTTGTACGCAGGTGGTAGCAATTTAGATGCCTCACCATACGAGATACATTTTTCAGACATATTTATTTTAATTTGTTTTTGTCGTGAAAATTCAGGACATGACTTACTTATGGCGAAGTGATTTCCTGAGCACGAACAGCATGAAACATTCTCCTCATTCACATCACAAGAATCACCGGTGTGTTCCCTTCCACACTTGTAACACCTAGGTTTTGCTCTACACTGCAGTTTTGTATGACCATAACGACAACAGTTAAAACACTGAATAGTGGGGTAAATGTATAGCTCAACTGGAAACGTATTGTAACATATAAAAATCCTTTTAGGTAGAATCTGCCCATCAAAAGTAACGACTATGTTTTGTGTTGGTTTCCAAACTGGTGAACCTTCCACGATTGTTTTGTAATTTAATCGTCTTACCTTTAAAATTCCACCACAACCTTCAGGTACTGAAATATTTTCGATGACCTCTTCTGGTGTCCATTCTGATGGTACACCACGAACTAAACCCATTCTTGTCACATTAAAAGATGGTATAAATCCTTTTAACTTATTTGTTACTAGACTACTGTTGGAAATAAATGAATTGGCATCGTTATAGTCAGAGAACGCTAGTGCAATTTTAATCTACCTATCCTTTTTACAGAACCATTTACAATATTTTGAAAGGCATTTCTTTTCAGGAATTTACCGAATGTTACTGGATGGAGAGTGGCGCCATCATCAGTTGATGTTGTTTCTCGTTGAACGTGTACGATAAAAGGAGCTACATCTGAAGACTCATACTTATTTCTTGCCAAGGAAATACAACTTTGGGGAGGACTGGAGGCTGGACAGACATTAGGAGTAGAAATAATGTCAGTACGATTGTCAACCTTATTACTGATACTTTGAACAGTAATATTTGTATTTTCATCGCTTCGAACGCTATAACAAAAGAGCCATCAATGACAACGCCACCAATGCCCTCATAAGCTAATCGAACGCACCTTAGATTTGAAGGACTATAGTCTATAGTTAGTTGGTGTATAGCAAGGGGAGGTATCCTGTATGCTCAGACAAAATAAAAAAGTCAAGACAGAATGTTGTGAACAGAAAAGTGAAGCCGGTAAAACTACGCCTCGCCGTGTACATACACAATTACACACACACACGCACAACGAAACTACGCCTTGACTCGTCAGTCGAACTATCGCTGCGCGTGGAAGCAACACGTAAAGTAAATCAACAAATTTACCAGTCAAAATGCCGAATTGTGTCGTGAAACGGTGTTAAAACAAACATCAAAATATAAAAAGAAGGATGGAATCACATTTCACACGTAACTAACTTGGAAAGCAATATTTTAAATAATTAAAAATAAAAATAAAGGTTATTGCTTGGAACATAGAAAGTGTTGCCATGGTAAAGCCTGTAAGGTTTACCCTATTATTGGGTAATCTTAATATTTAGTATATATGTTACGTTAATACGGGTACGTTTTTATAATAGTTTATCAACGTGTTTTAACCGACTTCAAAAAAGGAATAGGTTCTCAATTAGACTTTTCTTTAAATATAATATTGTATGACACTCGACGCAATATCTTTATACAAAACCGGTTCCGTCGTTTGAAAGCAAATTAAAAAAAAAATAGGCAATTCTTTTTTTTTATTTTTAGTTTATTTTCAACCGACATATAAAAGGAGTAGGTTCGCAATTAGGTACTATTGTTTTAAATACTTGTAACCTCAAAAGTCCGTTATTTATAAACCGATTTGAACAATTATTTTTTTGTTGGAAACCTGATATTTACCTTTAATACGGACCTTTAATATGGACTCGCATTAATTTCACACTGGATTTTCAATTTCGTACATATTGAAGGCGGTTATGTATTTTTGTAAAAATAAACCATATTTCTATTGAAGTCTTTTGTTTTTAGGGTGTATCTATATTGAATGTTGTTGTGTGTAGTTAGTATGCGGAAAGTTATACGAGATGGTCGACCAGTCTTTGTCATCACGCGATTTTATAAACCAGTCGTAGAAGAAAAATGCAAAGCAGGATTCAAAGGTACATTAATAAATATTGAAAGTTTAAAAGCGCTTTATACGAAGTACATAGAAAATGAAAAAAGGCTGTTTTTTTTATCTACTTATAAATTAAGCCAGGATCATTTGGAGATTCTATTTACGTCTATTAGGATGCATGGAGGGTTCAACGATAACCCTAACGTAAGACAGTTTACAAGCAAGCTACAAAAAAATACTATGTCATTTAGAATTAAAATGTCTTACAAAAAGTAATTGTGTTCCTTTAGAACACATAGCAATACTTAATGCACCTCAACAACTAAAATTATAAATAGCACTTCATCTTCGTATAGACACGAAGAAGAAGAAGAAACCATTGAAAATTCTTCGTTGCAACTTCTTAATGAAATTGTTAATGAATCATTTGATTGGGCCAGTTGTTTACATGACAACTCATATTATGGTGACTACAGAAAAATGATAGATAGATAGATAGATAAATAATACTTTATTGTTCACAAAAACATAACAATATGAAAACTTAAATGTAATGATAACAAAAATTGAGTCACAATGGGCGGCCTTATTGCTAAAAGCAATCTCTTCCAGGCAACCTTAGTAATGATAATTGGTTACATATCTGGAAGTACAGTGCACTATCTTGTTAAAACCATAAAATGTTCTAAATGTTAAGATGCCTTGCAGACTGATGAGAAACTTTATTTTCACAAGCTCATTAGTTTAAAAAACAAAGGCGGTCTTCGCTTCCCGTCTAAGGATCTTTTTGACATTTGTGTCACTTGTGAAGCAGTTGTTCGAAAATTATTGAATGAAAATATTGCAATAACCGCAGAAAATCAACACCAAACTATAGTCTTGAACATATTAAAGAAATTCATTGGAAACAATCAGATTTTTATCAATTTAGAGTCAAAACATGAATATGTTGGGCAGGAACATAAACTTAATTTAATACGGTGTGTAATTGAGAAATACTTAAACATTAGATTCCACCATATTGCTAAATTAGAAAGTATTTCTAAATCAGTGCAAAGTAAACGACAAGCGTACAAAAAATTAATTCAGCATAAATGTTTTTAAATAAAACTAGCAGTTACACCGAGTGATTTTATTTCTGAAACTCTTTGTCTTTTCTCTTTCACCACCAAATGCCACTACTTTTTACCGACACCTAATGTAGGAACCCTATTATTATATTAAAACTAATAACGTTATAACTTTATTAAATTTATAACGTTAATAATTTGATAACGTTATTTTTATGGGGTAATTTAAATTATCATGGCAGCACCGATTCACGCACTACATGCATAGAAAACCGGCCTCACTGCTCTGTTCACAACATTCTGTCTTGACTTTTTTATTTTGTCTGAGCCTGTATGTATGTATGTCGGTATTTGACCATCAATCATAGACACTGGGACAAAACAGCTATAGCAGAAATACATTCGTGATTTATTGCAACGTGGACATGGGCTTCTACTATCAAGACTGTTCAGAACATCAGCGTCAGCGATAATCATGCCTTTGAACGGTTCGTCGTCTCTGTTTCTAGCTTCTGGAGATTTAGGGTTCATATTGTTAAATAAATAATAATAAAGCTAACGAAAAGCGGAAAAACAGTACCCACAGAAACAAAGTGACTAGATATAAATATTAATATATTCTCCTAATCGCCCAAATCAAGGAATATCTTACTCTCTACCGAAAACATTCCACAAACTCTCCAGTAGGTATACAAATGTTCTCTATGCCACAAACCAAACAGCAAACACAAACTATACTATAGACCAAGGGGAGGTATCCTGTATGTACGAGATTTTACCATTGCACACACGAGCAAAATTTAGATGTGTGTAGCGGAATTGTATGTACTGCTACAGCGATAAAATTTAGACATTTATAGGGAAGCAAATTCGTTCCGTAAAAAAAAATTTCGTACTATTTTTAATAAAATACATATTTTACTGCCACCAAACGTTTCATAATATGTTTTATTCTTTTACCTTTTTTTGTTGTACAAAATACATAAAAAAGCTAACATTTTTGTTAAAAACAATATTATAAAACTAGCTCCAATTTTTTAATTCATCTTGCAACACTTGAATTGTATGTCAGCAAGTTGATCAAATTCAATTTGAACATTTACGTTATAAATTAGTTTTAAATTGCTGATATTTCGTATTTTCGTGGATATTTCATGTTATTATAGTGACCCTCGTTTAATGTAAGCTTCCGCAGAACTATCCAAGTATTAGTAACATTAGAAACGGGATATTTACCGTGTAATCCATGTTGTCGGGAATATAAATCGCAAACTCAAATAAAATGGATTACACGGTAAATATCCCTTTTCTAATGTTGTCTCTTGCAAAAGTGATCGTGATAGTTTAAAAACTTATAAAATCTAAGTATGTCTACGGACATGTACAGAAAATGTGCAAAATGTGGAGCAACTCCTGTTCAAGATGGTGTGGTCTCATTTCACCGTTTCCCTAAGCCTGGTAAAACGAATGTTAAACGGTATGTTAAACAACTGTACCGTAATTCGAAACCTAATTATACATGAGAGTAGCGTACTCGACTTCCGTTCCGAACAAGTCATGCTGTGATTGGTCCGCCCGATCTCCTCGCCCAATCAGCGTCGATTCCGCCCCTTCCGCTCAAATGTCAACCATCACCCCAGGTAGTGCGCCTAGCGCAACTTGGCTTCATTGGCGTTTGGATTTTCATCCGGAGCAGTTGTAAGTACGAAATATTTACTTTACTGACTGCGTCATGCTGGTGAAAGTTCAGGTAAAGTCCTGAACCAATTAGTAAGTTCATGTGCAATTATATATACTTACTAAAAATATTTTAACGGTGTTACCGTTCGCTTCAATACTAATTATGTTTTATTCATAGCCAGTGCTATCGCTGGTTCTAGATATAAATGAAATATTTTAACTGTTTCACACTGTTTCAGTTGAATTTTAGATTCTTTAAATTGATAGTTATACTGGTCCAGCCCCAACGATGGAAGAAGCGGAATAAAAACAGGAAAAAGAAGATGATAACCTACCAACGGTATCGGATTCAAGTGTTGGTTCGTAGTTTAGCTCCAGCTCATCACCAAACCGTGAGTAACACTTACTATTTTTCATCAACTATAATATAATCGTGGTAAATTACAATCCAAGTTACAGTCATTCTGACTTGTACTGCAATTTGAGCAGACCCAAACATGTGTGGGTAATCAAACGAGGATAAGCCCTACTGAGCACCTCAAATTAAAACCACTGAACTTTCAAATGGTTAAAGCGTGTAATAATCTTAGTTTACGCTTCAGAAAAATAAAGGTTATGTAGAACAGCTCATAGAACCACAACCTTTTGAACAATATTGTAATAATGTCCAATACTATAAAACTCAAACACTTCTATCTCCAATGTTATGAGTTCATTAGCTATGGTGTGATCCCCATAATGAAATCAAACGCTACGCTTACTTTACGCTTTGCTTAACCAGTCGAAGTCGTTCACTCGTTAGTGAAAGAGTCGCACAAAACCAGACTTAAAACAGGTTAAATGGTTTCTTAGATGACATGCAATCGACTGATTAATGTTCCAGATTGGCTAAAATCTGTTAAAGCACATTCTAATGCGAAAATGTACAAAGAAAACTTCTACATTCATGCACTTTCACACCAGGTAAAGTAGCAAAACTGAAAAATTCGATGTTATTTAGGCAGAGCTGGTAGAATAACATATATTCTCAGGTCGCGTTTTGGCTTATCTTCGAATATATCTTAGTCTTTTTAGTCCCTGGACTATATGTAATTGTTAAACAACCTACATACGAAATATTGGCCTGGACCTCTGATGAAACAAAACGCAATGAAACACATCTAAAAACTGCATCACAAGATAAGTTTCTGAACAACACGGGCTAACTGCCACTACCCTACCACATTGCTACGTCAAAGTAGGTCAGTCTAGAAAGTGACACAGCACACGCCAATGTCTGCAGTGGCCAACTGTAGTTCGCAGTCGCTGCTGCACACCCATAGATGAGTCTGTTTTGCTTGAAACCCGGGTCGACATATTCGATCCCTAACATGAGGGCGTTGCCGGTGTAACTAACAAATTTTACAGCCCGACAAGAGGCATAATTCCTCCTCATCCCATCGGGATAGGACAGGAAATCATAATATGGAAGCAACGAAATAAAACGAAAAGATTCTGACTCGAAACCCTTCCGTGCCAGGCAGCTACCAAAAAAGGTTGCAATCACTGGTTCTCAAGAAAAATTACTCGTTGAAAAAGGCTTGGGGCTCCGCTCTATATTCTAAACGTAATAAATGGCTTCCGTACACCATTCAAAAAGCTCAAGAGGCTTAGTTTGCATCGAGATAGGTGATAATAATAAAACATGCATACAAGCAGCCCTTCGTGAGGGTCATTAAGCAAAGTTAAACTCATCGAAGAATGCTTGGAGCTCCGCTCTACATTCTAAGCATAATAAGTGACTATAATGTGTACCACAAAACATCATTGCATTTGTCGAGCGACCGTAACAAAAGTTAAGCGCATCGAAGAATGCTCGGAGCTCCGCTCTACATTCTAAGCATAATAAGTGACTACTGTGTACGGTTCAAAAAGAAAACGTTATTTCTTTTGTCGAGCTACCGTTACAAAGCTAAACGCATCGAAGAATGCTAAGAGCTCCGCTCTGCATTCTAAGCATAATAAGTGACTGTATACCGTTCACAAAGAAACGGTCATTGCTTTTGTCAAGCTACCGTAACAAAGCTAAACGCATCGAAGAATGCTCGGAGCTCCGCTCTGCATTCTAAGCATAATAAGTGACTGTATACCGTACAAAAAGAAACGGTCATTGCTTTTGTCGAGCTACCGAACGCATCGAAGAATGCTCGGAGCTCCGCTCGACATTCTAAACATAATAAGTAACTACTATTTACCATTATACACGAAATTGTCATTGCTTTTGTCGAGCGACCGTTACAGCAAAATATCTAACTAAATTGAAATGAAAGTGGTTGACGAAATGCACACTCGAGGTGTCATAAAAATGGGAAGCCAGTCTTTTCCAAGCTGTTAGCAATATTCTCAGACTTAAAGGCAACGGCACACCAAGACCGTTTTTGGGATCAGAAAAAAACTTGAACAAGTACCTACGGTGCTCTCTTAAAATTCAGATTGATTAACCATGATTGCGTGCTAGTTTCTCCAAGAGAAGACTGGATCGAGCATTGCGTGCTACTTTCTCTAAGAGTAGACTGGATGGCCAAGGTCGATCTTCCTCTGGACCACTTGTCGGTCGATTCAAACAATCACCGTTTCCTTCAGTTCATTTACAATGACTATTTCTAGACTATTTTAGTTTATATACGAATGTATATCTTTTTGCAAAAATATCAAAAATATCTGCTTGCAATCTGTCTTTAGCTCAGTGCCCCAAAAACATGTGCGGTTGCGAGCATCACAAAAATTCTGACACTGAGCAAGGCTGGGGATAATTCTAATAATAATTTGAATTCCTTCTGACGCATCAGATACTACTAATACTGCAAAACCTTATTGTATTAACCGTGAATATATGCGAGTACCTCGTTTACGCATCCTCGTATTCGTTGCAAAATATACACAGAAATGATTAGTTATCCTTAAAAACCTACTATGAACTAGAGTAAGATCAAAGCTCACAGCTCATGGAAAAGCTATTTAATTTTGGAAGCTCTGTTCCGAGTGGTATTGCCAAACAGTGATCTACTACAAAACTAACAGACACAGTTTTTGTAAAGTGGGGCAAAAAAGAAACCTATCTTTTTGCCTTTCGCCAAGCTTACGAGTGATCACAATTTCTGCACAATCGACAGATTAGATTCCCAAGGTCACTGTTACGCCCCACCGGCTGACTTGGAACTTCAGAGTAGGGTTGGGTTTATCCCCCGGCATACCATAAGAAATACTAGCCGATTTAAAACAAATCAACAGGAATTTTCCTGATCGCTGAATTACAGTGAGAAACAGTCGTCGCATTAGCAACCCGATTTAGACCTCACGATTACTCAGTTACCGATGCTATTAGGTATGTTTTATTCTAAACGATTCAATGTTTTTCAAACATGGGTACCGCTAGGTATTGTTTTTTTTTTTTTGAAGGCTGTTAAATAGATCGTTGGATTACCCCGTTCACGATTACAAATCTATCCAGAGTCCCAACAATGCCGACCGACTGGTCGGCTTCCTGTGTGGGTGACTAACCATTGTCGCGTCCGATAGAAATGATACAAAAAGTTTGTACTCGTAGATGTACGAATGTATCAAAATCTAAGCGACTATAATGCAAGAAAATGTTTAGGCTTATCAGCTCCTTGGAGAAAGTTTAGCTTGGAAAAATTAGCACTCTT
The DNA here is from genome assembly GCA_917880725.1 of Selenia dentaria. NCBI lineage: Eukaryota > Metazoa > Arthropoda > Insecta > Lepidoptera > Geometridae > Selenia > Selenia dentaria. The sequence continues at coordinate 24,785,446 of OU862879.1, forward strand.
CGTGAGATGGTCTAATCTTGCAAGATTCTTAACCAATCTTATTAAAACGACCCTTAGTATATTTTTAATTCACAAATCTGGAATACTTACCTCATGCATTTTTAAGTCGAAATTATAATAATACTTAAATATAAATATTTAAAGCTAAAATCACTATTTTAGCCAAGGCGACCGCGACCCCCAACCTGGAAGTCGATACCTTAATAAATCAATAATTTTATTCAGAACATTTGTGAAGAAAATAGTTTTTATCTACCTAATTCAAGGGACATAGTAGCCATCGTTATTTCTATGTCACAATAGTTTATAAGCTTTTTTCCAGAATTAAATTACGAAACTGCAAACTACTTTAGCACTGCTATGGTCTTAAAACAGATACTCTCACGAAACAGACAGTTGTAATGTGTCCAGCACACTGACTGCACTCGGCATTTAAATATATATATAAATATATATATATACTACACTCATTCAAGAATGCTCGGGGCTCCGCCCCACATTCAAAACATCATGAGTGATTACGAGAGTTAAAAGATGGGTTGCAAGCAGCACATAAATAAACCTTGAACAGCAACACGTGCCAAGGTTACTAATTTAGTAAAACTCATAATTAGTGGAACGTATTGATGAATTGACCTTGCCTCAAGTCTGCAAGCAGTTCCATTGAGAAATTGGGCGTACCTTCCTTATTTACTCTTTGTTCGCAGTGATTTGGCAGACAAATCAAATAATGGACGTTTCATGTACTAAAATGAGTAGTCTAATTTTCCTACACCTAGAATTCATGCTTACGCAGACAACAAAAGTTTTGTGAATGAAACCTGGACCGCTGGGCGTCAGAACATTCAATACCTATTAAAGATTTATCACATTGGCGTCACCATCACCACCAGGCGATAACAAACACATCTCTCATGTATAATTAGGTTTCGAATTACGGTACAGTTGTTTAATAGCGATGTTTTACCTGCAATTAAAACATTTATTAAACATACTTCCCTAATTCGAAACCTAACACTTTCTATACCTGCCTGGTGGCATAACACGAGAAAACCAATGAAGCCAAGTTGCGCTAGGCGCACTACCTGGGGTGATGGTTGACATTTGAGCGGAAGGGGTGGAGTCGACGCTGATTGGGCGAGGAGATCGGGCGGACCAATCACAGCATGACTTGTTCGGAACGGAAGTCGAGTACGCTACTCTCATGTATAATAAGGTTTCGAATTAGGTAAGTATGTTTAATAAATGTTTTAATTGCAGGTAAAACATCGCTATTAATCATATATATTTTTAAGCTCATATATGCTTCATCTTGCTTATATTGAAAAACTAATAGCATAGTTAGATACCTACTCTCGTTTTCAATTCTACAATAGGTATTATTATTACAGTTAGTTAAAAACATGTAATTTAACTTTGATCTCCATGTGATACCTATAATAAGATCATATAGGTACTATGTGCCTGTACCTTCGTCTACCATATTTCCTATCTTGCTCTAGTCAGATTGCAGTAATGTAATTACTATTGCTTGTGGGCTGATGGATGACACAACGGGGCCTACTCCTACCTTTTACAAAACTATCATAAATCAGGAGCGTCTTGTAATAAGCTTAAAATAATCGTACTTACTATCGTACCAACACAAAATGGTTGAACAATATTACTTCAATATTATTTACGGCGTGTTCTTTTTTAAGCCGAAATCGACCCTAATGGTGCATTCCAGTAAACACCGCCAATACATACGACTGTCGTGCCCCGGTTTCGTGTTTCCTTTAGGATGAATACCTATAATGCCCAACCCAAATAGAACACTCACACAGTCGCAAAAAAGCGCGTCATATTTTCTCTCAATTAAATCGAATGAATCATAAACCTATTTGATATTTTGACAGTAACAGCTCACAACGACCGCAAGTGCAAAACCTTCCATCCGCGAGTGTTGTAGTCGTGGCGTGAGCGTGAGCTGTGACGTAATCGATGATGTACCGAGCTCAGTTATGATAATTGCGAGTTTGAAAGATAACGGTTGGGCGGCTATGCGAACGACGCGATCGATTTTGGCTCTCAAAGGAACACGACTAGATGTAAGTGAAGTGAAAGAACGAAACAACCACAGAATATTCTAATAAGGGTTTGAGATTTTAAAACTCTATGGTGGAGGCACAGAGAATAAATATAGCTTTCATACTTATTTGTAACAGATATTGCACATTCATTTTTCCTTTATAAGTGTAGTCGTACGTGTTGAACATTTGCCATTTCACAAGTTAATTTAATATGTATATGTAAATATTTATAGTTTCAATGATGCATGATTTTTATTGACATAATCGCGAGTAAAGACTTAGTCACGTACACAAATGTATCATTAAGTCACTATCCTGCCTAAAATACGTTTTAGTAAAGCAATAGTAGTAGATATGTGTTTAAAATAAAACAATAAAAAATCAAATCTATGAATATTTTATAAGTAATACCTACAATTGTTTCTACAGACTAATCTGTTGGTTTCATGTAGAAATATATAAAATACCTTTTATTCAAATAAACGCCCTATATTAGCTTATTCAAATTGATTTGTAGCTTTTTTGTAGAGTTACTTAAACTTCTATTATTTTTGTTTAATTTCAGATGAACTTCCTTCAGAAGCCTTCGCCACAGCTACACTTTTGAGCAAATTCTTCCAGCTGTTTGATGCATTAAATGCTGACAGTCCAGACTTCCAGACAGACCAGAAGGTACAAAGTCAGTCCAGAAACTTACGCTCAGGCTGGTGTGCCAGTGAAAATGCCGAAACTTTTAAACGATGCAAATATGCCAATCTCGGTGGAGGTTACACATTTGTGCCGTTTGGGGTAGAAACTTTCTCTAAGTGGCGCGTACGAAATTTTCAGGGCTTGGCCAAATGTTTGGTTGAAGCGTAGGTAAACAGAATGCTGGCTCATATATTGCAAAGAAATTTTGCATAGCTATTCAACGTGGAAATGCAGCCAGCATTCTGGACACTTTGCCTCCAACAAATAATTTATTACATTTGATATTTTTAAACTTTTGTCCAATATTTAGTTAAACTTTAATAAATTTATGAAATAAATACATAAATGTTCTTAAACATTGTTTTATTTCTATTACATAAGTACCTACTTATTCACCTAATAAGGTTCTGCCTACTTCATGAGGCGAAATTATGTTTTAACATTGTTCCATCCGCAGACTGAATTGATAGGTACAAAAATAAATGAAAATAGAAAAGCATGGGGTGGATATTTAAAATTCGCGCTAAAATTAGTTCCTTAGCATTCCGTGCGGATTCTGTTGCGCTAGTAGTATCAGTGAAATTCGCATTATGTCTGTATGGCAGTTACACTTCATCTCTCGGTAGAGTTTCAACAAACTCACGATACCACCTTTGCATGACACCACACAAGGTAATCTTTGGTGTCGATTACTCTGGACTTGACTTCCAGCAGACAACTGCTCGGGACAGCGGCTTGGGCGGCCGCTCAGCGCAGAAGCACGGGCAGTTGCTCAGCGCAGCAGCCCAGCGCAGCAGTTTGGGCAGCCGCTCAGGATACCTGCTCGGGACAGCTGAAAAACAAATGAATGTGTTAATATCTGTCGACGTACTACGATAAAATTCTGGACTTCCATCACCCGCACCACACTATGCAATGAAAACAAAGAAAAACACTCCATGCCTTACATACTTTACAAAGATCTCACTCGCACAGTTTAGTGATATTTTTCTTTATTAATGCATACTAAAGACAACTAGCGCGTGATATCAATTTGTGAAGATTAACTGTCGAATTTCTCGACAAACTCACGATACCACCTTTGCATGACACCACACAAGGTAATCTTTGGTGTCGATTACTCCGGACTTGACTTCCAGCAGACAACTGCTCGGGACAGCGGCTTGGGCGGCCGCTCAGCGCCGAAGCACGGGCTATTGCTCAGCGCAGCAGCCCAGCGCAGCAGTTTGGGCAGCCGCTCAGGATACCTGCTTGGGACAGCTGAAAAACAAATGAATGTGTTAATATCTGTCGTTGTACTACGATAAAATTCTGGACTTCCATCACCCGCACCACACTATGCAATGAAAACAAACAAAAACATTCCATGCCTTACGTACTTTACCAAGATCTCACTCGCACAGTTTAGTGATATTTTTCTTTATTAATGCATACCAAAGACAACTAGCGCGTGATATCAATTTGTGAAGATTAACTGTCGAATGTCTCAACAAACTCACGATACCACCTTTGCATGACACCACACAAGGTAATCTTTGGTGTCGATTACTCCGGACTTGACTTCCAGCAGACAACTGCTCGGGGCAGTGGCTTGGGCGGCTGCTCAGCGCAGAAGCACGGGCAGTTGCTCAGCGCAGCAGCCCAGCGCAGCAGTTTGGGCAGCCGCTCAGGATACCTGCTTGGGACAGCTGAAAAACAAATGAATGTATTAATATCTGTCGACGTACTACGATAAAATTCTGGACTTCCATCACCCGCACCACACTATGCAATGAAAACAAAGAAAAACATTCCATGCCTTACATACTTTACCAAGATCTCACTTGCACAGTTTAGTGTATTTTTCTTTATTAATGCATACCAAAGACAACTAGCGCGTAATATCAATTCGTGAAGATTAACTGTCGAATGTCTCGACAAACTCACGATACCACCTTTGCATGACACCACACAAGGTAATCTTTGGTGTCGATTACTCCGGACTTGACTTCCAGCAGACAACTGCTCGGGACAGCGGCTTGGGCGGCCGCTCAGCGCAGAAGCACGGGCAGTTGCTCAGCGCAGCAGCCCAGCGCAGCAGTGTGGGCGAGCCGCTCAGGATTCCTGCTCGGGACAGCTGAAAAACAAATGAATGTGTTAATATCTGTCGACGTACTACGATAAAATTCTAGACTTCCATCACCCGCACCACACTATGCAATTAAAACAAAGAAAAACATTTCATGCCTTACATACTTTATCAAGATCTCACTCGCACAGTTTAGTAATATTTTTCTGTATTAATGCATACCAAAGACAACTAGCGCGTGATATCAATTTGTGAAGATTAACTGTCGAATGTCTCAACAAACTCACGATACCACCTTTGCATGACACTACTCAAGGTAATCTTTGGTGTCGATGACTCCGGACTTGACTTCCAGCAGACAACTGCTCGGGACAGCGGCTTGGGCGGCCGCTCAGCGCAGAAGCACGGGCAGTTGCTCAGCGCAGCAGCCCAGCGCAGCAGTTTGGGCAGCCGCTCAGGATACCTGCTCGGGACAGCTGAAAAACAAATGAATGTGTTAATATCTGTCGACGTACTACGATAAAATTCTGGACTACCATCACCCGCACCACACTATGCAATGAAAACAAAGAAAAACATTCCATGCCTTACATACTTTACCAAGATCTCACTCGCACAGTTTAGTGATATTTTTCTGTATTAATGCATACCAAAGACAACTAGCGCGTGATATCAATTCGTGAAGATTAACTGTCGAATGTCTCAACAAACTCACTATACCACCTTTGCATGACACCACACAAGGTAATCTTTGGTGTCGATTACTCCGGACTTGACTTCCAGCAGACAACTGCTCGGGGCAGCGGCTTGGGCGGCTGCTCAGCGCAGAAGCACGGGCAGTTGCTCAGCGCAGCAGCCCAGCGCAGCAGTTTGGGCAGCCGCTCAGGATACCTGCTCGGGACAGCTGAAAAACAAACGAATGTGTTAATATCTGTCGACGTACTACGATAAAATTCTGGACTTCCATCACCCGCACCACACTATGCAATGAAAACAAAGAAAACATTCCATGCCTTGCATACTTTACCAAGATCTCACTTGCACAATTTAGTGATTTTTTCTTTATTAATGCATACCAAAGACAACTAGCGCGTGATATCAATTTGTGAAGATTAACTGTCGAATGTCTCAACAAACTCACGATACCACCTTTGCATGACACCACACAAGGTAACCTTTGGTATCGATTACTCCGGACTTGACTTCCAGCAGACAACTGCTCGGGACAGCGGCTTGGGCAGCCGCTCAGCGCAGAAGCACGGGCAGGCGCAGCAGCCGAGCGCAGCAGTTTGAGCAGCCGCTCAGGATACCTGCTCGGGACAGCTGAAAAATAAATGAATGTTAATATCTGTCTACGTACTACAATAAATTCTAGACATCCATCACCCGCACCACACCATGCAATGAAAACAAAGAAAAACATTCCATGCCTTACATACTTTACCAAAATTTCACTCGCACAGTTTAGTGATATTTTTCTTTATTTATGCATACCAAAGACAACTAGCGCATGATATCAATTTGTGAAGATTAACTGTCGAATGTCTCGACATACTCACGATACCACCTTTGCATGACACCACACAAGGTAATCTTGACTTCCAGCAGACAACTGCTCGGGACAGCGGCTTGGGCGGCCGCTCAGCGCAGAAGCACGGGCGGTTGCTCAGCGCAGCAGCCCAGCGCAGCAGTTTGGGCAGCCGCTCAGGATACCTGCTCGGGACAGCTGAAAAACAAATGAATGTGTTAATATCTGTCGACGTACTACAATAAAATTCTGGACTTCCATCACCCGCACCACACCATGCAATGAAAACAAAGAAAAACATTCCATGCCTTACATACTTTACCAAAATTTCACTCGCACAGTTTAGTGATATTTTTCTTTATTAATGCATACCAAAGACAACTAGCGCATGATATCAATTTGTGAAGATTAACTGTCGAATGTCTCGACATACTCACGATACCACCTTTGCATGACACCACACAAGGTAATCTTTGGTGTCGATTACTCCGGACTTGACTTCCAGCAGACAACTGCTCGGGACAGCGGCTTGGGTGGCCGCTCAGCGCAGAAGCACGGGCGGTTGCTCAGCGCAGCAGCCCAGCGCAGCAGTTTGGGCAGCCGCTCAGGATACCTGCTCGGGACAGCTGAAAAACAAACGAATGTGTTAATATCTGTCGACGTACTACGATAAAATTCTGGACTTCCATCACCCGCACCACACTATGCAATGAAAACAAAGAAAACATTCCATGCCTTGCATACTTTACCAAGATCTCACTTGCACAATTTAGTGATTTTTTCTTTATTAATGCATACCAAAGACAACTAGCGCGTGATATCAATTTGTGAAGATTAACTGTCGAATGTCTCAACAAACTCACGATACCACCTTTGCATGACACCACACAAGGTAACCTTTGGTATCGATTACTCCGGACTTGACTTCCAGCAGACAACTGCTCGGGACAGCGGCTTGGGCAGCCGCTCAGCGCAGAAGCACGGGCAGGCGCAGCAGCCGAGCGCAGCAGTTTGAGCAGCCGCTCAGGATACCTGCTCGGGACAGCTGAAAAATAAATGAATGTTAATATCTGTCTACGTACTACAATAAATTCTAGACATCCATCACCCGCACCACACCATGCAATGAAAACAAAGAAAAACATTCCATGCCTTACATACTTTACCAAAATTTCACTCGCACAGTTTAGTGATATTTTTCTTTATTTATGCATACCAAAGACAACTAGCGCATGATATCAATTTGTGAAGATTAACTGTCGAATGTCTCGACATACTCACGATACCACCTTTGCATGACACCACACAAGGTAATCTTGACTTCCAGCAGACAACTGCTCGGGACAGCGGCTTGGGCGGCCGCTCAGCGCAGAAGCACGGGCGGTTGCTCAGCGCAGCAGCCCAGCGCAGCAGTTTGGGCAGCCGCTCAGGATACCTGCTCGGGACAGCTGAAAAACAAATGAATGTGTTAATATCTGTCGACGTACTACAATAAAATTCTGGACTTCCATCACCCGCACCACACCATGCAATGAAAACAAAGAAAAACATTCCATGCCTTACATACTTTACCAAAATTTCACTCGCACAGTTTAGTGATATTTTTCTTTATTAATGCATACCAAAGACAACTAGCGCATGATATCAATTTGTGAAGATTAACTGTCGAATGTCTCGACATACTCACGATACCACCTTTGCATGACACCACACAAGGTAATCTTGACTTCCAGCAGACAACTGCTCGGGACAGCGGCTTGGGTGGCCGCTCAGCGCAGAAGCACGGGCGGTTGCTCAGCGCAGCAGCCCAGCGCAGCAGTTTGGGCAGCCGCTCAGGATACCTGCTCGGGACAGCTGAAAAATAAATGAATGTGTTAATATCTGTCTCCGTACTACAATAAATTCTGGACTTCCATCACCCGCACCACACCATGCAATGAAAACAAAGAAAAACATTCCATGCCTTACATACTTTACCAAAATTTCACTCGCACAGTTTAGTGATATTTTTCTTTATTAATGCATACCAAAGACAACTAGCGCATGATATCAATTTGTGAAGATTAACTGTCGAATGTCTCGACATACTCACGATACCACCTTTGCATGACACCACACAAGGTAATCTTTGGTGTCGATTACTCCGGACTTGACTTCCAGCAGACAACTGCTCGGGACAGCGGCTTGGGTGGCCGCTCAGCGCAGAAGCACGGGCGGTTGCTCAGCGCAGCAGCCCAGCGCAGCAGTTTGGGCAGCCGCTCAGGATACCTGCTCGGGACAGCTGAAAAATAAATGAATGTGTTAATATCTGTCTCCGTACTACAATAAATTCTGGACTTCCATCACCCGCACCACACCATGCAATGAAAACAAAGAAAAACATTCCATGCCTTACATACTTTACCAAAATTTCACTCGCACAGTTTAGTGAATTTTTTTTTATTAATGCATACCAAAGACAACTAGCGCATGATATCAATTTGTGAAGATTAACTGTCGAATGTCTCGACATAATCACGATACCACCTTTGCATGACACCACACAAGGTAATCTTTGGTGTCGATTACTTCGGACTTGACTTCCAGCAGACAACTGCTCGGGACAGCGGCTTGGGCGGTCGCTCAGCGCAGAAGCACGGGCAGTTGCTCAGCGCAGCAGTCCAGCGCAGCAGTTTGGGCAGCCGCTCAGGATACCTGCTCGGGAGAGCTGAAAAATAAATGAATGTTAATATCTGTCTACGTACTACAATAAATTCTAGACATCCATCACCCGCACCACACCATGCAATGAAAACAAAGAAAAAAATTCCATGCCTTACATACTTTACCAAGATCTCACTCGCACAGTTTAGTGATATTTTTCTTTTTTAATGCATATCAAAAACAACTAGCGCATGATATCAATTTGTGAGGATTAACTGTCGAATGTCTCAACAAACTCACTATACCACCTTTGCATGACACCACACAAGGTAATCTTTGGTGTCGATTACTCCGGACTTGACTTCCAGCAGACAACTGCTCGGGACAGCGGCTTGAGCGGCCGCTCAGCGCAGAAGCACGGGCAGTTGCTCAGCGCAGCATCCCAGCGCAGCAGTTTGGGCAGCCGCTCAGGATACCTGCTCGGGACAGCTGAAAAACAAATGAATGTGTTAATATCTGTCGACGTACTACGATAAAATTCTGGACTTCCATCACCCGCACCACACTATGCAATGAAAACAAAGAAAAACATTCCATGCCTTACATACTTTACCAACATTTCACTCACACAGTTTAGTGATATTTTTCTTTATTAATGCATACCAAAGACAACTAGCGCATGATATCAATTTGTGAAGATTAACTGTCGAATGTCTCGACATAATCACGATACCACCTTTGCATGACACCACACAAAGTAATCTTTGGTGTCGATTACTTCGGACTTGACTTCCAGCAGACAACTGCTCGGGACAGCGGCTTGGGCGGTCGCTCAGCGCAGAAGCACGGGCAGTTGCTCAGCGCAGCAGTCCAGCGCAGCAGTTTGGGCAGCCGCTCAGGATACCTGCTCGGGAGAGCTGAAAAATAAATGAATCTTAATATCTGTCTACGTACTACAATAAATTCTAGACATCCATCACCCGCACCACACCATGCAATGAAAACAAAGAAAAAAATTCCATGCCTTACATACTTTACCAAGATCTCACTCGCACAGTTTAGTGATATTTTTCTTTTTTAATGCATATCAAAAACAACTAGCGCATGATATCAATTTGTGAGGATTAACTGTCGAATGTCTCAACAAACTCACTATACCACCTTTGCATGACACCACACAAGGTAATCTTTGGTGTCGATTACTCCGGACTTGACTTCCAGCAGACAACTGCTCGGGACAGCGGCTTGAGCGGCCGCTCAGCGCAGAAGCACGGGCAGTTGCTCAGCGCAGCATCCCAGCGCAGCAGTTTGGGCAGCCGCTCAGGATACCTGCTCGGGACAGCTGAAAAACAAATGAATGTGTTAATATCTGTCGACGTACTACGATAAAATTCTGGACTTCCATCACCCGCACCACACCATGCAATGAAAACAAAGAAAAACATTCCATGCCTTACATACTTTACCAACATTTCACTCACACAGTTTAGTGATATTTTTCTTTATTAATGCATACCAAAGACAACTAGCGCATGATATCAATTTGTGAAGATTAACTGTCGAATGTCTCGACATACTCACGATACCACCTTTGCATGACACCACACAAGGTAATCTTGACTTCCAGCAGACAACTGCTCGGGACAGCGGCTTGGGTGGCCGCTCAGCGCAGAAGCACGGGCGGTTGCTCAGCGCAGCAGCCCAGCGCAGCAGTTTGGGCAGCCGCTCAGGATACCTGCTCGGGACAGCTGAAAAATAAATGAATGTGTTAATATCTGTCTCCGTACTACAATAAATTCTGGACTTCCATCACCCGCACCACACCATGCAATGAAAACAAAGAAAAACATTCTATGCCTTACATACTTTACCAAAATTTCACTCGCACAGTTTAGTGATATTTTTCTTTATTAATGCATACCAAAGACAACTAGCGCATGATATCAATTTGTGAAGATTAACTGTCGAATGTCTCGACATACTCACGATACCACCTTTGCATGACACCACACAAGGTAATCTTTGGTGTCGATTACTCCGGACTTGACTTCCAGCAGACAACTGCTCGGGACAGCGGCTTGGGCGGCCGCTCAGCGCAGAAGCACGGGCGGTTGCTCAGCGCAGCAGTCCAGCGCAGCAGTTTGGGCAGCCGCTCAGGATACCTGCTCGGGACAGCTGAAAAATAAATGAATGTGTTAATATCTGTCTACATACTACAATAAATTCTGGACATCCATCACCCGCACCACACCATGCAATGAAAACAAAGAAAAACATGCCTTACATACTTTACCAAGATCTCACTCGCACAGTTTAGTGATATTTTTCTTTATTAATGCATACCAAAGACAACTAGCGCATGATATCAATTTGTGAAGATTAACTGTCGAATGTCTCGACATACTCACGATACCACCTTTGCATGACACCACACAAGGTAATCTTTGGTGTCGATTACTCCGGACTTGACTTCCAGCAGACAACTGCTCGGGACAGCGACTTGGGCGGCCGCTCAGCGCAGAAGCACGGGCAGTTGCTCAGCGCAGCAGCCCAGCGCAGCAGTTTGGGCAGCCGCTCAGGATACCTGCTCGGGAGAGCTGAAAAATAAATGAATGTTAATATCTGTCTACGTACTACAATAAATTCTGGACATCCATCACCCGCACCACACCATGCAATGAAAACAAAGAAAAACATTCCATGCCTTACATACTTAACCAAAATTTCACTCGCACAGTTTAGTGATATTTTTCTTTATTAATGCATACCAAAGACAACTAGCGCATGATATCAATTTGTGAAGATTAACTGTCGAATGTCTCGACATACTCACGATACCACCTTTGCATGACACCACACAAGGTAATCTTGACTTCCAGCAGACAACTGCTCGGGACAGCGGCTTGGGCGGCCGCTCAGCGCAGAAGCACGGGCGGTCGCTCAGCTCAGCAGACCAGCGCAGCAGTTTGGGCAGCCGCTCAGGATACCTGCTAGGGACAGCTGAAAAACAAATGAATGTGTTAATATCTGTCGACGTACCACAATAAAATTCTGGACTTCCATCACCCGCACCACACCATGCAATGAAAACAAAGAAAAACATTCCATGCCTTACATACTTTACCAAAATTTCACTCGCACAGTTTAGTGATATTTTTCTTTATAAATGCATACCAAAGACAACTAGCGCATGATATCAATTTGTGAAGATTAACTGTCGAATGTCTCGACATACTCACGATACCACCTTTGCATGACACCACACAAGGTAATCTTGACTTCCAGCAGACAACTGCTCGGGACAGCGGCTTGGGCGGCCGCTCAGCGCAGAAGCACGGGCGGTCGCTCAGCTCAGCAGACCAGCGCAGCAGTTTGGGCAGCCACTCAGGATACCTGCTCGGGACAGCTGAAAAAAAAATGATTGTGTTAATATCTGTCGACGTACTACAATAAAATTCTGGACTTCCATCACCCGCACCACACCATGCAATGAAAACAAAGAAAAACATTCCATGCCTTACATACATTACCAAGTTTCCATTGGTACCCATTCATATAGGGTTCATATTGACAATTGTTTTATTTAAAACCTGAAGTACGTCCATACCACAGTGACGTGTCAATCATAATGATCAATACCTCTCGTGTTGCATACAAGGTATACAAGACAAACCATTGCCGTATAAAAGTATTAAAACAGCGGTAACATTAACCTTACAGTTATTTATCTCTACAAGTAGCAGAACATTAATTTAATAAAAGGAAAAAAAAAAAATTAAAAAATTTAAAATAAAATTAAAAAAAAACCCCGACAATCATTATAACAGTGATTGCACTATACAAAACCACGACAAGGATTGACGTCACCGCAATAACGAACTCGGAGATGTTGACTCGTCGACGGTTGAAGGCAGAGTGAGCTACGACCGCTCTGCGCGCCGCCTTTTATACTTTTCGGTCCACTAGGCTATTTACGTCTCCAACATTATATATATCGGCGCGGATACAATAATTAGCCAATAATAATTAGTCTATAACAATTAGATTTGTTAAATTGATTTATTTGAATTGATTTATAAAACATAGATTCATATATTTGAAATTGTTTACAGTAAATTATTCCAATTAAAATTAATAATATAATTATTCTCAAAATGATTTAAGATTATTACGTACAATTAATTATAAAACATGCCATCACTTTGTATTGCAATCTTAATGTTTAAAACGACCACGTGCAAGTACGCCGTAACCTATAAAAGCGGTCGCACTGGCGACGGGATGGCACATTTGTATGGGGCAAATGAAATTACCGACGGGGGCTAATTTTTATAGTTGCCATTTAAAATATTATTCAAAGGTGGTAACACATTAAATATTTTGATGTCACATCCGGCATGCTAAAATATTCTCTTTGGTGGGTGTATTATTGTTTTCATTCGGATTTAGTGCCGGTTTCAGTGATTTCAGTTTCGTTCGTTGTTAAAGTTCCTTGAATATAGCATTAAATCCACGTCGAGTTGAGCTTATGTTCCTCCGTGCCTTCAAAAAGTTATGTTAATTGCGATTAGGAACTTCGAGAAATTGACTCAGTTGTGTGTGATGTGAGAAGTTGACTCTTGATTATATTATAATAATTTGAGCAGAGACTCTTATTTTAGTTTGTGATCATGTCGGAGAAAGAAAACAAAAGGAAATGCTTTAAATGCGGCCGCTCACCGTTCGCCGACAACGCAAAATTGTTTAGATTTCCAAAGCCTGGCATAAATAACCTTATACGGTATGTATATTTACTGATATTTTTATGGTCATGTCTTAGTGCGACTCTCCATATGTACCACTCCTCATATTATTAAACAATTGCTAATTCTCCTGATAGTTTATGGAACTAGCACAACAGACACTGGCAGAATTATGACAATAGTTGCAGACAGAAGCCTCTAAGAACTTCTATTTTTAAGCATTTTATCAGAGTCAAATAAAACAAGAATTAGCAAATCAGGTTAATTCTGAATCCTTAAAATTGACCTAACTAAGAAATCCAGAAACTACATATAGTGCGTTTGAATAGGGTGTGGGCAAAAGTGACAAAAGTAACAGTTTTGATCTGTACAAACGCTTTAACAAAAAAGCGCTCAACTGAGCATAAGACCTAAAATTGCATGTTTATGATCAAATACATAGCTGTCAAATAACGATCACAAACAACCATGCTTTGTACGTGGGTCAAAAATTACACTTTTTGGTGGCAATAATTCCTCTTTTTTAGCATTCCGAGACATGAATGACATTTTCACCCACAGATTCCCATTCGAACGCCCCTTATGAGCGTTATTAGCATTTTCGCTAAAAACGATCAGTAGTGATCTATTTGAATGCACTAAATATTATATTTCGTCTTTGCATCCATGTAGCTTTCCATTGGGAGTAATATTTCTAACTTACCTGTAGCCTGAGTCCCCATGGAAGTAAGATTAAAATAAATGATGTGTATGTTGTACAAGTTATACAAAATTTCACACAAATCTAGTTGTGTCATAGTACTTCATGAATGTGGGGGCTTAAAAGCTGTATCTGTAGCTGGGTAAATATGATATAAATGGTAAATATTCACGGCATTGATAGAACAGTGGTGTTTCATAAAACGGTTAGGCAGTTAGCATTTGGCTGCAACAAATATTTTACAGTACCCATTTCAGAATCAAAACAATATAAGTAACCCAAATAGAATTTTTATTAAGTATTTTTTTTGAACTTTCAGCTGTGAACTATGGGCCCAATACATACTCATCAACAACATTTCAAATGAAACTCCACAGTGAGCATAGAGTGTTGTGTGAAAATCATTTTCTTGAAGCTGATTTCACTGATGATACTCTACAGAAGTTATGGAGATCTGCGGTTCCATGTGATGTAAGTTGCAAGTCAGTATTAGAACAAATTTATGTTGTGACTGTAAGCTAGATATTGATCACCGTCTCACCTATTGGTATTTATCCAAAGGTTTTCCTTAACAGATCGCTCTTAGCGATAACACAGCCTACTAAACTGACAATGGAAAATAGGCAGGGTAACAAACACACAATGCCTTTCCACCAGTGAGGAGGGGCTCAAGCTGAAAGAGAGTTAACCCATGGTATTGCTGCTCAGTAGTCCATACTGTTCCGTCCACGATTGCTGCTTCAATTGGTAGGGCAGAAGTATACTTGCTACTTGAGGGTAGTAGGTAGCTAGCTAGATCAGCATTCGCAAAATGTTCTACTGCCATGGGGTACCAGGTACCTTCTGATTAGCAGTCAATAGGTGTAATCACTTGGCTACCACAGCTCCAATATCCAACGCCTAATTCAATTAAGACCAAATTAAAAAAATATATCTGTGGTTTAAATATTATTGGTGTTTGCAAAAATTTCAAATCTATTTTTGTTACTTATTGAACTAGGCAGTATATGTATATATATATTATGTAATATATAGATATATATATATTACATTTGTTATCAGGCATTTAGGTACATGTACTTATTCACTATTTTCTATACTTACGCTGATACTATATACCACTGTCCCTGAAAATATTACACTTTCTATGCAAAGGTTGTCTGGAAGGAATCGCGATAAGACTGCCTTTTGTACCATTATGTTTTAACTAAAGAGTTCCTATCTATCTGTATTTGTTAGTTTAGTTATATATTTTCAATACCTTTTCATCTGTAACTCATTAGTTATTTTATTCCAGAATGAACCACAATTGCCCGAGTATACAATAAGGCCTCAACCTGGTCCTTCACATGGGGTCTTACAGGATATCACAAACACAAGACCTACCAATCAGCCTGGTCCTTCACATGGGGTCTTACAGGAAGTGACCATTGGTGCAAATAGTGAGCCTAATGTTGGGACATCTTTAGATGCTCAAGTGCAAACAATAGTTAAACCAACTTCAGAAAAGGAGAAGTTTTTGTATGCCAAATGTAGCAAATATATGCGAAAAATTTGCCAACTGCGCAATTGCGTTAGACATCTGAAGTCAAAAGATATTTTAAAACGTGTGACAGATGATGTATCCATAAAAAAGATATCAAAGAAGATATCTCCGACATTTGCGCAACTGTTGCAAGGTCAGATACGGAACTTTAAAAAGAAAAGTACTGGTCGAAGGTGGAATAAAAAAGAAAAAATTACTGCTCTAAGAATTTATAAAAGATCACCAACTTGTTACCGTTTGCTGCAAAGGCTTTTTCAGTTACCATCACCCAGTACATTAAAAAGTCTACTCAATAGAGTACCTTTTAATGCTGGAATCAATCAACCAGTTTTTGAAGTCCTTCAAAATTACACAAAGACACAAAAGCCTTCAGACAATGAATACACATTAATGTTTGATGAAATGTCAATAAAAAAACATCTCAATTACAACCCTAAAGAAGATTTCAGGACCATGCTTCACAGGGAAGATCCCCACTTATTGCAGCATATGCATTGGTGTTTATGGTTGCGGGGATACGTAAGAAAGTTAAACAGCCAATTGCCCATTACTTTTCAAGTGGGTTTTCTACTGCAGACAGACTGGCTGTGCTAATTAAAGAGGTAAGTATTTTTTTTTAAACACCTGCCTTAGAATGTCTTAAAAGGCGACTGAAGTCTCATAGGCAGAAAAGTGCATCTAGTAGGCAGCAGTCAGCGGTGTGGCAAAACCCTATTACCTAAACTAATACTAAAACCAAATTATATTCCTTGTTGTGTCCATTCATATTACAGAAAAACATATGGTATCGATTGACCCTACATGTGTAGGGATGATGATGACAACCTTTATATAATACTAGCTACGCTCTGTCTGCATGGTGATGGATGATGATAATGATGAAATATATATATATATATACAGGGTTATTGGTAATTAGACCGGATCCTTTTAAGGGGTGGTAGGGAATGCCATTTGCAACAATATGACTGTACATTGTGATATCCGGAAATGAATCATTTCTGTGATATTCTTTTTTTTTATTTTTTTTTGGAAAATCCAGTTTTACTACTTTAAAATTCAATAAAAAAAAAGTAATCAACCGATTTCAATTCTGTTCGCAGTTTTAGAGAAACCTTGTAACAGCTCTTAATAATAAACAATAATATCGTACTAATGTAGATCCATCCAAAAACTAGAGGCTTTTTCATAATTTTTATTTGATAATTTTTGTAAGATGCTTTACAAAAACCTTTATTTTCTCTACAAAAACGATAGTAAATTAAGTCTGCATTTTATTTAAAAAACATCTACAAGTCTTTAGCTATCCAATGAGGTAAAAAAATTAGCACTTTATTACACAGTTGCAGAAATAATGCGATAACAAAGACTCAGTTAGAGACATTCCGAGAAAGGGTTTTAGACAACGGTATCCATGTTGAATGCGCCGTCTCCCTCTCGCTTATGTTTGTTGAACGAGCAATGAGAACCCAGTTTGCTCAAGCGCATCGTACTGTTCAGACGCTCTTTGGCAACCCTTTATTACGATTAAATTTCGACCTTGATAACGTTATTGAACTTGTGTAACTTCTTTTTCTGTGATTCGGCTAGTGAACTGGACTTTTTGATTGATTGCTTACCCGACGACTTGGCTTGTACTAAAGGATCTGATCATGACTGCGGAATCCCACGACCATCTACCTCGGCTTCGAGAGTTCACAAACGAAGAGTATGCGGACATACTGTTTTGCTATGGTTTTGCCAACGGCGTCGCTACACATGCTCGAACGGAGTATCAGTCTCATTGTGCCAACACAATGGCAAACAAATCACAGCACTTTTTGATGTACCACATTTATTAAAATGCTTTAGAAACTTGTTTTTAAAATATGATGTGACAGACTGGCTGTGCTAATTAAAGAGGTAAGTATTTTTTTTTAAACACCTGCCTTAGAATGTCTTAAAAGGCGACTGAAGTCTCATAGGCAGAAAAGTGCGTCTAGTAGGCAGCAGTCAGCGGTGTGGCAAAACCCTATTACCTAAACTAATACTAAAACCAAATTATATTCCTTGTTGTGTCCATTCATATTACAGAATAACATATGGTATCGATTGACCCTACATGTGTAGGGATGATGATGACAACCTTTATATAATACTAGCTACGTTCCGTCTGCATGGTGATGGATGATGATAATGATGAATCAAAATATATATATAGCCTATGTTATTTAGGGATTACATAGTATAATGGAGAAAGAATTTTTGAAATTGATACGAGTTGTTTTAGAGTCTATTCATTACAGACATACAAAAATGCAAATATTTCTTCTTGATATTATTATTAGTTTCTCAATTGTACACCGTTATCAATACTTTTGCATAACAGACCTAATGTGAATAGTTATTACATCAGTTAGAATAATTGTTCATTATTTATCATTTCAGGTTCTACAAAAGTGCCATGAGGTGGGAGTAAATATTGCGGCCATTGTGTGCGATATGGATGGCGTAAACAGGCGAGCCCTCACTATCTTGGGTGCATCACTGCAACACCCTTATATACACCACAATGGCAAACAAATCACAGCACTTTTTGATGTACCGCATTTATTAAAATGCTTTAGAAACTTGTTTTTAAAATATGATATTGAACCAACCCAAACTTTGTGTATGCACCAGCTTTGAAGAAGGATCACTTAGAGCCCAATTCAAAACAAAAAATGAAGGTTAAATATGCAGCACAAGTTCTTAGCCATTCCATAGCAGGAGGAATGTTAGCCAAAGTAGCTAAAGGTATGTAAACTAGATAGGTAGGTACTTTCTTTATTGCATGATAGCATGGTGAATGTTTATTTTTAATGTTTTGAAGTGATGAAGTAGAGAAGACCGTACCTGATAGGATGCATCATGCCTGTTCATTACAGTTGCAGTATCACCGTTCTGTGGCTCTAAACTGCGCTCATCACTTAGAGACATTAGTTCTTAAATCTCATGCACACAGTAATTTGAATTGTAGGATATGTACCTACATCTTTAGGCTGACTAGAGCCTACAGCTGTCATGGCTGTCCCCACATCTTCAGGCAACTTGAGAGTTTAGTTCAATGTTAGTAAAATGTCAATGACCCCCAACTACATCAAAATATTAACAGATGTGATAGCAGGTTACAGCTAGAATATTAACTCAAAAATTTGTAACAATCAAAATAACAAAGTTCATATGAAGCAAACATTTATTTAATCACTTTACTCTTATTTTCAGGAGACCTTACTGTGGACGCAGCTGTAACAGCAAATGTTATTATAAATATGGATAATCTGTTTGATTGTCTTATTGCTCGGATTTGCGCAGAGGAAAAGCTCATGCAACAAATTTAAAACATTCAAGTCCACATTTAAAATGCTTTGAAAA
The DNA here is from genome assembly GCA_917880725.1 of Selenia dentaria. Classification (NCBI taxonomy): domain Eukaryota; kingdom Metazoa; phylum Arthropoda; class Insecta; order Lepidoptera; family Geometridae; genus Selenia; species Selenia dentaria. Next base: position 24,804,828 of record OU862879.1, read on the forward strand.
AATGAAAAGATTTTTTTCGTCTATTAAGTATATTGGAAGCCCACGTAAGCCGCCATCACAAGAAGGTTGGATATGGACTCTCAATGCCAATTAGAAATTGTGGAGGAGCTTGGTGCAAAAACACCACATCACTAGCCTTGCCACTAGGCGATTACAACAAGACCCTATTGAAAATCTTTTTGGCTGCATTCGTGGCAACTGTGGATCCAATTCCAATCCAACATGCAGCCAATTTGTAGCTGGCTTAAAAACTGCCATATTAACAAATATGTCACACATGGGCACTTCAGGAATTTGTGAAACTGATAATAGCGTTATAATTAACAATTTTGAAACACTGTTATCCGATTCACAGTCCACACCACAGCATACATTTGCAAGGACAGAGCCTGAATTTCTGTCCTCAAATTGATGATGCCATACAAGACAACAATGCAGAAATTCAGGCATGTGCATATGTGTGTGGATTCGTAATGAAGAGGATGTCTAATTGTGAGGATTGTAAAAAAGCATTAATATCAACAACAAGTGTTGAAAACTTTCATTTGTTTGTGGAGTTTAGAGAGTACTCAGAGTTTAAATAATGTTACAAAAGAAATGGTCGTCTGTGTAGAACACTGCGCTACCCTGATAAATGAATTTCTCAGAGAAAAAGCTCACACGACTTACGTAAAAAAAGATATCTGAGCACATAATGTCAAATGTGAATTTCTATTTCCTGAACATTTGTATGGAGCACAGGAACTCAAATGTATGCACCATAGTTAGTAGTGTTTTTACTATATGTATAAGAAGATACTGTGTTCTAAAAAATGGTTGTTTGCTGGCGAAGCATCTGCAGCTGCACTGAAACGCAAAATAAATATATTATTACATAAATAAAATGTGTTCATATAAACTATGCCTTGCTATAATGCTTGTGTTAATATTTTAGTCTGCTTTTAGTCGGCATTAATAGATTCATGTGTGCAGTGATTTCGTCTGCCCCCTATATTGTGACATTAGTTCATTAAAACTTGTTAAGCCTGCAGTTGCAGTATAGTTGTCAGTTTGTGATTTTAATATAGGCCTGTTTCATAAAAAAGGTAACAATGTAAATAATGTCTCATGTATGTCTACCAAGTTCATATGATGTTATTATCAATGATAATTTTACATATTATATGCTACCATAGACCATATTGGTATATTATATGACACAAGTGAGCTAAGTTAATTGTACCTAAGTCAGTAGTTAAGCCGTCAAGCAAATAACCAATTTCATAAATTATAGTGTACATAATCTATATTTTTTAACGTGAAACAGTGTGATTTGTATTAAAATATTATGTAATATCCATGATACAATAATCATTATGCAATTAGTAATGTTTAGTTGCCAATTTTGTAGTATATGTAATAGGCCTGTTTTTATACAAGGTGACAATGTAAATAATATCTCGTATTTGTTTACCATGTTTATATGACGTAATAATTAATGATAATACTACATATTACATGCTACTACATAGTACAACGCTAAGTTGGTTGTTGCACCCCAGGCATCAGTCAAACCTTCAGGCTAACAACTAATTTCATATCCAGCAACAACACGTCATTTGTATTAAAATATTGTGTGATACACCTACATGACACAATAAACATTATGCAATTTTAATGTACTTTTATTTGATTAGAGTACATAGTGGAAGCAGATTTTTTTATTCTTGTAAGTAGGTATTTTCTCTTGTAAGAAATTTCAGTCGGCTATGATTTGAAATTACTACTTAAGAGTTTCGTTTTTTAATTACAAGGATTGTTTCTTGTAATACATTTAGATTTTTAATAGCTGGTTGAAATTTCTTATAAGTAAGAGAAAATACCTACTTCAGAACAAACTTAATTTAGAATGTATGGCTATATTTGAATTTACCGCCACTGACAATATTTCAGTGGGCTGAAACTAGGTGGCGCTAGCGGGATCCGTTTTGTTTTTAATCTATGCAGTTGGCTTTCTTCTCCGTTAGGAGTAAATTTGTTCTATGGTTTCTGCCCACTGGTTTTGTTGTTTTATATACATTTAAAGCCAATATCACCAAGTATAGATGGCGCTGTAGATGTATATATATATATATAGATATATAGCATAATATAGAGAGACTAACTGAGCCCACGTATGAAACGCATTGTTACATCTAGACTCTGGAATGTGTATGAAAACCGTTTAATCAGAGACATACGCAACGTTGCGTTACTGTTTTCATAGAAATTCAAGTCTAGATGTAATGCGTTGCATAAATTGCATACGTGGACTCAGTTTCTCTACATATATATTTTAGGTTCACGTATAGGTACATACTATCGCTACTATATAATTATACACTTATACACATTAGGCTGTGTTTTGAGATAGGTAACAATAAAATGGTATATTTGCTGGAATACGTTGTTATTGTAAATCATCCAATCCAGTTCATATCCAACCTTCTTGTGATGGCGGCTTACGTGGGCTTCCAATATACTTAATAGACGAAAAAAATCTTTTCATTTTTTCAAAGCATTTTAAATGTGGACTTGAATGTTTTAAATTTGTTGCATGAGCTTTTCCTCTGCGCAAATCCGAGCAATAAGACAATCAAACAGATTATCCATATTTATAATAACATTTGCTGTTACAGCTGCGTCCACAGTAAGGTCTCCTGAAAATAAGAGTAAGTTGATTAAATAAATGTTTGCTTCAAATGAACTTTGTTATTTTGATTGTTACAAATTTTTGAGTTAATATACTAGCTGTAACCTGCTATCACATCTGTTAATATTTTGATGTAGTTGGGGGTCATTGACATTTTACTAACATTGAACTAAGCTCTCAAGTTGCCTGACAGAATTTATACATATACTGTATGTATAGGGATGTTCAAGCAACTTTTACTGTAGCAGCAAATTACGCTCACGTTGCACGAGTGTACATACATTACATGCAAGATGTGGGGACAGCCATGACAGCTGTAGGCTCTAGTCAGCCTAAAGATGTAGGTACATATCCTACAAATCAAATTACTGTGTGCATGAGATTTAAGAACTAATGTCTCGAAGCGACGAAAGCAGTTTAGAGCCACAGAACGGTGATACTGCAACTGTAATGAACAGGCATGATGCATCCTATCAGGTACGGTCTTCTCTACTTCATCACTTCAAAACATTAAAAATAAACATTCACCATGCTATCATGCAATAAAGAAAGTACCTACCTATCTAGTTTACATACCTTTAGCTACTTTGGCTAACATTCCTCCTGCTACGGAATGGCTAAGAACTTGTGCTGCATATTTAACCTTAATTTTTTTTTGAATTGGGCTCTAAGTGATCCTTCTTCAAAGCTGGTGCATACACAAAGTTTGGGTTGGTATTATCAATTTCATAAAATTCCTTTATGTGGGACCATTTAGCAATTCCTGTAAAAAGAAATATGTATCATGTAGAAAAATAGTTATCAAACCAAAATAAAAGCAGTAATTTCATAACAATATCATATTTTTTTGTTTGTTTGAGTTTCACTTGATTCACATTGGGCCAGATTCGTAATTCTGCTAAGGGTTTTAGAAAAAAACAATATGCAACAGTTAACCCAAAAGATAAGAACACACAAGAGTGAAAAGTATGTATGAGAACCCTTTACCTTTTCCTTCATTGTCATTTGATAAAATGTCTGTAGCACATTCAATATCATATTTTAAAAACAAGTTTCTAAAGCATTTTAATAAATGTGGTACATCAAAAAGTGCTGTGATTTGTTTGCCATTGTGTTGGCACAATGAGACTGATACTCCGTTCGAGCATGTGTAGCGACGCCGTTGGCAAAACCATAGCAAAACAGTATGTCCGCATACTCTTCGTTTGTGAACTCTCGAAGCCGAGGTAGATGGTCGTGGGATTCCGCAGTCATGATCAGATCCTTTAGTACAAGCCAAGTCGTCGGGTAAGCAATCAATCAAAAAGTCCAGTTCACTAGCCGAATCACAGAAAAAGAAGTTACACAAGTTCAATAACGTTATCAAGGTCGAAATTTAATCGTAATAAAGGGTTGCCAAAGAGCGTCTGAACAGTACGATGCGCTTGAGCAAACTGGGTTCTCATTGCTCGTTCAACAAACATAAGCGAGAGGGAGACGGCGCATTCAACATGGATACCGTTGTCTAAAACCCTTTCTCGGAATGTCTCTAACTGAGTCTTTGTTATCGCATTATTTCTGCAACTGTGTAATAAAGTGCTAATTTTTTTACCTCATTGGATAGCTAAAGACTTGTAGATGTTTTTTAAATAAAATGCAGACTTAATTTACTATCGTTTTTGTAGAGAAAATAAAGGTTTTTGTAAAGCATCTTACAAAAATTATCAAATAAAAATTATGAAAAAGCCTCTAGTTTTTGGATGGATCTACATTAGTACGATATTATTGTTTATTATTAAGAGCTGTTACAAGGTTTCTCTAAAACTGCGAACAGAATTGAAATCGGTTGATTACTTTTTTTTTATTGAATTTTAAAGTAGTAAAACTGGATTTTCCAAAAAAAAATAAAAAAAAAGAATATCACAGAAATGATTCATTTCCGGATATCACAATGTACAGTCATATTGTTGCAAATGGCATTCCCTACCACCCCTTAAAAGGATCCGGTCTAATTACCAATAACCCTGTATATATATATATATATTTCATCATTATCATCATCCATCACCATGCAGACAGAGCGTAGCTAGTATTATATAAAGGTTGTCATCATCATCCCTACACATGTAGGGTCAATCGATACCATATGTTTTTCTGTAATATGAATGGACACAACAAGGAATATAATTTGGTTTTAGTATTAGTTTAGGTAATAGGGTTTTGCCACACCGCTGACTGCTGCCTACTAGATGCACTTTTCTGCCTATGAGACTTCAGTCGCCTTTTAAGACATTCTAAGGCAGGTGTTTAAAAAAAAATACTTACCTCTTTAATTAGCACAGCCAGTCTGTCTGTAGTAGAAAACCCACTTGAAAAGTAATGGGCAATTGGCTGTTTAACTTTCTTACGTATCCCCGCAACCATAAACACCAATGCATATGCTGCAATAAGTGGGGATCTTCCCTGTGAAGCATGGTCCTGAAATCCTTCAATTACATCTTCTTTAGGGTTGTAATTGAGATGATTTTTATTTGGATATTTCATCAAACATTGATGTGTATTCATTGTCTGAAGGCTTTTGTGTCTTTGTGTAATTTTGAAGGACTTCAAAAACTGGTTGATTGATTCCAGCATTAAAAGGTACTCTATTGCATAGACTTTTTAATGTACTGGGTGATGGTAACTGAAAAGCCTTTGCAGCAAACCGTAAAAAGTTGGTGATGTTTTATAAATTCTTAGAGCAGTAATTTTTTCTTTTTTATTCCACCTTCGACCAGTACTTTTCTTTTTAAAGTTCCGTATCTGTCCTTGCAACAGTTGCGCAAATGTCGGAGATATCTTATCTGATAACTTTTTTATGGATACGTCATCTGTCACACATTTTAAAATATCTTTTGACTTCAGATGTCTAACGCGATTGCGCAGTTGGCAAATTTTTCGCATATATTTGCTACATTTGGCATACAAAAACTTCTCCTTTTCTGAAGTTGGTTTAACTATTGTTTGCACTTGAGCATCTGAAGATGTCCCAACATTAGGCTCACTATTTGCACCAATGGTCACTTCCTCTAAGACCCCATGTGAAGGACCAGGTTGAGGCCTTATTGTATACTCGGGCAATTGTGAATCATTCTGGAAAAAAATAACTAATGAGTTACAGATGAAAAGGTATTGAAAATATACATATAACCAAACTAACAAATACAGATAGATAGGAACTCTTTAGTTATAACATAATGGTACAAAAGGCAGTCTTATCGCGATTTCTTCCAGACAACCTTTGGATAGAACGAGTAATATTTTCAGGGACAGTGGTAAATAGTATCAGCGTAAGTATAGAAAATAGTGAATAGTTACATATACCTAAATGCCTGATAACAAATGTAATATATATATATATATATATATATATTACATAATATATATATACATATACTGCCTAGTTCAATAAGTAACAAAAATAGATTTGAAATTTTTGCAGACACCAATAATATTTAAACCACAGATATAATTTTTTAATTTGGTCTTAATTGAATTAGGCGTTGGATATTGGAGCTGTGGTAGCCAAGTGATTACACCTATTGACTGCTAATCAGAAGGTACCTGGTACCCCATGGCAGTAGAACATTTTGCGAATGCTGATCTAGCTAGCTACCTACCTACTACCCTCAAGTAGCAAGTATACTTCTGCCCTACCAATTGAAGCAGCAATCGTGGATGGAACAGTATGGACTACTGAGCAGCAATATCATGGGTTAACTCTCTTTCAGCTTGAGCCCCTCCTCACTAGTGGAAAGGCATTGTGTGTGTGTTACCCTGCCTATTTTTCATCGTCAGTTCAGTAGGCTGTGTTATCGCTAAGAGCGATCTGTTCAGGAAAACCTTTGGATAAATACCAATAGGTGAGACGGTGATCAATATCTAGCTTACAGTCACAACATAAATTTGTTTTAATACTGACTTGCAACTTACATCACATGGAACCGCAGATCTCCGTAACTTCTTTAGAGTATCATCAGTGAAGTCAGCTTCAAGAAAATGATTTTCACACAACATTCTATGCTCACTGTGGAGTTTCATTTGAAATGTTGATGAGTATGTATTGGGCCCATTGTTCACAGCTGAAAGTACAAAAAAAATACTTAATAAAAATTCTATTTGGGTTACTTATATTGTTTTGATTCTGAAATGGGTACTGTAAAATATTTGTTGCAGCCAAATGCTAATTGCCTAACCGTTTTATGAAACACCACTGTTCTATCAATGCCGTGAATATTTACCATTTATATCATATTTATCCAGCTACAGATACAGCTTTTAAGCCCCCACATACATGAAGTACTATGACACACCTAGATTTGTGTGAAATTTTGTATAACTTGTACAACATACACATCATTTATTTTAATCTAACTTCTATGGGGACTCAGGCTACAGGTAAGTTAGAAATATTACTCCCAATGGAAAGCTACATGGATGCAAAGACGAAATATAATATTTAGAGCATTCAAATAGATCACTTCTGATTGTTTTTAGCGAAAATGCTAATAACGCTCATAAGGGGCGTTCGAATGGGAATCTGTGGGTGAAAATGTCATTCATGTCTCTTTTTGTTCAGCATTCGGAATGCTAAAAAAGAGGTATTTTTGCCACCAAAAAGTGTAATTTTTGACCCACGTCCGAAGCATGGTTGTTTGTGATCGTTATTTGACAGCTATGTATTTGATCATAAACATGCGATTTTAGGTCTTATGCTCAGTTGAGCGCTTTTTTGTTAAAGCGTTTGTAAACATCAAAAATGTTACTTTTGTCACTTTTGCTTACACCCTATTCGAACGCACTATATGTAGTTTCTGGATTTCTTAGTTAGGTCAATTTTAAGGATTCAGAATTAACCAGATTTGCTAATTCTTGTTTTATTTGACTCTGATAAAATGCTTAAAAATAGAAGTTCTTAGAGGCTTCTGTCTGCAACTATTGTCATAATTCTGCCAGTGTCTGTTGTGCTTGTTCCATAAACATATCAGTAAATATACATACCGTATAAGGTTATTTATGCCACGCTTTGGAAATCTAAACATTTTTGCGTTGTCTGCGAACGGTGAGCGGCCTTATTTAAAGCATTTCCTTTTGTTTTCTTTCTCCGACATGATCACAAACTAAAATAGAGTCTCTGCTCAAATTATTATAATATAATCAAGAGTCAATTTCTCACATCACACACAACTGAGTCAATTTCTCGAAGTTCCTAATCGCAAGTAACATAACTTTTTGAAGGCAAAGAGGAACATAAGCTCAACTCGACGTGGATTTAATGCTATATTCAAGGAACTTTAACAACGAACGAAACTGAAATCACTGAAACCGGCACTAAATCCGAATGAAAACAATAACACACCCACCAAAGAGAATATTTTAGCATGCCGGATGTGACATCAAAATGTTTAATGTGTTACCACCTTTGAATAATATGTTAAATGGCAACTATAAAAATTAGCCCTCGTAGGTAATTTCATTTGCCCCATACAAATGTGCCATCCCGTCGCCAGTGCGACCGCTTTTATAGGTTACGACGTACTTGCTCGTGGTCGTTTTAAACATTAAGATTGCAATACAAAGTGATGGCATGTTTTATAATTAATTGTACGTAATAAACTTAAATCATTTTGAGAATAATTATATTATTAATTTTAATTGGAATAATTTACTGTAAACAATTTCAAAAGTATGAATCCATGTTTTATAAATCAATTCAAATAAATCAATTTAACAAATCTAATTGTTATAGACTAATTATTATTGGCTAATTATTGTATCCGCGCCGATATATATATATATTGTTGGAGACGAAAATAGCCTAGTACACCGAAAAGTATAAAAGTCGGCGCGCAGAGTGGTCGTGGCTCACTCTGCCTTCAACCGTCGACGAGTCAACATCTCCGAGTTCGTTATTGCGGTGACGACAATTCTTGTCGTGATTTTGTATAGTGCAAACACTGTCGTAATGATTGTCAGTTTTTAAAAAAAAAAAAATATTTTTTATTTTTTTTTCCTTTTATTAAATTAATGTTCTGCTACTTGTAGAGATAAATAACTGTAAGGTTAATGTTACCGCTGTGTTAATACTTTAATACGGCAATGTTTTGTCTTGTATAACTTGTATGCAACACGAGAGGTATTGATCACTATGATTGACACGCCACTGTGGTATGGAAGAACTTCAGGATTTAAATAAAACAATTGTCAATATGAACCCTATATGAATGGGTACCTATGGAAACTTGGTAATGTATGTAAGGCATGGAATGTTTTTCTTTGTTTTCATTGCATAGTGTGGTGCGGGTGATGGAAGTCCAGAATTTTATCGTAGTACGTCGACAGATATTAACACATTAATTTGTTTTTCAGCTGTCCCGAGCAGGTATCCTGAGCGGCTGCCCAAACTGCTGCGCTGAGCAACTGCCCGTGCTTCTGCGCTGAGCGGCCGCCCAAGCCGCTGTCCCGAGCAGTTGTCTGCTGGAAGTCAAGTCCGGAGTAATCGACACCAAAGATTACCTTGTGTGGTGTTATGCAAAGGTGGTATCGTGAGTTTGTCGAGACATTCGACAGTTAATCCTCACAAATTGATATCATGCGCTAGTTGTCTTTGGTATGCATTAATAAAGAAAAATATCACTAAACTGTGCGAGTGAGATCTTAGTAAATTATGTAAGGCATGGAATGTTTTTCTTTGTTTTCATTGCATAGTGTGGTGCGGGTGATGGAAGTCCAGAATTTTATTGTAGTACGTCGACAGATATTAACACATTCATTTGTTTCTCAGTTGTCCCGAGCAGGTATCCTGAGCGGCTGCCCAAACTGCTGCGCTGGGCTGCTGCGCTGAGCAACTGCCCGTGCTTCTGCGCTGAGCGGCCGCCAAAGCCGCTGTCCCGAGCAGTTGTCTGCTGGAAGTCAAGTCCTGAGTAATCGACACCAAAGATTACCTTGTGTGGTGTCATGCAAAGGTGGTATCGTGAGTTTGTTGAGACATTCGACAGTTAATCTTCACAAATTGATATCACGCGCTAGTTGTCTTTGGTATGCATTAATAAAGAATAATATCACTAAACTGTGCGAATGAGATCTTGGTAAAGTATGTAAGGCATGGAATGTTTTTCTTTGTTTTCATTGCATAGTGTGGTGCCGGTGATGGAAGTCCAGAATTATATCGTAGTACGTCGACAGATATTAACACATAAATTTGTTTTTCAGCTGTCCCGAGCAGGTATCCTGAGTGGCTGCCCAAACTGCTGCGCTGGGCTGCTGCGCTGAGCAACTGCCCGTGCTTCTGCGCTGAGCGGCCGCCCAAGCCGCTGTCCCGAGCAGTTGTCTGCTGGAAGTCAAGTCCGGAGTAATCGACACCAAAGATTACCTTGTGTGGTGTCATGCAAAGGTGGTATCGTGAGTTTGTCGAGACAATCGACAGTTAATCTTCACAAATTGATATCACGCGCTAGTTGTCTTTGGTATGCATTAATAAAGAAAAAATCACTAAACTGTGCGAGTGATCTTGGTAAAGTATGTAAGGCATGGAATGTTTTTCTTTGTTTTCATTGCATAGTGTGGTGCGGGTGATGGAAGTCCAGAATTTTATCGTAGTACGTCGACAGATATTAACACATTCATTTGTTTTTCAGCTGTCCCGAGCAGGTATCCTGAGCGGCTGCCCAAACTGCTGCGCTGGGCTGCTGCGCTGAGCAACTGGCCGTGCTTCTGCGCTGAGCGGCCGCCCAAGCCGCTGTCCCGAGCAGTTTTCTGCAGGAAGTCAAGTCCGAAGTAATCGACACCAAAGATTACCTTGTGTGGTGTCATGCAAAGGTGGTATCGTGAGTTTGTCGAGACATTCGACAGTTAATCTTCACAAATATATATCACGCGCTAGTTGTCTTTGGTATGCATTAATAAAGAAAAATACACTAAACTGTGAGTGTGAGATCTTGGTAAAGTATGTAAGGCATGGAATGTGTTTCTTTGTTTTCATTGCATAGTGTGGTGCGGGTGATGGAAGTCTAGAATTTTATCGTAATACGTCGACAGATATTAACACATTCATTTGTTTTTAAGCTGTCCCGAGCAGGTATCCTGAGCGCCCAAACTGCTGCGCTGGGCTGCTGCGCTGAGCAACTGCCCGTGCTTCTGCGCTGAGCAGCCGCCCAAGCCGCTGTCCCGAGCAGTTGTCTGCTGGAAGTCAAGTCCGGAGTCATCGACACCAAAGATTACCTTGAGTGGTGTCATGCAAAGGTGGTATCGTGAGTTTGTTGAGACATTCGACAGTTAATCTTCACAAATTGATATCACGCGCTAGTTGTCTTTGGTATGCATTAATACAGAAAAATATCACTAAACTGTGCGAGTAAGATCTTGGTAAAGTATGTAAGGCATGGAATGTTTTTCTTTGTTTTCATTGCATAGTGTGGTGCGGGTGATGGAAGTCCAGAATTTTATCGTAGTACGTCGACAGATATTAACACATTAATTTGTTTTTCAGCTGTCCCGAGCAGGTATCCTGAGCGGCTGCCCAAACTGCTGCGCTGGGCTGCTGCGCTGAGCAACTGCCCGTGCTTCTGCGCTGAGCGGCAGCCCAAGCCGCTTTCCCGAGCAGTTGTCTGCTGGAAGTCAAGTCCGGAGTAATCGACACCAAAGATTACCTTATGTGGTGTCATGCAAAGGTGGTATCGTGAGTTTGTTGAGTCCGGAGTCCGGAGTAATCGACACCAAAGATTACCTTGTGTGGTGTCATGCAAATGTAGTATCGTGAGTTTGTTGAAACTCTCTACCGAGAGAAGAAGTTTAACTGCCATACAGACATAATGCGAATTACACTGATACTACTAGCGCAACAGAATCCGCACGGAATGCTAAGGAACTAACTTTAGCGCGAATTTTAAATATCCACCCCATGCTTTTCTATTTTCATTTATTTTATTACCTATCAATTCAGTCTGCGGATGGAACAATATTAAAACATAATTTCGCCTCAAGAAGTAGGCAGAACCTTATTAGGTGAATAAGTAGGTACTTATGTAATAGAAATAAAACAATTTTTAAGAACATTTATGTATTTATTCCATAAATTTATTAAAGTTTAACTAAATAATGGACAAAAGTTTAAAAATATCAAATGTAATAAATTATTTGTTGGAGGCAAAGTGTACAGAATGCTGGCTGCATTTCCACGTTGAATAGCTATGCAAAATTTCTTTGCAAAATATGAGCCAGCATTCTGTTCACCTACGCTTCAACCAAACGTTTGGCCAAGTCCTGAAAATTTCGTACGCGCCACTTAGAGAAAGTTTCTACCCCAAACGGCACAAATGTGTAACCTCCATCGAGATTGGCATATTTGCATCGTTTAAAGGTTTCGGCATTTTCACTGCTACACCAGCCTGAGCGTAAGTTTCTGGACTGACTTTGTACTTTCTGTGGGCCTAGACAAAGTAACATTCTCCAAGCGCTACCGCTAAGAGAAAAGTTAAAAAATGTATGGGATTGACATAAGGAAGCGATATATCACGTGATCATCGAAAAGGAATAGACAATTGGTAGACAATGTACAACAGTTATCTCTTCGTTAAAACGAAACGCTACCGTTTCTATTCCGTCAGACGCTAGTCCATACAAAGTCCTAGACAACACGCCATGTTGACAAGCGACAACGCCATCTATTCTATTCGTTTGATCGCTAGGTTAGCGGTCTCCGATACCCTGCAGATAACGCTACAAAATGGCGTCTTTTAGTCAGCTGACGAACAAAGTCGTGTTTTGTATCTATTATTATTGCGATTTATTCAAGATGCATGCTTTAAAATTGATGTGGGCTGCGCATAATAAAGAAATATGGCTTAGAAGGCAGGCGAGAACCAACAATACGAGCATATTATTTTAACTTACTTTTATCCGTCTCGCTATTTCTAAACATTGAAACATATACCTAGTACACTAAAACCTTTTATATTTTATTTGAACTGTGTAAAACATTACAATACAAATACTTTTTATTGCGTACCCAAATATACAGAAATTACAAGAAGACATTAAACTGTTATGTGACGCTTAAACGGACGAGCGAGTTTCTCATTTCGAAACAAAGTCGAATGATGGTGTTTTGTTTGTTTTTGCCCGTTTTCTTCGTCCCTGCTGAGTGCACGGTGTGTGCGTTGAGTGTTGCGGTTATGGTTGGTACGAGTATGTGGGTGTTTATGGTGAAGTTGAAGGCTCGCTTCGACGACTATATACCTACTCTGCCAAAGCCGTCGCCCATAGCGAAAGCAATTCGGCTTCTACTTGTGGCGGTGGCGGTGGTGGTAATGGTGCTGTTGTACAAATATCTGTAAAAAAAATTAAAATGTATAATGTAGGTATATCTATGATAACAAATAAAGATTTTAACATTATTCAAATATTCACGGATTTCATCCGGTTTTTCACAAAGGCATAGGTAAGTGGGCTTGAGCCCCCCCGAACGGGGCCTAGCTATATCTCCATTCCTACAAAACACGAGAACAACATAAGTAGTGCGCTTAAAATGATGACGAAATTGTTTATATTATGTACGGCGGCTCATAGTAAGGACAAGAATGGTGCCTTTATAACATTTGTTATGCACTTTTCTAGCTTAATAATTACTTCTACATAACTTTTTGTGAACTTTAAATAACACAAACATCGTTAATTTCAAAAGTTATATTAAACAAAAGACATACCTCTCCATAAATTCAAGTGTTATCCTGAATTATTCCGCACTTACTCGCGATTGGGTTCCATTGGCCAAAAGTAAACTGGAATTTAAAGCAACAATATTATTTTAAAGGTAGTATATATTCGTAAGTACTGATTATTATTTATATAACACAATTACTTACTTTTTGTCACAAAAAACTTTACACAATACTTGAAGATAGTTCAAAACAGACACTTTTCGCGGGTCAAGTTAGCAGCGGGAATGTCAGTTTGATATTTTGCTACGCTAACCATAGAGCATTATAAACTTTTAGCGCACGAACGAAGAGAAGGAGCGTTCGCCGCGAACGCGTGACGTTGTCTACCAATCTCCTAGCGCAAACGCTGAAGCGTTAGCGACTGGAGAAAGAGAATCGCTATGAAGCGATGGCATCTTGTCTAGGCCTACTGGTCTGTCTGGAAGTCTGGACTGTCAGCATTTAATGCATCAAACAGCTGGAAGAATTTGCTCAAAAGTGTAGCTGTGGCGAAGGCTTCTGAAGGAAGTTCATCTGAAATTAAACAAAAATAATAGAAGTTTAAGTAACTGCTACAAATCAATTTGAATAAGCTAATATAGGGCTTTTATTTCAATAAAAGGTATTTTATATATTTCTTCATGAAACTAACAGATTAGTCTGTAGAAACAATTGTATTACTTATAAAATATTCATAGATTTGATTTTTTATTGTATTACTAAATTACTAAATACTATTGCTTTACTTAAACGTATTTTAGGCAGGACAGTGACTTAATGATACATTTGTGTACGTGACTAAGTCTTTACTCGCGATTATGTCAATAAAAATCATGCATCATTGAAACTATAAATATTTACATATACATATTAAATTAACTTGTGAAATGGCAAATGTTCAACACGTACGACTACACTTATAAAGGAAAAATGAATGTGCAATATCTGTTATAGTGCCACCAACTTATCTGTTCAGGTGGGCAAAATTGGAACTACAGTGTACATACCAACTAACTTTGGCGTTTATAATATTAGTAGGATTCTTTGTAGAATTTGCAAATTAATGAGTGGCTTGAAAGACTGCCCTATGTTTTGTTTCTCTTTTTTCTTGGTGAATTTCTTAGGTTGCAATACCAAAATTCTACACTAGCGACGCTGTCACCTGAACAGATAAGATGGTGGGACTGTACAAATAAGATTGAAAGCTATATTTATTCTCTGTGCCTCCTCCATAGAGTTTTAAAATCTCAAACCCTTATTAGAATATTCTGTGGTTATTTCGTTCTTTCACTTCACTTACATCTGGTCGTGTTCCTTTGAGAGCCAAAATCGATCGGGCCGTTCGTATAGCCGCCCAACCGTTATCTTTCAAACTCGCAATTATCATAACTGAGCTCAGTACATCATCGATTACGTCACAGCTCACGCTCACGCCACGACTACAACACTCGCGGATGGAAGGTTTTGGACTTGCGGTCGTTGTGAGCTGTTACTGTCAAAATATCAAATAGGTTTATGATTCATTCGATTTAATTGAGAGAAAATATGACGCGCTTTTTGCGACCGTGTGAGTGTTCTATTTGGGTTGGGCATTATAGGTATTCATCCTAAAGGAAACACGAAACCGGGGCACGACAGTCGTATGTATTGGCGGTGTTTACTGGAATGCACCATTAGGGTCGATTTCGGCTTAAAAAGGAACACGCCGTAAATAATATTGAAGTAATATTGTTCAACCATTTTGTGTTGGTACGATAGTAAGTATGATTATTTTAAGCTTATTACAAGACGCTCCTGATTTATGATAGTTTCGTACAAGGTGGGAGTAGGCCCCGTTGTGTCATCCATCAGCCCACAAGCAATAGTAATTACATTACTGCAATCTGACTAGAGAAAGATAGGAAATATGGTAGACGAAGGTACAGGCACATAGTACCTATATGATCTTATTATAGGTATCACATGGAGATCAAAGTTAAATTACATGTTTCTAACTGTAATAATAATACCTACTGTAGAATTGAAAACGAGAGTAGGTATCTAACTATGCTATTAGTTTTTCAATATAAGCAAGATGAAGAATATATGAGCTTAAAAATATATATGATTAACATACCGTTTAACATTCGTTTTACCAGGCTTAGGGAAACGGTGAAATGAGACTACACCATCTTGAACAGGAGTTGCTCCACATTTTGCACATTTTCTGTACATGTCCGTAGACATACTTAGATTTTATAAGTTTTTAAACTATCACGATCACTTTTGCAAGAGACAACATTAGAAAAGGGATATTTACCGTGTAATCCATTTTATTTGAGTTTGCGATTTATATTCCCGACAACATGGATTACACGGTAAATATCCCGTTTCTAATGTTACTAATACTTGGATAGTTCTGCGGAAGCTTACATTAAACGAGGGTCACTATAATAACATGAAGTATCCACGAAAATACGAAATATCAGCAATTTAAAACTTTTTTTTTTTTTTTTTTTGTGGCCATTGTCAACATGACATTTGTGCCAGTTTCACGTCAAAAAAAACAAAAAACATCCTAAAACGAAATTGAGCAAACTTTGAACCAGAATAGGCTTATTTTGTATGAAAAAGTGAAAATATACACATATAACAATAAAAAAGAATAATAACTTAAAGAAAACTTATTCGAACATAAACAAACAACATTAAAAACACATAAATATGTACAAAGTTATAAACGAATGTTATTGATAGTGAGAAAGTGAACGAAAACTTTATATATATCAATATTAGTAGATGATAAAAGTTCAGGAATATGAGTCGGAAATGAGACTTTTAATGATATGAGAGAATTGTAGAAAAAAACATTATCATACAATGGACAGGAGAAGAATATATGATTGAGATCCCCCTCATCCAGGCCACATTCACATATAGAGGAATCTTTCACATGAATCTTTTTTAAATGTGAAGGTGAGCAACAATGACCAAGCCTCATGCGAATTAAGGTCGACGTATAAATCTTACCGAAGTACCACCGCGAAAACCAAGGTTTACTTGGTATTTCTGGTTGGATCTTAGCAAAACCAGAACCTTTAGATAAGCTAGTTGTTCTCCAGTATGTAGACCATGACTTATAAAGAAAACTTTTAGGGAGGCAGATAAGGTCAACGCTATAATTAATAAACGGGACCTTATCACCACAAGAAACCGCTTCTTTGGCCGCTTTATCAGCACGTTCATTACCAGAAAGACCAAGGTGTCCTGGTATCCAAGCAAGAACCACTTCTAGTCCTTTATCAATACAATCAGATAAAGATTTTTTAATTTCGAGAACAATGGGGTGAAATTTAGAGTGAAAAGGGTTAGACAGAAGGGATTGAAGCGAGCTACGAGAATCTGAAAAAATTATGGTCTGACGAAGTTTGAAGAGAAGGATATATTTTACCGCCTCAAGAATTGCTAGACATTCACCTGTAAAAACAGAGGACTCAGGAGGGCATTTTATCTTTTGAACAATATCAAACTGGGAGTGAAATACACCACAACCAACACATCCAACCTGAGACAATTTTGAGGCATCCGTAAAAATGGTATGCCATCCACGCCAATTCCTGAGCAAGAGCTCTTGAAAATACTTATCAGCGTAGAGGTCCCCCTTACAGATACCAAAGTCCAAAATTATTTCCGGCTGCGATATTATAACAAAGTAATTAATATTATAAATCGATAGTTTAGTAGACCGATACGTGGGATCCTTAAGCAATTTAAAGTTTGAATAACTTTTCAAAAGAAGCGGATGTTTTTTAAAGTCCAAAAACGGGAAGTGTAAACATATTGTTTGAGAAGTTGGAGTTTTGGAATGAGAGGGTGATTAGAGAAATGAATAGAACGGAAGAAGAATCTATTAGCTAGGAATTGACGACGAAGATGAAGAGGAGGGTCCACACACTCCACCTGAAGAGCGTTAATTGGAGATGATTTCATAGCACCAGTAATAATCCGGAGTGATTTGGATTGAATTAGATCAAGTTTGGTAAGATCTTGCTTACGTGCAGGTTCCAGCAAGAAGGAACCATAATCCAAGACACTACGTATAATGGCATTATATAGTAATTTAAGATTAAAAGGGTGGGCACCCCACCACACCCCAGACAAACACCGTAATATGTTAATATTCCTCTCACACTTATTTGAAATGTATTCACAATGCTGACGACCACATAGTTTACTGTCCAACCAGAGACCTAAAAATTTAACCGACTCCTTTACTGGAATTCTGCACTCACTAATAGAGATATTTAAATCAGGAGGATTTCTTTTACGAGAAAACAGAACGATATTACTCTTTGTAGGAGATAAATCTAGACCATTTTTTTGAAGCCAGTCATTTAAACATTCAAGGGAATGGGAAATACACTTACTAGCCACATCAATTTTGTGATGAGAGCTGTAGACAAGTATGTCATCAGCGTATTGAAGGATACGACTTAGACCAACAGAGGATTCCAGATCATACGTGTATACATTATATAGAAGTGGACTTAGGACAGAGCCCTGCGGTAAGCCCCGCCAAATGACCCTATTAGAAGTAATAAAGAATCACTGCAACGGAGATATACATATCTCTCTGAAAGAAGATTCATAATAAAATTGCCTAATTTAGCTGGAATTCTCAATCGATTTAGTTTATTTTTAAGAAGGGGAAGTTGGACACTATCATAGGCTGCAGAAATATCTAGGAAAGCTGCTATAATAGATTCATTGCGCGTAAATGAAAGTCGTATGTCAGTCGTAAAAATGGCAAGGCTGTCCATAGTGCTCTTGCCTTTTCTAAAACCGTATTGAGACTTAGCGAGTAATTCATTGCTCTCAAGAAACCACTCAAGGCGGTTCTTAATCAAATGCTCCGCAATTTTAGTCAAGACTGAAGAGAGAGCGATAGGACGGTAAGAGTTAGGGTCCAACGGATCTTTATTAGGTTTCGGAATAGGAATAATATATTGAGACTTCCAAGAAACTGGAACAAATCCGGTTGCAAAAATTGTGTTAACCAAAGTTAAATAATAGTTCTGAAGGCGAACATTAGCTTTAGAAACAAAGGAATATGGTATGCCGTCAATACCCGGAGCAGAATCTTTAACGGATTTCAAAATGTTTTTCAACTCATTAAGTGTAAACGGTTGATCGAGGGGATCATTAGAAAAGGGATTAGAAAGAGATGGTAATTCTGAATGATGGGGACAATAATGAGGGGCCAATTTGTCCATAAATTCATCAGCCCACACTTGGGAAGGGCAACAACTACGATAAGGAACACATTGAGACCGACGATACCTATGTATTTTCTTCCAGATAAGAGATGAAGGAGTATTGGGGCCTATGCTGGAGCAAAATGACTTCCAACCATTACGTTTTTTATCATGAAAGAGACGCTTGGATTTTGCGATCATTTTATTCAATTCAATAAAATTATCACGGGTCATAGACAGACAAAAGATAGCTTCTGCATCATTACGAGATCTAACGGCTTCAGAGCAATCCTTATCCCACCATGGAGGAGAAGGAACTTTGTCTGGATGAGATTTCTTAACCGGGAAAGTCAAATCAGCACATTCTACTAGAGATCGTACTAACATCTCAGAACAGGTAATAATGTTAGAGGAATTTATAAGAGGTAAAGTTAAGGCTTTGGAATCAGTACGATCATTGAACACATCCCAGCTCGAACTGTTATTGTCAATTATATATTTAAGAAGCGGAGAATTAATTGAAGCAGGACGGGAATGTTTTTGCAAGATTCGTAAAAGAATTGGGAAATGGTCACTACCATGAGTAGACGGGAGAACACACCAAGACATTAGTGACGCGAGCTCAGGAGAGCATAAAGAAAGATCCACTGCACTAGTAAACTCATTAGGACGAGTTCTTCTCGTAGCGGAGCCATCGTTAAGGATGCAGAGATTAAGACTATCTAATGAATCTAATAAAAAAACACCATTAGCATCCGACAAACCGCACCCCCATACCGTATGATGACAATTCAGATCACCTAGAATAAGAAGGGGCTTAGGAAGAGACATAATTACTGAACTTAAATTTCGAATAATGGATTTAGAAGGATGAGGAATGTATATGGAGACAATTGTAAAATCGTTGATGCGTGCAGCAACAGCATCAAAGCCATCATTATAAAAAGGGATAGAAATACTTGAAAAGTTAATATTATTTTTAATAAATAGTGCAACACCACCAAAGCCATCCTGGCGGTCACTTCGAACGTCAACATAGCCTGACAACCTAAAAAAGGAATCAGATCTAAGCCAAGTCTCCGAGACGGCCAAGACGCTTGGTTCATGTTTATTTATTAGAAATATCAAATCAGACTTTTTGTTGCAAATACTATGACAATTCCATTGAAGAATCCTGTCAAAGGGACCCATTTTGAAGTAGGGAAATAAGTGAATTTAAGTTGAAGGCAGCGTTGGACGGTGAATTACTTGAAGAGGAGGAATTAGACATGAGAGAGGATAATAGATTCAAGAGCTGCAGGAGTTCAGCTATTATAGCTTGAACAGAAGGAGTCTCATTTTTTTGGGCCAGAGGATTTAATAAAGCACAACCGTTTTGCGATGCTCCAGAGGATTCTTCTCGAATGATGCTCATGTGCGCTTCACGATCATAATCAACACTAGATGAAGGCAATATATGGGATTTCATAGATTTTCTTCCTCCCCTGTAATGAACTTTGGACGGTTCAGTAGTTAAATTCCTGGATGGACTAGGTAAAGGAGCTGCAACAGAGGTGGAAGTAACTTCAGCAAAGGACTTTTTATATGCAGGGAAAAACTGAGATGCTTCAGCATATGAAATTGATAATTCTGACATACGGGATTTAATGTTATTTTGCCTTTGCATTTCAGGGCAGTACTTGCTATTAGCAAAGTGATTGCCACCACACCACAAACATTTCGCATCAACTTCATCCACGTTGCATGACTTTCCTAAGTGGTTAGAACCGCATTTAAAACAAGCAGGTTTTGACCGACACTGCGTCATGGTGTGTCCGTATCTACAGCAATGGAAGCACTGAATAGTCGGGAAGGCATAAGCCGCAACAGGGAAAGAGTTGTAACATAGATAAACTCTAGAGGGCAAAATTTGACCATCAAAAGTCAAAACCACTGTTTGCGACGGTTTCCACGTCACAACTCCGTCAATGGAAACTTTAAAATTGAGCCGGCGAACTTTTAAAATTGGACCACACTCTTCAGGAACTTTCATCTCGTTCATAACATCCTCTGGAGTCATATCCACTGGGATTCCGCGAATTATACCCATCCGAGTAATATTAAATGACGGAATGAAAGCTCTGAGTTTGTTGTTTGGCAATGAAGGGGACTGGATGAAATTATTGGCTGAAATGGCGGAATGAAAGTTTAGAGCTATACGATTGCGACCAACATTCTTTATTGAGCCATCGATGATTCCTTGAAATTCCCGGGCGCGGCTAAAGAGGAATCTCCCAAATGTCACCGGGTGAAGGGATGTCCCAGCGGTAGGTGAAGTCTCTTCCCTCTGAACATGGACCGTAAAAGGGCCACGATCTGTTGAGTCGTATAATTGCCGACCGATAGGTGTAAATGAAGTTTTCTGTGAAGCTGCAGGGGGTCCGCTAGGAAGGGGGCTAGATGAACTAGGGGAGAAGGAGTTGGGAGGGGTACATTGTCCACCCTGGAGAACAACGTCAGACGCATCTGTAAATTTACACGTTGTTTCATCGTGAACCATTGATTTTGTACGTGATCGTGAACGGTCACTACGGGGATCTTTAGTCACGTTACGGTTTTCCGATCGTCGTTTTCTGTTGACTATTTCAAAAGCCTTTTCGTCAACAGATGATGAAATTGATGTAAACGCCGCAGGGGAAGGCGGCTGGACAAAGTCCATGCCTCCACCAGGATCAGGGGGATCATTCATCACGCAACAATATACTAAAAACGCTAATGAAATGAACCTACTAACAAGTGATGTCTATAAACTAATGAAATGGAACACAAAAACCTATTCTGGTGAGATTAATTAACTAAAATAAAAATTTTACCAAAATACCATAAAATTCGCGTGTTTACGATTTGACGTTCCACCTCGCACCGCAATTTAAAACTAATTTATAACGTAAATGTTCAAATTGAATTTGATCAACTTGCTGACATACAATTCGAGTGTTGCAAGATGAATTAAAAATTGGAGCTAGTTTTATAATATTGTTTTTAACAAAAATGTTAGCTTTTTTTATGTATTTTGTACAACAAAAAAAGGTAAAAGAATAAAACATATTATGAAACGTTTGGTGGCAGTAAAATATGTATTTTATTAAAAATAGTACGGAATATTTTTTATGGAACGAATTTGCTTCCCTATAAATGTCTAAATTTTATCGCTGTAGCAGAACATACAATTCCGCTACACACATCTAAATTTTGCTCGTGTGTGCAATGGTAAAATCTCGTACATACAGGATACCTCCCCTTGGTCTATAGTATAGTTTGTGTTTGCTGTTTGGTTTGTGGCATAGAGAACATTTGTATACCTACTGGAGAGTTTGTGGAATGTTTTCGGTAGAGAGTAAGATATTCCTTGATTTGGGCGATTAGGAGAATATATTAATATTTATATCTAGTCACTTTGTTTCTGTGGGTACTGTTTTTCCGCTTTTCGTTAGCTTTATTATTATTTATTTAACAATATGAACCCTAAATCTCCAGAAGCTAGAAACAGAGACGACGAACCATTCAAAGGCATGATTATCGCTGACGCTGATGTTCTGAACAGTCTTGATAGTAGAAGCCCATGTCCACGTTGCAATAAATCACGAATGTATTTCTGCTATAGCTGTTTTGTCCCAGTGTCTATGATTGATGGTCAAATACCGACATGTAAGGTAAGGTATATTCTAGTGAAACTGGAATTTTAGGTACCTATCTAACCTACCAAATATATTGTTTGTTTTCAGCTACCAGTTAAAGTTGACATAATTAAACATAAACGTGAAATAGACGGAAAGAGTACAGCAGCTCATGCAGCTGTCCTTGCTCCTCACGATGTCAATGTGTACACTTATCCAGATGTCCCAGACTATGTGTGTGATGATGGTAGAACTGTCCTACTCTATCCAGGAACTGAAGCTAGAAGTGTGGCTGAACTATTCTCAGAAAAACAGACACTGCCATGCTATTCTGAACAATTGCTTGCACAATTACCATCTGGATACAATGTAGGTACACTTATGACAAGAATACTCAATTGCAATATAGAAAATAAAATATATCATATAGAAAACCTACCCATTGATCGGGTAATACTTATAGATAGTACATGGAATCAAAGTCGTGGTATTTATGCTGATGAGAGACTTCAGAAGATGCCTACAATTGTGCTTCAAAACAGACCATCACAGTTTTGGAGACATCAGAAAGGTAGTCCTAGATGGTACCTGTCAACAATTGAAGCTTTACATCAACTTATGTTAGAGTTACACTTGTGTGCTTGGGGATGCAGCAAGGATTACAATTCTGACCTCACCAAAGGTTATCCAATACATAATACAGAAGTTTACCATCCACATTGCAAACCATACAACGGACAATATGATAATCTTTTGTATTTCTTTAAGTACATGTATGAAAAATTACATACATTGTATAAACATGAGGATTTACTAGCATACAAGAGGCCAATGAAATAACTAATTATAGATTTTTATAGAAATTCATATAAGTTGAGGAGGGCATACTTAAAAAAAGTTAAATTTGATTTACAATATTTTAGCATGTATGTGAGATTTGTTCCTTTTTAGGATTTTTATTGATAAAGATTACTCCAAAGTATACATTATCAAAACATAAAAACTATATTAATGTTCAGTAAAATTTCTGCATTTATATTCAACTTTCATTTTAAGACAGTCTTCCCCACCAAACTGGGGTAAGACCGTCTATTGGTTATATAATGCATCAAAGGCACACGGCCAGACACAATAGAAATTTCATTGTTATAATGACATCGACCTTTGAGGGGTTAAGGTAAATTAAGATACTTACATGCAATACAGAACAGCGGGCCTAAAAAGGCCACTTTCCATGAATCATAATATGATTCATATTACCAGTCACAAAATTGCCACTTAACGGCGATTCATAATATGATAGTAGTTCTATTTTATAATATCAATCAATATTACCTGTTCAGAAATAATGCTCAAATTCATCGTAATTGTCATTTAAAGAGAATATGGTGTAAGACCGGCTTTCCTTCTAAATTTTTCAATGCCAAGGTTTGTGAACTGTTAAAGAAACAAATTATAAGAACACAATACAATAGGTTCTCCAGTCAATTACCTCTTATTTAATTTTCAGTCGCAAATAAAACTATTCTATTCTATTCCTCACTGGTTCTACAAAACTAATATACCTACTTTTATACAAATTCATTCTTTGTTTAATTTCAAATAATATGTGAAATGAGGGTGGTGAAAGGCGAGTCTTTTATTTTTATTTTATTTATTATACAAAATCTTATTAATAGAAACAAATTATTTACGAAAATTACAATATCGAGGCAAGTTTTCTACGAAACAAATCATTAAGATAAAGTACCTAAAAGTTTATAACTGCAATCTTCTAGCTTTGTTTGGAACCTTATTTAAGATCAATCAATAATTAGACACGACACATTAATGAAAATATAATTACTGCTTTTAAAGATATTACTTCAAAACCTTATAATAAACTTAAGGTATTATTTAGGGTCACAAAGCGAGTAGTTTATTATTTATAATAAGTTTATTTATATGTTTAAAAGTAAATAGTTTGAATGGAGGTGTTAGTTACGTTTTTGTGTTACTAAGTTTTTTATATAATATTATAGTTTTAAATGAGATACGTCAGGTTTAGTTTAATAATATTTATTTATTTCTTCAAAAAACAATTGTTTTTATAGGAAAATTAAAGAAAAACACAAAATAAAAAAGTAAACTTAAGACAGACAGACTTACAGAGTACAGAGCTGTGTCAACAGAAAATAAATAAAAAACTGATCAAGTGCGAGATGGGCTCGCGGCAAGAAACTTTGAATGATTACTAAGTAGGTAACCTTTTTATTCAGAAGATTCTGAATCGCTTTCTTGGTCCTGCCATTGTTCAACTGCTCATAAAAAGTATGGTACTGTGATGGTATAATACCTTGTTCACATAAGCTTTTCAAATCATGTAACTTCTCAGGCGATATTTTCATCGGCGAATCATAAGCTCTAATCAATGTAATTGAATCATAGTTTGTGGCGCCCCTTGTCGCTCGACGTATAACTTTAAATTTCTTAAAATCAGTGTCACTTTTGTTATATTTAAAATAAATATGATCACAATCGCCTTTTACTTATTTCAATAAAGTAATCCTAAGCCAATTAATGTTGTCACCATCTGTGTCTATTTTTCTATTTTTTATTATGTGTTCTCTTAACTTAACAGCATTAAAAAACATTTCTTGGCCCATTTCTATGACGTCGTATTTAGATGATTTCGATGCCATTCTAACAGCAGTGTACCATCCGGAAGGGTGGTATATATTTATGTTTTTAGACGAAGTCTCAATGTGTGCGTGCACAGAATCTACTTCCATCATGCATTCTAAGCAAGTTTGGAGTCTAGGGGGTCTATCTGGTAAGCGGGTACCGCGGCCCATAGATGTGAGCAGTACTCCATATGCGGTCTGACCTGTGCTTTGTAAGGTGCAGCGCAGACGACTGACTATCCGTGACGCACGTTTTAGTCCGTAAAAATAGAATACATGGAATTATATGCAGTAACGCATACGACGCGCAAAAAGTCCGGCGCACATAAAATCCGTGTAAGTCTGGCAGACCGCGCCGCGCAGTGCCGCACAAAAAGTGCGCGTACAAAATAGAACGTTTACTTCAACGCGCACAAAAAGTATGTCATCTGCGCTGCACCTAAAGTGCAAGCCGTTGCCGCGGGCTGAAGTACTGCTTGGATCGGTTTAGCACACCAAGCTTTTTAGAGGCGAGTTTGGCCTTGCTCTCCACATTTGTGCGATCGAGTCTGCGGCACACAAAAAGTCTGCATGGCGCGCAAAAAGTCCGTCACGGATTTTTCAGACTCAAAGCACACGACGCACATTTTCGATCATTCCGTCGGCAGAGCTAAAGGGACGTAACACGCCATGGAAATGCAAAGACTGCGATGTATTTTTCATAGTTGAAGTAAGTACATAAAAAGAAGAAATAGATAATTTTGGGCACCTACATCCTATATTTTCGAAACGAAGACGGAGGAAGGAGGAAACGAGGAAGTATTTTACTAATTACTTCACCACTTCTCTGAAACAGGAGCGGAATAAATATTAGAGCACACTTCGTCCCACATTATTCTTTTAAAATGTCGATCATGATTTTCTGCCTTAAAGTACCTATCATAAATTGCTGGTCTGTTTTGTTTTTCTTGTATTAACATCGGTACATAGATCTCTAGCGCCATGGTATTATTATACCGCATTCGTTACGTCCACCCGGTCCACCACTAAAGAGTGCAGATTGCAGACTTAAGTGTGCGCCGTCTGCGTTAGCGCGCGTTGAAGTAAACGTTCTATTTTGTACGCGCACTTTTTGTGCGGCACTGCGCGGCGCGGTCTGCCAGACTTACACGGATTTTATGTGCGCCGGACTTTTTGCGCGTCGTATGCGTTACTGCATATAATTCCATGTATTCTATTTTTACGGACTAAAACGTGCGTCACGGATAGTCTGTCGTCTGCGCTGCACCTTACAAAGCACAGGTCAGACCGCATATGGAGTACTGCTCACATCTATGGGCCGCGGCACCCGCTTACCAGATAGACCCCCTAGACTACATCCAACGTAGTGCCATTCGTATCGTCGACTATAACATACCTAAAACCTTTACAGACGGTCCGGAATCGCTTAGTCTTTAGAGAGACTGCATCTCTCTGCGTATTCTACCGCCTCTACAATGGCGAGTGTTCGGAGGAACTCTTTGATCTGATGCCAACGCCTCCCTTTCACCGCCAACCGCTCGCCATCGGCGGGATTCTCACCCCATTACCTTGAGCAACCTAGCTTAACTACGCAACGGTTCTCGAAAACATTTATTCCGCGTACAAAATATATCTGGATGAAGCTTCCCACTTTTACCTCTGCGCTACGATATGGGGTTGTTTAAAAAGGGCGTCATTAAATTTCTTATAGGTCGGCAGCGCGTTGGTGTTGCAAGCGTCTATAGGCGACGGTGACCACTTTCCATCAGGCGGGCCGCCTGCTATAGTCTGCCAAATTTGGACAATAAAAGTAAATAACTCTACCAAACAAACAAAAAATTAAGTGCAACACACACAGAGAGCGGGTGCGGGCGCGGGTTGTCTTCTCGCGTGACACGCGCTGTTCGTAATCTTCACACAGAGCGCGGGCAAGAGTCGTCGGCGGATCGGCCGCGGGCATGCCAATGTCACGCAAGCGTGCAGTGTGATTCATAATGTCGGAGACTTTGGAGACGGACGAAGAGCAATACTACTTATTTTTTTTAAAAGAGCACAGAAATGAAAAAGGTTCATGACATAAGGAGAAATTTTTATTTTTAAATATTTTGTCTGCGTTTTTACAAACAACTATCTTTTTACGAACACATTCAATTATTTTTTAATTGAGAACCATAGCACAACAAAACTATTTTTGTAAATAATCACAAAATAAACTACCGAGACGCGCGGCACACGACCCGCGCACGCGCCAGTGTGAGTACCTTTCGGGGACGGCTGTATTACGAAATATAATGCCCGCTCCTGACCCGCTTACCCACGCGCTGTAGAGGCGGGCGACGGGCGCCGCTCCCGCGCACGACCCGGCCCGCTCACGCTTTCAGTGTGTAAATACACCGGACGCGACGTACTAACGTCCCGACCCGCGCCCGCGCTCTGTGTGTGTTGCGCTTTAGGGATGAAACGATACAGCTATTACGATACCAATTCAAATAACGAATAAATCGTAATGGCCCAATACAATTACGAATGGATTACCATTTTTGTTTAATAGGTCTTGATCATACATTTTTTGGTAGCTTAACTTATTTAATGTTTAAAATCATATTTAAATAAACTGTTCTAAGGTATACACAACAATGTAAGTCACGTAATAATCAGAAAAGGATCTACCTCCTTTTTTGAAGTCGGTTAAAGTAGACTCGCCAATCGTCATATTTGGCCAATAACACAATAGAAATTTCGCAGAAACCATACTTCGATTCCAGGAATTGCGATATGTGTGGTTAAAGAACTACACATCCCACATGTATTGTATAATAAAGTAACTGCAAACAAGTACAAGCACAATTTGGAAAATTTAATACCGACTTCCATTCTATTCAGTAATTGGAGTGTATCTCAAAAACTACTGGACCGGATTCGATGAAATTTTAATGGGACGGGAAACACCAGCTTTCGAACAAAAAAATAATTTTGAGAATCGGTTCATCCAGTCGAATGTTATGAGGTTACAAACAAAATAAAATACTGTCGAATTGAGTCCATGCTCCTTTTGGAAGTCGGTAGAAAATCTATGCTTATGAAGTGAAACCTTTAAAATTATTCGTTATAATTTATTAAACTTCAACCTGGACCTACACCTACTAATAGGCCTTATAACAGGTCACTGCAACCTCAACTATCATGTGTACGAAACTGGTGCAGCGGATAGTACAACCCGGTCAGAATATCTGTGCACCTCGCTGGAATGCGGCGCCTCTCCCGCTTCCCCTGTCACCTCTCCGCGCACTCCCCGGTGCGACAGTACGGTTAGCATCTTCGTTGCCGATACACGTCCTGATAATTTTGATATTTTCGCTTTGTTGTTGTTTTGTTTTTTAATATTTATTGTTAAGTTTAGACTGTTTACTGTTAAGTTTGGACTGGTTTGGTTGTTATTAAAATTGTTGTAGCTGTTAAACTGAAGTCATGGGAAAAACAATACACAGCGAATCAAGAAATTTAATCTTGAAAGTGCTCAAGTTTTTTGAATCGGAGAAAGCAAATAAACAGTACACCATACCTGTAGACCAAGTGGTGAAACGAACCTGTGCTGCAACTGGGATATCAAAGAGGACTCTAATGAAAATTAAAAATGAAGCCAAAGTACCAACCACCTACTTCGCCGGGCGCTAGTCCGACTCCAAGTACTAGTAATAATTTAGAAACCCACCCAGAACCAAAATTATCGACACCGGGTAAGAAGCGTAAACAGTACAAAAAACGCATCGAAGTAGACGATTTTGACATTTGCGCAATACGAAATATCATCAACAGTTTTTATGCTGTAAAAAAAGTAATCCCAACTTTGAAGAAAATTCTGGCAGCAGTTAAGAGAGACCTAAATTTTCAAGGTGGGAGAACATAATCAAGAAATATTTTAATTAACAAATTGGGCTACAAGTTCAAAAAGTGTAAAAATATCCGTTGTGTATTGACACAAAAGCCGGACATCGCCGCATGGAGGGCTCGCTACCTATGCCGTATGAAAGAGAATAATGACCTTGGCGCTGATAAAAAACCGGTTACCTACCTGGACGAGACGTGGATCCATTCCCACTATAATTAAATGCGGTCAGTAAATGCTGGCAAAATAATACCGACAGCAGTGTGAAGAAAAATTTTAATCCGGGTCAACGTTGGATTCTTGTACACGCTGGAGGAGAAAATGGATTCATTGAAGGTGCTTTAGGAATTACTTTATAAATGTAAAAGTAAAATCGGCGATTATCATAACGAGATGGACACAAACAATTTTTTTAAATGGCTCCGTGTAAAGCTTATACCAAATTTACCGCCGAACGGTATAGTTATCATAGACAATGCACCCTACCATTCGACGCAGTCGGTGAAAGCGCCCACTAGAGCTCTAAAAGCTGACATGCAAAATTGGCTACGTGAACACAATATTCCATTTAATGACAAAGAGGGAATTGTATCCCATTATATTGAGAACAAAGCCGCCGAAAAAATATGTCGTCGACGATTTCATGCGAGAGCATGGCCAAGAAGTTGTGCGTCTGCCACCTTATCATTGTGACCTAAACCCTATCGAATATATATGGAACTTGGTAAAGCAAAGGGTGGCAGATAAAAACATTGACCAATCGGAAAAGAAAATAGAACAACTTACAAAAGATGCGATTAAGTCAATTACGCCAGCTGACTGGAAAAAAGAAGTGAATCACGTGGAGAGACTACAGCGAGAATACTGGGAAAAGGATCATCTAGCAGATGAAAACATCACACAACTTTTAATATCACTAGGGGAAGATAGTTCCGAGAGTTCAGAAAGTGAGAGTGAGGAAGATACAATGTCGGGCATAGTCAATAATTTATAGTGAGTGAGTTTAATAATAAATGTTTCTGTAATCAAAATTATTGTTTTTTAATAACAAACACTTCATCAATAATAAATTGATTTGAAAAGGTTAGTAATTTTTTTTTACCTCCACATTTCTCGAAAAAACTTTTTTTCACACCGTACCCATACCGCCGATATGACGTCACGAGGTCAGGTGCACAGATATTGTGACCGGGTTGTACATTGTGCAGAGGATGCTTGCTGGAGGACAAGACCGTGAGGCAAATATAATATAATACTAGTTCCGTGAGGCACGTGTTGCTGCACGGCTACGGTAAATATACAGAACACAGGCGGACTACTTGAACATAACTTATAGTTGTAGATCATCATCAGCCTACACACCTCCTATATCACTGGATCAGTTGTGCCAGCAACCCCAGGGTTGTACTACGTTCCCCTCGAGGATTCCCGCCTTGTGGCGGGGGGAGGGTCAGTAGCCGTGGCTTGGGTCACCACGGTTAAGCTAAGATAAACCAATGGGCCTGCAAGTTATAGGAAATACCTGGCGGGCCCGAGAAGGGACCGCTCCTATGTGCTTTGTCCTCCAAGTCTACATGGGAGCGGTCACTGTAGTTTGTGGTGGTGTGTGAGCGCCACCGCTCTGAGAGTTGGAGGCCGCAGCGGGAGAGGAGTTCCGGTATTACGGAGCTCTCCCTGCCTTCCGCAGCCATAACGGAGCCGCCATCTAACTGGATGGGGGCCGGAGGGGAAGAGGACTGTCGGTATTGAGAGGCGCCGCTGTCCCTATCCTCTGCGACCGAAATAGCAGGCGGTGGAGCTACTCACCTGATCCATCGTAGGGGGACCACGGGCGTTAAACTCGGGGGAGTCAGGCGTTCATTTGCGGGTTTGGTACCCCGAGCGAGGCGGTTGCGGCGCTTCATGTGTTCTGGCGTGCCGAAAGTGAGAGAGGTCGGGCAACGGACAGCCGCGGCCGTGTGTGAAAGCGTTCCCGCCAAAAGCGGGCAGCGATGGAACACGTTTTGCTTTTTAATAACGTTTTGCAAGAGGTTTGCTGGGTATGATGCTGTCCTTCTGGCAGAGACTCCTACATAACCACCATGCTCCCCCGGGTCCGGTGGTATCTATAAAGGAGTATTCTGCGAAAAAAAAAGGGTTATACTACGTCATATTAAGAAGTTGGATTGGCTTGGGTAGCGCAACCCCATTTCGTCCCACCTTGGCTGAGAACTGCTCACGGGGGTTTTAGTGGGTTTGAGCCTCTCACGCCCCCTTCCGTCATCCCTTTGCCGGAAAGACAGCGCACGGCATTTCTCCCCTTCAAAAAATGGCGGGAAATGCTCTGTATACACCCCAAGCGGGGCATCAGGGTAAAGTTAGGTACATACAAATATAGTATCCAGTGAGGTTTATTACATAGTACCATACATGATCTAATGAAAGATACCTAATATACTGGCTTTTCACTGTTGGTTTAATAATAGAGACTAACCTTACCTTAAATAGGTGTAATAATACAGGAAGTCCATTGAAGTTGCGCAAAGCCGTTTAATATTGCAGCTTAAAAATACATGCAACGCGTTTCAACCCGTGTGTCTTCACGTTATCGCAGAATATCATAAATATATTGGTAACAATTGACTTGTCCAGAACATTAAAGTAATCTAGCGAAATAAAATATATTTTAGTAAATTATGGCAGTTTTTATTCTGATACAAGTTAGTAAATTCGTATAATGATTGTCAATGATGGCGTTTTCTTTGATTTCTCATTTCTATTCACTTCATTTCACTTCACTTTGTAGTTATATGCCTTTGGCGCAATTTCGCCACTGTCGCGTAGAATGTGGATAAAGATCCTTCTTTGCAAACGATGGAGATTGTTCAGTGCTGTAAGTATGTATGGTAGACAAATCAATTTTGCCATTTTTGTTCAATAGTGGGTATGTTTAGTGGAATCGTCATGTACTTGTGCTCTCTAAACTGATCTAAAACTACCCACAAATGAATAAAATAGTCATATTTTTGGAATTGCTTTTCTATGTTACACGAATGTGAATTTTAGAACAAACAGAATAAGAACTACAATAGTTTAGACAATTTTAGTGTTCTGCACAAGCGAATTACTATCATTATCATATTTTACACGATTGATTATTATTTAATTCACTAAGTAGTACTAAGTAAGTATCGAATTGTGTTACTTGGTGTTGCGTATTATTTCATATATTCATGCCCGTTTTCACCAACATTTTAGGTAACTCCTAAGCCAGTTAGGTAACACCTAGCAGTACAAAAATGTCACCTAACTTGGCTTAGGTGCTACCTAGAGATAGATATCAACGGACGTTTATAGGTACGTAAATATTACCACAGAATAACTTATAGGTATTAGACAGAAGCGGTACTCGAACAAAAGTCAACGTTAAGTATAGACATTAGCATGCTAAATTGAAACTTATCGTTACATACGAGCGTTCATATTCCGTTGGGCACCGCTGACTCGTAACCGTGCGAGCAGAGTCACCTTACAACCAATAAACCGCCCGGGCGGTGTATTGGCCAAACGTACCTAAACTGTAGAGTGAAGGCCGGTAGTCTTGACATGTTTACATGAATTAGCGACCGTAGTGATTGTCGTGGGATCGCCAGTCTATAACGTAAGCTCGGCCCGTTACAAGGATAGCCGCAGCTAAGGTAAAGCTTAAATATCTCCTCTGTGGTGCGAGCATGGATTGTCTATAGTATAAAATCATCGGTAAAATACAGCCCGCGCTATTGCTATCGCGGCTAGATCCATACTAGAGACAAGGTAAGTAGCTGATAATAGTCAGTTTATCGACTTGTCAAGTTTATCGTGAGATCTATGTTCGCACGCCTGGTATTACATAATTACGTACCAACAAGCGGCAGTAACTACATCCATATTATATATATATTATACAATATATGTCCTCTTTTCTAATTTATTTATCCTCTGGATATTTAAATAAAAAACGTATTATGAATTCTTTTGTCCTTCACAACTTCGGTTCAACTCTATTTGTAGCATAGGTCATAATTTTTTTGGAACTCTACAATAATACATTGTATTATTTAAACTCATAAAAAAATAACTATACACTGGGCCGCTAAGAAAGCGGGTCGGTTAATACAAAATAATAAAAAGTAAAAAAAAATGCATATTAAATTTGATATCGTAGCACAATCTTTGACATCTAATGAAAAATATATAAAAAGTGATGATATATACAAGATTTTACTTCTTTATTTAAATGAAAGTTTAATTATTTTTAACGATTGTTCAACAAATTTTCAAAGTAATCGTATTTTTATAAATTACTCCCTTTCTTCACGGGCCAGTGTAAATACAGCTTAATTATCATACATAGAATACATAAGATTCAGGTAATCTATAACCAGAGAGCGGAATATAACGGCTAACAGTTGAAATGTTACTTATCCTCGGATAGGATTCCAATCCGCGTGTCGAGTTTATATAAAATTTTTAAAAGTAATGATGTAATTAAAAGAATTGTCGTCAGATAATAATTCGGTAAAAAATATGAATTGCTTTATGCCTTATCCAGTAATATTCCATGGATGTGACTGGATAACCCTGAATACTAAAAAGTAATGATAGCTTTAAAACTCGATAATAGCCATGACTAATCTTGACATTTACCTTAATTGTTTTGCCATTACATTCCACTCTCTGCCTATGCCACAGACATGCCATTATTATAATTTATAATAGTGATAAGTGATCAAGTATTGCTGTATTTGCACCGCATTTTTCATTAAAAAAGAAATAAAATACTGAACAAACTAAAAAGGTCTACGTATCTCAGAGTTTACGCAAATCCAAGACAAACACACTCCCGTCACTGGCACTTGCTCCTACTTTAGTACCTCTAGAATTCCAACACACTTCAAAAATACCACCTGTACCTTTGTATGAGTGGACTAGTCCTCCGGTCTGAGTTGACCAGATATGTACACATTTATCAAATGAGCCACTGGCCAAAAACTTGCCATCTGGAGAGAAAGCTACACTGTATACAGGCTCTGTGTGCTTTGTCAGTGTATGAATGCATTGGCCTCTTTCAACATCCCATAGCCTAACTGTTGAATCAAATGATGCACTTGCCAAAATCAAGTTCATGTTAGGATTTGCAGTCCCAGGGCCAGTAGGTGACCACTTGATAGTATATATCTCCTTTGAGTGGGCTTGCAAGTCATGGACGCAGGTGTCCTGTTTCATTGACCAAATCTTTAGTGTCATGTCATCAGAACACGATGCTAGTAGTTGTCCTTGGGGATCCCATTTAATAGCATTCACTTCATTCTGAAAACGTGAAAATTACGGTTACAAATCAGCAGATCCAATCTAGAGAGCAAATATATACTAGCTTTGTAATAAAAGTATGTAAATGGACGTACAGTGTGCCCTTGAAAACTCTTGATAGGTTTATCAGCATTCAGTTTGCACACATGTATGCACTGATCAGTGGAGCATGATGCAAAGGAAGTATTGGTCTGCCAGTCAACATCAAGAGCAGGTGCGAAATGGAATGAGAACTGTTGGGTACACTGCCCAGTTGATGCATCCCATATAATTGTTGTCTTGTCCACCTGCAAGATAATTATAACGATTACTAGCTGCGCTCCGTCCGCGCTCAAAATTTCACCTATAGGAAGATTTTTCGGCGATAAAATAGGACATGCAACCAGAGTTAGGCCAGGTATTCAGTAGTGGAGCGAGCGGCAAAAAAACAAATCCATACATATTCATAACAATATATTCTAATAAGTGTCTCTGATATTTTTTCTTCACTAACGGAGATAATCTCTCTGGACCCTACTAATGACAGAATAACTTCAAGAAATTCAAGGCTATGACAACTTCTTTCCTTTCGTTCCGTTAGTCGAGAGGATTCAGTTTACATTAGACATAAACGAGCATTTGATCGTAGTCTCGCCTGCTGGAAAGTGACGACGCGTTCGACGGTGGTACATTGCTTTTACATGTAAATAACTTGAAGACAATTTTTACATGTAGAGATTTATATATATCGACATTTGACATTATTATACCTTGACAATTATCATTTCAGACCTAAGTCGTCTAAACCGGAAATATTGGTTGTGGAAATCGATCGCACATTCTCTAAGCCTGTAAAACACCGATAACTTTGCAAGCGTCAATGTTCGGGATCTTTGGTAGTCTATCGTCCATTAAAGCACCATCACCAATAAGCTTCTCTGCACGACTATCCATGGAGTCCAAGGCTTCGAGCTGGTATTTCGCCGAATCATCTCCATACAAGACCAGACTTGAGCTGTTGTATACCGGTTTAGAAGCTGTTCCGATGTAAAATACCACCGCACTTTCGAAAGGACTCCCAGCTATTTCGCGGTGATTTCAGCCCTGGACTAGATGTATAACCCAAAATTGAGTTTTGGTTAAATAAATAAAACCCAGCAGCTCGAGTTGTTCGGTTATTGGAACAGGCATACTTCGGGTAGGAGTGAGTTGAAAAGGACTCTGCTTGGCACTAAATAGACACGCTTGGGTCTTCGAAGCACTGGATTTGACTAAATTGTCATCATCCCATTTGAAGACTGCCTGTAGGGCCAAATTCATTCACTCGTCCATCGCCTCTCTACTCTTATGTGACTAGATTTGTAAATCGCTGGCCCGTGCATCGGATATACTTCTCTACAACTGTGCTGTATCATCTACATACCCAGGGATACCAGATTTGAGCAGATCATTTACATGCAGCAAGAAGAGAGTAGCAGAGAGAACTGTCCCGGCATTTATTGACAATCAAGGACAACTCATTAGGATATTTCCCTCCCTGTCCAAGGCCTACGAGTATGAAATATCAAGAGCGACGGCGAGCGCTTCTCCGTTTTTATCAATAGCCTCGCCCAGATATGAGTGGCATAAGTAAGCAAGGAGGTTCCGAAGCCGGTTTCGGCTAAACCCGTACTTCCGGTCACTGAGGATATGATTTACTTCAGACTAGTCTCCTGGCAGGTAAATTTTAAAGAAAAATATGGTTAGGTGGGTCTGTACTACAGACAGGGTAGGCCAGTGTTTAGCCGCGTTCGATTACGGCTAGTTCTGTTTTTATATATTATAAATACAAAAATATATAGATATACATTAATAATTACAGGTAAGTATTAGTAAAATTATTATACAGTATTTATTATGATTTATTAGAATCACTGTGTGACTGTATGATGCATTTGATTTGTTAAGAAAATTAGAAACATACCCCTGCACTTAGAATGTAATTGCCGCGTTTATTCCATTTTAGTGCAAAAATGGGTCCCTTATGTTGGCCTAGTGTTGATGCTAGAGTGCCATCTGTTGTCCAAATTCTTGCATATCCATCATATGATCCGGTTGCTAAAAGGTTCCCATCACACTGAAAAGTAAAAAGTAAATACATGAACATGGAAGCTTGTTTCGTGATTACATTGTTGGTTTCAAATAGGATTGGATACTAACATTCCAGTCCAATGACGTGACATCTTTATTGCTGGGCACCTCAGCCCCACCTTTTTGAATGCAATGTCTTAGTACAAGTTGATTTGGAGTTGTTGTTGGATTGTCCGACATATCCCATATTCTATAAAAAAGAGAACCATTAAAACATTTTGAATATTCTAGAGAAAAATAAATTTACTGTAGGTACAGTCACCTGAGGCCGTAGCACAAACAATTTGCGAAATAGTATTCGTATCGCAAGCGTCAACGCGTCACGCTTCCGCGCGAAGACTTATTGAGTTGAGTTATTGTGTCATACTTGCCCTACATAAATGACAGTTTGTATTGTTTCACGTGAACGACACGTTACGTTACACTTACGCAGTTATTCGTGCTAGACACACTGCAATAAGATGTACACATTCCATAATTTTCATAACTATGATACAGTACTAGATTGTATTAATAAACAATAATACACACATACATAGATAAGGATTATTTTAAGCAGGAAAATAATATAAATTATTTCATTTACGAATAATTTTGATGTACGAGTAAATGATGCATTAAAAGCTGAGGCACTTTTGAAAATTGTGCAATGTATACATCTTATTGCAGGTAACTGTACTAGCTGCACCCTTAAGCTCCATTAACGTTGGCAATAACTGTATTTTTCTGGGATAATTAAGTTTACATACTTAGATGTTATTTGTTATTTTGGACCATAAATATCAATCAACACACAACATTATGCTGAATTGTAACAAACATACATGTCTACATATTATTTTCACACTTTTATTTATACAAGGGTGGGTAGTTTCATTTTAGCAATCTACTATTCACACATACACATTAAACATGTATCTGAAGTGGATGAGAATAGATGAATAATGACATGATTAATTCAAGCAATCACTTTCACTTCAAACATATCCTATGAATATACTCGTAGATTGAGTGCAATTAAACTGTTATTTTACAACCAAGTGTTATGAATTCTTAAGATCACTAAAATGATTACCTTGCCGTGCTATCACCAGAACCACTAGCAAGCAAGTCAGTGCTGGGGTTCCATGCGCAAATGAAGACCTCTGACTCATGACCTCTCAGAACTGTGGCTTTGCTTGCTGGAATCTGAATAGACTGGTCAACTTCCATGGTTTCTGGAGGAGGAGCGCTAGGAGTTGCAGTCTCGGTCGTGGTTGCGGTAGCCGCAGCAGTACATGTTGTTCCCTGTACATGATGTACAAAAACAAATATATACATAACTAGTAGTAAGAGTACTACTATTTATGTATATATTTGTTTTGGTTTTTAATTTCTAAATCAGACTAATATAATATTAAGAACTTTGTGAGTGAGAATGTGAGTGAGTTGTTTGTTGTCTTCACGTAAATATATTTACAAAAACCTATTCCATACTGAGAATTCCAGGCCAAAGCTATGACTATGGATAAAAAAAAAGTAAGTATTTATATTTAAGATCAAGTACTTATTTTGGAAGAAAACTTACATCAACACCATTTTGCTCACTCCCAGAGCCTGGCTCAGCTTTGATGGCTTGTTTTTGAGCATTGTGGGCATTCTGCCGTGCTGCTACTATGTCGGGTGTTACAGCATCGATGAGGCTAAGGCTCTCCGTTAGCCTTGTTTCAGCACCTGGAAGCATTAATTAGTTTCCTGTTATAAAACGCGATATATACTTAACACGTGGCAACTATACTACTTATCTATGGCACTGAGACTCGCTAAGACGTACAACTTTTGTATTTCTTTATGTTATACTAGCTGCGCTCCGCGGTTTCACCCGCGTGGTGATGGATGATGATGAGGATGAATCAAATTATAGCGTATGTTACTCATGCATAATTTATCTTTTCAACACACTTGCTCTATGGTCACCGCAATTAGGCACAGAGTGACACCCATAATCAAACTGTGACTTTTTCATTGCTATAACTCACTAGTGAGTTATAGAATTGTTTTTTTATTTTATTGGTTGAGGCGCTGTTCTTAAAAAAGTTTTTATTAAAAAAAAAGATCGTGTAGAACAAATAAATTAATGTTCCTATTGCTTGCTCATTTCATGCAACTTCTTTATTTATTTAAATAGACAATTTTAACTCGTAAGTGTTTAATAAATGAAACTTTCACTCGAATATAACTTTTGTTTTCTCTGTAATAAAAGAAAACTTTAAATTCCCCATTTTGTACGTGGCAGAATAGGCGCAAACCCTATGCGCGGTAAATAAAAAAAAACCTCATCACTTTTGTCTGTGGCTGATCGCAATGCGCGCGAATAGGAAAACTGATTAATTTTTCCCGCCATAGCGAAACATTTTTCACAACTCGTTTTCACTGTTGAAATTATAGTTATTTATTAATTAAAATAACGAGTTACGAAGACAATGATTTATGTTGTACACCGCCCGATGTAAGATGTGAAGCCCTTAACGTTATGGAAAGTTTACTACCTGAAAACTCCAAGGAAAAATATCTATTAGCGTATGGCAAAACAGCAAGAATACGCAGTCTTTTTCAGAAAATGTGTTCATGGCGTACTTTAAAGAATTATCTTCTAAGTACAAACTTAGCTCTTTGTTGTGTTTATACTCAGTGTTAAAAAGTACAGTCCGAACAATGAATGGAGTGGGCTTAAAAACATACTCTAATTTGTAAGCCTATCTAAAGAGACTATCCGATGGATTTAGAATCAAGAAATCAAAGGTTTTATCGTCTGACGATATTGAAAAATTTATAAAAGATGCTCCAGATAAGCAATATCTGGCTACTAAGGTTAGTTAAATTAATTTTAAATATCTACGCGACTCCAGCCTGTGTTGTGTGTTGAACTTAATTATTGTTTAATTTTTTTTCAGGTTGCTATATTGTTGCTATAATTAACAAATATAACCGTAAAAAAACATAGAGAACCATGGCCAGATGCTTTTTGTGAAGATACCTATCACGAAAAATAAAATACGTTATGGAAAAATGTGATAGACGAATACTTACTCTGCGGTGGTTAAAAATGAATCGCAACTTAAACCAAATATAAAATTTCATAAAAAGTAATCTCGGGTTTCCTTACAAATCATTGTATTTCTCGTACAAAGTGTTGTGGGAAGTAATTGTTAAGTATAAGTAGGGTGCCAGATCAAATTAGTCTGCTAATCACTGGCAGTGGAAACATAAAATAATTAGTGATCTCCAAAGGATGACAATCAAGGTTTACCTACAATATGTCCTCGATACAAGGAGCCCCAAACAAACAAGATATTGCCTCAAACTCCTACAATAGCTTCCTAACATATAAACAATAATTAAATAGACTAAATGGCAATGTTTTGTGGTAACCATTCTAGATTTTAAATTAGAACCTTCGGGGTGAGCAGGCGAAAGTCAATCGAATCTCTGTGATGGAAAAGGCCAAAAATTTAGAAGCAAGGCGAAGACAAATCTAAAAACAATTGTGATAACTCTGGGGTGCTAGAAGAGGTTGTACATGCTGTCTTGTCTGTCTTGTTGATTAATTCATTATTCATCTGAGTAGTATTTTGGCGTGTACTGACATTGAAAAGTTGGCAGATTTGATTTGGTTAAATTTTAACATATGTTCTTTTTTATTTTAATGTCTTTTGTGAATTTTTCGGGGCGATGATGTCACTCAGCGACAAAGTCCTGTAAAAAAATTAAAAAATAAAGAGAAAGAAATTTACCATCTTCTCCAATAACAATTTCAGCTTCAGTGTACTGCAAGCCTTTTTGTAGTATATTCAGTAGTGCCGCTGGTGGGACAAGTGCTCCATTGATATTGCTCTGTGATATATGAGACTCTATGCCAAATGTATATGCTGAATGATGGAATCCTGCAAAAAAGCACATATACATATGTGTATTGTATATTTACTGTCAACATCATAATGTATAATTTAGATAAAACTTTCTTTTTTTTTCTTTCATATATTCACTTTTTGTGTATGTATTATGTACGTATATGATAAAATGATATATTATGTTGATGATGACTGATTACAAAATAAGGTGAACTTCATTAGTTTATATCGACTTGGAGGCCTTTCATTCATGGGGTAGTTCCTAATGTTTTAAAGAACTACATAATGTAAAAAAACTTTTTTGTCTATTACTTATTGAGCATAATTAAAAAATAATTTACTTTAACTCGTTGACTCGCGATTCGCCATATTTGGCCAATAATACAATAGATTTCGCAGAAATCAACCTACTTTTCCAGGAACTGCAACGTGTGTGGTTAAGTATAAACGGGGTATTTACCATGTTTTGTATTTATGAGTTCTCAATATTTCGGCACAGTTGCATGCGCCATGTTCAGGAGAATACTTTTACGATGTCTAAGAGTTTACTCGTGAACATGCAACATACTATGCCGAAAAATCACGAGCTAATAATAAATACATGTATAAAATACATTAATACCTGGTAAATAGCCCGTTTAAAAAGCCAATAACAGTAGGTATTGATAACATTCATATTTTTTGATAAACTTAGCAGATCTTTTAAAGAAAACTTAATCGTTCTGTACCGCAGAAGAAAAATGAACCTTGTTTTCTGTCTGTCTGTCAAGTTGAAATATAAATCAAATACTTAAGTCTATGGTCTCTTTAAGCTGTAAAAAAATCAAACTTGTAACTCAACGTGATCAAAAGATATGACCGTATATACAGCATTTTTTGCATATTTTGTAAGTTCACGAAGGAATCAAAGACAATCATATGTCATAGATTAGACACACAAGTAACTAGAAATGGTCAAAAAGATCATCGCGAAACTAATCTAGGTCAGAGTCTGACGTATAGGAACTACGGCAATGAACCTAGATGGCTACCGGGAGCTGTAGTCAACAAACAAGGCCCATCCAGTTATGAAGCGGATACGGGGAATGGTAGTTGGTAGGTAATTAAGAAGAAGTCTGATGTAGAGACAGGTTATGAAAGGCAAGAACAAGAAACAGCAGAAGAAAGAGACAGCATATATAGCTGATATAGAAGTAAGGAATCTAACCTGATCAAGAGGCATAGAAATGCAGATGCGAATGTTAGAGATTCTGATGAGGATGTGATTGAAATAACGAGATTGGAGAAGTGGGCAGAGATGTTGGGCATACCAGCCGAATATGGTTCTGGGTATTCTGGTGACAAAGTAAAAAAAAACAAAATACTATCTCAGAACCATACCAGACCGACATGATCCGAGACCTAATATTGTAAAAAGTATTAAATGTAGTTTGCATTCTTGGGGGAAAGGTATGTTGTATATTATTGTGATTGTGTGGTCACTTTTGTATATTTATACCCTCATTATGATACTAATCATCCACCACCATTATATACTAGCTGCTGCGCTCGGCGGTGTAACCCGCGTGGTGATGATGATGATGAATCAAATATAGCGTATGTTACTGAGACATAGTGTAGCTTTCTATTGGTGAAAGAATTTGTTTAATCAGTTTAATAGATTTTGATTTGTCCATTAAAACAAACAAACAATCAAATCTCCTCTTTTGTTAGAGTTGATTAGGGTTTTTTATAGACGTTTGTAACACCAAGGGCGTTGCCAACGCACTGCCAACCACTAAAAAGAATAGAAGTAGTGAGGGTGGAATGGGGAAGGAAGGGGAGAAGGAGGGGGGATTTGGCCTTCGGAACCTCCCACAAACCGACTGAAACGCAATAGCTATATTACTTTTCGTCGGTGTTATGAGGGAGTGTCGTAATTCCCCGGTCGTGCCGGCCCATTCGGCTGTGGGGTTACAGCGTGGCACTACCACCATAGGAAATTATTAATACCAAGGTACTAATAATGTGTGTTTACGAACAGTACGATCGTAGACGGTGGACACACGCGTAGCGGAATCTCGTATATATTCTATTCCTACTCCGCGCTTTGACTAACAAACGTTTTTTGACCCGTTTATATATTTAAAGTTACGAGTAAGTTAGGAAAAAAATGTTCAAGTGCACCCGCTGCCATGCTGAATTTAGAGATGGAGTCCAGTGTACTATGTGTCGAGGGCACTTCGACTTTCCTTGCGCCGGTATTACAGAGACGGGATACGGAAGCTGGGTCATAGACGAAATACATGGAAGTGTACAACTTGCAAAAATAAAGGATCAGCCAGTCCGCTACCGACTGACTTGGAAAGCATAGGGTTGGAACTTAAGAAGATTCAATAGCCAGTACATGTCCATACTAAAAGAGAAAACTCTTTTCTACCTCTTAACATTGTCCGATTTCAGTGATTTTCAAAAGTGATTTTTTTTTTCATATAATCAACACATTGTTTACTATGCCCGTACGTTTAGATTTTTTCAGTATTTCAAAGTACTATAAAGTTACACCCATCTAAACCAGCCATGTTTTTGCGCTAAATCTATGACTATTAAAAATCAATATTTTACAAAAACCAAGAACTTTTCTCAATATAATAAAACGTACGAGCATAGAATACATTCTAT
Source organism: Selenia dentaria (assembly GCA_917880725.1). Taxonomy (NCBI): domain Eukaryota; kingdom Metazoa; phylum Arthropoda; class Insecta; order Lepidoptera; family Geometridae; genus Selenia; species Selenia dentaria. The sequence continues at coordinate 24,847,641 of OU862879.1, forward strand.
TGGAGCAATTGACACCAATAACAAAATATTTTGATACCATTTAGGGGGTGAAAAACTACTTGCCCTGAAACGTAAATTCTGTCAAAATATGTACACATGTCATGAGCAGTTACTCTCTCTATCGGGCGCATAGGGGGTCGGGGGGAGCCCACATTACACAGACAAGCAATAGGGATGTTTACTGTTATATCGACAATAGAGATGGGAAAATATCGATAACTTTATTTTCTTTAAGTATGTTTTTGAAATGAAATAAGGATTGCAAATAAATCTTCAATGAAATTCATTCTACATAACTTCGTAAGTAGCTAGTATACCATGTCCCTATACTATACCTAGAACCTTGTTATGAAGGACGTTTAGAGAGAGAGGAGGAATATAAAGGATTTATATTGGTACCTACCTATATATTATTTGTGGTAAGTATTAAGTTGTTCTACTTATTTTATTTTGGAACAAGTAAATGTCTGCAATAAAACTAATTTTTGAACTGATCTAAACGCGTTTTGGTAGTTTTAAAGCTTAGTTTTTTTTATGTGAGTTTTCTCACAAAGCGAGAATGATAGTTTCGGTTTATCTAGAACTAGCTGAGCTCCGCAGTTTCACCTGCGCCGCGTGGTGATGATGATGAGGATAAATCAATTATATCGTAGGTATATTACTCAGGCATAATGTAGCTTAATACTCGTGAAAGAATTGTTTGAATCAATTAAGTTGTTTTTACGTATAGGTATCTATGATAATAGAAACAATCATATAACTTTCATCTTTTTTATTTTAGGAGATGAGGATTAATAACAAGGTACGAATAATGTGGCCTGGTTTCGTCACTATTGCATATTTCAAAATGAAAAAATATTTATTGTGACAACTGTAATAGTTAGACATATGGTAATGTGGACTTCTTTCTAGATATTGACGTCTTCTATAAAACTGGGGGATAATTCTACTATTTCACAACTTTCAACAATCCACCTTGCTGCAACTGCAGTCAGACTCCGGTTGCCGTTTAATAAATACCCAAATATCTATTCTACTATTTCTGTAGACAAATTCGAACGTAACGTCACGTTAACGTATCGTAAACGCTACTAAATAATAGTTAAATATTAAACACTAATATGTTGGCGTCGTGTTCATGATCTATCGACTATAATATAAAATGTTATACGATCGCTGGCGTCAATAGAAATGTAACTGCAGCTGCACTGTTTTTCAATAGCAGAATAAGAATGTATGTAAATCAGCTACGGTTCGATAGCAGTAGCAGAACAAATTAAGTAAGTGGAATAAATGGGCCCCCTGTCATCACTTTGCTTTAATGTCAATAGCATATACTAATATTATATGGTGAACAGTTTCCGCAGCGTACGCGATATAAGGACTCTTATTGGTATTTTTTCCACACCTTGGGTTACATTATCAAAGTTTTCATACGGATCCCTAACTTTTAAAAAAATACTATATAGCCTATGTTCATCAGGAAAAATGTAGGATTCTAATAGTGAAAGAACTTTTCTAATCGGTCCAGTAGTTTCGGAGCCTATTCAATACAAACAAACAAATCTTTCCTCTTTATAATATTAATACTGTAGATGTACATATAATGTATAGCGAAGTCGAAGAGAAATAAGTTCGTCGTACATCAATATTTTATTTTCGTACACACACAATTATATCTAAGGACATAATACGAATAGGCATATTAATTTATATTTTTAAACTACTATAGCAACAATTAGACTACAAATTAATCACAAGACTATGAAAACTATTGCACAAATAATAGATTAAAGAAATGTAATGCATTAAAGGTCGCACGGCCAGACACAATAGAAATTTCATTGTTATAATGACATCGACCCTTGAATCCCAAGGACCATTTATTTTTCTAAATAACAGTCCAAAATGAACCAGCCAGTAGAAATGTTTCAAATTAACTCTTAGCCAATTTCTAAATTTTCTGCTCTCGAATCCGGCTTTCTCTCGACAAGTTCTTGCAACAAACACTTAAAATCAACTAGCTTTTAAATTATATTTTTCATTACAGCGAACAATATGATGTAGGTATTCGTAGTAGGTTGTGTAATTTCTAGTTATGAACGTGAATGAAGAGGGTACTTATCCTTTTATCCACGTTTATAACTAGAAAGAAGCGGCTGTATTTTTTTCCTGCTCTTTAATCCATAGAAATTTTAAAGCTTTTAGTATGTAGGTACTTATATAAAATTCTGTAATCGGAATATTTTTAATCAAAATTAGGGAATAAAAACAATAATATTTATAAATATTGCTTTTATTAATTTTTTTTAAATCTTATTTTGAGGATTAACCTGCGAAGTCATGTTAGTTAAATAAGGTAATAAAAATTGAGTTCAAAAACTAAAACCCGACTATGGAAAGATCACGCTCTACAATTTATGAATAAAAAAAGAACCCTCAATTGTAATTATTATCTACTAGAAACTATTCAATATGTTTAATACATATTCATAGTTAAGATACAAGTACAATTTGAAAAATTTAATACCGACTTCCATCTATTCAGTTATTGGAGTGTAACTCAAACAATACTGGACCAAATTTGATTAAATTTAAATGGGACCACTCGGGAAGCAGCTTTCCTACAAAAAAAGAATTTGGAGAATCGGTTCACCCTATCGAAAGTAAGGAGGTAACAAACATAAAAAATAAATACAGCACCTCCTCCTTTTTGAAAGTCGGTAGAAAACATAGTTGAAGTTGTATGCCACCTACCATTTAAACCAATACATTCTAACAGTACAGAACTGAGCTTCAGGGAAAAGTTACTAATAATAAAAAGAAAATATGTTTGGTTCACGACGTGATTTTAGAAATGATTCCCTATTATCGTGAGTGCGCAAACAAAGCCGCGAGCAATCGCTAACTTGTGTATATTTAAGGAGTTTGTTACTGAAGCTTTTTAAAAGTTTCTTAGTTTATTACTTTAAGTCAACCAAGTGACGCCTTATTAAATTTAATATGACATCACATAGCTATAACCAGCGGACAAATAATGCGCTTCCAACGACACCGCATTTGTCAAATTATGACAAATAAAAATGTTTTTTCCATAGGTACAAATAGAACCACATTTACCTATCGGCTATAATCATACAATATGTAATGAAACAAAAATCTATAATTGGATTTTGTCGTACAAAAGTCCCAAATCACAATCGTTTCGCAAGACAAACAAAACTCGTCGGCCGCCCCGGCGCGGCGCGCTTCTGTATTGTTCTGTGTTTAACGAGTTTAGATGTATGCGCACACACACACACACACACACACACAGATGCTCGCGCTCGCGCTCGCGCGCCGTTTGCTTGCAATGTTGAGATAGTAATACATTTGCTGAATACCTACAACGCGAAAACAGTGATTGGTATGCAATTCTCTTAAGCGCCTATCCTCCCAAATGGCCTCACTTCCAGCGTTGAAGGAAAGTCTTAAGTCCATCCAGGAACATCCATTAAGGACCTCAGAAGCTTGAAAGCAGATATTGCATACTTGAAATTAATAAAGCCTGACGTCACCGACATGAAGGTCTCCATGGAATTTATTCAGCACTCTTTAGAAACTCTCACAGGACGAGTCGCACTAATAGATCAGGAAGTGCAAGGTTTTCAGAAGACGAAGGAAAACGTGCCTCTGCTACAGCAACAAGTCATCGAACTCAAAAGCACGGTCCGGGAGCAAGATCAAAGAGCCCGTATGAGCAATGTTGAAATCAAGGGCGACCCCATGTCCAATTCAGAGAATCTTTTTTCGATTGCCTCAAAAATTAGCAGCCTTATTCAAATTCCTATAACAAACGATCAAATAAACTATGTAACAGCTTGCTATGCAACATCTTAGCATCTCCAGTTTCTGATGAAGCTGAGATACTGGCCAAACTATACTGTATATTTATGCGAGGCGACTAGTACATAAAAGTTAATATAGGTAGACATATTCTACGGGAGTGACATTGTCACTACTGACAAAACTCTTTTTAATCATAAAGAAAAAAAAAATAAAAAAAATATTTGGCTAGACTGCCAATGCAGGGCGATAAGTCGATTAAATCTATCATAGTTTCAGTGCACAGTAGATACCTGAAGGATGGTTTCGTTGCAGCAGCTAAAAAGCGTAATATTACTCCAAAAGACCTGGGTCTCCAAGGTGACACAAAGATTTTTGTGAATGACCACCTCACAATCGAGAACAAAATCCTGCTCAATAAAGTAAAAGCGTTCGCAAAGTAACGAAATTTTGCATGAACGTGCATTTATTTATTCTATCATATTCGTAAGTATTGTAACACCTGCAAAATAGCATTATTAAAACAGCATCTAAAGCACTAGGTTTTGTCTTACAAATGTCTTCGGAGTTCCAGTCTTTACAAACGTTTAAACTACTTTATTGCACGTACGTACGTAGCCGTCTTGAGTTTGCATCTTAAGTTTGGAACCCTTCCTATAATATCTATATTAACCGCATCGATCAAATCATCAAAGCATCAAAAACGTTTTCTCCGTTATTTACAATTCCGGTCAAAAATATACGAGGGTCATTTGAAAAGTTCTTAGCCTAACATGGTTAAAATCATTGGTTTTTTTTATAACTACCCTCATTTTGTAGTGACATTATTTAGCAACAAGTATGCACAGTTTAGTTTATTCAATGATATATCATGATTAAGCTCCAGTAGAAATTAAAGTAGTTGAGAAAAGGAATTATTATTTATTTATTGCATCATATGAATTACACAGTTATGTGTTAGTGTCATATGACCCTGGGAGGGTGTAGCAATGTAGAGAAGAGCTGACCGATCTATTTTATTTCTGTCTTTATGTAAATTAATATTGAAAGAATTCGTCTAAATCATAAAAAAACATTTTTCTATTAAGAACGATTTCAATCGTTTAAAGAATATATTATCATTTTGAGTGGATTTTATATCCTCTGGAATTTTATTATAATTTTTTATCGACATATGAAAAGGTCCCCAAGTCCCAACTGAATCGAATACAAACGAGGAGGTAACCTCTACGAATAATGTCAGTAACAAAATTGAATAAATTGATTCAATAAGTTAAACATATTATTTTATACTGTGTTTAATATGCTCAGGTTATCATGTAAACAAATTGAAACTGTTAAAATAGTAATCACAGTTTTATTATTATGATTATAATCATCGGGCTAGTGTAAGAGCTATATTACATGCGAATTCTTGTGGTTGTCGGTGGGCTGTAAATAGCTCTGCACTGGTTAGAAATAAAATATTATGTGATCGCATCTCGTCGTTTGGTATGAGCTTTATTACACACGAATTCTCGTGAATGTCGGTGGGCTGTAAATAGCTCTGTACTGGTTAGAGATGAAATCTGTGATTGCATCTCGTCATTGTGCATGAGCTATATTACATGCGAATTCTTGTGGATGTCGGTGGGCTGTAAATAGCTCTGCACTGGTTAGAGATGAAATCTGTGATTGCATCTCGTCATTGTGCATGAGCTATATTACATGCGAATTCTTGTGGATGTCGGTGGGCTGTAAATAGCTCTGCACTGGTTAGAGATTAAATCTGTGATTGCATCTCGTCGTTGTGCATTAGCTATATTACATGCGAATTCTTGTGGATGTCGGTGGGCTGTAAACAGCTCTGCACTAGTTAGAGCTGAAATCTGTGATTGCATCTCGTCATTGTGCATGAGCTATATTACATGCGAATTCTTGTGGATGTCGGTGGGCTGTAAATAGCTCTGCACTGGTTAGAGCTGAAATCTGTGATTGCATCTCGTCGTTGTGCATTAGCTATATTACATGCGAATTCTTGTGGATGTCGGTGGGCTGTAAACAGCTCTGCACTGGTTAGAGCTGAAATCTGTGATTGCATCTCGTCATTGTGCATGAGCTATATTACATGCGAATTCTTGTGGATGTCGGTGGGCTGTAAATAGCTCTGCACTGGTTAGAGCTGAAATCTGTGATTGCATCTCGTCGTTGTGCATTAGCTATATTACATGCGAATTCTTGTGGATGTCGGTGGGCTGTAAACAGCTCTGCACTGGTTAGAGCTGAAATCTGTGATTGCATCTCGTCATTGTGCATGAGCTATATTACATGCGAATTCTTGTGGATGTCGGTGGGCTGTAAATAGCTCTGCACTGGTTAGAGCTGAAATCTGTGATTGCATCTCGTCATTGTGCATGAGCTATATTACATGCGAATTCTTGCGGATGTCGGTGGGCTGTAAATAGCTCTGCACTGGTTAGAGATTAAATCTGTGATTGCATCTCGTCGTTGTGCATTAGCTATATTACATGCGAATTCTTGTGGATGTCGGTGGGCTGTAAATAGCTCTGCACTGGTTAGAAATAAAATATTATGTGATCGCATCTCGTCGTTTGGTATGAGCTTTATTACACACGAATTCTCGTGAATGTCGGTGGGCTGTAAATAGCTCTGTACTGGTTAGAGATGAAATCTGTGATTGCATCTCGTCATTGTGCATGAGCTATATTACATGCGAATTCTTGTGGATGTCGGTGGGCTGTAAATAGCTCTGCACTGGTTAGAGATGAAATCTGTGATTGCATCTCGTCATTGTGCATGAGCTATATTACATGCGAATTCTTGTGGATGTCGGTGGGCTGTAAATAGCTCTGCACTGGTTAGAGATTAAATCTGTGATTGCATCTCGTCGTTGTGCATTAGCTATATTACATGCGAATTCTTGTGGATGTCGGTGGGCTGTAAATAGCTCTGCACTGGTTAGAGATGAAATCTGTGATTGCATCTCGTCATTGTGCATGACCTATATTACATGCGAATTCTTGTGGATGTCGGTGGGCTGTAAATAGCTCTGCACTGGTTAGAGATTAAATCTGTGATTGCATCTCGTCGTTGTGCATTAGCTATATTACATGCGAATTCTTGTGGATGTCGGTGGGCTGTAAACAGCTCTGCACTGGTTAGAGCTGAAATCTGTGATTGCATCTCGTCATTGTGCATGAGCTATATTACATGCGAATTCTTGTGGATGTCGGTGGGCTGTAAATAGCTCTGCACTGGTTAGAGCTGAAATCTGTGATTGCATCTCGTCGTTGTGCATTAGCTATATTACATGCGAATTCTTGTGGATGTCGGTGGGCTGTAAACAGCTCTGCACTGGTTAGAGCTGAAATCTGTGATTGCATCTCGTCATTGTGCATGAGCTATATTACATGCGAATTCTTGTGGATGTCGGTGGGCTGTAAATAGCTCTGCACTGGTTAGAGCTGAAATCTGTGATTGCATCTCGTCGTTGTGCATTAGCTATATTACATGCGAATTCTTGTGGATGTCGGTGGGCTGTAAATAGCTCTGCACTGGTTAGAGCTGAAATCTGTGATTGCATCTCGTCATTGTGCATGAGCTATATTACATGCGAATTCTTGTGGATGTCGGTGGGCTGTAAATAGCTCTGCACTGGTTAGAGCTGAAATCTGTGATTGCATCTCGTCATTGTGCATGAGCTATATTACATGCGAATTCTTGCGGATGTCGGTGGGCTGTAAATAGCTCTGCACTGGTTAGAGATTAAATCTGTGATTGCATCTCGTCGTTGTGCATTAGCTATATTACATGCGAATTCTTGTGGATGTCGGTGGGCTGTAAATAGCTCTGCACTGGTTAGAGCTGAAATCTGTGATTGCATCTCGTCATTGTGCATGAGCTATATTACATGCGAATTCTTGTGGATGTCGGTGGGCTGTAAATAGCTCTGCACTGGTTAGAGCTGAAATCTGTGATTGCATCTCGTCATTGTGCATGAGCTATATTACATGCGAATTCTTGTGGATGTCGGTGGGCTGTAAATAGCTCTGCACTGGTTAGAGCTGAAATCTGTGATTGCATCTCGTCATTGTGCATGAGCTATATTACATGCGAATTCTTGTGGATGTCGGTGGGCTGTAAATAGCTCTGCACTGGTTTGAGAAGAAATCTGTGATTGCATCTCGTCGTTGTGTATGAGCTATATTACATGCGAATTCTTGTGGTATTCGGCGGGCTGTAAATAGCCCTACACTGATTAGAAATAAAATCTGTGATCGGATTTGTCTTTCCTAGTTTTAAAAATGCTTTAAATCATTGAACTTATTGTAAAGGTATTTAGCTCATAAGTGAAATATGTATTATAATAATGTTAAATTACTGCCCGAGGACGGACTAATATTCAGGACGGCCGAATCTGTTAGAATCACATGTATAACGTTGTAGGATGACCACTCGATAGACATATTTTCCGCAACCGCTCCGCCATTACAAGATGTCGTACCGTACGTTAATAGACCGCAGATTGCATTTATCATTATTAGACACTTTTAATAATGTAGATATAATAATAATGCATTTATTTATATATATATAACAATAATCATGACAATGATGTGTGATCTGTATTTTAGTTAATTTATAATATCCTCGAAGTCTATATCAGGTCCGCCATCACTGATGGCGAGTCAGTTGCTTACAACTTTAATTCCTAATTATCAATTGGTATAGATAACATTTTATAAATAAGAATTTAATTGTCATATGATTACTTAAAAGAATACATAAGTTATTAATTGAGAATATTGTATTAAGATTAATATAAGTTATTATAATGACTCGCCTTTCACCTGCTGACGTAGTTCCGCCGTCCATCTTGGACGGGGCGAGTCGATATCGCCTATAAGACATGAGCAAGCGAAAGGCGAGGCTCCCCGTCGCCGTCCAAGGCGTATTTTGGGTGACCCGGATGACCCTATCGCAACCGTTACTTCGGCAGCTTTAGTGTCGTCCCGAGGAAACCCCGGTAATGGATGTAGACCCGACCAGGGCTGTGAACTCGATCACATTGTAGGCTCCGGCCGAGATCTTCTTCACAGCCCCAGTCGCAGTCGAGGTAATCCACACACACACACACGATTGTAGTCCCAGCCACGGTGCAGGCAGGAATATACACCGCGGCCCCAGCCTCGATGTAGACTCCGGCCCAGGTAACGGCTGTGGGCGAGGTACTCAACTTTCTATTTGCAGCCCCACCCAAAGTACAGGCATGAGTGTACAACGCGGCGATCCTGGTCGCGGTGTGGACTCATGTCGCGGAAATGGGGGGAGGCGAGGTAATTCAGTTTGTAGCCCCAGTCAAGGTAGTGATTCCGATCACGGTGTAGGCTCCGGCCGAGGTAATGACTGTGGGCGAGGTATTAAAGGTTATGATAACGATTCCCAGGTAAACACATTCAGACACCGAGCTCGTCGGCGAGTTCGAGCCAAAAATTATGTCTTGGTTAGATTCTCTCCAAATAGTCATAGAGTTAAAATTCATAGGGCCCACTTTCAACGGTACACTCATGTACCGGGGCGATTCTCTCCGACTCCCCTCTCTCCTGGCGACGGCCCAAGCCGAGGTCCGTACCTTAGTGGTGCCCTTGACCAAGTGGCCTACTCCTCTCCTTGCGGCGAAGCGTCTTCAACGCTCGCCTTAGGCGGCGCGCCCTCTGCGCCCGCATCTGGCCGAGTGCCATCTGCGCTCGCCACCCCTCTGGTGACGCTGTAAATGCCGGTAGAGGCAAACAGCATTAGTCCGTTCGAAAAAAAAATAAAAAAGGCGAGCCATTCTGTTCCTGTACATCGGCCGAAGTAGACTTTACAATAAACGATTGTCATGAGCAGCGAGTTTTACTCCTGACCTTTTTATACACTGGCAGGCTCATTAATTCCTCTTAGCTTCAATGTGGTGACCCAAGCCACGGCTACTGAGCCCCGCCCTGACAAAGCGGGAACTCTCGGTTTTCTCGTTTTCGTCTATGCTCACTAATACAATGCGAGTCAAGCAACGAGATTAACTGTAGAGGCGTTTTACTCCTTGAATATGAAGTTTAAACATGGCAAATTTTATGCTACATATAGCTATAGTACATAAGTCGCACAACAACATTAACTACACTGACTAGATTAAAATAACACGAAGATAATATTAATTCTAGTTGTCCGAAAGGGATTAACAAATATTATTAACAAAGTTCGCCTGTGGCCGACTATTCGACCGCCAATGACAGCCTCATTCTCTCTGTCGCTCGCTACTTGTCTCGTTCGCGGAAGTGGCAAAGCGGCAAGGTCACAGGATTTAATTTAGATTAAAATACAATTTTTATATTTTTCATTTTTGATAGATACAATAGAACAATACTTAACACCGGTCATTGCTCCTTAAACAAACACCTGTTTAATCTAGACACCGGGTGGCTGGACTGATCAGCGTCACCCGGCTATCACGCAAAATGGGCCGCGCCACAGCGGCCTGGTTGCGGAAAAGAGCCAGCCCACCAAGTACCAAGTAAGTACTTAACACGACTTCGATTCTATTTAGTTATTGGAGTGTATCTCAGAAACTACTATACTGATTTTATGAAATTTAAATGGGACCACATGGGAAACACCACCTTTCAAACAAAAATAAGGATTTTGACAATCCGTCCACCCAGTTGAAAGTTATGAGGTAACAAACATTAAAAAAAAAATTCACAGTCGAATTGAGTACCTCCTCCTTTTTTTGGAAGTCGGTAGAAAATGAAAAGATACATCATTCTTGTTTTTACACTCATCCCAGTAGTTATGCAGTTTCTGAACGCACAAGTATACATTTTTTCCTAAATGTTGAATATGTGCTGCGTTGTTGCCAGACAGGATGCAACTAAGTTGACTCAAGACAATTAGCATGTGTTGATGTCGCCAAGCCGAGCGCAGTAAGACTTATCTACCTCCATTTATATATAACGTCATTGGAGTCAAGCTTTTCTGTGGATTGTCGACAAACTTCAATATGTTCTTTTAGTATGGACACAACAGCGAAAGCAAGCGAACGTGCGAAACTGATCGGCAAATCCCACTCTTTAGCATTCACTCGGTCTCGCTTGAACTCTGTAATTTGAGGTTTAGGACTTATTGTATGCCACAATCATCACTACACATATATTTAGATAATCATTTCTTATTTAATCTTGAATCATCTGTCGCCTCGACAACTGCCTGTAAAAAACTGCTACTGATGTGGATGCTAAGAATAACACGAAACCGGAGGTGAAAATCAGGGAGTTGGAATAGATAGACTACTTATAACAAAATCTGATGGTGCACACAGGATCTGATGATCTGATTCTGCTGGTTAAACACACACTGACGTACCATTCTGTTGGAGAAGAGTCCTTGGGTCAAATGTTCTTTGGGTGAAAAGTTACTGGTCAAAACATTCCGTTGGTTTAGCATTCATTCACATAAAGTTATGTTGGCGTAATGTTCGTGGGTGAACCTTCCTTATGGATAAAAAGTACATGGTAATATTGTTGACTAAAGGTTCATGGACCAATCGACTGTTGGTAAAACGTTACACACTCGGTCTCAGCAGCTTACTAGCAAAATATATATTGTTTATTACCAACATACCTCTAGGCTTAAATGAATAATAAAACAAACAAAACTGAGTTATTTAAATAAAGTACTGTTATCTAAGACTAAATCTAGGATATTTTGTTAATTAAATACGTTAATACTTCTGATACAAGTATAAATACTTCACCCAAAAGGCGACAATATATTTTGTGTCTGCGGTGGCGTCAGGTGCAGTAAAGGTTCAATGAACTGTGACTCTTACCAGACTCTTGTAAGTACCGGTAAACAAGGAAATTAACTTCGTCACTGGAAAAACTCATTTTACTAATTTATAACAATAGTTTTGTAAATCGTTCACGATTTACAGATTTACAGAAAGCAGGAAAACTCATCAGTGTTGCCACTTGCCAGATGCTTGCAAGCTCTTGTCGCAATTTGGGATTTCAGGTAGCCCAAATCGCCCAAACCTTATTTATTTATAAATTTTTACATAAAAACGTCACAAATATTATAATTTTACCAAAATGTTGGGTTAACAAATAGGCATAATCAAAATAAACATTAACCTAGCAAAAATGTCAACAAAAGTTTTTTGTTTCAAAATGCAAACCCTTGCCAAACCCATTAGTACCTATTTATCTTCGTATTTGTTATTTATTTTGTAAAGAAAATAAACGAGTACCAGTGGAATATTAGTCTTAGCTGTGGTAATATAATTGTAAGCTTCATGCAACATTATTACTAAAATATTACCTTCTCGTTAATATTCCTTTTCACGCGTGATATAATACAGTTTTTTTTAGATTTTTCCCACTTTCCTATTGTACTTTAAACTTAATTTCATTTTTAATCAGCTTTAAATTTTAGCAATAAATAAACAAACTTTTGTAGGTACTCTCACTCATCTCACATAATAATAATACTGGCGCGATTTGTGATCTTCTATGTAACATATCAGATCGCGCATATATCTTAAGTAATAGACAGTCATCCAGCTTAGCACATTTAATACGTCATTAATATTGCTGTCTCGCTTATCTTCATAGTAAATGAGCAAAATAGAATACTTATTGTAATAATAGTTTCGTACTATTTTGACACATTTGAAAAATTAATTTGTAATAATAAAAATAAGGTCATTTTGAAATTTACATGGTGTCGCCCAATAAAATCTTGAAATGGCTGAATTGGCATCAAGCCGCTGCCAATTCGGAATTTCTTGTAGCCGCTGGAGGCTCTTGAATAGCCCAATTGGCGATTGTTTGCTCAATCTGGCAACATTGAAACTCATTGATAATTCAGATTATTAACATAAAAACCACAGATAAGAAAGTATAAGAAAACTGTAGCCACAGATTTGAAAGTATCATATCAAAGGTAAAACAGACTATATAATTCACAGAATTCGCCCTATTTACCTAGGTCCAGAACATAGATTAAAAACCTACAGAAGTAGCCATGCCGTGCCCGCACATGAGACAGCTATAAAATATTCATATGTTGCCATGTTCAACACAGTTCCACATGTTGAGTAAAGTAAAATGAAATCATTCTAGGATAATAAAATTTATATAAAACAAATAACTGACCAAGTGCGAATCGGACTTCCTCATAAAAGGTTCTGTGCCATATTAGCTTTCTGAGAATATTTTCATATTATCCTTGTTAGGTGACACCTCTCAATAAACAGTCTCTCTTTATAATGTTTATTAATTAAGCATAATCAACTAAAAATAACTCTTACAACTGTAACGCAATCGGATAGAGGTAGGTAAAATATACCACAATAAATATAAACATGGTGGCTGGTGCCCGCGACTATTATTTTTCCAAGGGCAAATCTATCTTTGTACCATAATTTCATAAAATATGTACATGGTCAAACGCAGTTGCTATAATAGTATTATATGAGTAAATTTAAATACTTAGTATATCAATCAGTACACTTTAATAATAAAATAACTGACGTACATACAAATACAAAATTAATCACCATGGAAAAAAACTGTCATTACATTTCATCATCCTTGATGGTATTTGTGTTATATTTCATCACCCTTGACGGTCACTGACCACGGCTAGTGTATCGAGCTGTTAAATTGACTTGGCTTTTGACTAAGCTATCAGAAACTGACACAAACTTTGACAGAACTGCCATCATTACGATCTTGACGTAGGAGGAGATCTTATTATTTTGTCTATGCTGTGCCCAAGCATATTACGCTTATTCACCCGCTCGGTAATGGATGATGATGATAATGATGATGAAAAGTATCCTATGTGTTAATCTAGCGCCTCTTCTACCTCTATACCAAATTTCATCAAAATTGCCCTCGCCGTTTGTGCGTGAAAGAGTGACAAATATCCACACATCCGCACATCCATTTATCCATACATCCATACTCACAAAATTTTGCGTTTATAATATTAGTAGGAAGGATTTATTTCGAGAGACAAACAAACCTAATTAGTAGCTCGCCACGAACAAAGTCTTGGCTCCATACTAGATTTGAAAACTTTAAGCTATAACAGCAATTCTAAAATAAAATCTAAATGTTTTCTCTCGCAAAGGGAGCACCAGGTTTCAAATAAAAGAAGGATCATCAAAATCAGTTCACCCAGTCAAAAGGTATGGGGTAACTAACATTATAAAAATACAGTCGAATTTATAAACCTTTTTTTGGAAGTCGGTTGACCAAAGTAGAATAGACTTTAGACTTTATTTTATTTTATTTATGGCAAAACACATACAAAAACATTTCGTAGTAACGCATAAATCCAAACAATAATCACAAAAAACAAAAAATAAATGATTTTTGCAGACTTCTGCCACAAATCGGCTCCAACTCAACATAGTGCTGATCGTAAAAAAACAGCGTTGGTCTTCCGTTGAGGCCGGTAGGTGACGTCACGCATGGTTACACATAGTACTTTCTATAATATATACAAGAAACAATTTGCAAAACACACCTAGTAGAAGAAGTTAAATTATAGTGAAAGATTTAACAGAAATAATAGAATAAAATATACAGTGACATAATAAGTGTAATAATTGTTCAAGGTGAGAACTAAAATTATTTTAGACAACGCTTGTGTCATTTTTTTTGAGTTTCCTGGCTTTTTTGATGGATGTTGAGAATGTTTTTTAATTAATATTTAAAACTATGTAAACATTGCAGGTTTCTCATTGGCGGTGGGATGTTATTCCAACACTTGGACGCGGCGTAGCGGAAACTTCCTCTGAAAGAAGCTGAGCTATGCCGTTCCGTTACGAGCTGTATTGCGCATTCACGGGATCGAGAACCACTGCGGCTTGACCTCCAGGACAGTTTATCATACAGATACATCGGTGCACGGTATTTTATAACATTAAAAAGAAGACATGCTAAATGTAGCTTACGACGATGCCTTAATTTCAAAATTGAATGTCTATTTAAATATGATGTCACATGTGCCCTTAACGGAATATCAAAGCAGAAACGAGCACACGCGTTCTGGACACGTTGTAAAAGTTTTTGCGTTTTAGCAAATAACCGTAGGCAAAAACTGTATCCATATAGTTTAATTTTGATAGTATTAGCGATTCCACCAGTTGAATACGTAGCTCTATCTTTAGGTACGGTCTCATTTTATATAATACTTTGAGTTTGTAAAAACAACTTTTGACAGCATTCGCAATATGTTTTTCATAACGCAGATCACTGTCCATTAATAATCCCAGATTGCGTGCTTCAAATACCCGCTCGATGGGTTCACGCATGAGCGTGACACTGTTCGACGGGTATAGGTTCTGAAGGTGATGTTTATATCCGAAAATTAGGTATTTTGTTTTCATTGGGTTGAGCAGAAGCCAATTTTTTTAGCCCATGACGCTATCTTGGAGAGATCCTCGTTAAGTTTGTGAATAGCTTCATCAATGTCGATCGGTTTAAAAGATATATACACCTGGATATCATCAGCATAAATGTGAAATTGACAGTTTGTAATATGCGATTTGATGTCAGCCAAATCCTATTAATTAAATAATAAATAATTATAAACGTGAAAGTTTGTATGTATGGATGTATGGATGTTTGTTACTCTTTCACGCACAAACGGGGGGGCTAATGTTGATGAAATTTGGTATGGGGGTAGATGAGGCGCTGGATTAACACATAGGATACTTTTCATCATCATCATCATCATCATCCATCACCACGCGGGTGAAACCGCGGGGCGCAGCTAGTATAATATAAAAAGGATCGGTCCCAAAATGGATCCTTGCGGCACCCCTCGGTTTACCGCCATTTTATCCGACATCAGTGATGTACCATCTGCTCGATTGAGTTTCACATATTGGTAACGATTATTATGGTAACTATTAAACGAATGTAACGCGTTACAATCGAATCCGTTATAACTCAATTTGGATATTAAGAGATTTATATTTAAAGAATCAAATGCCCGGTAAAAATCTACACTAAGAGAGAACACATACCTTTGTCTTGTGCAGTAAGCATGTTGTCGGTTACGTCTAGTTGAGCTGTTGCAGTGCTCCGCCCTTTTCTAAAACCAGACTGCATATCTGGCAAAATATTATTTTTTTCAAGAAAATCGGTTAATTGTGTACTTACCACTTTTTCCATAATTTTAGATAAACATGGAAGAATGCTTATAGGTCGAAGATCTTTAAAATCTACTGGATTTGATTGTTTTTGTAATGGTCGCACAATTGCAACTTTCCAAATATCTCGCAAATAGACGTATTTATTAAAGATTGTATAAAGTCAACTATGTACGGGAACGTCATTAAAATCATGTCCAAGCTAATAGCATCAAAGCCTTCTGCATTAGACTTCAAGATCTTGATTATTTTTATTAACGTGTCAAGACAAACTGGTTCTATATGAAAGACTGCTCCTCTAAACCTATAAAACTCGAAGAACGACAAATGAGAAATTGAAACTTCTGAAATACCACTTAAATTTAGAAAGTGATTATTTATAGCGTTAGGATCGTCGAAAAATAGAGGTAATTCAGTGTTATTTTTAGGCAATAAAGTGTTTTTTAGATTCTTCCAAAGCATTTTAGGGTCATGTATTTTGTTGTTAATATTATGTTTAAAATAAGCTGCTTTATCGTAGAAGAGTGCTTGGTTTACTACTGATTTTAAGTTCTTGTAGTATTTTTTTCTAATATCAGTCTTATTTTTATGATAATCTTTCGCAGCTTCATCACGCAGCTCCATCATAAGCTTTATGGTGTCGGTAATCCATGGGTAGGAGCGATTTTTGATGATGACTGACGTGATAGGTGCATGCAGTTCAAAATGCGCCACAATACAGTGATTAAAAACAGTCAACATTTCGTTAACATCATAATAATGCCGGGATATTATGCCGTCCCAATATATATTTTGCAAGTCATTATTAAAATTTTCTAGACATATATTTTTCTTTGCTCTATATGTTAAACAAAGCGGAGTTAATTTTTCGTAAAAAAGCCACTTCACAAATTCTATATAATAATAATAAATTGGTTCTAATCAATGGTAACTTACTGCCCTTTAAATCATCATCATCATCATCATCATCATCTCAGCCGTAGGACATCCACTGTTAGACATACGCCTCCATGATTTTCCAAAAGGACCGGTTGGAAGCGGCCTGCATCCAACGTCATCCTGCGACCTTTATCAGGTCGTCTATCCACCGTGTCGGTGGACGACCTACGCTGCGCTTGCCGGTCCGTGGTCTCCACTCCAGAACCTTCAGGCCCCATCGGCCATCTGCGTGCGATGTCCCCTGCCTACTGCCACTTCAACTGACTAATCTTCTGGGCTGTGTCGGTGACTTTCGTTCTTCTACGGATCTCCTCATTTCTGATTCAATCACGTAAAGAAACCCCGAGCATAGCCCTCTCCATAGCTTGTTGTGCGACTTTGAGCTTAGTTATGAGGCCTACAGTAAGAGACCCGTTTCAGTGCCATAAGTCATCACTGGTAGCACACATTGGTCGAAGACTCTTGTCTTGAGGCAATGAGGTATTTTTGACGAGAAGACTTCGCGAAGTTTCCGGAACGCTGCCCAGCCGAGTTGGATTAAACGATTGACCTCTTTATCAAAGTTGGACCTGCCTAGTTTAATAACTAAGATAACGTTTGAGAAAATCGGCATTCTCAGTCTCAATATTTTACAAAAGATCCAAGTCTTCTGCACTCATTTTCATTTAACACTTTAGTTCTGCAATAATGTTTTTTAAACAAGCTAACTTTTTTGTTAATCTGAGCTTAGACTCACGCACAGCTCGCAATTTTTTACGTAAGTGTACATTTAAAAAAAAAAATATAATACTTTTAGATTATTTTCTCTTTTGGGCATCGACGTCACTGCTTGCATAACACCTGTCATCGAGATTTCTTCTAAATCACTTGAACACTATAACAAATAATATTAATATATCATTGAAAACTGAAACAAGTACCTGAAATGGAGTATGTGATACTGATAAACTGAAATATTGGCTTTGTCCATTAGGTTGGAATCGTATAGCTGTAACACAGATAATCCTAACAATGCTACTAATGACTCTACTAAGTGACAAAAATAGTTTTAATTAGTAATATTACATAATATTAAAATTAAAAAAAGTAAATGCGATTTTTTGCATACACGTGTGTAAGCATGTTTATTTCTACTCAAACACTACGAATAGTAACAGCGAAATGAGGGCAGGTAACCATGTGGCAGCCTGGCAAACAGGCTACGCATGGTCTGAACCATATTTGAGTGGTGTTACAGATGGTCTAAGTCTAATGGTTTAAAAGTAATCGCATATTCCCGTTTCTTTACAATAATCGTCCAGAGCTCAGTGAGCTCATTCATTGGAGTAATTCATTCAAGCAAATATTGCAAGGTCTCGCTTCGCCAATAGTCGTCTTAAGTTTACTGACTGCAAAAAAATATTTCACTTATTTTATTAGTGTATTTAGTAGTGAGGTCGCAGCCGGCTAAATGCGGCCTAAAGGTTCCTTAGGAAATTGATAAACAATGTCATGCATAGCACATTTAAGCAACTTAGCAGTTAGTTTATCGACTACTAACTTGTTGGTAAGTGATGATAGAGTCAGGGGTCTGAGCAGGCTTAACCTACCATAGGATTTGACACTCGAACTGAATAATGGCTACTGAATTTTGTATCCAGACAGTCTTTTAAATTTTTTATAATATCGTTCCTCTTATTGTCATTGTATGAAGTACGCTTGAAGTACGCTAGCTACTCTTATTTCAGATCATAAACCTTTCAATGCAAAAAAGGCAATGCCAAAACTGACTAATAGTAACTTGTAAGCCTGTACATCTATGTGACAAAATTTTATAATTACAATGTACATACCAGTGGAATATTTTGAAGTTCTTGTAAAACATCACTTTTTCTTTTTGTTTTCTTCTTCATGGCAGAAGAACAAGATTGTGGCAGGGGAACATTATGAAAGACATCCTCCATCAAGGTTTCGCTTGCCTGAAGCTGTGCTCTATCACTTTCAAAGAATTCTACTTCCATATAGCACTCCTCTGCTGAATCCTGGTCTCCAGAGCTCACAATCAGTAACATTAAAATCAGTTAGATACATGGGACCATATCAAATATTTTATATGTATGTCTTATTAAAAAATGTAGAAGTACATACATGTATGAGTTTCACTGGCACTGACTTCGCTTTCAACAATACTAATTTATTTTATATATATAAACGAATCTTTCTCGAAATGCATTGAACAAATTTTTGAATATTTTGGTATGTCGCTAATTCAATCTTCCGGTAGCTTTTACCCATTCCAATCGTATTTCAGAATTCGAAGGAAACCTAGAAAAATATAACAAATAATTTTAGTAATAATAAATATGGGTAAAATAATTCACAGTATGACAACCCCGAACCTCAAAGTGAATAATGTTTTTTCAACAAAAATACACATTTTATATGACTTAAAGATTGAAAAGCACTGGATATTCCTTCAACATTCACTAGTTCATCATTACCTTGCCTTTTAGCTATAATT
Organism: Selenia dentaria; assembly: GCA_917880725.1. Classification (NCBI taxonomy): domain Eukaryota; kingdom Metazoa; phylum Arthropoda; class Insecta; order Lepidoptera; family Geometridae; genus Selenia; species Selenia dentaria. Next base: position 24,867,113 of record OU862879.1, read on the forward strand.
TAGCAAAAATCATCAACACTTTCGCGTGAAACGTTATTCCGCTTATTTTTCGTTCAATTCCGCTTTTACAGCCAAACACAGTACACCCTACCATCGTCCACACACTCTATTAAACGGGTATCAGTCTCAAATACACAGTAAACATTATTTTAGAAACGAAAACCGTTAAATTTCACAAAAAAAGTATGACCAAGTTTGCCAAATAACCAGTACTTGACAGTTTGCCAAACAGATGTACTGACCATAGCGACGGGGAGAAAACAAAGTCTTTCGTCTTTCTCTATGCCATATCATTGCACATCTTGCAATCTCTCTTTCACTTTCAGAACATCACATGGCTCCTTCTGTAGGTTTATATTCTAAGGTCCAGAAGAATAGTTTTCATACAAATGACATTTATAAGAGAAGCAATAAATATTTTTTTGAGGTTGGCCATCCTGCCAGATCTGACAATATTACAAAACAATACTTGTGGTTCTATCTTGCCATAGGAAATCTTTTACCCGAATCATCGGGTAAATAAAATATGAACGAATTGAGTGGTTTTCTCAACAAAACTATCGAATTTAATGTTAACATTAGAGTGTTGTATGGCGTTAGTAAACATAAACATTGCATAGCTAAAACTTCTGTATCATTTAATTATTGCCAAATCTTGTATGTGTGTTGGTATGTCTGTGTATTTCTTATTCCTTCAGGCTGGAGGGATTTGCACATTTTGAACAAAATTTGCCGATACTTTGAAGATGTGGGGGTTTGCAGTGGTGAATACAGATAGAATAGATAAACACTTATGCTCCTTTATTTCATCACCTTAATAATTACCACGCATTACACAATCGCGGGGTATATAGTATTATATTAAAACCACTTTATTAAGTACTAGCGCCACGCGATTACACATAGTGATGCATGATGATGATGATTATGAAAAGTATCCTGTGTATATATATCCAGCGCCTCATCTACCTCCATATCAAATTTCATGCGGAGTACCACAAAGTTCAATCTTAGTCTTGTTTTGTATTTGACTTGATCTTTTCAACTCATTGATCAACTGAGTGCATAAAATTTGGGTTTAAAATCATCTGTTAACAAACTTTTATCTCAGTGGTGGTTTCGTAACCCAGTCAAAAGTCTAATAAAATCCAATTTGGAGTCGAAAATTATCACGGCTGAGTGTTTTAAGCCTCAGATCAGAAAAGATCAAAATAGCCTTAATCATGCAACAGACTATACAATAAGTTTAACAAGTTTTACAAGTTTCTGCATACGGTTTATATTTGGCCTTCGCAAATATGACCATGTCTCTGAATTCCGCACTAAAACTAAAAAGTGGCGCCTCAACGAAAATCGTTGTCAGCGGAATGCTCATATATTATCCCTACTTTAAAGTATATTGTTCAATCCCTCACTCCCACGCTATCTTCAGGAAAATATTGAATTTTTACATGTTGGAAGCTCTTTTTCTCTACGATCATCAGATAACTCAATGTTAAGTACCCCGATACACAGCACCACTTTTTTTGGTTCCTCCTTTTGTGTTGAAGCTGTTCGTCTATGGAACACTTTACCCTACGAAATTAGATGCGCACTTTCTCAGGACATCTTCAAACATCCTGTCAAAGCATTTTATTTCGCGAAATAACTAACTGCAAACCTACTTACTATCTTTGTTATAATATTTAAATGGTATATGTATAGTATCTATTGTTATGTATATATTTTGTAGTATATATGTATAGTATAATTATATAAGTATAGTTTGTATATATTATAAGTATTTTTTTCTAGCTATATTCTTGAGTTTTGATATATGTAGTGTTTAGTACACTTGTTTTATACACCACCGCCTTTATAAGTGTATGCCTATTTCTTATGGTTGTATAGAAGATATCGCTGTGAGCGATAAGATCGCCCATTGTAACACTTTTAATTTTAAGTATTTAATTGTGAAATATTTTGGATTGTATTATTAATTTTTCTCATCACATATATTTGTAACATATACTTGTATTGTGGTGTTACAATAAAGAGTTAATCTTTCTATCTATCAAATGCGTCTTCTACAATACAAGCTAGCCGTGGCAATGTCATTGCTTGGTCTAGTCAAAGTAGATATATAGAGAACAGTACGGAAACTACCTTCAATCGTTCGAAACGGCCCACTGACATAAACATGCGCATCGACAAGACCCCTAAGCGGTTCTCGCGGTGCCGTCAGTAGCGAGTGATACAAACTATTTTTTATATAATCTAAAATATGAAATGTCACACTTGACTGCCTGCTATCATCATATGTTATGTTGTTCTTATTTCCGCGAGATTTTAAAAAATGCCAAGTGCATATTTCGTAAGTAGTATAATACGGCTGTTTGAACTATGCCAAAACCGGAGCTAAAGATTTTTAAGCATCCTGCTAAATTTAAAAGGTGAGAATAATTAATAAAATTGTTTTAAAGTTTAATAGTCTTCTTGTATGATCTATTCATTGATGTATATGTTACATTGATTAGTAATTACCGCGCTGAATCGTTGCCACTGCACATATGGCCACAGCCATATGTCTAGCTAACATCAGTTCAGTGCTCAGCATGATGACAACCGAGTGACACGCGACAAAAACGATCTCCAAAATAGGCAAATGCAGAGTGAAAGAGTGCGATTCAAGGTAAAAAAAAACATAATAAATCAAGCGGAATAACTTTTCGCACGTAAGTTTACTGTTTATGCAATTATATTTACATAAATAACACAAAATCTGAAATAAAACACCAAATATAGTAATTTACTTTCAGTGTTACCACTAAAACGTCTTTTTGGTTTCCCACATTAATTGGAGAATTTGAAATTTATGGAATAAGTTACTTCGTTAAGAATTAATTATTTCAAATACTTTTGCAATATTATGATTGAGTAATACATGTTTTAACCTTCCCACCCTTTTAGTGACTTTGCTACTTACGGGATAGTACACCGTCAATGATGATATTATTATTAAGTTAGGCGAAACACTTTTTAGTTATTGAAGTATAACTCAAAAACTGCTTGACCGAATTTGATGAAATTTATATGGTACCACCATAGAAGTATACTCTATCTAACAAAAATCACAAAAAAAAACAAAAAAGACGTGTGGCACTCGGAGACTGCCACGGTAAAGCTATTGCATAGCTGTTTTTATCAACTTATGCAATTATAATTATTTAGCCAATGCCATCTAGAGGCGAGTTGCTGAACTAAACAGACAAGCGCGATATTTCAAAAAGTCATTAAAAGTTCTGCTATTCATCGATAGATGCCAAATCAACTTATGCAATTATAATTATTTAACCAATGCCATCTAGAGGCGAGTTGCTGAACTAAAGAGACAAGCGTGATATTTCAAAAAGTCATTAAAAGTTCTGCTATTCATCGATAGATGGAGTCGGAGTGGGGGTGTAAGGTTATTTTTGTTACGGAATTTCTGGATTCGGTCTCCACGCTCAAGGCCCGCGATAGAAGCTATGCAATAGCTTAAAAGCACAAAATCATTTAAATCGGTTCATAAACAATGAAGTTATCCGCAAACGCAAAATAAATCAATATGGTCGAATTGAGAAACCTCATTTTTTTGAAGTCGGTTAAAATCAAACTGTTTTAATACGACTCTGACTGCATTGCGTAGTACAATGAACTATTATTATTAACTTATTATATAGGCGTTATAGTGCTCTTTCGTCGACTACAATATAATTTATATTTTTCAGGACGACTCTGATATGCATGTAGATGCTGTGGAAACCGATGAAGAGATATGAAATAACTGAAACACCGTGAAAGAGCAAAATGCGAAAAATATTCACCGTTTGAAAATTGTAGCCACTGGAATACTAGGAATAATAAAAAATATCACAATGAAAATAAACGTATGTTGAGTGAAAAAGAAGAAATGCAGCTAAATTTCACAAATGAAAACAGTTCAATAGATGGAAAAACTTGTTCATTCAAACTAACAAAAAAGAGCCTAAAGGCAATTGTATACGAAAATGATGCTCCATAGCGGAGTTTGATTTTTTGGTATCTAGACACAGTAAAAATATTGAAAGAGAAAATTTCTTAATTATTTCATTATACTGCGTTACAATAACAAATAAGTACATAACTAAATGGTTTGAAAATGTATTTTATTACATAGCGACATTAAAGACACTTTATATCTTTGTTTACTATTTTTTGGGTAAAATTCATACGGTAGGCAACACTAACCCGCCATTGCGTGTACATTTTGCTATCTTTATCTAATCTCAGCGCCGGTAATGTTCTGTACTACTTGTGTAAGCGAGATAGATATATGTTTCCTTTGATTGTTTAGTTGTTTCAAAGCTACGTCGTCGCGGTTATATAGTGATTACACTTTTTTTGACGCATGGTAATGAAGTTTGCTACTCTATTTGTTTAGCTCAGTGGATCTATCATAATAAATTCGTAAAAAATAACACAAAAAAAACAAATCTTAGATGGCGGCTGCTATAGATTATAATATTATTACGAAATATATCGTCAAGGGTCGTTTTCATTATTTTTGAGGGATTTGAAGCGGATAGTGCCGACTAATTTGAAATCCAAGATGGCGGATGCGCGAAATTTTCAACTTTTACGTCATGGCTCTCGTTTTCATGGTTTTCGAAGAAGTTGAAGTCGATAGTGCTGTCAAAATAGTAATCCAAGATGGCTTCTGCGCAAAATAATCAAATTTTTTTATAGCAATAGTTGAGCCCTTTCCCCGCGCCACCTGCGGCGCCTACCGCGCGCCCATCTCAACTCGCGTACGCTCCCGCCTAAACTTGTAAAAGGTTACGCCATAATGATAAGGTAGTGACCTACAAAACAAACCAACCATAATAAATCTATAAGTCGTAGTTGTAGTGTGTGTCAATACTAAACTGTTTTCCGTATTTTAAACTATCCAGATTATCCAACGCTATGATACACCTATATACATTTTATTTGTAAATTAGAATTAACTAGATTTGATAACTATAGACTACTCAAGCATTAGGGTTGTCACTTTATAAGTTTGATGGTATTGTTTTTTTAAATAACACATTCTTTGTTAGCAAGTTATACTCACTAGGTTAGGTTTGTCACTTATAAAGTGACAAACCTAATGCTTCAACGGAGCGTAAGTGGTAATTTTATCAACTAGGCTTAGTTTTAATACTCTTGCATCTTTACAATAACATAAACCATTAAAAGTGACAATCCTAAGGCTTCAATGGAGCATAGATAATTATTTTGTCAACTAGGCTTAGTTTCCATACTGTTGCATTTTTATACTGTGGTCTAGTGCATTAAGTAGTATCTAATAAAATATAGCTCATCTTCCTCTGGACTTTCTATAATTGAAATTTGTTTTATTGGAGAAGTAGTTTTTGAGTTTAAGCATTCCGCGGTCTCACCCGCATGGTGATAGACGATGATGCAATGAATGAAATCGTACGTTACTCAGGAATAATGTAGCTTTCTACTGGTGAAAGAATATTAAAAATAGGTTAGGTCGTTTTTAGGGTTCCATACCCAAAGGGCAAAACGGGACCCTATTACTAACACTCCACTGTCCATATGTCTGTTCGTCTGTCACAAGACTGTTTCCTGAGTCGTGATAATTAGGCAGTTTAGTTTTTTATAGATTAGAGAGTTAGGTTATAGATATTAGAAGTTTTTATAGATAATGTACGGAATATTTTGTGCACGAGTCCGACTCGCACATGGCCGGTTTTTGTAATTTATCCATTACAAACAATAAAATCATTCCTCTATACAGTATTAGTGTAGACAAACCATCAAATATTTCCTCTGTATTATTATTGTAGATGTAAATAACACGATGTTTGGCTTTAATGCTTTACTTACTCTACTAATAAAGCGACATAGTTAAATTGTTTAACATACCCTAATGTAACGTCGTAGACATCTGTAAATTGCCCAGCTAGTCTCAGGAATAATTTTTGACTGAAGTTGGAGCGATTTAATTGTAAAAAAATTAAAATATTCGTAGGTCTGTCCGGTAGCCAAAATATCAAAGTAACGACCAATCTGTCATAGATAATGTGTTTTTTATAAGTATATTGTTTCTTTGACAACCTAGTTGTTGATTGTTGTGTCATAAAATAATAAAAAGTCAGTAGCTATGTAAAATATTCGTTTATTTATTTGATCCAGTAAATGCTTTATATGCATTTACTAGATCAAATGGTAATATATCGTATGGATAACTAGTAGTGCTCTAAACTCACTGCAACTACCTCTACATATTATATATACTATAGGTTATGGGCCACTCACGTAAGTAAAAATGAGTCATCACGTACATATTGAGCGGTTAAGGAAAGAAAATTATAAAAAAAAATAGAAGAAGCTGAAGCAAGAAGAAACATAGCTAGTACAAATGAATGGAACATGAAGTAAAGTATAAGTAAACAGCGATAGAGAGACAAAAAATATGTTGTAGAATGTTTTAAATGTAAGAAAAAAGAACATAAAGCGAATGAATGTTTGTCGAAAGTAGACCAAGGTAATAAGCATGATAAAGGTAATGTGACCGTATATTGTTCAGATGAGACATGTCTAAATACAAATCATAGTCAAGAAAAGGTAAATAAGTGGTGTATTGACAGTGGCTGCACGTCACATATGACACATGACAAAAACCGATTTAGTAACCTAGAAAAAGAAGATAGTAAATCTTTAAAGTTAGCATCTGAGAACTGCACTACACAAATTGAAGGTCGTGGTAATGTAAAGCTTAATATTATGGAAAAACCTGACTTACAACTGAGTGAAGCGTTGTATGTTCCGTCACTGACTACAAACTTAATGTCAGTAGGAAAGATGACAGACAAGGGTGCAACAGTTCTAATTAAACAAAAAATTGCAACTGTGATGCGAAATGGTGAACTATTGTTAAAAGCAGAAAGAAATGAAGACGGTTTATATTATGTCAAAGAAAACATAAGGGAAAATGTGAACTATTGTGAAACAAACAAAATGCACAAATGGCACAGGAAGCTAGCTCATCTTAATGAAGGACAAATGAGAATAACTATGGATCAGAAGAAAATGGAAGGTTTAGATTTTAATAAAAATAGATACAGTTGAAGACTGTGAAGTATGTGCCAAAGGCAAGGGAATTAAACTGCCGTTCAATGTACATAAAAATGAAGAACGGACTAATGAATTGTTACAAATTGTTCATACCGATGTTTGTGGACCGATGAGACAACCATCGAAAGAAGGTTCAAAATACTTCATCACATTTATTGATGATTTTTCAAGATATACAAGAGTATATACTATGAAAACTAAAAACTATCAAAATTCAAAGAATTTTCAATCCAAAAACCGAGAGTATAATGATTATCCGAGACGTAAAATTTTTGGAAAAGATGTTTTATGAAAAAGATGAAGAAAAAGAGCAGATACATGACAACAATGATATAGAAGTGATACTTCTTCCAAAAGAAGCAAATGTCGAAAACATAGAAGGATTGAATAGATCAGTAATTGGTGAACAAGAACATGAACTAAATAATGATGAAATAGTCGAAGATGCTACTGCAGAAACAGATGAAATAGAAAATTTAATATGTTAAGGCAATTAAATAGATGCGACGAATTCCATTACTAGAAAGCGAAAAATAATCCCACCAGTATGGCACAAAGATTATGAGATGGATGCTGAACAACCATTTTTGTGTGAAATAGATGAAAATAGTGATGAATGGGATGACGCTATTTTAAGCGAGATAGAATCACATCTTAAAAACAATACTTAGAAAATTGTACACAGGAGTGAAAGTAAAAATTTGATTGACAGTAAAATGATCTTAAAATATAAGTACAATTAACTTGGAGAAATAGATCGGCGAAAGGCACGACTTGTGGCACGAGGTTACAGTCAAAAAGAAGGGATCGATTACACGGAAACATTCGCGCCAGTAGCGAAAATGAGTACCATAAGATTATTGATTGCTTATGCGATAGAAAATGACATGAAATTATCCCAACTTGATGTGTGTACGGCGTTTTTAAACGGTGATATAGATGAAAAAATGTATATAAAAAGCCGAAAAACTTGGATAAATACTTGAAAATTATAACTGCATATGGAAAAAAAATGAAGTAGTTAGACGAGCAAAAGAAATGCTACTAAATATGAACAGAAACAAAAGTGACGGGATATGTCAATTAAATAAAGCCATATACGGATTGAAACAAGCAGGACGACAATGGTTCTTAAAGTTACATACAAAAATGCTGGAAATTGGATTCAAAAATTCCACAGCTAATCCTTGTTTGTACATCTTGGAAAAACAAGGTGAGAAGTTGTTTGCCAGCATATATGTCGACGATTTAATACTGGCCTATAAGTCGGAAAATTTGTTCAAGGAAGTTAAGGCAAAATTGCAGGAAGCATTTGAATTACGTGATATGGGTTCACTTCATTGTCTGGGCATACGATTTTCCCATGTAGGGGGAGAAATGACGTTATCACAAGAAACTTATATTGAAAATTTGGTAAAAAGTTTTAACTTGGAAGAATGTAAGCCAGTTATGACGCCTTTGGAACCAGCTCTAAAATTAGAGAAAAGCTTAGATGAAAAAGTAAACTATCCATATTAAAAGCTTATTGGATCATTAATGTATCTGGCAGTAGCAACAAGACCAGATATTATGTTCGCAGTTAGCTATTTAAGTCAATATAATAACTGTTATGATAAAAGTCACTAGCAAGCTGCAAAAAGAATTATACGTTACCTTAAGGGGACGAAGAATATCTCATTAAGATACAAGAAAACAGGATTGCCACTTATAGTTATGGCAGATGCAGATTGGGCAGCATGTACCCTTGACCGCCGCTCGTATACAGGCTATATTTTTAAGTATGGTGGTGGTCTAATCAGTTATGAAACAAAGAAACAAAGAGTTGTTGCTTTATCAACGGCAGAAGCTGAATACATGGCGTTGACAGAGGCGACGAAGGAAACCCTGCATTTGAAGTATTTACTAGAGGACATTGGAGTATCACAGCAGGCAGTTCCAATTTATAATGACAATCAGGCTGCACAGAAATTAGCCACCAATTTAATGACTGGAAAGAGATTAAAACCCATCAAAGAGCATTTTGTGAGGGACTGTGTCCGAATTAAACTGGTAACTATCCATTACGTGGGCACAGATAATATGGAAGCTGATTTTCTAACTAAGGCCTTACCGCAACCAAGGCTATTGAAGTTGCTTAAAATGATAGGAGTCACTCAGACCTGTGCTCAGTTTAGCACCCAAGGTCATCGTGAGGGGGAGTGTCATAGATAATGTGTTTTTTATAAGTATATTGTTTCTTTGACAACCTAGTTGTTGATTGTTGTGTCATAAAATAATAAAAAGTCAGCAGCTATGTAAAATATTCGTTTATTTATTTGATCTAGTAAATGCATATAAAATAGTAATATATCGTATGGATGTGCTCTAAACTCACTGCAACTACCTCTACATATTATATATACTATACAATCGTTCTTTTGGAGTAATGCTTTCACGCATCAATCCTCTATCGTATCTCTTTTAATTAATGGAGTTACCATGGTAAGTAATTCTTCTAAACACTCTGTATCCATTCTCAGAAAATTGGTAAAATCATCGGGTTCTAAAATTGAAATTAATATTCATGTGGGTAATTTCATTTCTCAGCAATAGCTATTTTTTACCCATCATCTTCTTTTTGTCTGTCAATACCTACATTAGACGTACCGACCCGCTTTTTGACAGTTGGCAAACATCGGAGCCATTGTTATTACACGTGTGCGCGCTGCGGCGATCCAACGTGGAATTGGAATGAAATTGTAATCGCCTCTGCAACGTGTGTAGAGTACGTACAACCGCGACTACATCAGATTGCTATAGCATGGTGCTTTTGAAATTGCATCGTGTGTAGAAGCTTTAGATACCATGCTTTCTGATTCGACAACTGAGAGACGTCTGTCTCTGACAGTCTCTCAACTCTCTCATCTCTGTGGGTAGTATCAGTAAACTGTAATCTATGATTCCTTCCTCTACATTACGTCAAAAAAGTGGTTGGTGAAATAATTTTTGTGGTTTTACTGTGAAATTGTTCTTGGATTGGATTCATGCAGCAAAGGTAATATTTTATCTAAGTGGTCTTATCTACTTCAATTCATGATGAATAATGTTATGGAAGTGCTGATGTTGCTTTGCTTTGTCTTGTTTAGGATTAGGACGCCATTTTGTCGCGCCGGCTGATCCTTTGAATTATTTTAGGGATACATTTCTGTGGGAAGGGCATATGTTGTAATTACATATTATTAGAATCGCTCTGGAGAACCAATCGCTACATTTCGAAGTTGTTGTAACAGAAGATCATCAGTAACTTGTGTAAATTTCAGTATACACTTTGATTTGTGATTGATTTTTCCGTCGCACCCTAAGTGCCGAATTTGATAACTTTTGTTGTTCTATTGATTAAAAAATCACCGCCTACATTGAGTTTGATCTTCTAAAAAGTATACTGTTGCCATTTACCTTCGATTTCTTACACTTAGATCGTATACAACCAGTTATATTTGGGATTATCTTCATTCGCACGTTGCAGTAGGTATGTGCGTCTTCAGATTATGTCAATAATTTTTGATCGATATCGAAGAATTGACCTTGTTGGGTGTAAATATTTGGTGTTATACACCCGTTGCACAACATTTCATAGCTTCGTTTAACTTTTAGGGCATTGGTGTCGTTGTCATTGATGGCTCTTTTATTAAAGCGTTCGTAAAGCACAAAAACGTTATATTTGCCACTTTTGCAACTTTTTCCCACACCCTATTGAAACGCTCAACTGAGCATAAGACCTAAAATCGCATGATTACGCTGTCAAATACATAGCTGTCAAAAAATGATCACAAACAACCATGCCCCGTACGAGGGTCAAAAATAAAAAAAATATACCTCTTTTAGCTTTCCAAATGCTGATCAAAAAGAGACATGAACAACATTTTCACCCACAGATTCCTAATTCGAAGGCCCCGTGTGAGTGGTTTTAGCATTATTTTCACTAGAAACAAAAGGTATATATTCGAACTCACTAATAGTCTCTGAAATTAAACATCATTATAAACTTACCTACAGGTCTGAAGTAGGCAATGTAAGCTGTAAATTGGCATCAGCTAAGATTCTCAAAAAAAAGTTTTAATTATATGGAACCATAACAATAATGACCTACTGACATATGAGAATCAATGACAGCTACAGAAGTGTAAAAACAGCCTTCTCTGGAATAAAATGCATATAGTACCTTACTAAAAATATAAGTTCTTAAGTAAATTTCTAGTATGTGTACACATATTTAAAATACACATAGGGATTCATAATGAAATGAAATTTAGTATTAGGAAAATTACAATTATTTATGTTTAAGTGTGTGAGTTGAGAATACATTTGTGTGTGAAGCTATTATTTCAATACTACGAGGGTGGCACTGAAAATTTCGGAATTCAAGGAAGTGACACAACATTACTATTTAAAAATGTACAGTACGAAGTATTTTCCGCGAAATTTGACACATTTTTCTATACGATGGAACCAATCATTGAAGCAACCATTCCATTCGGAAGTTGGGGTCTCCAAAATGGCCACTTTGTAGGCGTCCACAGATTCTTCAGGTGATGAAAATCTGTCCACGCAATTTATTCTTTATTTTAGGGAAAGTATAGAAATCATTAGGGCTTAGGTTGGGGCTGTACGATGGATGGTCTAATAATTCTATGTTTTCTTGCTTTAAACCACAACAAGAAAATTCAGCGTGTACCTGCTAACACTAACACTGCACACCATATCCTCAGCAACAGAGTTGCTCACAACTGGAACAGGTTGCTGGAGGAGGTGGTTTGTACTACATCAGTCAACATGTTTAAGAACCGATTGGATGGCTGGCTGCATACAACAAAAAAATCTCTTGCCAACCTCTAGCCAGTGAACTAAAACAGTGTATTTGTGGATATTACAATATTTCAACACAGCAGGATATAGGCACATCAGCATCATGCTGCTCGCCTATAATCAAATAAATAAATAAAAACTATTTTGTTCTGAGTGCGGTGTGAGAACTCGCATTGTCGTGATGGAGGATGATGCGGTGGTTGCAGTTCTCTTTATGGAGTTCAGAAACAACCTGTGGCAAACAAATGCAGGCATACCATTCTGCATTAACCATTCTTCGTCCCTCAAGAGGAATAGTCGTAACATGGCCGGTTTTGGAGACAAACGTGGCCACCATTTTTTTGCAACACTCTGTGAATGAACAATTTTTGTTGGCTTTAACTCATTTTCGAACACCCAAACTCGTGACTGGTTTTTTGTTTCGGGTTCATACGTGTATATCCAGGATTCGTCACCTGATATGAATTTGTATACAGCATTTGAGGATCCTGCGTGGAATCTTTCGAGAGAGCCGCTCTTTGCTCTTCACAGAGCGAATGCGGCATCCATTGGGAAAACAACATTTTTACACCTAATTGTTCATGCAAGATTATTTGTATTTGACTTATGCCAATGTCTAAAGTTGCCTGAATTTCGCAGTATGTCACATGTCGATCTTCCTCAATCAGCTTACGCACAGCATCAACATTTTCTTGGGTGACCTTGATGAGGATCATCACTGAGCTTGACAAGTCCATGTTGAAAATCAGCAAACCAGCGATAAATTGTGGTTTTGGATGGGGCTTCATCACCAAATGCAGAAATCATCCGGTAAACACACGGTTTTTGTGTTAAGCCACTTCGAAAGTCATAATAAATCATCGCTCTTGAATTTACTTGAGTCAATTCCATTTTCTCAACGACTAAACAAGTTTGACAAAACCTTGTGACAAGACCGAGAATCTTTTTTTAAATAAATAAATGGTATTCGATTTTTAAAACCAAGGAGATTTTAATTAAAAAGATTTTAATATGACAGGAACAATGGAAATATTCCATTCCCGATACTTATAGTGCAGCCCTCATATCAAAAGATTTTGCAGTATCTAGATATATTAATGACTGAAGCTATTTTTTTACATTTTGTAAAGCATTTATGTCAGGTTAAAGGGATAAATATTTAATTCTTAATTATTATTACTTAAAATATAATAATGTTAAATAAATATAATAAAGTTACTAACTATATAACTATGATATCTGCTATTGGTTTAATCCTTCCTATTCTGTGATAATTAAAATAAAAGTTTTATGAATCAAACCGACGTATATGTACCTGTGGGATGCAAAGGTTTAAATGCGAGTAGAATCAAATAATAATTGAGTATATTTTCTTTTTCAGTGTAGTGATGGAGTATTTTCCATATTTCCACTACTGCGGGCTTGCAAAGATCATTTAAGTCACCACTTGCCTGTTTCTTTGTTGCATTTTTTGTGAGGTTATCTGCTTTCACATTCCCTGGGCATGAGCCATGCCCTTTTGTCCATGCTACCACTATCTTATACTTATTTGATAGTTTTTGTAGAGTCACGTGACACTCTGCTATCACTCTTGATTTGGTTACCGGCCTTCCGAGTGCCTATCCACTCAGAAGGCCCCACTATTCAGAGTGAATGCAATTAGTTTTCTTTCCACAGATGATGAACCCACAGTGACCACATCATCTCTATATGATATAGCTTTTGCTGCTAACAGAAGGCTCATAGCCTCTGCTTGTGCTGGTGATATGATCTTATTTAGGCCCTTTGAATCTGATATACCAATTTCTGGCGAGAATTATCCACAACCAGGTCCCACTTTATTTTTTGCTCCATCCGTAAACATGTTGTATCATGGTGAACAACCATCCAAAACAGTCTTCTCTGTGACCAGCTTGACTTTCTCTCATAAAGGTGTCTGCTGATGCTGATGATTTTTGTCACCTTATGTAAAATTCTACTGTGGTGTGTATCAGGTCCTGAGTCCGTAGATCCTCCATAGATGTTATCCATACACTGATGCCATTGCTTCCTGCTGTATGTGAAGATGCAATGGGGTTAGGCATATCATCTAGGGCTGCCGATGGTGTCTTCTTTGTGCATCCACTAATAAGTATGGTGCGGTTAACGTTGTTCGTACACTCACCAGCACTTTTTTTAAACCATTTCTTTGGACTTTTCTTGTTGTGTACTGTTTGTTGATCCTAAAATAATTTAATAAAAAAATTAGAGAGCAAGCTAATCTTTGGGTTTGCTGCAGTTTAGCTATTGTGGTTAACAAATTTGTTCTTGGCTACCACACCCACACCTTACTCTAGCGCTAAACCGAGCTTATGGTTTCAAATACATAGTTGTCAAAAAACAATCACAAGTAATTATGCTCCGGATGTGGGTCAAAAATTGAACTTTGCACCCAATTCTTACACCCTTGTGAGCGTATTTAGCATTATTTTCGCCAACTTGGGGCTATTCGAACGCACTGATTGTTGAACATAAATCATCACACATGTACCTATGTAACTGAAGGGGGTAGACATATTATATAGGAGTATATAAACATCGATATTTTCAGTATGTTGTGAAAAATTAATTGGTTGAATAACTCTTTGATTTTTGGGGTAATTGGTGTAAGCCTTTTTATGACGCATAGTAATCCTTTATGGATACGAATGACCCCAGGGGGAGCACGGTGGTTAAGTGGGAGTTCTCTCAGCGCCTTTCAATACCGACAGTCCTCTTCCCTTGCGGCCCCACCGCGTCCGCCATCTTACGGTGGCGGACTCTCGTTAAGGCCGCAGAAGGTAGGGAGAGCGACTCACCGTAATACCGGCAGTCCTCTCTCGCCGCGGCCTCTCCAACTTGCAGCGACGGTGCCGCCCATGTGCAGTTCGCCTCAGTTGCAGTGGCACCCATACACCACCGCAACCTACAGTGACTGCTCTCATGTGGACTTGGAGGACAAAGCCCATACGGAGCAGTCTCATCTCGGGCCCGCCAGCTATCTCGTGTCACAGGCAGGCACATTGGTTCCTCTTAGCTTCACCGTGGTGACCCAAGCCACGGCTACAGACCCCCTCAGCCACGGCAAGGTAGAAAGAAGGACAGTCAGTAGTCAGCTACTTACTGCCTGTGCCTCCCAAAGCTGGAGAGGCTTGCTAATACCAAGTATAATTCTTTTCAATACCCCTTATCTTGTTGCTTAACATCCTTGTATTTTTTACTTTCAGTGGAGGCAATGAATGATCATATGCTGAAATAATGACAATTTCAATGAAAGAGCAAGATCAAATGCCAGGGGAGGTTAGTATCATCTGTAACTTTCGAATATGATATGTGCATTGATTATAGATTGTATAGGTTTCAACTAGAGTAGATGCCCAACATTCCAGGTAGAGAACACCTGGTAGGTCATGAAACAAGAGACAAGGAACGATAAAATTACTATAATGCTCACTCTTGCAGCTTTTATGGAAAGGAAAGCATTAGTGATGTACTACATATCTATAACTAAAATATATTTTCGGAAATTATGGTATTTCTTGTGAACATAATTCACGATAAAATCCTAATTCGTATAACGCTTGTGAATGACAATTCTTAAATTTGCCATTTCTGTTCAATTATGGGTATGTGTAAGGTAAGTGCAACTTTAGCCGTCATGTAACTTCGTGCTCTCGAGAAACTAGTCTTAACTGATTTACAATTACCTACAATGCATATAATAATCATATTTTTATAATTGTCATTCTAAGAGTTATATGAATGTGGATTTTAGTGTAAACAGAATAAAAGCAGTTCCTGGAAAAGTAGGTTGATTTCTGCGAAATCTATAGTATTATTGGCCAAATATGGCGAATCGCGAGAAAAACGGGTTAATTATTTTCTTATAATAATAAGCAAAGAATTACACAATGAATGGTTTTCAAGTAATGTAAAATTTTGTATTTCCATTTGATACCAAAATATTAAAATTAGCTATTGTTTTTCAATGAATTTGCTGACCCATAACCATGCAGTAAGAAAATTACTCCTACAGATGGGGTTCCCCGAGGCCAAGTTACGGGGGTTGGAAGAAAAGATCTCGCACCCGCGCTGGGTTGTACCAGTCTTGCCAGAACAGGAACTGGAGGCTTTGCTGGTGGCATGCACAGAATTGGCAGCAAAAGGTACAGTTATTACCCTTATATAGTTATAACACCTGCATGTTCGCTAACTGGCCAGATGGCATGTGGAAGAAGTGTCATGGTACCTACATTATTAAAACATGTTAAGTAGTATTGAAATTGAAAGGGTTTATTTGTTTTGTAAATTGCTTTTTTATATTCAGTTTTATTCATAAATATCTTAATTTAATCATCCAGGAGAAGATGTCAACAATGCAGCTTGCCAGAGGTTCTACAATGATGCGTTAACTTTATCATTTACGAAGATTCTAACAGATGATGCAGTGTCTTCATGGAAAAGCAACATACAACAATGTGTCCGGTCAAACTGTGAGAAGCTGGTTATACTATGTGCTATGAAATTGGATGATTCAAGATTTTTGAATTTGCTATCTATGGCACTGAATCCAAACAACAAGTAAGAATTTGTTAAGCTATTGAATGCTCTCTTATTTATTATTCTGTACTTGTAAGTACTGTTAATTTCCTTTTATTAGTGTGGCATTACCTATGTTTACAACAGACTTTCACAATACAACAATATTTTTAGGGCTATAGCTAATTTAAATCTATAACGTAATATATATACAAGCGTCAAACTTGGTGTGATTATAGTGCAAGCCTAAAGTAAAACGGCAAATAATTAAAACCATTTAAGTGGTTATTAAGGATAAAATATATAACACTATATGTGATGTGGTATGGAACCCTTGGTGCGCGTGTTCTACTCTCATTGTTTTGTACACTAACCAGTTAATATTTTATGTTAACATGCTTGACATGACAAACACAAAGAAAAAGCATTTCATTAAGTGATAACTACTATATGTAATGAAAATGAACGTCATTCGCTTCTTGCAATTACATTTGCCGTGAAGAGATAACAATCAGAAGGTAGCACCTTCCCAGTCAAAAACCCCAAAACTGCGCTCGCCAACCCGCCTGCCAAGCGTGGCGAGTATTGGCTAAACCCCCCAATGATTGACACAAATGGAACCAGGCCGGCAGCTCCGCTATTAGCCCGTCCCTGGCTACGGTAGCGGCCACGGTAACGTGGGGCAGTGGGTGCTAAGGGCAGACGCCCGGCTACCGCCCCCAACGACGACGACTGGCCCTGGTAACACACAACATACGCACAATGAGGACAGACTAAAAGATCTATGAGCTGGAAGAAGAAATGAGTAGGTTACACTGGGACATCGTGGGGTTATCAGAAGTCCGAAGAGCGGGTGAGGACACGATAACCCTAAAATCAGGTAACCTACTCTACTACCGGGAAGGCGACCAACAGTCCCAAGGTGGTGTCGGATTTCTCGTCCATAAGTCTCTTACTAACAACATTGTTACGATCGATAGCGTTTCCAATAGGTTCGTATACCTAATACTCAGCGAGTATCCTAAAGATACTCGCTGAAAGTCATTCAGGTATACGCACCGCCGAAGACGCACCCGGATGATGAGGTGGAGGATATGTATGAGGACATTAGTCGGGCCATACATACCTACCTCTCCTACCTCTGAAACGCACTTTCTAGTTGTTATGGGGGACTTCAACGCGAAGTTGGGTAAGAGAAGCGAGGATGAGTGAAAGTGGGGCAATTTGGTTATGGACAACGGAACCGTAGGGGTCAGAGGTTGGCCGATTTCTTGGAGAAAGAGGGACTCTTTATGATGAACTCTTTCTTTCAGAAGCCACCTCATAGGAAATGGACCTGGCTGAGTCCCGATGGTTCCACGAGAAATGAGATTGACTTCATTATGGCCACCAAGAGTTACCACCAAATATTCACTGATGTCTCTGTGATCCAAGGGTGAAAGCCGATAGTGTTCACGGAATGGTAAGAGGCACATTGAATAATGCCAAACTTGAGAGGTCTCGTCTGTTGAAGTCTACGCTCCGACCTACTCGTGCCCATATTCAAGAACATCGATTCAGTGGACGAGATCAATAACAGGTTAGTAGAAACTTTCCATACCGTGGGTTCCAAGATTTTTTAAACCCCACCGTACAGATAGGCCACAGAAACTCTCCAACGATAACCTCAACCTCATGGCTGAACGACGCTCCTTAAAGCTCGCAGTCTTCGGATGATGCTGAAGCATATAGGCTGCTCAATAAACGAATATGGAAGTTCTTGCGACACGACATCCGGATCTTTAATACTAATCAAATTAAAGAGACGATAGAGCGGATTGGGCGGTCGCTAAACGTAAACAATCGTAAAAAATTACATAAATATAAGTTAAATATTGATCACCATACTTTTTATACTAGAAATACAAATAGGATAGCTGTACCTAGTTTTAGACTTGCGAAGACTAATAAGTCATTCCTAGGAAATAGTGTGTGTTTTTACAATAAAATTCCAAAACACATAACTGAGCTCACAGAGGCCAAATCCAAGTTGACTGAAAAACGTTTAATAAAAAAAGCTTATTATAAAGCCCGACATTATATAGAAGATAAAGATGCTTGGAATACTCCACTTCTGCAAGCTGTCCAGCTACCACCCATAAAATGTAATATTTGTAGTACCTAAGTAGAAACATTGTAAACATCTATGAACAAAAAGAATGGCAACGAGTTTCTTGCCGCTTCTTCTCGGTAGGCTCTATATATTTTGGAACGCGGCGGTAGAGTCTTTAAAGTACATTAAAAATTGACGTTCATAAGTGCGTCTTTGACGCCTAAATTGAATAAATGATTTTGACAATCCACCACTTATCCCATCCCTTGGTAGAGAAACACACGGAGGAAACCACCTCGTTATGATATTCACCAACGACCAACAAGATCTCGTAAAGAAGTGTGGCCCGTTATCTAGGGTACACCGTTCCGAAACACTGCTCTTGGCCCCAGATAAGTAGAGTCCATATTGGGCCATCAGCATTTGGGCATACGAGTAGGTAACCACCTGACCAAGGAAGGGTGATGATTTTTGAGGGGCATCAACCATCCATCATCAAATGCAATATCATTTTAATTTGTGCCTATTTATATACTTAAATTTGAGGAGTATACCTACTGGAGTTATGCTTTATGAATATTGGTTTTCAATGAAGGAAGCAACTTTATATATTATGTGCATATAAAATGTTACAATAAATAGTATATTACTTTGCGCTTGTACTTCACGTTGTAATGTAATGTCACTCATGACATCATACTGCTTACATAAGATAAGTGCTTTTGACTAAATGTGTATATATAACAGTATAACATTTGTTTCAGATTTCATACATTCAATGCATCGCGAGTGTGCGAAGGCCTCTCAGTGACAGCAAACAACTCCAGCACCAGTCAAAGTTCAGTGCCGGAAGTAGAGGTATTCGCCAAGAGTCATGACCATCGATCTCCTAGGGGATGGCTGGTCCATCTCATCAATCTGTAAGTTTATCTACACTAAATATATGATAGTGTAGGTGTAGAGTAAATTCAAGTGGCGCACGACAGGAATGTCCTAAACAAACAATGAACTGCTAAATATGTATTGCTTTCCGTTTCGTGCAAAATACATTAGTATACTTAGTGTACATTGTAATGAGCGAGATCAAGTCTTTCACTCGTCATGTGAAAAACATAACAGCAGATAAAGTTAGATATAATTATTTTTTTATCAAATCTCCATAGCTATACCTAATGGCCTTTAACTTTTTGTTGCTACAAACAGGTTTGGGCAAGCAGGGGGTTTTACAAAAATGAGAGATCGGTTTGAAGTAATAATGGGCTGTCTAAAGCCAGATTTAACAGCATCCATTAATTCAATTGAAAAAGTTGCCACAGAAACCACAGAAAAAGAAGCCGAGGAAAATAAACCAGATACAATTGAGACTGTTGAAAGCTCACCAGTGATCAGTGATAATCCTGATGTAAGTAATTATTTTGTTCTTAGAGTAAAACTCATTCAATCTGTTGTATACTAATTGACCAACCGCTATTAGTATGTGTCACAAGTCCGGTGGTAATAATGATTACTATTCGTTTACTATTGTTGCCGTCAAGTTGTGGAATTCATTACCCATGGATCTTAAAAGCCCGATCTCAAAGGATGCGTTTAAGAGAAAAGTTCGCCTATTTTACATTAGAAAAGTTCATACGCAGATCCCATGTTCCTGATCTGTCCCAGTAATGTAAACACTACTTAATTAATAATTTCACCACCTTTTGTCTTTTATGTATGTTAAATATGTCTCGTTTAGAAAATATTTATCTTATAGATAAATGTTATGTTTTACTGCTGTTACTCTCTATATGTTTGATATATTGTTATTTAATTATTGGTTCTATAAGTACAAATGTTTATAGTATTTTTTATTATATTTTTAATATCTACAAATATATTATTTTACTGCACCGCTACAATTTTTCTTGACATCCAGGATGACTGGTAGAAAATGCTACTTAGCATTAAGTCCTCCTTGTACATTTGTTTTGTGCTAAAGAATAAATAAATAAATTACTTTATTTATTTGTTAACTTGTCCTGTGAGTGGTATACATTTATAATTACACTAGCTGTAAAACACTGTTTTAAACTATCACGGTTGTTCTCTAAAGTTATATGATTATTAACGGGATATCCCGTAATCCCGTTAATAATCATACACTAGCTGTGTCCCGCGGTTTCACCTGCGTATAATTTCAGATGTCACTGAGTTGGTAGATCACTTAACACTTTAAACGAACCACGTTTGGAAGGAACGAAGCCGTTCGTGCGTCTGAGCCGCGCGACCTGACTTCGAATTTTATATTTTTACCCGCTAATCATATTCAGTCTTCTTGCAAGTACTCACAGGGCATAAGTAAATAATTGCGAGCCGCGGTATATATGTGAAACATTATTGGGCTGCAGTATTGTAATTTTTTGCCTCAATTAGTTACTTATATAGGCTAAATTTATACTTTCCAGTTAACGCCAGCTCGCAACGAACTATCATCGATGGAGCAATCAATGACGGGCGAGTCTCGCGTGGCAGCCGTGTGGCAACTGCTTCGACCTCTGGCTCTTTGTCATGATCTCCTCACCACTCACACCGTTACCACCTACTTGTTACCTGTGCTGGTATGTTCTATACTAAGTATACATGCTTTCTCTATAAAATATCCAGGGCTTTCGTAATGATAAATTGTACTGTACAGTGTTTAAGCATCGAAAATAGTTGTATAGCGTCACTGACTATTTCTACCTACGAGTATTCAAAGAGACTTATCTTTAAGATTTGTCCAGCAGTTCATGTCGAAAGGATTACGGTCGTACAGTACGGCCGACGGATCAATGCCGTTCTGAAGTAGCGTGTAGATGGCTGCGCACAAGCGTATTTAGGGTCTCAACCGAGGTAAGCAGCGGGGCGGAAGTCGGGCTAGTGATGTGGCCCCTTTTTGCAAGGCGCTATTGATTTAAATCGACATTTATTGATCGATAATCACTCGATTATCTAATTATTAAAAATTAAACTTTTCAAATGATAATATGTAGAAACGTTATTATGTAGGATTGCCATATTTGCCAAGGCCATTTAATTAGACTAATACTCGTACCAATACCTA
The DNA here is from genome assembly GCA_917880725.1 of Selenia dentaria. Classification (NCBI taxonomy): domain Eukaryota; kingdom Metazoa; phylum Arthropoda; class Insecta; order Lepidoptera; family Geometridae; genus Selenia; species Selenia dentaria. Next base: position 24,888,832 of record OU862879.1, read on the forward strand.
TCGCTAATACCGATACATTTACGTCATCCTGGTGTCCATACAGGCTTTGAAGAGTCTAAAGAATTAAAGAATTACTCATCGAAAGTCTCTTCTAGGCCGCGCCGATAATCAGGTTATATTGCGTCGTTGGTGGTTGAGTTACCGGAAATAGTAGCGTTTATATTTGCAGACGCGACAGAAAAGGTATTAAATGCTGAACACAAAAAAAACGTTTTTATTGAACAGGTTGATGTGTGACAGGAAGAAATATAATCGGTGGAGAATGGATGGAACAAGTAATTGATTGACTGTATATTGGGAGACATCGCTTATTGACCGTCCGTATGAGATGATATCTGATGAAAGGACAGTGAAAGTTGGAAGTCAAGTAAATGGGGCATTTCATGCTTTTATGAGCAGCTGGAAAGTAAGAAGGCACGACTGAACGTGTAATATATTAGTATTAGGCTGGCTTTCCACCAGAGACGTGTGAAGTTTCTAAGTGGTGATGCACGAAACATTTTACGAATAGTATTGCTTTATTTTACTGTCAGGTCATAGTGAATTAATCCTATTTCGGCCTTGATATCTTTTTTCACCTCGCTGATTTAGCTGGTCACCATTATTAAATTTGTTCTGGTTTTGCTGGTAATTCCTAAAGGAAGACGCAAAAAGGGAAACTCCACCGTATTCACATAGACATCCGCTAGTAATTCAGGAAGATATAAGCGAAAAGATAGATTTTAACTGGAATGATTAAAAATGGTATAAGCCATGTTTAATACAAAAAAATTGTATAACGTATTTGCATTAGACCTTAACAGAATAAAGAATTGCCACTGAATTGATATGTTAGTAGTCAAATATTCTTTATATGTATATTTATATTGTACTTATCAATTCACATTCTGTTTCCAGGAATGCATCCCAACACTGTTGGAGAGTTTAACTGATGAAGAACTTAAACGCGAAGCGCGAGGAAGTGAAAATAAGACTGATACCGTATCTTGTTTAATACGCGCATGTAAATACGTGTCAATAAAGACGCCGCACCACCAAAACCTGTTGAAGTGTGAGTACTATTGCACTTAGCTTTATTTATGTGTTTGTAGATTAGTATGTTTGTTCAATGACCTTGAACTTCACTTGTATTATATACCGACTTACCCCTACAACGCATGATGAGCGAGGGGTACTTATGAATTCATCGTGGGCTTCTTCCTACACCCTATATTGATAATGACCGTGGAGTAACAATGTAATAGTAAGTTCAAAATGTATTTATCCGATATAATGAGTATTTAAGAAAATATTGCATGAGCTTTTTTGAGATTATTAAATGACAGAGACATTTAATAGTTGTTATAAAATAGTTGGATTAATAAAAGATAGTTAGATGAAAAAAATATAATAGATTTGTATTATGATATAATGAGTATTTGAATTATAAGTAACATATAAAATGTTGGGGTGTCCAGGGATTTCGATTTTAGGGGATATATGAACGATGAGGTTGTGTGATCACGAAGAGATCATGTAGAGGTAACTCGGTACATAACGCATCGGAAATGTTGTAGCTACATTTTAGAGTCTGCGAAAAGAGGATCGTCCTAGGAATTGAGGTCGCGCGTATGCTAGTTTACTATTTTGTAGTAAATAAGAGCTTAATAAAATTACTGCGCCCCGTTTCATAAAGCTACAAGTAACAAATTGTAGTTTACTATTTACAAGCCGAAAATTCTAACAATTTACAATGACAAGTGTTTCACAGACTTCCTGAACACCACCGACACTTGTAAAAGTGGTTTCGTACTCTTGTTACAAGTAAAAATCTCGATTCATTATTATAGCTGTACAATCAACCATTCATTCTTTTCACTCATACGTCATAGAAACTTCTAACAATGCGTTCGAATAGACCCCTAGCGAGCGTTTTTAGCAAAAATAACGCTCACAAGGGGCGTTTGAATTAGGAATCTGTGGGTGAAAATGTCGTTCATGTCTCTTTTTGTTCAGCGTTCGGAAAGCTAAAAAAAGAGGTATTTTTGCCCACGTCCGGAGCATGGTTTTTGACAGCTATGTATTTGCAAGCAAATTATGCTATTTTAGGTCTTATGCTCACTTGAGCGTTCGAATAGTGAAACAAAAGAGGCAAAATAACGTTTTTGAGCTTTACGAACGCTTTAACAAAAGAGCCATCAATGACAACGCCACCAAATTCCCTAAACGCTAAACGAACGCACCTTATGACTTCAAACTCCTGTTTGTTTGTTTTGTTTAAAAGTTGATTTTGTGATAAATCCTAGTAATATTATATTCTCTGCTATAAATGTACCTAAGATGGATAGAAAAGAATTTAAAATATTAAAAAAACTATTATTTTTGGCACTTTTTCGGTGTTGAACTTTCGCACTCAAAGCCTGGGTTCTGTGTGTTGGATGTCCTAAGAATAGGAGGAGGCCCTAGCAAACTGACCACTTGATCATCACCATTACTGACCAAACACAGTTCTTCCATTATTTCGGAATTCACACGAAATCTTTCATTGAATTCATGTTCCGTTTTAAAAGTTGATATGCGTTGACGAAAAGTTCTGTCCTGGGCAACCGGTTGTTTTTATCGTCAGAGGAATCTGAGGAATCCTTTAATTGGCATATTTTTTGTGTAGATTAAGATTATCGTACCATATTTAATAGTAGTTGCTTTTATGCACCGAGGATAAAACGATTTTACAAGTTACTTAACTCTAAAGCTATGTAGACTTGTAAAACATATGACAGTTAAAATATACATTTAGTGCCGACAATTAACGAAGACAATTTGACTAAATTTGTAACTTTGTAATTGTAGCCGGAAAATAAACAATTGTAGAAAATATCCTACGTGAACTACCTACCTACACTTGTTCTGAATAATGTTGCACGTTTAGGCCAATGTTGCTATTTTATTTTACAATAATTGTTACTTGTAGCTTTATGAAACGGGACTCTGCTAATTTACTGTTTTATAGTTTTAACAAGTCGAAGTTAACACGTGACAGTTGCATAATGGGACAGTTTATTGCTGGATTGAGCAGTCAAATAATAATGTGAATGTGTGTTCCCCGTAACGCCACGACGACGGTTCTCTTTTTGCTCAAACTTTATTTGATGTTTATAATTTTCGGTGTTGAACTTTATAATTTTATTTGTGAGGTTTTTAACTTTCTAGTTTTCAATAAACATAAATGTTTGATTTTTACAGTAACACAATATCTTTTTATTAATAGTTTTTTAAGTAGCACAACAAACACTTTTAATCAGTCATTCTTGACCTAATCACATAAATCCTTCTTTTCTCAGTATACATAGTTTATAAAATTATCTACTGTTTATGTATGATGTATACCATGAGTCACTGCAAGCGGAGCGCCACATTTGGTTGGGGCGCAGACCCTGTAGCTGCTAAGGGGCGCAGTACCTATCTGCCCCTTTGCCGTTACATTGTCTGTGACCCTTCTACATCACAATGCAAATGGACTTCACATAATTGTATCTCTGATTGGAGTAATTTTTTTATCACATTTTGTTCACTGTTTTTTATTTGGTTATTGTCACATATGCAACACTCCTCAGTTATTTCAAAATGTATGTAATTGTAAGAACGTCGTTACAGTTTTCAGGTAACTGCTGAAAGATAAGTGACAGCCAAACTACAGTCAGTTACTGTGGTCAGATTTTATGGATTTATAAAAAAGGCATGTGAGTACTGCAGAACTGTTCTGTAGTATGCATGCCTCTTCTATAAATCTATAAAATCTGTCCCTGGTAGCCATACTCTACGTGGACCAGCACAGGCAATTTAAACTTACTTGTTTGTTGTAAATTGTAAAGTAATTTAGACTTATGATTATTTCCCCTTATTAACTTCAATGTAATATAAATTGGTCAGAACTTCACTATTTCTGCACATTTCAGCACTTGAAATGTTCCGGTTAAAGATGATATTACGATTACTGCAAATGTCCTCGTTCAACGGAAAAATGTCTGCTCTAAACGAAATCAACCAACTCATCGCCACATTTACACAACAACCGAAACCAGAGTGGCTGACGCCTGCTGTTATTACTGTAAGAACATTTCATTTTCACAAGCCCTACATACATTTATTATACAGTAGAGTAGGTACCTATAGTTAGGTGCCGCGCCTTGGGGTCGCGCGTTTTATCCTCCCGTTTCACCAACACTTAAGGCGCATTTGTTCTCAGATTATTGTTATAGTGGTTGTCTTTTGATGTTATGTCTTTGAGAGTTTTCTTCGTGATATATATGTTTAGATATATCTACTTTTTTAATGTGGGCTACATTGCTTTGCTGTCTGACTATATTTTGTTAGTAACATAAAAAAACAATTGTCGTTTTTAGACCTGGATACGCGAGAACAATGTTGTTGACATCGTCCTTCGCGATTCGCTTCACCAGCCACAATACGTAGAAAGATTAGAAAAAATGCTGAGGTTCATGATCAAAGAGAACACTTTGACTCTGGATGACTTGGACGCTATTTGGAAGGCGCAGCATGGGAAACATGAAGCTATTGTGAAGAACCTCCATGATCTGTTGGCAAAACTCGCGTGGGATTTCACACCTGACCAGCTCGACCATCTGTTTGATTGTTTCAAGGTAAGTGAATCTATGTATTAAGTTTAGGGATTGCAATCCCGCAGCTCATTCAATCCTGTGGGATTGATATGCGGGATTACACGCGGGATCCCACATTTTTGTAAATTATGTTATAAAATCATTTCATCAGTATACATATTTTTTAATGAAATGGTTGTTATAGTACTTTTTTATGTTTCGGAGTCACTTCATCTTCATGTAGCTTTATCAGGAAGTAGGTATAGATGTTTATTTTTGTGGCTTATTTAGGCAGAATTAAGAAACACGTATCCAACATCATCATTTAATATCTAAGTTTGGTTTGTCTGAGGGTTGGATGGAATATTTTACCATAACACGTCCCAACTAAGGTAATGTTAGCTTTCTCGAGAAAATGTTACTTTTGGAGCTGTCTCATGTTATATTTGACTACTGCCAATGGCAACACTGCTTGACATCATTACTATACAAAGTGTTTATACGAGTATTTTATTTGGTGCGGAACGGCAACGTTGCAATGATTTACGCGAAAGTTTTAGAGCCAAATTTCTAAGCGCTGAAGGTGCGGGATCCAGCAGATTAATAATCGCAGCGGGATCCTGCGGGATTGCAATCCCAGTTGCAATTAAGTTATTAGTGGTGGCAGTAGTAATCCATCTTTGTGTTAATTTGGTTTTCAGGCGAGTTGGTCGACATGTAATAAGAAGCAAAGCGATAAGTTATTGGAAGTGATACGAAGATTAGCAGAAGACGACAAAGATGGAGTTATGGCAAACAAGGTATGAGGGTAGTACAATATTTGTATTGCAAAAGATGTTTCTATTGTACAAAACAATACAGATATAAATTCTTTGTTTGTAGGTATTGGTACTATTTTGGAACTTAGCACATTCAGAAGAAGCATGTACAGAAATAATGGATATGGCTTTGGCAAATCTAATTAAAATTTTAGACTACAGTTGCAGTCAAGATCGCGACACACAGAAAACCCTCTGGCTAGACAAGTAAGAATGAGACAACTAGTTTTATTGTAGCTTGTAGCAATGTAAGTTTTACAATAGTTATTTTAAAATGTGTGATATGTCTTAGTTTGCTCTACACTGTCCCAAAAATAAGGATTTTGTTATCGCCAAATCAAATAAAAAGCTTATTTAATCAGTGAAAAATTTTGGTTATATAAATATCAATAATTTCCTAATAAAGTTCATATAAATAATAGGTTTTTGGTAGTTTAAAGCATCTAGCCTAATACTAAAACTTATGCTCTCTTGATGTACGATATCAATTTTGGCAGGTGTGTGGAAGAGTTAAAAACTCGTGAGAAATGGGTGCTGCCCGCTCTGAAGGTAATGCGCGAGATCTGCTGCCTGTACGAGTCTGCGGGCGGCACCGGCGTGCGGCCGCATGTCACGCGTCAGGAACTCATAGACCGTCTCCAGACGCAGCATTCGCTTGTCATTCTGGTCACGGACTCGCTTACTAGCTACATGGACGGGGTGCGCAACAAACTAGCAGGTGAACTTTTTCCGAGACATACTTCCAGTTTCTGGAACGTTTGTCAAAGTTTTATCAGCTAACAGACGGAATACTAAGCTCTACATATCGCGGCATTAGAACACCATTGAGCTATGAGCGTTTCGTATTTAGTTGGTCAACTAATCAAGGCTTTGACAAACATTCTATAAACTGGGGATAAGTCTCCGAAATTAAGGATTTATTGTTATATTTTAACCGACTTCCAAAACAAAAGTAGTAGGTTCTCAACGCGTATACTTTTTTTATGTACGATTACGATACTATTTGATCACGCATACATTTTTACAGAGTAGTCTATATTATAATTAATTATTTATTTGGTAAAGTATACTTCTGAGGATCAGGATTATGAAATTTAAATAAATCACATTCGGTCCCGTAAGCAAGCAAGGGTCACTAAAAAGGGAGAAAATAAAATGTTTTCTATTAATTTTTGCACAATATTGTGATAATAGGTACATACTTTTGAACTATCACCAACCAACATCGACAAGTTATTTCCCACTTTTTAGTGTTAAAGTCGGTTAAATATTTTAGTACACATATTTTACTCTTGTCTTCGTATCTGTTATAAAGTTAAGTTCTGTTAGAGCCCTAACTAATATTATTACAATTCAGTGGGTGAGTAAGTTTGTTTCCTGCCACTCGACGCTAAGAAAGATTGACATATTTGGATGAAATTTCCGATGAACATATCATCATCATCATAATTAGCCCATTTTGTTTCCATTGCTGGGACTCGAGCCTTCCTCTCAGAGAGAGGAGTTAGACCATAATCCATCACGCGGGCCCAGTGCGGCTTGGCCACTAACCTATCCAAGAGGCCAACCCATGTCGAACTTTTCAGGCCGCCCGAAAGGCCTTCGACATAGCCTAACGACTGTTGTCCTAAGACAAACAACCGGGACCGACGGCTTAACGTGCCCTCCGAAGCACGGAAGCAATTAACATATTATGATATAATAAATATAATAATAAATTTTCATGATCTACAATATTCTGCCAGCATTTTCTCTGTTATCGCCACCTTAGAAGTTCTGAGCTTATAAGGTGTTCAATGTTTTTATAGCCGAAGGCAGCATCGACTGGGACAGTTGGCTCCCGGATGGACGATATCCTCACGCCGCACAAGTACACGAGAGATTAAGTTTTCTAAGGTTCTTGCTAAAAGACGGACAGTTGTGGCTCTGCTCGGAACAAGTAAGTCTCTACTCTGGTGTGTTTAACTACATGTAAAGCTGCAAAAATGACTTATAGATTTTATAAAATATAAATATAATGTAGTGTACCCTAAATGAGAAAACTATTTCTATTGGTCATTTTTACTAATCTTTGCCTGACATATGCCAAAGCTGAAATATAGCATAGGTGAATGTCAGCGAACATGCAACTTTTTTGTTGTATTTTTAAGAGTTCACTCTAAGATTATGTACCAGGCGACGTATTTGCAGGCCAAACAGATCTGGGTGTGTTTAGCAGAGAAACCAGCGCACATTAGCGATCGCGAAGCGTGCTTTCGATGGTTCAGCAAATTGATGGGGGAGGAACCAGACTTGGATCCAAACATCAACTTACATTTCTTTAGACGTAATATTATGACGCTGCCACCAAACTTACTTACTCACTCTGGTATCAAATGTTTTGAAAGGTAAGAGTAGAAACAAAACATTCTTTTAATAATACATTTATTTCAGTAGTAATTATCTACTCCCATTGTTTTAATTTTGTAGGTTTTTCAAAGCTGTCAATACAAAAGAAGGAAAACTAAAAATGAAAAGGCGAAGTTTCCAACTTGTTGACGCTGATCTCATAGGCTTAGATTATCTGTGGAGGGTACGTATTTACATGCTTATCATTGCTGAGCTATGTAATAATTAATAAATTATCCAATCACACTATTTATGTTACACATTTCATATTAATGCTCAACTTGTTTATGAAGATGTTTGGGGGCATTAACACTCTAACCCTACCAAAGCTTACGCCTAAACGTTCCACGCGCCAGTGGCATTTTTTACTATTTGATATACATATTACAATGACCTTACCTTGTCGGTGGTTTGTTTAATGGTGATAACTAACATACAATTAAAAAACAATTAAAGTTTTCAGAATACAAAATTGCCTGATTCCATCACAAATAATCAGATTTTATTTGTAGGTTATAACAGAATGCGAGGATGAGATATCATTGCGAGGCATTGACTTATTGCGAGAGGTGTGTACTTGCGTGGGCCCGCAGCTGACGCCCTCGCAACATCATGAGTCCTTCCTGACGCACTGTTTTGCGCGACTCCAACGCTTGCAGAAGGAAATGGAACACCAAGAAAGTAAGTGGAACATTGTTACACAATCATGTGAAAGGGTGATAAGAAACAAACTTAACTACACATATCGCAATTCCTGGAAAAGTAGTATGATTTCTGCGAAATCTATTGTATTATTGTTAAAATATGGCGATTGGCGAGTCTACGGGTTAACAGTAACTTAATTATTCTGTCAAACTGATAAAAATGATTTTATCTATAATTTCAGATGGAACTGAAGGTTGTACAAGAATGTGTCGTGTTATTCGTGCCATACAAGAATATATAAACGAATGTGATAGAAGATTTTCGTCAGAGCGGCAGATACTGCCCATTTATAGGTCAGCGAGAGGCCGGCATTGCTCTGTAATAGTCAGATTCAATTTTCAAACTGGCCAAAGGCAGGTGGAAGATATTGAAGTTTTCTCACACTCGAACGAGACACTGCACTCTTTACGGTCTACTATCCAAAGAAGGTAATATAAACCTCATAATCAACATAGCAACAGTGTAAATGTTTTTTTTGGAGTTACTAAATTGATGCTTTTTTTTCAGATTAAAAGCATTTACAGAAAATTCGTTAAAATTAGAAATGTATATCAATAAAATAGAGTTGTATTCTAATGGGGAACTGTTGGATTCTAGTCATGACAGAAAAATACTCTCTCAGATTCCTCTACGTGATAAAACTGTGATTATTGCTAAGGTAATTCAAGATTGTTATTTGTTATGTACGTTTTACTTTTAAATATCTTACTTAAAACACATTGCACCGTAACTATAAAATGATGCCAAAGGGTGACAGTAAATATATTATCAGTATATTTTGGTATTTTGTTACTGTGCAAAAACCACACATGTATAGAGAGTTAACTTTTTAAATGGGTGTGGATCGGTACACTGAGCTCTTTCCTTTAGTTTTAGCCGTTTGACGTTACTTCCAGAATAGGTTCCATTAGGAGAGTATGTTTTAGGGTGTATGTATGGTAGATTATGGTAGATAGGATCGCCTTACATCCTAAACGGCTAAATGGATTACATTCTTTGCATAGCCATATGGACATTTTGATGGGTGCATCGGTGGTTATTTTATTTTATTTTATTTTTTTGTTAGATGTTTATTATATAAGATGAGGAGTGTGGAACAGTATATACCTATGTGGAAAAGTATTTAAACTATAAATTGTGTGACATGCCTTCACAGGTATATGATGGACAAGTATGCGGAAGTGGCGGGTGCGGTTCGTCAAACGATTCGAGTAGCGACTCTAGTACTTCATCTCCTCCCCTGTCGCCGACTCCAGAACACGCTTTACCGGGCGTGGTGAGTATTTTTTGAAAGGGGTTGGTCTCTGGGGCAATTATAAAAGTAAATTTTCATGAATGCAAAAGTCTGGCCTTTTGTCCGGAAATACCACACATTTCCAATTGCAACGATATACCTATATCTTTTAAAGTAGGCAGATAAGCAGGCGGCCCACCTGGTTGCAAGTGGTCACCGTCGCCTATAGACGTTTGCTACACCAAGGGCGCCAACGCGCTGCCGACCTCTTAGAAATTGAATGACATCCTTTTTAAACAACTCCATATCATACTTCATTCATTCTCATTACACTCTTCCCACAAGCTCGTCGGCTTAGGGTACAAGACCCACCGCGAGTGCCTTCTGAAAAAATACATTATATCAATAGGTACGTAAAACAATTTAAATTAGTACCAAGTATTATTTTACTGGTAAAACTGTGGTGCACCACAGACACCCAGTTCTCAGTTTCATTTCGACTGCATTTGTTCGGCTGTGATGTTGTTTTTGCCGCGCGCAACTTTTACTACCATACATAACAAACTTATAACTTTTACTTTCCGGCTGCTCATAAATTCCCACGTATCAAATATTCTCTCTCATTACAAGTTTTTTTTCTTGATACTAATGGATCAGTAAATGCAGTTCTTAGACATACAAACTTTTTCCACTCGTTTTTGCTTATAGTTGTGTTACATGCTGACATAGATATTTTTTAACAATAACTATCATTTCAGATTTTTCTCTCTAAGATGCTTCATGTATAGCCGGTACCATCACCTGTGACTCTTTTTTGCCTCATTTTACTGACTCTTGTACCTTATTTCTTAAACAATACTTCTAATAAAGGCCAGTTAACAAGAGACTTCGACATTGCTTTTTGTCTTGTTTAAATAGACCCCTTATAATCGGCGTAGAGAAAACATTTACCGAGTAGCTTGTTCAGTTAATCTACATTGACTTGTGTAAAACATATGCACTAAAATAAATCTTCTATCCTTTGCAGCTCTTCTCACAAGGATCATGGTACTTACCGTGCGTGTTATCATTGGAACATATTGGAATCACCAAGAGATTTGGACCGTTGACTGAAGCTGCCCATTTGCTTTCTCAAATATGTCCACCTCATAAACAAACTGTATGTATAACTTAAACGCCGTACGCTGCTACTTCTAGACATGTATTCACTGTTTAGAAATATAGCTCACATATTTAATAATGTCGTTTCAGACTGAAAAGCTGACTGAAGCTCTGCTAAGTCGAGAGGATACGAAGCTAAGGGACATGCTTTACGGTCCTGAGCCGCCTACTGTCGCTTACAACATGGAGGCATGTGTTACGAAGTAATTTCACGACAACATAGATTCTAATGCGATTTGACTTATTGTTAATATTTATCTTCTTTCGCCAGGTATTGTATTGCATGATTATGCCGGCTGCCGATTCAAAGTTGGACCGAAGTCGCAGCTTTCAAATAGCTTGCGTGAAAAAAGCGCCTTTGCTGGTTAAGTGCTTGTCCGATAAAGAATTTTTGCAAGACGCAGCCCCACATACTCGCAGGTTGGTAAATGTATCAAATCACGTGAGATTTCGTTATTTAATGCATAGTAATTAAAGTTATGACACAATTTATAAAACACTAACTGCGGCTTCGCCCGCGTACATAAGTAAAGTGTATAGTCTGTGTTATTTAAATAAATACAATTTATTTATATGTGTGTAAGATGGATCCAGCGACTTTATCCACATAATAATATGATGTGACACTATGACTATCATAATATTAGTGGGGATATGCATTTTAATGAAGTCCGAGTAGTAATATACATAGTAACCCATATTAGTATTCATGATAGTGATCTATGTTTCTTTTTCAGGGTTGCATTCTTGGCTTTGGTGAGATTGAACAAATTAATCTTGTATACATTAGGGCATCTATTTGAAATTATCGCTCCTCACATCGACGAATCAAATGTAGACCGAGAAATCAGGTATGTGCGTAAAGCTTATAGTTTAATTGAAATATTTATTGCGTGTTAATATGCATTTTGTGTACTTAAATATTTTTTTCAGGATGGATGTCGGAATTCTGAGGGAAGCACTCCAAACTGTGCCTAATCACAGCTGTGAATTATTGGTTAAAGCAATAGCTGAGAAGTTGGCGGCTACATTGGGCGAGCAGGTGAGGCTCTTATTTATATACAAATAGTAGAGTATTTACGTTTTTGAAGGGCCGACAGCAGTGCACAAACAACCACGTTTCGCTAGTCATAATTTTGGTATTTGTACAGAAGATGAGAAACTATCTCATGTTATACATCTGTATAAATATAATGCCTTCCATCCATTAGTTGGCTTTTCGGGTATCCCATGTAAGAGAGCATTTGGATTGGTTTAATTCTAAAGTCGCTAACCTAGATATATAGATACACATGACGTGCTTTTGACTTGCGTCATAGAATAATCCATTTTAATGGTGCCACTTCAGTGATTTATTGTACTTTTAAAGTGAGTCACCTTTTCTAATTGCCACCATAGACCAAAGATAGTCTTGAGTGTAAACCATGGTTTAGATCTGATTTTGTAAAATATGATTGAATTCACATCAGGTAATAGCAAGTGGTCGTGAAGAAGGTGATTCAGCCTCATCTCTACTGTGGTGGCGCGTGCCGACCACCACTACTGTACGTGCGCTCTACTCACTCGCCTTCGTAGTCGCACAACCGGCGGAGTTGAACGGCATGATTCACCCTGATGACGTCGTCCGTATGTTTATTTTATATATTATGTTTGTCATACAAGCTTAAGCGCCTATTTCATGATCTTTTCTAGAAGCACTATCATTGAATAATTTTTGAAAATATTTACCAGATATCATATATATTTGATATTTAGAACTTAAATGGAGATTGTGTAACAGAACTTTAACATCATAGCTATACAAAGCGAGTAAAAAAAGTACCATGACTAAGTATTATTTAATTGTATCAGTTACGTTTTCCAGTGGTCCGTGAATGCATGGAAGTTGTGACAATATGCACGGCGCTAAGCGGCGGCCGATTGGAAACGTTACTTCACGAGACCTGGTGGCAAGATACAGCTCTGTATCTCATGATCGACTGTAATAATCCTCAGGTAAAAATTAAATAAATAGTCCAAACTTTGTAGGAGATGAAAGAAAATACATTATACTACTAGACCAACCGCCCTCTATAATTCATCTATTTATCAAGTCAATAATAAAAACAACAATAACAAATTATTTAAAACAATAAGACAAGATAGGTGTGCGGGCTGTGGTCCTTTTTAATAAACATTCACTACTACACATGTTAATGCTCAAAGTAATACTAAAATACAATATCTAATAATATAATTGTATGCGGAGATCAGTACACACTGACTTATAGGTTTTGTTACATAAATTCTTACATATACATTTCAAAATAAGCTATATTTTTATGTTATGTATCACTGAAATTGTGATTCTATGCGTATCTTTGTCGTTACAGATAAGGATAGCTTGCGCTGAACAAGTGCTTGCTATGTGCGCTTGGGGCGGCGGCGGCGGCGCACGCGCGGCTCTGGCGGCGTTGGGCGAAGCGGGAGCGGGTGCGGGCGCAGGTACGGGTGCTATAGCGGCAGGTGGCGCTCGGCTGCAGCGATATGCAAGGAATGCACAGCAATTCTTACAACTACTATGCCGTCTAGTTGCGCTCGCCGGACCCAACTCTAGAACACTCAGTGATCTCGCACTTGAGGTAAGATTTATTTATTTATTTATCTATAAACTATTAACTTAACTTCTATAACTACAGCAGCAGCTACAGAGTAGCTATATTCAAGCACAAAATATGTAACGTTATTTTTTGGAATTCGAAAAAATAGCGTTACATATTCTGTGCTATAACCTCTGTGCGTATTTGGGCGGATGAAGAAGAAATAATGCCGAACTACTTTAATAATATTAAAAACTTTTATTTTCAAAAACACTGTCAGACCAATAACAATTGTTCTTCCAGATTAAGCCATAGACAACAAAAAAAATTAGAACAATGATTCACAATGAGCACGGATAAAATAAATGCTACAGAGGCTAATGAGCTATATCAGACATTAGGTTGGTGACAGGCTCACTTCAGCCGCGATAATATTGATAGTGCGAAGTGCGGGCGTCAGAGGTGTATCGCGCTAAGATTTCTAAAGGCACGTCCCAATAATCTATTTATCCCCGGTTTACCTTACTACCGATAGCAATTTGACATAACGTCCATACAAAAGTGTCAAATATCTATCTCTAGTAAACTGGCGATAGATAGATTATTGGGACCGGCCGTAAGTAGGTAACTTTTAACGTTGCTGCACGTAGGTGTATCATTGTGAGCAGTCAAGAGCAAAACGCAGTTAGTTTATATTTCCGTTTCCAACTGTTGATCTCATGAGGCCGTACCGAGCTGTCGGCTACGCATTTACTTGACACACTAACTTTGTGCAGGTGGCGTGGGTACGATCAGTCCGCGATAATCCCGAGACCCTAGATGACACATTACTTGAAGGGCATTTGAATCTCACCAAAGAGCTGGTAACACACGTCCCCGCGCAAGTCAAGTACCAGTACGGAGCGCATCCTGACCACAAGGACTCCGGGTTGATCAAGGTAAAAATTGTAAAATGACAGTATATTATGATAATCACTCAAAGAAAATGAATTGTTATTGTCGGTTACGAGCCGACGCTATCGACCTAGGTTTAGGACACGTCTTATGCTCGTCCTCGGCGAGTTAACGCTGCAAGACCGCGACGACCACTGCGGCAACTGCGAGAGCGGTCGTGGTAGTAGGGGGTGCACTCGGGAATTTTCCGTATGCACGGAGATTGTCCGAGTGTTGGTGGTATATCTTCTTTGTCAGTGTGATCTGTATCATTGCCAAAAGCGCTGGAGTATCGGCATCGGGCATGCCCTATGCCTAGGACGACAACGTCAGCTTATAACGTAAGTAAAGTCGATTTTGATATTAAACAAATATGATATTGTGCTGTTAAGAGATCTTCACTTTGAACATTTTGGAACACATTCAAATCTGCTAGGTCGAACAAACTGACTTGAATGGCTTTTTATTGATCACGTGTAGGTATGTGTTCAATTATATATAATATCACATCTTTAGTAGGAAACCTATGCCTACCAAGATAGAACCGCCCAGTGTTTGGAGGTTATCAGGAACACCATTTGGTTAAAGTAGTAAAGTATGGAATCGTTTATGTTTCCACATTATATAGAAGATAAAGATGCTTGGAATACTCCACTTCTGGCAAGCTGTCACTCTGCCACCCATAAAATGTAATATTTGTAGTACCTAAGTAGAAACATTGTAAACATCCATATAAAAAGAATGGCCCCGAGTTTCTTGCCGCTTCTTCTCGGTGGGTTCTATATATTTTGGAACGCGGCGGTAGAGTCTTTAAAGTACATTATAATGAAAAGTTGACGTTCATAAGTGCGTCTTTGATGCCTAAATTGAATAAATGATTTTGACTTTCACTTTGACTTTACTACTTTTTATGTCTCACTATATATACGCAAGGGTTGGTGATTTTGGTATTTAAACAGAAGCCTATAATTACACGCATCATAATGGCTAGCGATCTAAACTTAGTTCCAACCTCTTCATTGAGATCTTATGAAAGTAAATGTTGTCATTGTATTGTAGGAGATCCTCACCGAGTTTCTTTGGCCCTACTCGTGGGCGTGGAGCAGAATGGGCGGCGGCGTGACGATCGGCAATAATGGCGGCAACTATGGTAGCATAGAAGAAATAGAGCCACCGACGCCATTGTGCCGGTCGCCGGGTGCCGCGGCCGCCGCCGCTGATCTACTACTGGCGCTCGTGCATGGCTGCGTGCCCAACATGGCTGCGCTTGTCAATCTCATTGAGGAGATGTTTTACAATGGTAATTATTTGGCAATATTTTTTTTTATCACATCTATTCGAAAAGGGCTAGTTTGTTCCTCGCAAACAGGGAACAAAATAGCTTTTTATTCCCTTGGGATTAAGTCATTTGAATTTGGAATATGGATATTGTAAGTAAATGTTCCAATCACCAAAGGTAACAGGCAGTAAAGAAACTGCGCGCCGTATAAAACGAAAATTTGTGAAGTAAAAATAAGCGCGAAACACATTATGCCTTTGTTCGTATAGTAATTGCTTCCTCAAATTTGAATTTTAGTTATTTGTATTTATAAAAAATGAGTATCTTTCTCAAGTAATAAGAATGAAATAAAATGGATAAAATGCATTTTTATAATTATTCAAATATAAACGTTAGTCTCTAATTATTTATATTTTATGTCTCATTGTTTCTAATCGTATGTAATACAATAAACGTGCTATTCATATGAATAAGTTGCACATAGTTATTTTCTCATAGAGTGTGATAAAGAATAAGTGTCCACCTCGGAAACAACACTTTTTAAAGCTCGGGTGACATACTTTTGAATATCTCGCTACGCTCAGGATTCTACTCTAGGATCCTTCGCTTCGATCTGGATTCAAAAAACACTGTCCTTAAAAATAGTTGTTTGCTTCCTGGTCAAAAAATATATTATTATTTTACAATAAATTGTCTTGTTTGAAATAATTTTATAGCCTTTAGGGTCTATACATAGCACATTTCTTCTTAGAGGCACAATATCTGGCACTGCAATACTTACCAAAATTATATTTAGTTCGAGAAACTGGTAATTACTTCAGATATAATATTTTGATTGGTGTTGTAAAATATTATGATCATGACTGTGTTTCCTCATACAAATATCAGCAATATGAGCACTTTTCCACCAGACAAAAGCATCCCTCTATCCGAGTGGGAATACATGCCGTGCGTAGGCCCGCGGCCGCCTGCTGGCCTTGTAGGGCTGAAGAACGCGGGTGCTACTTGCTATATGAACTCTGTGCTTCAGCAGATGTACTGCGTGCCTACCATTCGCGACGCGCTGCTCACCGTGCAAGGTAACTCACTTTTACACTCCATATAGAGATCTTGCGAGGTCAAGATTTCGTACCCTACGCGTCGTTGCCATAAGCGATTTCCGTCTGAAGTCAGAGTCCTGTCAACTTAATCTGAGCGCTTCTTTTGATAGTAGCCTATGGTTTGCACGATTTGCTCTTACTCTTTATGGATATAGCAAAATTCCAAACATTATTTTCTGTAACTAAAAATTTCACAGCTGTAGTTTCTATTAAATGTCCACCATACACCTAAGTTTGTAAGAGCAATGTAGTTTTTGTTACTGTTTGTGGTGTTTGCGTTGCCCTAAATAACATTGTGCTGATGTAGAATAAGTTACCTTTATTTATTTATAGCCTTACATGCTGCTGTTATAATATTTAAGAAATATATATACCTATATATATATATATATATATATATATATATATATATATATAATTAGCTTATTATATAAAAAAGCTTAGAATAGTTAAAAGTTACCTTTAATGTATGTTAATAATGAATTTATAAGATTCTATGAACGTATTTGAACTAGACCACAAGTCTAACCTTGCTTTCCGAGTGGAGCCAAAACTGAATTTGGCTGTGATCGTTATTCCATATCAACGAAAGCGCGACAACGTAGATCCATGTGACGTCATGGATTACGTCACCAAGGACGCCATTGTGCGATTTCAACGACCACGCTACGAACATAAATCTCCTTGACCAGTCCGTTAAAAATGACAGTTCGTTGATATGTGCGTGATGCGATGAGTTAGCATCTGTTAGTCTCTGTGTGCGTGTATTCCATGCCGTGAGCAACGTGAGCGTGATTTCAACTCATTCAACAGATCTCATCTGTCAAAAGCGCGATATTGAATCATATTGGAAAATTGTGATAATACCGCCAAAATCGATGTTGACTCCACTCGGAAATCACCCTTAATTACACCCTAACGTAACGCCCTACGCTACAGTTCAATAATTTTGTTTAGGAGCTGCAACAGACCCTGA
This sequence comes from Selenia dentaria, assembly GCA_917880725.1. Taxonomy (NCBI): domain Eukaryota; kingdom Metazoa; phylum Arthropoda; class Insecta; order Lepidoptera; family Geometridae; genus Selenia; species Selenia dentaria. The sequence continues at coordinate 24,906,603 of OU862879.1, forward strand.
CGAGGACTTTTCTGGCGAAAGTCACCATCATCATAGCATGGAAAACCATACTGAAGTAAGTATACAAAAAGGTGAGATACATTATTACTTCTGTAACTAAACACATAAAAGAAAATAAATATTGTTTCATAATTACCCCATTTTGTTCCCACTGCTGGGACACGAGCCTTCCTCTCAGAGAGAGGAGTGGGGCCGTAATCCACCACGCGGGCCCAGTGCGGCTTGGTGGATAGGTTAGTGGCCAACCCATGTCGAAGTTTTCAGGTCGCCCGAAGGCCTTCGATATAGCCTGTTGTCCTAAGACAAACAACCAGGACCGACAGCTTAACGTGCCCTCCGAAGCACGGAAGCGCTCAGTTGAATGCAAGTTGGTAGCCGGTTACATGAAGCAGCAGCAGCAGACGACGTGTCGTCGATTCATGTCGCCGCGACACGTCGTCGCTTCATGCCGCTGCAGTCATGATTTATAACCCGATTGCAGACGGCAACTGCAGATGGCATGAACCATTTTAAAAGCGATACGAAAGGTTTTGCTTAAAAGCTTTTTAGTTGTTTTTCTACGTAGATTCAAACTCGACAGTCTGATCTGCCTCTCGACGACGTGACGCTAGCTTCGTGTCGCTAACTACGAATGGTGTTTCATAGAAATACATAGAAACCAGTAGTGTCGTTGCGACACGTCGTCTGCTGCTGATACGTGTAGCCGGCTACCAAATTGCATCTTAATGCCACTAGCGGTCACCCACCCAAGTCCTGACCAGCAGCAAGTGTTGCTTAACTTGTTGATCGGTTAAGATCGCCAAGTCAAGCTCCGCTGCGAGCGCTTGTGTGAAAATATCGTTAATGTGGTTAATGTGTTACATAGTAAATAATACAATATGTTATTTCTTCCAGAACAATAACGATTACAACATTACAATCCTAAAGCAAGTCCAAGCCATTTTTGCGCACTTACATTATAGCAAGCTTCAATATTACATTCCCAGGGGACTATGGGCTCATTTCAAGTGAGTTTATTCAAACAGTATAGATTAACCAATAAAACTTATACTTATTTTTAAATAACGAATATTTCTATCGGTTTTAGGCTACAAGGCGAACCAGTGAACTTGCGCGAACAACAAGATGCTGTTGAGTTTTTCATGTCTCTAGTAGAATCTTTAGATGAGGCCTTAAAATCTCTGGGTCAAGAGCAGCTAATGGCTAAAACTATGGGTGGCACTTACTCCGATCAAAAGATCTGCAAGGGCTGCCCTCACAGGTGAGAAATATTATTGAAATGAATCAATCCTGTTACTAGTTGTGTTGGTGTATTGATGAATAGAGTAAAATATGTTTATATTTGTTTGTAGATATTGTAAAGAAGAACCATTTAGTGTTGTTTCCTTGGACATCAGAAACTTGTCTCGATTGCAAGAATCTCTAGAAGCTTACGTTAGGGGTGAGCTGTTGGAAGGGCCAGATGCCTATCACTGTGATAAGTGCAACAAAAAGGTAACAATGCTGCTTAACTGAGGTATTTAAATAAAAAAATGCATTATTGTTTTATACTTTTCCATTTGTTTTCCATTCGTTATTTGATCGATTACATAACAGTATACAATAAAGTCAATGCTATGATGCATGTCCATTTGAAAGATGGATAAACTTTAATCAACTTATGGATCAAAATGATATCAAATATTTTTCCTATTCCATTCAATAAACCAATAATATCAAATTAAGTATATACGAGGGCGGCTGTGAAAATTTTGGGAATCAAGGAAGTGACACAACATTACTATTTAAAAATGTATTTATTCCTTTTCGAAGTATTCTCCGCGAAATTTGACACATTTTTCCATACGATGGAACCAATCATTGAAGCAACCATTCCATTCGGAAGTTGGGGTCTCCAAAATGGCCGTTTTGTAGGCGTCCACAGCTTCTTCAGGTGATGAAAATCTCTGTCCACGCAATTTATTCTTTATTTTAGGGAAAGTATAGAAATCATTAGGGCTTAGGTCGGGGCTGTACGGCGGATGGTCTAATAATTCTATGTTTTCTTGCTCTAAAAACTCTTTTGTTCTGAGCGCGGTGTGAGAACTCGTATTGTCGTGATGGAGGATGATGCGGCGGTTGCAGTTCTCTTTACGGAGTTCAGAAACGACCTGTGGCAAACAAATGCTAGCATACCATTCTGCATTAACCGTTCTTTGTCCCTCAAGAGGAATAGTCGTAACATGGCCGGTTTTGGAGACAAACGTGGCCACCATTTTTTTTGCTGCACTCCGTGAACGAACAATTTTTTTTGCCTTTAACTCATTTTCGAACACCCAAACTCGTGACTGGTTTTTTGTTTCGGGTTCGTACGCGTATATCCAGGATTCGTCACCTGATACGATGTTGTATACAGCATTTGAGGATCCTGCGTGGAATCTTTCGAGAGTTTTTACACCTAATTGTTCATATGCACGATTATTTGTATTTGACTCATGCCAATGTCTAAAGTTGCCTGAATTTCGCGGTATGTCACATGTCGATCTTCCTCAATCAGCTTACGCACAGCATCAACGTTTTCTTGGGTGACTGCAGTTTTTGGACGACCTTGAGGGGATCATCACTGAGCTTGACACGTCCACGTTGAAATTCAGCAAACCAGCGATAAATTGTGGTTTTGGATGGGGCATCGTCACCAAATGCAGAAATCATCCGGTCAACACACTGTTTTTGTGTTAAACCACTTCGAAAGTCATAAATCAGCTCTTGATTTTTCTCGAGTCAATTCCATTTTCTCAACGACTAAACGAGTTTGACAAAACCTTGTGACAAGACCGATAATCTTTTTTAAAATAAATAATTGGTATTCGATTTTTAAAACCAAGGGGTTTTCAATTAAAAAGATTTTAATATGACAGGAACAGTAGAAATATTCCATTCCCGATACTTTTAGTGCAGTCCTCGTAATTTGACGCTTTATTATGTTACGTGAGTGTTTGGTCTACATCTCTGACATAGTAATGGACCGTCAGTGGTTCAAAAACCTAATAAATAACGGTTAATGGATTAAACTGGGAAAAAAACTGCTGACGTCTATGATCAATGTTTCAACATATAATAAAACTACTGAAAAAAACTGATATGAAATTTAAACACAGTATTTTATACCGTCCGATTTTAAAGAAGTGAATATAAAGTCTATGTAATAATGTAATGTTCTATATTTCCTAAAAGATTTTTTGTCCATTAAGCAGCCAGTATTTTGCAGTCGCTAATATGTAAATAAGTCTTTATAGCTGGATATTATTTTTTGCGTATAGTATTAGTCATTAATATGACAGCTAATAATACGAGGGTCATTTGAAAAGTTCTTAGCCTAACATGGTTAAAGTCATTGGTTTTTTTATAACTATCCTCATTTTGTAGTTACATTATTTAGCAACAAGTATGCACAGTTTAGTTTATTCACAGTAACTCATTGTTCGTTTACACGTGATACCGTAAGTCAAGTCAGAGCTATTTTTGAAAATGGATAAAATTTTACATTGTGCTGTGATAAAATACCTGAATTTGAAAGGTTTAACTCCAAAAGCTATACACGAAGACATGTCTGCTACTTTGTGTGAGTCCGCTCCTTCCTATGCGACTGTTAAAAACTGGGTGGCAGAGTTTAAACGTGGTCGTGAGACCATTCAAGATGAGCCCCGTAGTGGCCGGCCTTCGACTGCTTCCACTGATCAAAACAAAGAAAAAATCTGTGATTTAATTTTATCTGATCGAAGATTGACTGTCGAGGAGATAGCTAAGACTGTAGGCATCTCATCTGAGCGAACACATCATATAATTACTACTGAACTTGGATTCTCTAAGGTGTCTGCGCGGTGGGTACCGCGACTGCTTTCAGTGGAACAAAAACGCAACCGACTCACAACTTCTCGCGACTGTTTAGAGTTATATGAAGCTGACCCAATAGAATTTGTTTAAAGATTTATAACCATGGATGAAACCTGGGTTCACCACAATACACCCGAGAAAAGAACAGTCGAAACAATGGAAAAGAGCAGGATCGCCCACCCCAAAGAAGGCAAAGGTGGTTTTATCGGCGGGCAAAGTCATGGCATCCGTTTTTTGGGATGCAAAGGGTATAATTCTCGTGGATTATTTAAAAAAGGGTGAAACATTAAACTCGGATTACTATTGCAACCTGTTGCGTCGTTTGAGAGAAGAAATCAAAGAAAAACGTCCAGGTTTATTGAGAAGAAAAGTCTTGTTTCATCAGGACAATGCGCGCGTTCACACCTCTGTGCAATCCATGGCAAAAATCCATCAATGTGGCTTCGAATTGTTACCTCATCCGACTTTTATCTGTTCCCAAAGCCGAAAAAATTATTATTGTGGTAAACATTTTTTTACAAATTAAGAGGTCATAGCCGCCGTGGACGCTTATTCTGAAGAGTAAGACGAAGATTTTTTTAAAACTGGTATCGAAGCCTTACCGGGTCGATGGAAAAAGTGTTTTGAGCTCGTAGGAGAGTATGTTGAAAAATAAAAATAAACTCAAAATCGTGTGGTTTCATTAAGTATGTTAGGCTAAGAATTTTTCAAATGACCCTCGTACCATCTGCGTTATAATGCAATCGCTGTTACCCGAAGAGGTTGGTGTTTTTACGTACTGTGTTGGCGTAAATGGCTTATTGTGCTTCATTCCTGTGCAGCAGCAGAGGTCATTTTTGATACAGTTAAATCACTGATACTTAAAGCTGCCGCAACACGCTCTCATACTCGCGACACAGTATTGACACAGTTGCCTTTACAACGCGCTATTTTCATTTAATTTTTCAAAATAATCACAATGCAACAGAAATGTTCCGTCCTTTCTGTCGCGCCCTCTGTCTTCTTCAATTACCGTAATTATGCTATGGGTAGACAGTAACTAATTCGCAACAAAGTAATTTCAATTGCAGTTTATCCTTTATGAGCACCCGCTGGATGTGGGGGCTTTGCCCCACGAGGACTTCCTCCTTCCCCGTAGTCCTGCCCATTCTCCAACTACATAGCCAATCGTTTCTACCCAGTTCGAGTGTACACCCGGGTACCTCTCTGGGGTGAGCCAGCGCAAATGCTAGCTTGTCCATGCTTGTCCGATGTACCAAACAATCGGACAGCGTCAACCGTGATGCATGCAGTGACACGGTCCCTTCACTATTGTACACTATTGTACCCATGTTACAAAGAATAATGAGTTCTAAGCATACCAGGGTTTACACTGCTGGTTGATTTTATTAGGGTACTGCCGGTACCGCTGCATGTGCTTTTTACCTTTTTAGAGCTGTGCTCTTGCAACGCGTCGTGCTATATCGCCCAAACTATTTATGGCGACTCGCGTCGCACGCGACACTTTCGTCATTATAAAAATATTAAAGACTCAATCATTTTAAAAATATTAAAAATAATAATCAACTCAACCTAATAGAAATGTAAAAAGTCACACAAGAGTGTCTTTATGCGGTGTTATTAGCTGAAGTTGGCAGGAGATAAATAAGATGAACATCCATGGAAAATCACATCCAGCTTTATGCATGATTGCATATGAAGTCCAATAAACTTTTTTTCCTTCATATGTGTAAATACAATGAATAATACAATTTAATGAATTATCTAGGGTAAAAAACAAAGCATAGAAATGTTTGTCAAATAATACTTTATAGAACTGAATCGATTAACAATTGTAATCGAATCGGTCATGCATTATGGTATCACTAATACAACTAAATTGATCTGTCATCGAGCTAAACGAATGGAATAGATTAGAAGCCGTTCGCAACATTCGCGAAGCCGATCCATTACAAGTCAGTAATCGTTGTGAACAAGCACGTAACGTCATCAACGATGTCCAAGATAAAGCTCACGCGTCGGTAACGCTATCGAAACGAATGGAAGGTAGGTTTTCGCGAACGGTCACGAAAAAAATTCAAGAAAAAATATTATAATGTATTTAGCACGTTCGTTAGATCACGCTCAGAGAGACAAACAGTTGTTAATAATTTCCAATAAAAAAATACAAAGGTTTTGCGCGACCAAAGTGTAGGATTAGAACACTAAACCGGGACTTGGAGTGTTGCGAACGATTTCGTCTTGTAATGGCATCCCTTAAAGAGACATCTCAAAAGGACACCAATTGAATGCAATCGGAGTCATTTTGAGATGTCTGACTGTTATGCTTTAATGCATGTTATGCTGTTATCATTTATAACGCGTTGTGAATGTGTATATGAGTAAACAGTAGATTATTGAAATTTATAGAGAGAAAAATTCCATCCTCGGACGGGATTTGAACCAGCGTCATCTGACTATAGACTGAATAGATTATTATTGCATTTATTTTCATTGCAGGTGGTGACAGTAAAGCGGTTATGTCTCAACAAACTACCTCCAGTATTAGTAATTCAGCTCAAACGGTTTGAATACGATTTCGAAAAGGTTTGCGCGATCAAATTTAACGATTACTTCGAGTTCCCGAGAGAATTAGACGTGGAACCTTATACAGGTGAGAAAAATAATACATTTATTATAAATAAACCTATCAACATTACAGGCGTAACGCATAACTGAGTAGGATCCGGTGGTAGTGGAGCACTGCGGGAAGGGTGACATAATTATGACGTAACGTTTTCTCATTTGCATAATTTGTACACAAGAAACATGATGCGTGTGCTAGGTATATGTTTTTATAATCTTTACCTCTAAACTACGTTGGTCCTTCTGAAAGCTAAGAAAATTGAAGAAGCATACATCTACGGCTCTGATTTTTTGGGGTATTTATACATTTATTATTATTATTTTTTGAATAATTATGTTAATATATGAAGTCCACGCTTGGAATGCATAAATTGAAGCCATCGTTAAGACTACAACTACAGAAATACGGTCTGTGCCATAATTTTCCTTCTATGATGACAGTTGACATATCTCTATGAGTTGTTAATGGGGATTCGTGGAAGAAAAGTTTACAATTCCCTATTTCAATAACCCAATTTATAAATGCTGAGAATAAAACTTGTACTATATCACTTGCCCTTAAATATATTTGTCTCTATCACTGATGTGGATTATATTATTAGGTTACTTATATATAAAACAAACGAAAATTGACAAAGCAGACACCCATACCCCTGAAGGTTTACGATTTCATCTGATTTGTAATAGAATAAACTATCCACCAGCATGGGGTTTGGCGCAAGCTGAGGGTGACGCTTCTCTATGGGAGGGTGGTGAGGAAGGTTCTCGGGAAACTCACTACCAGCTCAGTGGCATCGTCGTCCACTCTGGGCAGGCTTCGGGCGGACATTACTATTCATATGTTTTATTGAGGTAACTACTATTTGAATCCAATACTACATATACCAGTACATACAATAATAATACGTGATTTAATGTTACATATATATTGTATTTGTATTTTTTTTATATTTAATTACATATTCACGCATTTTGCATATAACCTGTTTTAAATAAAGTGTTAGGAATTGTTTGTCTAAGGCTCTGCAAGTTATCTTCGAAAACTGCGTTAGTTCGTCAATTAGATCCTGTCAATTTTTATTTATTTTAAAAAGACCAGTTGTTAACCGACTTCAAAAAAGGAGGCGGTTATATGTTCGTGTGGTGTATGTTTTATTTATGTGTATGTTAATCGATTTCTCCCCCATGTGTGGACAGATTTTTAAAATTATTTTTTTTTGTACAGTATACATCCGAGATATACTGTAAATAGAATATACTTTAAATTCGGTCAAGCAGTTTTTGAGTTACACTCCAAAAATTTAAAATATTTACGCCAACTTGATGATATCATCATTGACGGTGAATGACAATCGATTCCGTAAGTAGCAAGCGTCACTAAAAACGGTGAATGAAAAATTAAGCCTAAAATAGAACCGACTTCAATACCAAATAGTGTGAAATAAATTGTCGAAGTCGGTACCATGTGGAAAATATTGTAATAGAGGTACCTACTTTTGAATTATCATGGTACCGACTTCAACAAGTTATTTCACACTTTTTGGTATTGAAGTCGGTTCTATTTTTAGGTATTTTTTGTTCAATTTAAACATCAAGGAAAGAGCTTTTTTCCTAATTATTTGTGTGATGAGCAGAACTGTTTGTTCGAATGCTATGGATGTTGTGAAGTGTTATTGTGTGCATGTCCATGCCTCCCGTGACACAGAGAATCCTAGAGTAGGGTAATAGTGTATTAGTAACATTTATATTCGAATTGACGTGTGCTGCATATTGTATCAGGTTTGTAATGTATACAGAGACAACGGCAGCGAAACCGGACGTTGGGTGAAACTCGACGACGGCGATGTGTCAGAGTGCGCGATGCACGACGACGAGGAAATGAAGGTGCAGTGCTTCGGAGGAGAGTATATGGGAGAGGTGAGCTATTCAATTGTACTTAGGCTTAGGCTATATCTAACTAAGGAGTATTGGTTAAATCCAGATTTATAGATAAGTATATACTATCTACTTCTTCTACCTTCTGTCTACGAAGAGATAGTCAGGAATATAACTCAGAACAAATTCCACACAAAAATGTATGATTCCAAATACGAATTACTTCGGAGGTTACAAATAGACATGTTCGGTGATTGATTTAAATTTCAGAAGGAAAGCAGGGATTGGTCCACGCGCGTGCTGCAACGTCTACTATGACAGCTGAGTCATAGCGGCGTGAACGATGTTATTGATCTAGCACGACTTTTAATGGGTCATTTTGTTAAGGCAGTTACTCTTCCTGAAATTATTTCTTCGTAGATAAAAAAATCATAGGGTATACCCTAAACTAGCGCTTTACTCACCTATATTGCATCTGTTAGTAGCAATAAAACGCCTATTTCTTGATATAATTTCTGATTATCCAAAAGAAAAAAATATATAAAAAGTACTTTTGATGATATTGTATAGTTTTGGTGGTAATATTCAGCAAATGACACAGATACCTTACCGCGCACCAACCCAGGCTCGCTTAGGCCCCATGTTTACCTATGTCTATGTTTTGGAGGTAATTGCTGCCTTTGGCCTAGTTTTTCTGGGATGACCTGTATTAGGAAAACCTTGGTTACTCATAACTCGGAATTATACTTCTTAACAATACTTCCTGTGACGCAGTAGCTAGGTCCCAATTGTATGCAAGCGTCTGCGTACGCGCACACGACTACATACTACCCTAACGTTAAGGTGTCATACTTGTGGCGTGGTAATTTCTAATATGTCTCTAGGTGTTCGATCCGATGCTAAAGAGGGTGACATATAAACGACAGAAGAGATGGTGGAATGCTTACATGCTGTTCTATACTAGAAAAGACACTTTGGATACGACAGCTGGCATCGAACAGTCTTTGAAGATCATGACGCTTAAGTAAGTATTTTTTTATTGGTGTGGAGAAATGTTTTTGTGGCTGGCCCTAAATACTGTAAAAAGACAGATTTTTACCAATATACTGAAATTGTACATCAAGCTATAAGGTTACGTGATTATTGTTCGATTTTAATAAAATAGTTTATATGTTTATATATATTATAAGGTCACTGTTAATTAGTGCACAATATAGAATGGGGTGGTATGGAATCGATAACTGGACATTAATAACATTCATTGCTCCTCAGCTAATAAACATTGCGCGACTGAACGCACGCTGAACGCAAGCTACATCATATAATAGATAACAGTGACTACGCGAGACATACCAATCCACTTAAAATAGGTACGACGTACAAACCTACCTACTTGCGAAAGCGTACACAGCTGTTGTCTATGCCACGGTAATATTATCTATACAGTATCGTAACTCGGTCCTGTCCTTGATTTTAAATACCTGCAGCCGCGCGGTACGTAAACACGCGGTAGGGCTGCCCGCGTACTTTATTTTAATTTCGTTTACCTACTTGAGTTTCTTTCTAGTTTTGCGATTGTAAACATTATTTTAATTATTAAAAAAAAAACTAGTTGTGAATAAATTAGGAAAGTTCAATCAAGATACATGTTGTGTTTTTAGATTACTTAAAAAACAACACATTAATTTGAGCCTGAAAATATTTGCGCCTCCTAAGGAAAGTACGAAAAGTTTTTACTCAAGCGTGTAGGCGTGTAGTAATACCTGTCCACATTTTTTTTGTTCATTAGACCGCGCCTAGTACCCTTTTCTGCATTGCGGTCCAAATATGATCCAAACCGTATTTTGTCATTTATTTCAAATGTTTCTCAAAGAAATCATAGTTTTCTGCATGATGGATCATTAATGGTACGTACACTTCCATACTAAATACTAATCACGCCATCTCTGCGCGTGATTTGTAACTAAAACATAGTTTCAAGTTAGTCGAACAGAATTAAACCGGTGCGACGTGGGACTGTGAATTTAAAATTAGTGAAAAAATAGTTATTGCCGCAATAGTGTCCGGAAAAAATACGTTTCGTATGGGAAATACCTTATTTCATCGGGAAAGGGTAAGATATTCTTTATTTTTATGTTACAACTTACATAAAATTGTATTTTTAGGTATGGTCCAAATTCGTGCCAACATGCAGATATATACATTTTACCCTTGGTCTATATTTGTAACATTATGCATTAGAATAATGCACAAATAGTGATTCGGGATTTCACATACCCTCTTTTTGAAAGTAAAATCTTTTGTTGTTGTAGAAATGGATCCGAAAAAGTTTTATGGAGGTATACATACTATTATCCCCCATTTTCCTGATGAAAGCACGGACGACGACCTATCTGATGATGATAACTACGCAAGATTGGTAAGAAGTCGACCACCCATAATTGTACCTGAATCAGAGGAATCTGCATCGGATCCAGAAGACAATATTCCATTATCAGAGATACCTAGCACGAGTTCACCCGCCGCAAGAAGTGCAAAACCTAAATGGAGGAATGGGTCTCTTGTAGAAACAGAAAGAAACGTCGAATTTTCTGGTGACACGAACTTACCTGCTCATATCATGCAATTGGAAACACCCGTGCAATTTTTCAAGTACTTGTTTACTGACGATATGTTTCAATACATTACATTAGAGACTATTAGATATGGAACTCAAAAACGTCCTGAAAAGCCGATCAAAGTCACCAGTAAAGAAATAGAACAATTTGTTGGTTTATGTCTAACTATGTCTATCATTCAGCTGCCTTCTACTAGAGACTACTGGAATTCAGAATTGGGTCATCCTAAAGTAAATTCTATAATGCCCTATAACCGCTTTGAAGAAATAAAACGTTTTTTACATTTCAATGACAATGCCACTCAAATTCTAAAAGGTCAAGATGGCTATGATCCTCTCCATAAACTAAGGCCTTTTCTCAACTAAATAAGCGAACGATTATTGACTGTTCCAAGAGAGCAGTATATGGCTGTCGATGAACAGATAATTCCAACTAAGAGCAGGTCTTCCATGAAGCAATATAATCCTAAAAAACCTCACAAATGGGGATACAAAAACTTTGTCCTAAGTGGCAGTTCTGGTTTCAGCTACGACTTTGAACTATATACAGGAGCTCATGTTTCAGAAATATTGGATCATGATTTGCCGAATATTGGCACCTCAAGCAATGTCGTAGTACGTCTTGCACGGTCCATTCCCGAAAACCTGAACAACAGACTTTTCTTTGATAATTGGTACACGTCGCCGCCACTTTTAGTGTACCTGACAAAAAAGGGGATTTTGCCACTTGGCACAATCAAAGCCAATCGTGTTCCTGGGTACAAAATTCCACTTGAAAAGGAGTTGAAGAAGAAAGGACGTGGTGCTACTGTTGAAAAGCTTACTACTCTCGAAAACGTTGATATATCTCTAACGACGTGGTATGACAACAGAGTTGTAATCTTAGCGTCTACCTACGTAGGCAGCAAACCTATGACAGAAGTAAGATGGTATAATAAAAAAAAAAAGTTTACGAAGCTGTTCCCTGTCCAAAAGCTGTAAGCATATGGGGGGTGTGGATTTGCTAGACGCACTCTTGGGATACTATAGGATTCAGATCAGATCCCACAAGTTTTACCATCGCATTTTCTTCCACCTTATAGACATGACGACGGTCAATGCTTGGCTTCTGTATAGACGCAAAAATGCTGATGCCGATGCGTGGTTACCACTATGTGATTTCAAGGTGGCTGTGGCGGAAGCCTTGACCATGTCCAATATGCCCAGCGTGAGTGCGAAACGTGGACGGCCCTGTAATCATCTAGAAAATTAAATTCAAGAGAAAAAATCCAGAGGAGCTATAGCAATAATGCCATCGCAGGACGTACGTCTGGACCAATTAGACCACAGGCCTGTCTGTATCCAGACAGCGCTGTAAAAGGCCAGACTGTACAGGCAGATCCCATGTAGAATGCAATAAATGCAAAGTCAACCTATGTTTAAATGAGAAGAGAAACAGAATTTCACACAAATTAATTGAAAAAGTTGGGGATTTCTGCATAGTGTGCCATATTTGTACCAAAGAGGAAAAACCTAATTTCCTTATGTTTTTTTTATTATATCGAAATTTCCTAAAATACGTGTCTTTTTATTTATTTCTTTACACAACATATATTTATTTCGCTTTAAAATAAAAAATCATGCAGTAAAGGGTAAGCAACGGGTTGCAAAACCCATGACTTAAACATGCAATTTTCAATTCAGGATACATTTTTATAATTATTACCATTTAATAAATAATAATAATAATAACTAGAATATAATAATAATAATACGTTTTTTTTATTTTATTTAACATGTACGTAATAACTAGTGCTTCTAGTACTTATTTATAATCAACAAACAGTTTATTATTAATCCAGACATTTAACTCGGTGGAATAAGCGAAATACCTACCTTTTAAAAGAAACAAATTACGTACCTATATTATTAAGTAGGTATATATGTAAGTATAGTTTCCGGGTAATATAAAAACATATCTCTAGGTGCGTTATTGAAGAACCAAACAAATCAAGCAACCAATAAATAACATAATCGATAAGTGCATTAAGTAACTACTTGTACTTATTTAAATAAAATATTCACAAATCGCACGCTTACTGCAAAACTATAACACCGTTCCTTCGTCATAGCGGCGCATTCGCGACTGGAATCACGACTATTGCACTCCAATATCGGGGCGCGTAGGAATAACTCGAGTTTCGGCCGTTTCTATGAAGACAGAATACTGTATAGAATATTACTGTGCCCTATACCTAAACGACAGCGTACGCGGGTGGGTCATCGTCCGCACGTTGTACCTATTCTAAACGGGTAGGTATGTCTCGCGTATTAACTGCTATCTATTCTGCGATGTAGTGGTGCGTCGGGTCGTGCGTTCAGTCGCACTATGGCTCTTAGCCGTGAAGCGGCGAATATGGGTTCATTATAATAAAAATATGTCATTGTTTTCTTTTACTTTCATTACCAGTTATTGATTCCAAACCACCCCATTCAATATTGTGAACTAATTAACAATAGTATATTATGCAACTAGTGAATAAAGGACGGATTTAAAGCGAGAGCCATAGATAAATCACGAGTAAGTGAAGTATTCTAACGACTGAATCACGACCCCAGGGAGTGATTAGTGATTATTGAATCACGAGCGTAGCGAGTTATCAAGTGTTAGAATCCTGAGCGTTGCGAGTGATTCATGGCCCTCGATATAAATCCGTTTTATTCAAGAGTTGCATATTATACTTTATATCATGACTACGAGAAAAAGAAATAATTTAAGTAAAAAATAGATATTTAATGAAGAAAAATTAATTAATATGCGCATAAAAATTGAAACATTTACTAAACATAAGAGTAATTTATTTATTATTATTTTATATTTTTTTCTAAAATCGCAGTAAAGAACACAATACAGTTTTTATTCTAATGCTAAACTCCTTGTCGCAAATATCGACCAATCAAATCTCGAGGAGTTCTTGCACAAAGAGTTTGTATGTCGAGTATTTTTTGCGTAAGGAAGATGTTTAAGCATTGAGATGGAGATACAATATATTGGTGTGTTCTAAATTCAAACACACTAAACAGTGATTAAAAGGCCTTTTTATTCACTGTTTTCAGTGAATAAAATAAGCTTTTTAGAGTGGGAATGGTATAAATACCTTATTTATTACTTATTAATAATATCACTATTTTCAGGGAAAGTGCCATTCCAAAGCCGATTTGGAACTCTGTGCGCCGTGGAAATATTGCATTTTCGCACAATCAAGACCAGTTTAGTTTGGAGCATTTCAATTTTATGAAAAAATTGTGCTGTATGCGTTTGTACATGGTCCCTGGTTCTCAAGCCACTCTATGGGTATGTATATCACTTTTTTCATCAATCGTACGAGTATAGTTTATATCATATGAATGATTAGGTATTTGTATTATGTTAAAATAATGTTATAATGTTTTAATAAGGGTCCGGAACACGAAGAAATATCGATGCTCACGGTACAGCTAGCAACGAAATTCTTATTCCAAGTTGGCTTCAGGACAAAGAAAGCCTTGCGTGGCCCCGCAATTGATTGGTAAGGTTTTATTTAATATCCTTAATACCTTATTAAGGTGCAAGCCGGCTACACATAGCAGCAGCAGACGACGTGTCGTCGCTTCATGTCGCTGCAGTCATGATTTCGAACCCGACTGCAGATGGCAACTGCAGATGTCATCAATCATTTGAAAAGCGATACGAAAGCTTTTCAGTTGTTTTACTAGGTTGATTGGTACCCGCGAGCGGCACTACTGATCTGCGGTCGGGCGACAGTGTAGTCTGCCGCTCGACGACGCGACGCTAGCTTCGTGTCGCTAACAACGAATGGTATTTCATAGAAATACATAGAAACCAGTAGTGTCGCTGCGACACGTCGTTTGCTGCGGCTTCATGTAGCCGGCTACCAACTTGCACCTTTACGGTTAATTAATTGTGTCCAATATTCGTCTTTTTCTGCTTCAAGGCACGAGATTATAACTCAGCATTTACGGTGTTCTCAATCTGTACGAGCATGGTTTGCAACAGATCTTTTCAAGAATACACACAGGTCAGGTTAAACAAAATTGATACAGTATATTTATTTCCTGTGTGAGCTGCATAAGCTAATATTTTCTTATTGTTGCAGATTGTGTGATTATCTCCTGTCTTGCCCTACGGCTGAGGTGAGGATAGTTTTCATGAAAACTATTGTGTTTCTCGCGCATTTCTCAATGCAAGACCCACCAGGTAAGGCACATCTAATTGTGTTTTATATCTATTTTTGTTATGACTAAACCTTCATAGTTTCTCAATGCTTTTCTGCCTGTGTGTATTTCATACCCATTTAGTTACACATTGAATTCAAAAAATCTACAACTAGAATTTATTTACTATAATTATACGATTGTATCCATACTAGATAGCTCGTGATTGAACACCCACATATCCATACGTCCATACTAATATACAAACGTTTGTAACTCTGTCTCTCTATCTGTTGTAACTCCATCACGCTAAGCGGCTGAACGGATCGTTATGAAATTTGGCACATACTTTAAATTCAAAATTCAAATGATTTATTTGTGATAC
Organism: Selenia dentaria; assembly: GCA_917880725.1. Lineage (NCBI taxonomy): Eukaryota > Metazoa > Arthropoda > Insecta > Lepidoptera > Geometridae > Selenia > Selenia dentaria. The sequence continues at coordinate 24,922,172 of OU862879.1, forward strand.
ACAGGTAAGACAGGATCTTAAAATAGATTATTGTGGGTACATGCTGTGATGTGCTTTAAGCGTACAAATGTTATGTAAAAAAAAACTAGGGAGTAAGTAACAGATTAGTAAAATTTAAACATTGTAGAATAAATTAAAAATGTAAATTGTTTTTCCAATTGAAATTGAAAACTTTTCATCATCATCATGGTTTTGATGTTTGGAGTCGTGACATGAAAAGATCCTGTGGATTAGGGACGAATCAACGTCAGTAGTGCCTAAAACTTGCATTATTTGTGACGGGTTTTTAAATGTTTGAGTGTGTTGATGGGAGGGTTATCTGAATTAATGCGAACATGTGTTACAGTAAGCAACGGCTTCGGTTCGTGGTGCTCACGAGACGAGGTGACCTCCTTATCGGACCAGGTTTTGTGTTCGGTGCGCGCGCTGGCCGCGCCGCCACACGCAGACGCTCACGTGCACCGTCATCTGCCGCTGCTTTTCAACCTCTTCCACACGTACGCCTCGCTCGGCCTGCCTGAGAAACATCAGCTGCTCAGGGTGACTATCCACTATTATTACAATTTGGCTGTTTTAACTTGGCACCCGGTACTATGAACTACTGTGACTCAGGGTGACTATCCACTATTATTACAATTTGGGTGTTTTAACTTGGCACCCGGTACTATGAACTACTGTGACTCAGGGTGACTATCCACTATTATTACAATTTGGGTGTTTTAACTTGGCACCCGGTACTATGAACTACTGTGACTCAGGGTGACTATCCACTATTATTACAATTTGGCTGTTTTAACTTGGCACCCGGTACTATGAACTACTGTGACTCAGGGTGACTATCCACTATTATTACAATTTGGGTGTTTTAACTTGGCACCCGGTACTATGAACTACTGTGACTCAGGGTGACTATCCACTATTATTACAATTTGGCTGTTTTAACTTGGCACCCGGTACTATGAACTACTGTGACTCAGGGTGACTATCCACTATTATTACAATTTGGCTGTTTTAACTTGGCACCCGGTACTATGAACTACTGTGACTCAGGGTGACTATCCACTATTATTACAATTTGGCTGTTTTAACTTGGCACCCGGTACTATGAACTACTGTGACTCAGGGTGACTATCCACTATTATTACAATTTGGGTGTTTTAACTTGGCACCCGGTACTATGAACTACTGTGACTCAGGGTGACTATCCACTATTATTACAATTTGGCTGTTTTAACTTGGCACCCGGTACTATGAACTACTGTGACTCAGGGTGACTATCCACTATTATTACAATTTGGGTGTTTTAACTTGGCACCCGGTACTATGAACTACTGTGACTCAGGGTGACTATCCACTATTATTACAATTTGGCTGTTTTAACTTGGCACCCGGTACTATGAACTACTGTGACTCAGGGTGACTATCCACTATTATTACAATTTGGCTGTTTTAACTTGGCACCCGGTACTATGAACTACTGTGACTCAGGGTGACTATCCACTATTATTACAATTTGGCTGTTTTAACTTGGCACCCGGTACTATGAACTACTGTGACTCAGGGTGACTATCCACTATTATTACAATTTGGGTGTTTTAACTTGGCACCCGGTACTATGAACTACTGTGACTCAGGGTGACTATCCACTATTATTACAATTTGGGTGTTTTAACTTGGCACCCGGTACTATGAACTACTGTGACTCAGGGTGACTATCCACTATTATTACAATTTGGCTGTTTTAACTTGGCACCCGGTACTATGAACTACTGTGACTCAGGGTGACTATCCACTATTATTACAATTTGGGTGTTTTAACTTGGCACCCGGTACTATGAACTACTGTGACTCAGGGTGACTATCCACTATTATTACAATTTGGGTGTTTTAACTTGGCACCCGGTACTATGAACTACTGTGACTCAGGGTGACTATCCACTATTATTACAATTTGGCTGTTTTAACTTGGCACCCGGTACTATGAACTACTGTGACTCAGGGTGACTATCCACTATTATTACAATTTGGGTGTTTTAACTTGGCACCCGGTACTATGAACTACTGTGACTCAGGGTGACTATCCACTATTATTACAATTTGGGTGTTTTAACTTGGCACCCGGTACTATGAACTACTGTGACTCAGGGTGACTATCCACTATTATTACAATTTGGCTGTTTTAACTTGGCACCCGGTACTATGAACTACTGTGACTCAGGGTGACTATCCACTATTATTACAATTTGGCTGTTTTAACTTGGCACCCGGTACTATGAACTACTGTGACTCAGGGTGACTATCCACTATTATTACAATTTGGGTGTTTTAACTTGGCACCCGGTACTATGAACTACTGTGACTCAGGGTGACTATCCACTATTATTACAATTTGGGTGTTTTAACTTGGCACCCGGTACTATGAACTACTGTGACTCAGGGTGACTATCCACTATTATTACAATTTGGCTGTTTTAACTTGGCACCCGGTACTATGAACTACTGTGACTCAGGGTGACTATCCACTATTATTACAATTTGGGTGTTTTAACTTGGCACCCGGTACTATGAACTACTGTGACTCAGGGTGACTATCCACTATTATTACAATTTGGGTGTTTTAACTTGGCACCCGGTACTATGAACTACTGTGACTCAGGGTGACTATCCACTATTATTACAATTTGGCTGTTTTAACTTGGCACCCGGTACTATGAACTACTGTGACTCAGGGTGACTATCCACTATTATTACAATTTGGGTGTTTTAACTTGGCACCCGGTACTATGAACTACTGTGACTCAGGGTGACTATCCACTATTATTACAATTTGGGTGTTTTAACTTGGCACCCGGTACTATGAACTACTGTGACTCAGGGTGACTATCCACTATTATTACAATTTGGCTGTTTTAACTTGGCACCCGGTACTATGAACTACTGTGACTCAGGGTGACTATCCACTATTATTACAATTTGGCTGTTTTAACTTGGCACCCGGTACTATGAACTACTGTGACTCAGGGTGACTATCCACTATTATTACAGTTTGGTTGTTTTAACTTGGCACCCGGTACTATGAACTACTGTGAATCAGGGTGACTATCCACTATTATTACAATTTGGCTGTTTTAACTTGGCACCCGGTACTATGAACTACTGTGACTCAGGGTGACTATCCACTATTATTACAATTTGGCTGTTTTAACTTGGCACCCGGTACTATGAACTACTGTGACTCAGGGTGACTATCCACTATTATTACAGTTTGGGTGTTTTAATTTGGCACCCGGTACTATGAACTACTGTGACTCAGGGTGACTATCCACTATTATTACAGTTTGGGTGTTTTAACTTGGCACCCGTACTATGAACTACTGTGACTCAGGGTGACTATCCACTATTATTACAGTTTGGGTGTTTTAATTTGGCACCCGGTACTATGAACTACTGTGACTCAGGGTGACTATCCACCATTATTACAGTTTGGGTGTTTTAACTTGGCACCAGTACTATGAACTACTGTGACTCAGGGTGACTATCCACTATTATTACAGTTTGGGTGTTTTAATTTGGCACCCGGTACTATGAACTACTGTGACTCAGGGTGACTATCGACTATTATTACAGTTTGGGCGTTTTAACTTGGCACCCGGTACTATGAAATACGGTGAATATACTTAGGAATATTTATTTGATATATTTTCTAGTTTGAACTAAAGAAATCTGCCATCGGATATGTGTATTCCAAGTGATAAATATAATTTATGACCAAAGTAACAGTGAGTGCATTAGTTGCTTTAAGCAGCAATGCCAATTATTAGATCTGTATTTCCATGTTTCTTATTTGCAACCAGTTAACGTTATTCAATATTCCTATATGGAGATATAGGCGTTGCCTATCATTAGTTAACTGCATTATCATTGAGATCATTTCCGAGGGTTTTTAAACAAAACAAACGCCTCAATAGCGCCTCGATGGGATATTATAACGATAACATAATCAAACGTTACAAGACGTATTGGCCTCTTTTTTTTATTAGTTTACACATTCAACGCTGTACATTTCAACGTATGTCAATAATTTTTCTCTACTTGTTGACTTAAGTGCCAATTTTTATTTTCAGCTCAAAATTTTGGAAATCCTGTTAGCTATCTGCATGGATGATACGTCCGCATCGCTGGGGAAATATCAGTATCCAGAGTCTGCTAAAGTACATCAGGTAATTAAACTTTCTTGCATACATGATATTACTGTTTAATATTAAAAATGTCAGTTGCGTCTGCCTACGCGATTTTTTATTTTGTTTACCAATGAGAACGACTTGCGTTCTCTGTTATCCCCGAACTCTGCTATAATATGTATACATTCCACAAAATTCTAAACTACAGTACATTATTACATTTATTTAAATGTATATAAGAATTATGTTACGCAGTTAGATAAAGTAATATGAATAGCACCGCATTTTAGAGTAATAATGTCGTAATTTTTATGAAACTAGATACTGAGACACTTTGCAGGCGACGACTGTACAACCGCATTGCCATTTGCGAAGTTTGGCTTTACTGCGCTGCACTGCATTTGTCTACTATGACTAAACCATACTCCATAGATCAATGGTGATTTGAAATCGTGACATAATAATGTCATGTTGCGTTGACTCACAAATCACAATGTGTGACGCTGAGACAAATTACCAAGTCCTTACGTAAAGAAGCTATCGAGCAATTTTGCATATGCGAGAAAACTAAAAAATTAGTGTCAAAATATCTCAGCTTTTCAGTCTTACACTATAAATTATATTGGGTTACCTATCGAATTTCACGCTGTTCCTATATATAGTGAATAGGAATGAGATTATGGTTGGGAGCCGGGCCTGAATATCCTTTATAATATCTAATAGGCTCTCAAAACTGGCTTTCTTTTCTTTCGGGCATGCTCATTATTGGCCACCTATTCCTGTCGATCCATATATAATCTACCTGCGATCCTATGAGGCACCCTTTTGTCCAATCCAACCCTTAGGGCTTAGAACATAATAATATATAGTCTGTCTCACGAAAGATGACCCACGGATTTCAATGAAACTAACTAAGACCCATACAAAAAGATCGATTTCCAGCTTTTTTGCATGGACACTAGCGCCACAGCTGAGGGGCATCTTTCGTGAAAGGGACTCTTAAACAATGGGTTGCGAGTTGCGAGCCAGTTTTTTGTTTTGAGTGGAAGTAAGTGGTGCATTGTACTGGCAGGTGATTTGCGTGCTGGTGCGGTGCTGCGACGTTTCGGCGCGGTGCGTGTCGGCGGGCGCGTCGGAGGGCGTGGCGCCACTGCCCAACCCGTACAGCGAGCCGGCGCCCGTGCACCACTCCGCCGCCTCCGCGCACCGCCCGCACCTCTCCTCCACGGCGAGCGACGTGCTCTACAACCGCGCGGGGTAACTAATTACCACTTTTGTTAGCACACGCAGAAGGGTTTCTTCACACTTCGTAGTTTAGGTACGAGTACGGTCAGCAGTTTGAACTCTCATGTCTCACGATAAGTTTCAATTTAGCCAGTAAGCAGAAACGGTCGTAATTGTAGGCTAATGTAATGTATTACTAAACTAAACTTTTGCTTGAGTGTGACGCTTCTGTATAAAATACTATTATTTATTCTGTGGAACAGGCTTTCAAATATATATATTTGTAAATGTTTGCATCAACAGTGATTGCCGACGTATACAATTTTTTGTTTAACATGAAAAACTAATCCGAAATACTGCCACTTTATCTAGTCTTGTGGGAGTTGATGATCACTGCAGAGTTTTTGGCGAAGAACCGTATTGCTAACGTCTTTGACTCAAAAGATATAAAGCTATGCCTGACAAAAACATTGAATTATTAATGAAACACTCTTCCTATGGAAAAATGTACCTACTAATATTATCAATTATAGAACATACATGAAGAAACTGACGGAAGAGTGTTGCGGTTGTGAGGAAGCTATTCGGCTGCTGCAGTTCTTATGCTGGGAAAACGCGGGCTGGTCGCGCAACGCTCTCGCGGAACTCTTGTGGCAGATGGCGTATGCGTACTGTCACGAACTGAGGCGGCATGCTGATACACTCAGTGCGCTGTTATTGATGGAAGACAGCTGGCAACACCACCGCATTCATAATGTTATCAAGGTAATTTACTTTTTTCAATTAAATCAAAAAAGAACCAAATTAGTAAAAAAATCTCCTAATATTCACAGTATACCGATTCGTTTATTCTACTTATTCTTATTCATAATGCTAACAGGTATAGGATTTATGCAGTGAATATACATATATATATTTTGTTAGTGGTTGAACTCTTGAGAGAAAAAGATTCCAAATAAACGATATTTTCTTTTTGTGAGATTTTACATTATGTTCGTAAGTGATGCCTAAAAATAGCGTTTAACAAACTAAAAATTACGTTACTAAATAAATAAAACCCAGTACGTTTAAAAATAGTTTTTAAATTTGGTTAGTTGCTAAAATTCTGTACCTATTTTTTAAAAGGGTTCAAACACCACATTATCTTAGTGTCATAAAATATGTTATATTTGGTTAACTTACTCGTACTATAGGTAAATCTTCGTCAAATATAAAGAGCCTAGTTTTAATGCCTAGTAGTGATGTAAATATTACCAAGCTGAATAGGGTTCATCCAGTAAACCACCGTTATGACCAATAAATAAAGTATTTGAAAAAATATAACCAGTTAGTCGCGCAAAGGAAATTTCAATGTTGTTTTCAGCCCCTGCTCGTGACACTTAGTTGCATGTTGGTTTAAGTTCACCAACAGCATGGTATGAGGGTCATTTGAAAAGTTCTTAGCCTAACATGGTTAAAGTCATTGGTTTTTTTTATAACTACCCTCATTTTGTAGTTACATTATTTAGCAACAAGTATGCACAGTTTAGTTTATTCACAGTAACTCATTGTTTGTTTACACTATATCGAGCTATTTTTGAAAATGGATAAAATTGAACATCGTGCAGTGATAAAATACCTGAATTTGAAAGGTTTAACTCCAAAAGCTATACATGAAGACATGTCTGCTACTTTGGGTGAGCCCGCTCCTTCATATGCAACTGTTAAAAACTGGGTGGCAGAGTTGAAAACGTGGTCGTGAGACCATTCAAGATGAGCCCCGTAGTGGCCAACCTTCGACTGCTTCCACTGATCAAAACAAAGAAAAAATCTGTGATTTAATTTTATCTGATCGAAGATTGACTGTCGAGGAGATAGCTAAGACTGTAGGCATCTCATCTGAGCGAACACATCATATAATTACTACTGAACTTGGATTCTCTAAGGTGTCTGCGCGGTGGGTACCGCGACTGCTTTCAGTGGAACAAAAACGCAACCGACTCACAACTTGTCGCGACTGTTTAGAGTTAAATGAAGCTGACCCAATAAAATTTGTAAAGATTTATAACCATGGATGAAACCTGGGTTCACCACAATACACCAGAGACAAAAGAACAGTCGAAACAATGGAAAAGAGCAGGATCGCCCACCCTAAAGAAGACAAAGGTGGTTTTATCGGCGGGCAAAGTCATGGCATCCGTTTTTTGGGATGCAAAGGGTATAATTCTTGTGGATTATTTAAAAAAGGGTGAAACAATAAACTCCGATTACCATTGCAATCTGTTGCGTCGTTTGAGAGAAAAAATCAAAGAAAAACGTCCAGGTTTATTGAGAAGAAAAGTCTTGTTTCATCAGGACAATGCGCGCGTTCACACCTCTGTGCAATCCATGGCAGAAATCCATCAATGTGGCTTCGAATTGTTACCTCATCCCCCATATTCACCTGATTTAGTACCGTCCGACTTTTACTGTTCCCAAAGCTGAAAAAATTTTTAGGTGGTAAAATTTTTTTTACAAATGAAGAGGTCATAGCCGCCGTGGACGCTTATTTTGAGGAGTTATATAGGGCGAAGATTTTTTTAAAACGGGTATCGAAGCCTTTCCGGGTCGATGGAAAAAGTGTTTTGAGCTCGAAGGAGAGTATGTTGAAAAATAAAAATAAACTCAAAATCGTGTGATTTCATTAAGTATGTTAGGCTAAGAACTTTTCAAATGACCCTCGTATAATAGGCGGCACGTAACTTGAACTATGACCTTGAATGCGCAGATCATGTTTTTTGGGTCTCAAACGAGGTGAGGTGTGCGGTACGACGCAAGGGGCCTTGCGTAACCGTAGCAACGCAGCGACGCTTGCTTTCAAACAATCACACTCGGCCCCTCACTGCCCGCGCACAATCGTGCACAAAAGATTTAGTTCTTCGACATTTATATATCTGTCAAAATATGTGTGATTATATAAACGAAAAAAAAAAACAAGATACAAATCTACAGTGAAAAGTGCCTCGTGCTATAGAGTTATTGAACGAAAAAGAAATTGCAATGGGACCTTGTGACTGGAAAAAGCTATGCGACTAGGTCAATAAAATCCAAGAAACTTACTTCATAAGCGACCACGTCATCGATAAAATTATGGAAGAATTTATAATACGAATTAGAGATTCTGACAGCAGCGATTCCGAATTGGATTTTTCAAGTAACATAGATGTAACTTACCAATTTATGTATATATAATAATTATAGTCAAAACACCTTCTACATAATATATATTATGTAGAAAGTGTTATTCCTATGAGTGATACTGATTAAGCATGTAGGTGGTACATTAACTTTTATTGTATTGAATTATTATTAGTATTCCTTTAACTGTTCTATTCAATAATACCTAACGATCAGTTCCCACAACTCGTTATTTTTTATCAAGTTTTTGAATGAATATGCTAGAACTATCTCTGATTTTAATTAGTATGTTATTTGTGCGGCGGCCACCGTGCGTCACTGCAGTGATGCCAGATAGGAGTATTTTTACACCATTCTGCCGAAATTTTTTTTTTGGCGAGATTTTGAAAAGTTAAATGCCTTGGTAAAATAGTTAACGGAAATAAATTCCAGCGGCAGAGTTTTTCTACTACTGGACAAATACTGGTTTACCTGAAATCTGTACAAATATTATAAAAGTATAGTTCTTATAATATGCTCCTATAGTAACTAAGATATTTGTTCTCAAAAATATTGACTTTTCAGTTTTTGATGTTTGCAAATAATGCCTCATAAAAGGAACAATGATTAAAATACCTTCGTTTTATTAGGATTACTATTTATTAAGGTTATGTCCATTTTGTATAAAAATTAATCTTACCTATTGAGCTAAAGCTCTGAAAATTTGACCGATTGAATAATAATTTTGAAAAAAGGAGTGATGCTCATTCCATCAACACGCGGAATAAGCACAAGCTATCCGTACATGTAACGCGTCTTCACAGAATGTCATTCTTTTATGGGAAAAAGTATACGATTCTATAATAAACTTCCCAATGTTATCCGAGATTTGCCTATTAATAAGTTTAAAATTACTACGAGGGCTGCACTAAAAGTATCGGGAATGGAATATTTCCACCGTTCCTGTCATATTAAAATCTTTTTAATTGAAAACTCAATGGTTTTAAAAATCATTTATTTATTTAAAAAAGATTCTCGGTCTTGTCACAAGGTTTTGTCAAACTTGTTTAGTCGTTGAGAAAATAGAATTGACTCGAGAAAATTCAAGAGCGATGATTTATTATGACTTTCGAAGTGGTTTAACACAAAAACAGTGTGTTGACCGGATAATTTCTGCATTTGGTGATGAAGCCCCATCCAAAACCACAATTTATCGCTGGTTTGCTGAATTTCAACGTGGACGTGTCAAGCTGATCCCCGTCAAGGTCGTCCAAAAACTGCAGTCACCCAAGAAAACGTTGATGCTGTGCGTAAGCTGATTGAGGAAGATCGACATGTGACATACCGCGAAACTCAGGCAACTTTAGACATTGGCATGAGTCAAATACAAATAATCTTGCATGAACAATTAGGTGTAAAAAAGTTGTTTTCCCGATGGATACTGCATTCGCTCTGTGAAGAGCAAAAAGCGGCTCGCGTTACTTGGTGCGTCAGAACTCTCGAAAGATTCCACGCAGGATCCTCAAATGGTGTATACAACATCGTATCAGGTGACGAATCCTGGATATACGCGTACGAACCCGAAACAAAAAACCAGTCACGAGTTTGGGTGTTCGAAAATGAGTTAAAGCCAACAAAAATTGTTCGTTCACGGAGTGTTGCAAAAAAAATGGTGGCCACGTTTGTCTCCAAAACCGGCCATGTTACGACTATTCCTCTTGAGGGACAAAGAATGGTTAATGCAGAAAGGTATGCTAGCGTTTGTTGGCCACAGGTCGTTTCTGAACTCCGTAAAGAGAACTGCAACCGCAGCATCATCTTCCATCACGACAATGCGAGTTCTCACACCGCGTTCAGAACAAAAGAGTTTTTAGAGCAAGAAAACATAGAATTATTAGACCATCCGCCGTACAGCCCCGACCTAAGCCCTAATGATTTCTATACTTTCCCTAAAATAAAAAATAAATTGCGTGGACAGTGATTTTCATCTCCTGAAGAAGCTGTGGACGCCTACAAAACGGCAATTTTGGAGACCCCAACTTCCGAATGGAATGGTTGCTTCAATTATTGGTTCCATCGTATGGGAAAATGTGTCAAATTTCGCGGAGAATACTTCGAAAAGCAATAAATACATTTTTAAATAGTAATGTGGTGTCACCTCCTTGATTCCCGAAATTTTCAGTGCCGCCCTCGTATTAAAACTAAACTGTCAAAAAGGTTATTACAAAATTTCGCATTACTAGGAGGATAAAACAGCTTTGGACTGATCACTCCAGGATCTACCTACTCGTGTATTACCATGTCAAAGTGTAACGTGTCTTGTCCTACTAAGACCATTATTATGGTCTCTTTTGTAAGTCAACACACTGGGGCTTAAAATAAACTAACATTTGTTATATACATTAAGAAATTGGCGATAAAAAAAAATTAAAAAGACAAGCCCGCTGAGTTTCTTGCCGGATCTTCTCAGTCGTGGTCGCGTTCCGATCCGGTTATAGATTTAGGAAATAATAAATGTAATATGACAATTTGTAAGTGCACCGGTAGGCCTATACAGAATAAATGATTTCAATTTCAGTTTCGATATATCGATATTTCTTTTCACCTTCGACACTCCCAATCTTAATCAACAAGTTCCCCGGAACTTGTAGCCTCGACACATGCGCCTTTTCAACACATCCCCTCCCTTCCTAAATCTGTGGTGAGAAGAGAAAAGATTTTTTTGGTTAATTTTGCTGGTCCTTAGTAAGGAAGCCTTTCAATAAATTGTTTTTACGTTCAAATGTACGAATTACATCATGTCCATAAGCATAGAGTATGTCCTCGAATCTTACGCACCTGCTCCAGTATTGGCTGCATATCACGGCTTAACTCGCTGAGGATGTGCTTACGCAGACAGCAAAAGATTTATGAACGAAATCTTGAGCGCTAGTTTTTAATATCGTTGGTGGTTTCTATTGCAGGGTGTGTCTGAAGAGCGTCCTGGGTTGCTGGAAACGGCGACGCGCGCGCGCAGCCACTACCAGAAGCGTGCGTACGCGTGTGTGAAGCTGATCGTGGGTGTGATGGCGCGCGCGCCCGTCGCCGTGCGCACCGTGCACGCGCACCAGGACGCGCGCCGCCGCTGGAGGCAGCTGCTGGTCTGGCTGCAGGATGAGCTCGACCGGGTCAGTACTTATATTATTTGCTAGTGACTAAAAAAAAGTACATCCCTACTATCACTGTACTACCCTCTCTATACAACCACTATGTTCGTATAAACCCCTTTTTACTACTACTTTTTTACTACTTTCTCAGACCAAACATAGGTTTGATAACTTTATCGATATCTTATTAGGAATATAACTTGCATTATGTAGTTGGGTGTTTTAGGTTTTCTTTTAATAGTATAAAGAAGTAATTTAAAATATTGATGGCGTACCAAGCATTTTTTTTAATACATTCTTACTAATAAAATCAAGTTTAATATCTGGGTATATACAATGTAAAGTAAGTCTTTCTTTATTGATATTTAATCGATTATTAATAATCAATGTGTAAGAAATGGGTATATAATAATTGCGTACCTGTTTTAATGTGCATCAGCCAATCAAAACATTTCAAAAGTTTGAAGGTTTGAAAGGCGATGATGGCTAAGTCCGAAAACACGAGAGTTACAGAAAAGCCGTAAAAGGAATCATGGCCTCAATTTCTAAGAAAACAAGAACAGCATATTTAGTTTATTTTTAATCATACTTTTGATAAAATCGGACCGAATGATTATTCAAAAAAATATTATTGAAGTAAGGATAATAATATTATCAAAGTACATCAATCTTTTCAAAGAAATGTTTTATTAATATGCATTGCGTCGACTAAATTCGTTAAACTCGTAACTCCGTTTTTGGGCAAAATATACTTTTTGATCGTGTTAGGTAGAACATTTTTGAACGAATCTTATCGTAAAACATGTATTTCCGTATTAAAAACCGTTAAATTTTAAATTGAAAAAACGTAAACCTCGTATATTTTGCTCACCATTTTACTAAAGGTAAACCTCGTAACGAGCCCCCTAAGTACTGTGAGAGATGTTTGTGTTATGGTTTTCCACTAAAACGGAAGCTTGTACCATTATAAGTAAGTACCCATGTGTTTTTCTTATAAATTGTGAAAGTTGTTTATGCACAAATTTTTTTTAAAATACCCTATAGGAAGTTGGTTCTGTAATTTTGATAACAATTCTTTTGTAAAAGTTCGATTTGAGAAAGATCAACCAAACACTTATTTCAATTTCACTTACCTACTATAAAAATACACAAAAAACACGTCTTGTTTGCAGGTAACAATGGATCCTAGAAGCAAAAATAGAATTCAAAGAATATTTTCAAATTATTCAAACGAGTCTAGCTCACCATTAGTCAGTAACAACAGAAGTTAACTGTGACGGGTCATGCATCAAACCTAAAGACATTATAATAAATAAAAATAAAGATATAACCATTTCTAAAAACTGCTTGACTCAACAGCTTTTTCAAGGTATGAACCTCACCATGATGCTACCCACTTAGCCACTGGTTTTGTTGATCGCAATTACTGCTTGGACGCTGTTTATCAAGTCACTGCTTCTACTGATCGTGAACACTACCTAGCAGCTCCTCATCTTGCCCCCATTTCTGCTAACCCCCATGACTGCTTAGACACTGCTTATCCAGCAACAACTTCTGCTGATTATGAGTACTGCACGGACGCTTCTGATCAAGCCATAGCTCCTGCTGCTTGCGTAGGTGGTTAAAATATTGATTGTCTATTGAAGCGCAATGATTCCCTAGAGATTGCATTGACACGCCTTAATCTGTCACAGTTTTTAAATATGAACCCGAAGCATGCCTAAATACTACAATTGCAAGTCTCGGTTATAAATCTTGCATTGCATGTGAAACTAACGATTGCTATACCATTATTAATTCAAATAATTCTGTTGCGCATCTTGCAGCCGAACCTGAAAATAATTCTAATAATAGTGCCCTTGAGCTCAGCTCACCATCTTCTATCTCTATCGTTTTGGCAGGTGGTTTGAATGCGCAGGAAACTAGGCCACACCAATCTGGAGGGCCAGAGCTAGTGGATATTCTAAAACGTAAAAGATCTAAAAAGCGAGATGAAAAAACCTGGGTAGTAAATGAAAATAAGGAGCGACGGGACAAGGGAAAGGAATACAAACTAGAAAAAAAGAAGAAAATAAATAGGTTTACGACAAGAATAAGGTAGAAAGAAAAATGAAACCAAGATGCCATTGTAAGTTGAGTAGCAAACAAACAAAATTTAAGTGCACGAAAGTTGAAGATTCAAAGAGACAGGATATATTCAAGAAATTTTGGAACATGACTTGGAAAGAGAAGAAAATGTATGTGAAAACACTGACCATTGTTAAACCCACTCAGAGAAAAAGAACAGATAAAGAGATTTCAAGGCGAAGAACATCATTGGAACTATATTTGGACGTGGATTCTATTAAAACACCAGTTTGCAAAAGCATGTTTTTGAACACTCTCGCCATAGGTGAATGGACTGTTTTGAATTGGATTCGAAATGGAGGCGAACTTAATGCGGATGAAAAAGAAATACGGAAAGAAGGTGTAAACAGGATCTCGAGAAAAGAGGAATGCATAGAATTTTTTTGATGATTTGCCAAAATTAGAAAGTCACTACTGCAGATCTCAAACATCAAAACTATACTTGGAAACTACATGAGAGTCAAAGTCTCAATTGTGGAGAGAATATAATAAAGACTAAACTAAATAAAAAACTAAAGTAACTGCGCTCCGGTTTCAATTACAACATTCAACGTTTTTGAAAGAAAAAAAATTGCTCATAGTTTCGTCATTGTTATAAGTCATATTATTCAAATAAAAGTAATTTTATTTATTTATAATTATTTTAATTTACTCGTACATCCACATAACGCAATCCTTTTAAGAATAACATTAAACTTGTTGAACTCGTATCTCCAAAAAGACCACGTATCTCCACACGAATGATTAAGTAATACTTGTAACTCCTTTTTTTTTACTCTTCAAGTGAATTATCAGGTAATTAAAACTAAAAATAATTGTCTTAAACCCTTTTTACCTATAAATCAAAACTATTATAGTAAGCTTATCATATATTTATTTCTAGTAATTCAGTATTTTGTGCCTACTGTAAAATTTACTTTGATGGAGCTACGGGGTTAACGAATTTAGACGACGTGATTACAGTATTATTGTGTAAAAATGAGGGGAATTAGCAAATTTTCCCTATTTTATTATTTTTACATCGAATAAAACTAATCTCTATTTTATTAAAACTTTTTGGGTGTGACCCTCATTTATTTGATCAGCGGAATACTGTGGTGATACTTACACAAAATGAGTTTCAGCGCACCCTGTTATATGAATTTGAATAATCTATGCAATATAGACTTATAAACATTGGTAACAACTATTTAGAGCTGACTATGGGATTGTAAAAACATTTCTTAATAAAGTTTTTAAAAGATAAGCAGCGTTTATAAGTAGGACCGTCAGTGTTCAGACTGACAGTCTGTCTGCAAAATAAATATTGGTTAATCAATTGAACTCGAAAACTTTTTTTTACAAACAACCAACAGGGAGACAACACGTTTTGTTTAGGCTGTTCCTGTTTTCTTAGACTGCTAATTTTTCTCGCATCAATATCATCGATCGCTGTTACCAGATGAAGCTGGTGTTTTTTTTTATTTTGTGTAAATGGCTTCTCCTTGCTGTACAGCAGAGGTTATTTTTTGATTTGAGTGGTCACTTAGACCACATAAATAATGGTATAATCATATACATAACGCTACTGCAACACGCTCTCGAGCTTGCAACACAGGTATAATAAGTGGGCATTTGTTAATTTATTTGAATACACTCAATTCAACTGCTTTTGGAATTTGTAAAGTATAGCAGGATATGATCAATTCGATGTAAGAAGATAACGGTGGAGTAAAATTAAATGAATTAAAATGAGTGTGCATTACCGACTCGATATAGTACATCATAATATTTTGCGGATCCTATTGTAATTTAAGCCCGCAAAGTCGGTTTGCTCCTGATCGTCCTCACTAGATAAAAAGGGTTTAGTAAGATAATATATAAAGAGAATATATATGTATATATATAAATAAGAAATAAGAAGCTAATGGTTAAACTTATCCATACTCAAGCTCAAGGAAACCCCTGGATGCGAGTGCGACCCGGAAGTCTCTGAGACGGTATGGCATGTGCTCCTCAAATGCCCCCGCTTCCTTGGGGAGCTTGAATGCCTGATTGACAGAAAGCTTGAGGAATTGGATCTCCCCAACATCTTAGCATCAGACCACACTTTCTGTCTTTCACCGAAAGATCCTTCCGCATTGCCGCCTCTTATTATTGAGTTTAGGTATTTTACATTAGCGAGTTACTTACTAGCGCGCCCTGCGGCAGTGGCCTTACCGCTTGACCAAAATAGCGCGCATTAATATTTGGATCTTTTTTTTTATCTACTTTGGTTTTTATGTCACAAATAGACGTAGGTCAAAAAGGTGAAATAAAATATCACGCAGGACACATTTTATTTTTAATATCGACATTAATTAACATAAAATGATAATTATTAATCAAGTACATGTTATCTTCAAGAGCTAACTTAAGATTTAACTCATGTGCCTACCAAAAAGACATGAGAATAGCAAATAAAACAACCATTAAATAGTTCCTGCTACCAGTTTCTGTATCCAGCATCAGGTCCTGGTCACCAGCTAGAAAAAAGGTATCGCGAAGACGATTCATACGATCCCAAACACGGTGTGTCTACTATTAACCATCACATAGTTCCTGCTACCAGTTTCCGGCTCCAGCATGGATTCCTGGATACCAAGTATAAGCATAAGACATTTGGTTAATAGCAAAATACTAGCCCCTCAAGGGACGATGTCATTAAAACAATGAAATTTCTATTGTTGATGCACTAGATGTCATAAAATTATTTGTTAGAATCCCACTTAGAAATGTTACCTCAATAAGTATCAGGAAGTTTTGAGCGCACTAATATTTAGTTGCAAAAGCGCGGGCGTCAGAGCGATACGTCCTCTGACCTCTCTCTAAGAGGCCTCAGCCGCGTCTGACGATTCGTGACTGCGCGACCGGTTTTATGATTGATTTTAAAAACGTGTGTGTGTAGAAACCGCTCGGCAATAACAAACTAATAAACAATTTCTAAATGTAGTCTATGGAACTTGAACTTGTTAATCAAATAATGTTCTATTACATCAGGTAAGAATAATTGACATAAAATACTATATCAATCATTATTATGTGACCCTTCAAACAATCAATACTCAGCAAAAACGCGAATTGGCGCTTCCAAAGCGTTTACGCTCTAAAGAGATACTACAACAGACAATGAACAATAAACGATTGCCTACAGTTGGTATGTAATATAGGTAACTATATAGCATTAAAAAACAATTCATTGTTTGGTCAAATTAAAGCACGTTTAATTTTTCAAGCTAATGAAAATTCACCCTCTGCAACTTTTAAAGTGGTTTAGCTGAGTTGCTAATAATTTGTCAGTAATATCAACACAGTGCTTTTCTAAAGTAATTCTATAAATTGATAGAATTTTCTAAATTAATAATAAAGGTATTCTGTGACCACTGAAAAACATCCAGATGGCAAATAACGACTTTTTTTTTGGTAAAATGTATAAGCCTAAAATGTTTCATAATCTTTCTTTACTACATTGCTAAGAATCCCTTCTAATGTCTTCTAGACCAAAAACTTAATAAATTAATCATATTTCGCGAGACATACGAGATTTACGATTGATTTATTATTGAGTTGGTCCAGTCCACTTGTTGCATAGCATCGTCCACGCCGCTATGACTCTGCTGTCATTGTAGACTTTGCAACACGCGCGTAAACCAATCCCTGCTTGCCTTCTGAATTTAAACCAATCACCGAACATGTCTATTTGTAACCTCGGAAGTAATTTGTATTTGGAATCATACGTTGTTTTGATTTGAAGGGCCACTTTTTGTGTGGAATTTGTTCTGAATTATGCTTCCTGACTATTATTTCTTCGTAGCACAACATTACTATTTAAAAATGTATGTATTGCTTTTCGAAGTATTCTCCGCGAAATTTGACACATTTTTCCATACGATGGAACCAATCATTGAAGCAACCATTCCATTTCGGAAGTTGGGGTCTCCAAAATGGCCGTTTTGTAGGCGTCCACAGCTTCTTCAGGTGATGAAAATCTCAGTATTCTCCGCGAAATTTGACACATTTTTCCATACGATGGAACCAATCATTGAAGCAACCATTCCATTTCGGAAGTTGGGGTCTCCAAAATGGCCGTTTTGTAGGCGTCCACAGCTTCTTCAGGTGATGAAAATCTCTGTCCACGCAATTAATTCTTTATTTTAGGGAAAGTATAGAAATCATTCTGCATTAACCGTTCTTTGTCCCTCAAGAGGAATAGTCTTAACATGGCCGGTTTTGGAGACCAAACGTGGCCACCATTTTTTTTTTGCAACACTCCGTGAACGAACAATTTTTGTTGGCTTTAACTCATTTTCGAACTCCCAAACTCGTGACTGGTTTTTTGTTTCGGGTTCGTACGCGTATATCCAGGATTCGTCACCTGATACGATGTTGTATACAGCATTTGAGGATCCTGTGTGGAATCTTTCGAGAGTTCTGACGCACCAAGTAACGCGAGCCGCTTTTTGCTCTTCACAGAGCGAATGCGGTATCTATCGGGAAAACAACTTTTTTACACCTAATTGTTCATGCAAGATTATTTGTATTGGACTCATGCCAATGTCTAAAGTTGCCTGAATTTCGCGGTATGTCACATGTCGAGTGGTTTTGGATGGGGCTTCATCACCAAATGCAGAAATCATCCGGTCAACACACTGTTTTTGTGATCATCGCTCTTGAATTTTCTCGAGTCAATTCCATTTTCTCAATGACTAAACAAGTTTGACAAAACCTTGTGACAAGACCGAGAATCTTTATTTAAATAAATAAATGGTATTCGATTTTTAAAACCAAGGAGTTTTCAATTAAAAAGATTTTAATATGACAGGAACAGTGGAAATATTCCATCCCGATACTTTTAGTGCAGCCCTCATATCTCCAATCAGTTATTCTCTGCTTTCAGAAGATTGTGTGTGGGTGGCTTTGTTATGTAGAGTGAGTCTTCCACTGAAGACATCTCCGCATTAGTATATAGTGCGCTCCCTAGTCAAAGGGAAGCACTTGTTTCCTTCGTAGTCGCCGCAGATAACTATTGTTTAGTAGTTGTGATGCCAGGGTGGTTACTCAATCGTTGCTGATAGGTTGTTGTTGATTTGCTGATTTCCTCCTTAACAGTTGGCATATCGAGGTTGTGGTGTATTTCCGAATTGTTATGTACCAAGGTCCCTTACTGATGGTTCTCATTATTATGTTTTGCATTTTTTGCAGCATAGGTTGGAGTTGCAAGCAGTGCTCCACAGCTGAATTCCATAGGTCCAAACCGGCTTGAGAATGATTTTGTAGATTACAAGTTGACAAGACAGTTTGCTGTTTCGTCCAAGTAACGAATATAGCCCTTTATAGCGTAAGTTGAGCGCTTCTCTTTTAGACTTAATGTGGTCTTTCCATGTTAACGATGGTCAAGATGGAGTCCCAAGTATCTTACTTTGTCCTCATGTAAAGTGGAAGGGTAGCATTTTCTAGCTGTACATTTGGGCAGTTTATGTCGAGCCCTCTGTCTTTCCGTAATTAAGCTAAAGGTAGACAGTAATTAATTCACAATAAAATAATTTCAATAGAGTTAGAACATTGAGTCAACCGTTTCCCCGCATGTCTGATCTCGCTTATATGAGTCAGGCTAAGCCTAGTCCAGCAGGGGCCTGGGCATTCAGACCCCCCGTACGACTATGCGGCTCCAGTCTGGGCGCTGCGACAGCGCCCGGGTGCTCTCCTCTATGCATGCTGATCATCGACATTCCTGGATGCCTGCCCGGTGCAGTTTATCCTTTATGAGCACCCGCTGGACGTGGGGGCTTTACCCATGAGGACCTACTCCTTCCCCATAGTCCCCATTCTCTAACTACATAACCAATCGTTGCTACCCAGTTCGAGTGTATACCCGGGTACATCTCTGAGGTGAGCCAGCGCAAATGCTAGCGCCACGCTTGTCCGATGTACTAAACAATCGGACAGCGTCAACCGTGATGCATGCAGTGACACGTCTCTTCACTATTCCATCCCATGTTACAAAGAATAATGAGTTCTAAGCACTTATCAGGGTTTACACTGCTGGTTGATTTTAGGGTACTGCCGGTACCGCTGCATGTGCTTTTTTACCTTTTCCTGAGCTGTGCTCTTGTCACGCGTCGTTCTATGTCGCCCTACCGACATAAACCTCTTCATATCTCTTGTCATACCGTCAAACCCTCACTCAGCAGAGTTGCCATAGTGCTAAAATAAATTGACATATACAATGACATTGACACTTACCAACGTGTTTATGGCGACTCGCGTCTCACGTGACTACGGCTAACTACTAAGGCTACCTATTCTAAGAGTTAATGTCACTTAGACGGATTTTGTTGTGCTTGCTTTTATCCTCCATTTTTTTAGCCACTTGGTTATTTTATCTAATCCTCTTTCAAGAGTTTTTTACTGGGTTGTGGTCAATAGCAAAAATATCCGTGTCATCGTCAAATGTTGCTTCAATAGTTTCATAAACCTGAGGAAGATCAGAGGTATAGATAGTGTACAACACTGGTCCCATAACTGATCCCTGAGGGACTCTTGCTTTAATATCTAAGAAAGCGGATGTTGCAGATGACTCTTTGACTTGAAATATTCTTTCTGACAAGTAAGACTCTAGTAGGGTGAAGTAGTTGTGTGGCAGGCAAGTTTTTATTTTACATAAAAGCCCCTTGTGCCATACTTTATCGAAAGCCTGTTGGATGTCTACGAATACTGAAGAGCAGTATTGTTTTTGTTCAAGCGCTTTCCGAATATGGTCGTAGACTCGGTGAAATTGTTCGATTGTTGAATGGTGATGTCTAAAGCCAAATTGATGGTTAGGAACTACTCTGTTTTCTTCCAGGATAGGAATTAATCTTCGCAATAGTATATTTTCGAAGACCTTCGACATTGTTGGAAGTAGGCTTATAGGTCTATATGAGGTAACTTCTTTGGCTGGTTTTCCCGGTTTGAGTATCATGAGTATTGATGACACTTTCCAATGTTTAGGGCAGTACTGTACTCGAAGGATACCATTGTAGAGCATACTGAGGAACACTGTAGCTTTCATCGGCAGTTCTTTTAGTACTTCTTTTGAAATAAGGTCATAGCCTGGGGCCTTCTTATCCTTCTAAGTATTTTATTGTTCTCCATACTTCCTTCACGGTTACAGGTTTTGGAAATCTTATGCTAGGATACGTTGAATATCTTTGTCTGAATCTGGGTCCAATATCTCATGAGGGGTGAAGACATTGGCTAGGTGGGTTGCGAAAGCTTTTGCCTTTTCTTGCGAGGTTCTTGCCCAACCCGTATCAGTTCTAAGCAGCGGTTTCATAGTTTGGAGTCTATCGTAGTTTTTGGTAGTTAATGGGTGATATTGCCGTCAATGACTCCAGCTTTGCACTTAGGGTATTATTATGCCACTCAAATCTTCTTAAGATTTGCCGACGCCTGATCAAAGGTCTTTTTATCCTCTTTGAGTCTGCTTCGCTGCCAAATTCTGCGCATTTTCTTTTGAGTAAGATTGACTTCATATTTATTGGGCTTTTTCCCGCCATATTATTAATACTTTTATGAAGCTTCGAATACAGACGAAATAATCTATGTTGTCTTTGCCCCAAAAAACGTCAACGACTACCGATGTATACCACTCTCAGAGTAAGTATCGAATAGAGTTGTCATTAGCGTATACCGGTAAGAGACAGAAACGCAACGCACCCAACCAATTTCGTAAGTATTCATGATGCCTAGGAAAAAAGTCACCTGGATTAATTTTACTTACCTACATAATTTGGGTGGTTAATGCTACAAAATTCGATTATGTTTTTTATGTAAATTTACGTATTATTTCGTATTTTCTATACGTTTTTGCAGTCATGCGAGTCTCATAAGATATAATCTATATTTATTTATATCAACAAGGAAAAAATAAGATATAGATATATAAGATAATTCGTTTTTACGTTCACTTCGTAGCATTGCAGCATAAAACACGACAGTATACCATTTATTCATTACACTACAATTACAAAATTACCTTACAACTGTTTGGCACACAATTGCAAAGTGTGCCCAGCCAAAAAAATGTGAGACTACAAGCAGGACAAAAAATTATCCTCCAGCTCTGTCTCTCCTTAGAAATAGTGTATACACACTCATTCTAGATACCACTGTAGCAGCACAGAGGTAGCAACGCAATTGCAACTAAATGGTTTACAGAATACCATTCATGTCAAAAATTATCGATAGCAAGCCGCTGGAGCGCGATCGAACCTAAAAATAGCGAGCAGACTACGAAAACTGTCAAAAACGACAATGTTCGTGCAATTGAGTTGCGATACCGCGGTTAAATGCCTAAGAAAATCTGAACCTTCACCTACTACGCCGACGACGAAGAAGACGCCACATCAGCCGTTTTGTGCGGCGTGCGGTGTCTGCGTCACCGAATGCCATGCGCGACTACAACCTGCAGATGGCCATAAAATATCGGAACGAGGAGGTGACGGAGGCCCCGGGCCGGGTGGTGAAAGCGGACTAAAATAAAAATTGTTTATAAAAAAATAGACAAGGTAAAAACGGCTTTTGTATTAGGTATGCGTGTATACCTTGAGCATTCACGCTCACTAAAAGGCTTCTCGCGGCGGTTCGTTCTCTTCCCTCAAATATGGTTAAGGAGGGCGATGGCTGGCACACGTGTCAAGTTCGTGAACGGGCGCTGCTTGCGGGAGCCGGTCTGCTCTCGGTATGTACGATATTTAGAAACAAGTTTAAAGTCTGTGTACAAAAAAAATGCGAAAGTGCCCTTCTGGCCTCTCAAAAATATTATTGCATGTGCCCCTCAGGCTAAGAAATTATAAAAAAATGTTTTGTGCCCTTCATGCCCTTATATATGTATATCGTATGTGTGCCCCTCAGGCTAAGTATAAAATTTTCAAAATAACCTTCAGGCTTTCACCAATGTATTATGTATACAACGGGATAGATAGATAGATAACACTTTATTGAGACACCACATTTATGACTTAATATTAGACAATAAAATAAAAAACAATGCTTAAAACTAGGTGCAACAATGGGCGGTCTTATCGCTCAGAGCGATCTCTTACAGACAACCCATATAGTTAGGGATAGTTAGGTACCATGTATATTTTCTATGAGTTTCCGATATTTCGGCACTATTATGGCACCACTACATACCAAGACTCGTCAGAGGAGCGATTGAAATCACGAATTCCAAAAACTTCAATCGTGAGGATGGTTTTCAACTGACGAATATCTGGAATCCAGTGGTATAATTGTGTAAAAACAAAAACAGTAATAGTCCCAAAGTTCGAGCTGATACGGTTAGTGTTGTGTGTCGGGATAAAACAAAATTAACAACAATAGTAGTGGTGCCTCGCGTAAAAACGAGTACGGAAGAGGGTAGCTTGTGTGTTCGTAACATTCACGCACCCGCGATTCCTCAGTTCATCCGTGATCATGGCGCTTGCAACAGTGCCGAAGTATGGGGAAACTTTTAGAAAACATACATGGTAACTATCCCGTTAATAATTTGAATATATCTAATGTTTGTGACCATTATAATTTAAAAACTTATGTATTATGTATAGTGTCTAAGGCTAGTTAAGTAAAAAAAAACTTTCCTCTAGTATTCCTTTAGCAATTATAAAAAAAAATGCCAAAAACTTTAAAATTTAAATGCAAACAATGTCACGGATCCATTTGTTGTCTGTGAACAAAAGCCTATATAAAAAAATAAAAAATAAACTTATCCATAGGCTAATGAATAGAATAAAATTAAACTAAGAATGTACGTAAGTGCGTAATGTAACATTTCGCTAAGCAGGCGTTTAGTGCTTCAATGTGCAGTGTGCTAAAATTCATATAATATAAAGTGATGCGTGCATCAATTCGAAAGTTAAGGGTTATAACCTCTTTCTTTCCGTTGGATAAAGCTTGTCAACGTATTTAATAGATGTTGCTCCATCCCCATACAACGGTCAAAATTAACTAGAGAGTTAAATTCGATGCGCGGACAAATCGTTTCGATGGTCTAGCGGTCATGGCGACTAACACGGATTGTCGGAAGACGTGGGTTCAAATCCGACCAGAGGATGTGTATGTTTCTCACTAAAATTACAAAGTTTGGTCTCTTTAAAAATCTTTTTAAATTAAGTAAGCTATTTCCTCTGCAGTACGGTCCGACTGGCTACGGTTCATACGGTACGTGGTCGCCACCAGGAACATCCAACGAGACTTCTAGCGGCTACTTCCTCGAGCGCAGCAACTCCGCCAGGAAAACACTCGAAAAGTAAGCTTTCGCACAATTTTTCTACAGTTATGTGATGAGACTGGCTAATCTGTGATCATTGTTGCCTTAGGGCAACTTCAGTCTTGTTACTATGTGGTTATTACACCAAACCATCCTGAATTATTAGTGTGTACAGGTGTTTGAGTATACCGTAAAACTTGACTGTTTATTCGCAGAGCGTACCAACTGTGTCCGGAGGACGAAGAAGAGGAAGAAGAGGAGGAAGAGTCGCGCGATGGGGAGGGTGGCGGTGAGGCGGGGGACGACAGCGGCTCAGAGGAGGCGGTCCCCGCGCCATCCGCGCCTGACCCACGCGCCGCTCTCTGAGCATACGCGGCGCCGCGTGCGCCTCCCGCCCTCTCTAGTCCTGCGCCGCGCGTCAAAGTCCGCGCGCGCGCTGCCTCCGCGCCCTCGAGGCTTGCCTAGGCGCGCTCAAGGCTCGCCTAGGTGCCCTCAAGGCTCGCCTAGCCGCGCTCGCCCGAACTCCTAGGTGAGCGATATGACGCGATCCGCACTCAACAATACATCATTGTAAGCAAACTGCAGGTTTCTACTGACACGATCGAGTTCGACTATCCGCTTGAACTACTGCGCATATTTGTATAGGAAGATTCTGACATGACTAATGTATTGCGCAGAGATTCGTACGAAATTCAAGTTGGCTTAGTTAAAACACGTTACATTTCTATATGAAACTACTCAGATAATTTGTGTTCGAAAGCGAAGGAATTCGACACGTTCCAAATAGAATATTCTACAGATATGATCAAAAATAGTACTAGTTATTATACTGTTCGTGACGTGTTCAGTGTTTGTTGACACAATGGGAAAATATAAGGTTTTGCTCTGTTAGCCCGGAATTTAAGAGTTATTTTTCGGGACTTTGCTCGAGATGAAACAGTGGAGTGTTTTATGTTTGACGACTTAGACGTCTAAAATACGAACCTGTTTTACAATGAAATCTCAAACCTATTGTATGGTTTTGGCGGCAAGTGAAATAGTATGACTGATTCAATTGTGCCAATTTGTTTTACCTATCGAACGATATCCCGCTCCATCTCAATCTCAAACTTGATTGTGGCAGTTTTTGACCTGTTATCTACACAACAATGGAAAACCATGTGTAGGTTACAAAGTAGTATTTGATATATCGCACTGTGTCGCGTTTGTGGCACACCTAGGACAATGCGTAAGGATCGCAGCTTAGTTGTAGTTTTTTTTCTGTGATGCTATAGATATGTATAGTTTGTTTTCATTGGCGCTTGCGTTCCAGTGTCGAAACGGTGAATTGCGGTGTACAGTTAATCGTTGCCATTGGGATGTTCGCTTCAAAATAATGTAGTATTTATTTTTTTGAAACGGAGATTTATTCATATTGCGTTATCGATGATGGTAGAATTTATTTATCTGCGCGTAGCACGTACTTTAATCTTTTACTATATTAAGGACCTTATTGTACCTATTGTAGGAACCGACTGTAATTTTTATAAATATTATATGTCTCGTTGATTAAGTATGATCTCAGACATAATTTTATACGTTTAAAATTCGATAAAATTAGTGATTTTTTATAACTTATTTGGGATCTTTATTGCGAGAACTAAAGAAACGGTGACTACTAAATAGAAACCACATGACGATTCCAATGATTCTTAACTTTTGTATGTACATATTTACAAAAATTATAAGTTTTGTCAATACCTGGTAGAATCTAAGTTTTCCATTATACATCAAGTGGACCATACCTACATTATGTCAACCTGTAATATAACAGCGGGCCGAGCACGAAAATCTGTTGAAGTGTAAAGTAATCGCATCGTTAACGTATTTAGTACAAACTAACACTTATCTAGTACAATAGTGGCACAGATAACTCATAGTTTGTACTGAATGCGTAAACGATACGATAACAGTATATAGTTTCAGCATATAATTATAATCACGGCTAGTACTAAATAATTATAGGAAACAAGTTGTAGGTAACTTTTAAATCAAAATGTCATCTTTTGAGAGTGTCAAAGTTTTTTTAGTCAAATACCTAAATTATCTGTATTGGCTTCAACAAGAAGATAATTTGGCGATTGGCCTATATAACCCCTATCTAAATCCTTTAGACAATATCTGATGAAATGCAAGGTTTCGGTAAAGAATGCTTGTAATATGGATGAACTTTATGATAGAGATTGAGTTATATAATGCTATTTTTCTTGACATACTTGCAATACTTGTAAACAATTTTATTATACTTTGATATGCTTAAGCGTTTTCATGGAAGCTGATTACTCATCTAACTATCTCATTGTTCAGGTTATATCCTTTCTAAAAAAAAGTAATATTTTTGTTCTGTCATTACAGCTCGAACATTTTGTTACCTAGCTTTTTTTCTTTAAAGATAGATGTTGACTACACGTAATGTATATATTTTAGTTCTTGGTACGGCTACATTATGGCGTTACTTTACGGAAGTATGTAATTACGTATCATGCAATAAAATAAAGTATATTACACATCTTACCTTATTACTAGCCGTATTCAATTATGTGCGCGCAAATGTATATAGAATACACATTTGATACGAACTGTTCAATATTTCAATGGTTTAAAATTTATTTGAGTGTAAATAGTTTGAAATTGGTTTCGCTTGGATTGCCAAACAGATGAAATTTTCAAGACACGCATAATAATGCTATAAATTATATTATTATAGCACTGTTGCTGTAGCACAAACAATTTGCGAAAAAGTTTCGTAACCGTCAATTCTTCGGCGTACACACTATGAATTCTCTGTGTCACACTTGCCCTAGATAAATGACAGTTTGTACTGTTTGACGTGAACGACACGTTACGTTACACTTACGCAGTTATTCGTGCCAGGTCTCTGACAGAAAAGCCCAGTATATGAAACATGATGGCCTGATTATGCGTATATATAGTATGTGTAACCATGAATTGTTCGCCTAATAAATAGTTTCTGTCTGCTCGACGAAGATGATCTTGATGACGTAATACTCCTAGTTTCGGTTAATCATCTGATAAGTATATCATCCCTACCCCTCTGTCAGTTAATTCTTTTAAATAGCTTTTGGTCTTGACTCATATTATTTATACATTAAAAAGATGTATGATTGTATATGTGTAAAAGGTATGTACTAAAATAACTATATGTGCTAGAGGCGTTTTATGTAAAGTGAATTAGCGTGAACATGTGAGAGCTATTGCCATAAATAATTTTAACAAATTACGATATCAGCATGTTTTATTTAGGCAGTATATTATTTTAAATTGTCTTTATGATGTACAAAAAGCAATACAATAAGATAATTTGAAATTAAAACCATTTCTTTTAATATAAAATGGCAAAATACATGCATTTAAACCGCTAACACTTATATATGTAAAGTTGCTATGTGTGTGTGTAAGTGCCAATATGTCAGATTGCATCGTGCGATTTTTGATACCATCGTATCACGCTTTTCATATACTCATTTAAAGCCTGACATGGCACCAGAATAATGCCACGCTCGTTGCATGCATAGGGCTTCAAAGGATTGCTACAAGCAATCATGCAAACATTTAGGCTTAAATTTGGGTTTATGTCATATACAGAGACCAAAATCGTATTAATCCTAGTTCTAATTCGATGCATACACTATTGGTAGTCTGTTAAATAAGTTACATATTAAACTTTACATCTTTATAAGTATAATCAATAAAGTGTCTGAGTTAACTTTCTGATACCTTAGGTAGTAAGAAACATAAATAAAATATGAATAATCACGTAGCAAATAAATAGTAAGTAAGCTAACAATGACGAAGCTTTGTTTACTTATCTGTTAACTTTTAAAAAGAAACCAAAGCTTAGTCTGAAAATTTGGATTAAATGAGATTTCTCCCATAGGTACATAATATAAAATAGATTTATCTTTAAAACATTTGAATGTAAGGCATTATGCTAAAATAATAATTAAATTAAAGATTTTCTAAGAGTCAATAGATTATTCTAATCATAACTTTAAAATCAATTACAAATTATTTCAAAATTGTCACGCAAATACTTGTTAAAGTAACACAATGAATAGTTATAAATATAATGTATTTTAGCTTGGAACTTATTCGTTATACTTGCTGAAAGTATTAACATAATTATGGTAACCATCGACACAATTGTTTAGTGAGAATGTAGTGTTAGCGTCATGGGTGGCCTAAACTAAACCATTAATACTTGCTTGTTTGTATTATATGTAGGCTTGTTTTTAGTTGAAAACAAAAGTAGTAATAGTAATGAACTACTAGTCTGACAGGAATATGTTGCCACTTCGTCAATGTTCTGCTTTGTAATATAATGTTATTTATTTTTTTATTACTTGAAGGTTGTATATTATTTCTCCTTGTATAGCGATAAAAATAAATTAAATCAGGCTATCAGGCGTTGCGCACCGCTATAACAATAAGTTAGTATAATATATCTATAATTTATAGTAATGAAATAGTTTTATAAAATATTCGTAATATGCTTTGACTCACTCTTGTATTCGACAAAACTAAAACCACCGTGATTTTCTGTGAATATTTTGTTATGCATTGTAATCATTTACGATTGTTTTTATTGTGGGTCTCACAGGCCCAGTGTGCCTTAGTTTTTATTTGCTCAAAGCTTGCACCTGATAGTCTGTACATTGACTTAGATACTAATACCTCTTATATGTATGCCTTCACCTTTCTCATTCTACTTGTAATTAATTAATGTTTGGATCGATATGGCGGGTGTAACCGCGTGTACAGTATCATGTAATGTGAAAGGTGAATGTATATCACTTTTTTTATCTGTAGCTTAAATTATTTAATAATGTTTCTAACATATGGTTTTGTAAAACAACATTATAATCACAATTTAAAAGTAACATCGGTTAGAGTACAGGAATGATTATTGTGAATAAGAAACCTGGTCGATTAACCATTGACTGTTGTTAATGTTTATTACCAAAGATTGAGTATGTGGAGGGGAACCTTTTCGTATGTAAATTAATAATTGAAATATTTTGTATCTTTTATAAATTGCAAAATAATAAGATAATCGTGGTCGAAAGGACTTCAGCGTGATCGGATTAAGGTTTAGATAGGAAGAAAAACATTGCTAATTAAAGGGGGATATAAGACAAAACTAAACAGGTACAGAGGGTTCTATAAATGTTGCTTCGAGCATGAATTTTTAAAGGGGCTCACGCACGTAGCTCATCGCGTGCAAGATTATAGAGCTTGGTAATTGACTCTTGGTCCAGTGACTTGATTGAAAAGTATTGTAAACTAGATAGACGGAAGGGTCCTCAGCTTGTGATTATTACTTAAATACCTACCTAAGTAACGTTTTACACAAACTATGAGCAGTATTTTGTTTAATTTATGACTTGTATAAAGCAGTTTCATGTAAGAAATTAAGTGACATGGTTAATTGTTTGTATACTGATCGGAATATTTGTTTTTGTACAACATTTCTAAGGCCGTTAAATAATAGCATTTGAAATATTATAAATGCTGATAATGTAGCATTCAAACAGGTATGATAACTGAATCAATAAAATGATATAAAAGTTACTGTGTTTTATAATTTCTAATCTTGTATTTGTAAGACGCCGCATTATTATCCTCTATTGTAGGTGATATGATATTTTTTATTAAAGCACTACTAACATAGATAAATACTAGCTAATTACCATACATTAGAAGTTCGTCCGAATGGGCATATGTTAAGCAAAGTCTAAAAGATTTATTCTAAAAGAGACCTTCGATTCCGACAAATGAGTACATACAATGATATCTATACTAATATTATAAAGAGGATGGATTTGTATCTAAGTATGTTTGTAACGAATTGGCTCAAAAAGTACTGGACCGATTTAAAAAATTCTTTCACCATTGGAAAGCTACATTCACCCTGAGTAACATAGGCTATATAAGATTCATCGTCATCATCATCCATCACCGGGCGAGTGAAACCGCGGAGAGCAGCTAGTAACTATATAAAAAATATAAGGCACGTCTTGTGCAAGAGATCGTCGTGGTTACCATACCACCTTATCATGGCAAGTTCTACCTGGAAGTAGTACCTTATAAGCACGTTGGAGACGAGAATAACTCTTATCAAGGATTATGAGTAAGCAAAATTAATGGTCGAATGAGACTCAAAAACCGAATCCCTCGCATTAGTGTCACTGTTAGTTTAAATTTTCATGGTTTCAATTCGCGCTAGTTCCATCGCTTTCAATCATATATTATTGGAATCGCAGCATGTTTATTAAAATTGTACAATTCGCATAAGTTGTATTCCCTTCAATGTTCTCATATTTCTAAATGCATACTTCCAAACCAATGTGTTAGAGTAATTAGCGCAGCGCAGTGCCACACAATAGTGCACAAACCATACGCGAACATATAAACATCAACATGGTCTAGGGATATTTCAATTAAACCTAAATAACTAAAATTCTATTAACTTTTTGTTAAGACACCTACACATTAAAATAAACCTTGTTTAATAGCCTATCCAATCTGATAATAAACTTTTAGATAAAGATAAATTTATAAAAAACTTGAAAAGGAAAAACTCAGACAAAATTTCAAAATTAACTTTATTTTTGAAACATCAAAACCTAAACAAAACAACTTGTTGCTTTATAAAAAAAACTGAAAACTTAAAATTAATAATCCGTGGATCCACCTAAGACTCCCGACACATCTGCAGCGGTCTGCATACTCAAAACAAGGGTGTCAATATCCTGTTGTGGAATACTGTCCCAAGTCCTGCTAAGATGCAAGAAAAGCTGGTTTTCATGCACAATATCCAGGCTTTGGTCACCTTATCGTGTCACGGGGGAAGTGGTGGAACGGCACAGAGGACCTCAACGCATTACAACACGTACAGGACAGATTCATAGTAAATGCTGCACGAAGTCAACCAAATGTAACGGCGATGCAATTGGTTCAAAGGCTACAGAAAGAGTATGGTTTGCTGGTAAGCGGTCGAACTTTGAGAAGACGACTGCATGAAGTCAACCTACGTGCTCGTAGGCCACTGCGGGTACCAGCGCTAAGGAGAGGCAATCGAGGAAGAAGATTACAATGGGCTATTGCACACGAAAACTGGAACCATTCTCAATGGTCACTTGTGCTTTTCACTGATGAAACCAGGTTTGGATTTCATTTCATTTTCCTGATTCGCGAAGAGTACGCGTTTGGAGAGAACCTGGACGTTGGAATCGACTGCAGCACCCACACGTTCATGCATATCAAGGTGGCACGATTATGGTTTGGACAGGAATTCGTCTCGGCGGTATAATGGACCTCGTTTGTATACAAGGCAATATGACTGCTCTAAAATACCGAGATGAGGTGCTGGAGCCTGTAATCTTGCCCCACAGACAGCAAATGGGATAAAATTTCCAGCTAATGCACGACAATGCCCGTCCACATACGGCGCGTATCGTTACAAGTTGGTTACAACAGCATGATATCCAAGCTTTACACTGGCCTGCACAATCCCCTGACTAAATCCTATTGAGCATGCCTGGGATATGCTTCAGAGAAGAGCTCTTAGGAATTTCCCTGAAGATATTGTGCATGAAAACCAGCTTTTCTTGCATCTTAGCAGGACTTGGGACAGTATTCCACAACAGGATATTGACACCCTTGTTTTGAGTATGCAGAACCGCTACAGATGTGTCAGGAGAGTCTTAGGTAGATCCACGGATTGTTTTAAGTTTTCAACAAGTTTTATAAAAAAAATTGTGGTTTGTTTAGGTTTTGATGTTTCAAAAATAAAGTTAATATTGAAATTTTGTCTGA
Source organism: Selenia dentaria (assembly GCA_917880725.1). Lineage (NCBI taxonomy): Eukaryota > Metazoa > Arthropoda > Insecta > Lepidoptera > Geometridae > Selenia > Selenia dentaria. The sequence continues at coordinate 24,954,133 of OU862879.1, forward strand.
GATTTTCCTCTTCCTCTAAGTTTTTTTTTTAATTTAACATTATCTAAAAGTTTATTATCAGATTAGATAGGCTATTACAAGGTTTATTTTAATGTGTAGGTGTCTTAACAAAAAGTTAATAGAATTTTAGTTATTTAGGTTTAATTGAAATATCCCTAGACAATGTTGATATATATACTCTTATATATAAAAACTTCAGGACAAGTAGGTAGTCCCAAACTCAGCTCAAACCGCTGCCACTACAAACTCGAAATTTTGGCAATTGGCGCCTTTTATGTTGTACTTACACTTATCTATGAAAGTATTTTTGGAAATGTCATACCTAAGGAGGTGAAGCGCGCTAAGTCGCTGGCGGGTCAGCTAGCTGACATTATAAATATTTAAGATAAAAAAAAACAATCGAAAGATTTATTAGTTACGTAAAAGTAGTTACTGGTAAATATGTTACAATAATATGACCTGTGGACCCATCACATCAATAAGTCATTGATAAACTTTTAATTGTAATTATCTTTGACGTATATATTTACTCAACTTCAGTCTTCAAGCTAGTGTCATAGAACGTACACTGTTGCTAGAAAAATGGAAAAATACATTAGTGTAAAAGATTTAGAAGAAGCAGCTGCCGCCATTCTACCAAAAGCTGCCAGAGATTATTACAAGAGTGGAGCAACTGACGAACAGACCCTTTCCGAGAATAAAGTTGCTTTTCAAAGGTAATTCGAAGTTCATACCTATATTTAATGATATAGTTTTGTAAATATGCCATATTAAACTGATGCTATTTTTAATACAGGTTGCGATTACTTCCCAAATGTTTAGTGGGTATCACAGGGTGCGATCTCCGCACCACCGCTTTGGGGAGCCAAGTGTCAATGCCTGTAGGGCTGTCTCCTACAGCTATGCAGCGAATGGCACACCCTGACGGAGAAATTGCGAGTGTTAAAGGTAACTTAGTCCAAGTATTTATTATTCCTTTCCATGCAGTGCTTATTTTATCTACACTGATATTATAAACAGGAAAGATTTGTGTGTGTGTAATGGATAAACTCAAAAAATAACTACCTACACTGATTTTTAAATTCTTTCACCAGTACAAATTCTCATTATTTCTGAGAGAAGCCATTTGAATTATCATCATCGTCCATAACCACGCGAGTGAAAAATCACAGCGCAGCTAGTATTTAAATAAAGCTTAATCTACATATTATAGAAGATTAGGTATATAATCTTGCATAGGTACTATTATTTGGATGCCGAAAAGTCTGCGCATTAGATTTTTTAAAGGGAACCGAGCAGGAGTTAAAAATTAATCGACTGTTTTTATACTTAATTTAGTTGTTTGTTATGTTCTCACCAGAAGACAATAAGACTACTAAACAACCACTGAATTTAACTCTATGGTGTTTTGTATTGTTATTGTTTAAAACGGTAGTATAAATGGTTAGTGATTGGCTAGCAGTGAGAAGGTACGAGTTTTTTTTAATACTCGCTTAAAAACATCAGGGAGCTGAGTTCAGGGAGTCACGTTGAATATGAGGGATAAGCAGAAAGCAAATGCAAATTTTAAATTCATGTAGTCAATACATTTAGACGTCCGAGATATTACATATTACATGATTCAGTAATAGTAGATTAGTAGCCAAGGGCTGTAAGGCATCAATTGCAGCACGAGATATTTAGGCGCACGAGCGCGTCGAGGGCGCCTTTAGTTCGAGGATGCAATTGATGCTTACACCCGAGCTAACTACTCTGCTTTACATATCGATTGTGAGGTAAGCAGAAACAAACCGGCATTACAAAAATAAAATTGATGACTATTATACTCATACGAAGACAAGGCTGAATAGCGAAGCGACCTCTTTTGTCGTTGGGCTGCATGAATGCACGATGTCTATTGCCAGTATAATGGTTAGATGTACGCGAACTTTTTGAAGAATGAAGTGTTTTTTTAAATTACATACATCCCTAGGGCATTTCTAGCTACATTATTACCCTAGAGCGCTAATTGGTCACCTACAACCCCAGTGTTTTTTATATTACTTAACCTAATTGGTCACCTACAAGCCCCATTTGGGGGTAATAAGGACCTACTTACCGAATATGAGAGATGTAAAGATTAGTTAATTTACGCTTAAGTCATCGAAATTGCTTATAGATACCTGCTGTAGAATGGCGTTCGATGGCGTATCATATTTACTAATCATAACGAGTAGATTTACGTACAGGTGTGTTGCCGTAGGTACGTAGGTCCCTAGTTATTAAAAAATAACGTTTTCGTATATTTTAATACTTAACTTTCTGGACACATTACAGCTGCACAAGCAGAGGGCACTATCTACACCTTGAGCACCATAGCGACGAGCTCTATCGAAGAAGTGGCTGAAGCTGCACCAGATGCCATCAAATGGTTTCAACTATATATTTATAAAGATCGGTAATTGGCCAATACTTACCAGATATAACATGTTTTTAAAATTAAGCAATATCAACCAATTTAATGTTTCTGGTTTCCAGTGAAGTTACCAAAAATCTAGTACTAAGAGCTGAGAAGGCAGGCTTCAAGGCGATTGCATTAACAGTCGATACGCCGATGTTTGGATTGCGAAGAGCAGATGTCCGTAACAAGTTTGCTCTGCCGTCACATTTGAGGTATGTACCATAAATTAAAATTAATCATACGAAAAAAAGAAAACGTGACGGCATGCGTCAACAGTGTTTTATTTCATTTAAATTAATCGTTGCGCAGGAATTCCTAACATTATTACTGCAGAATCCAGTAAGCCTTCCTGGCCAAGTATGAGTAGTAGTATGATAAGTAGAGAGACCTCACCTGCGTTTCGGTCCGGTTATATACGAAGCCAGGAAGGCTTACTTACGGGTCGTGGCTTATATAATGCTTTTCTCCAAAATGGTATTTTCAGACCAAGTTAAATTGCATAACTTAAATTTATATGTTAGGAATAAATGTCATCAAATAACTAATATTGGTGACTAATGACTAAATTACGGCAACTATATTATTTCTTATTTTAATGCATGATATAAATTCCTGAAGGGGTTGGCAAAATTATATAGATATAGGTAGATACTTGCATTACATCTATTGCGTCTGGTCGTATGGTGGGAGACAAGGCTATTACCATCTTAGGTATATGTCATAACCATCAGTTAAAAATATAAAACCAAAGAGGAAGGACATATTCTGATGAAAAACGTTGCTTTTACTGGGTATTAGGGCATTTCTTTCAAATGAGTATGTGCCAGAATACACTAAGCGCGAGTATTTTAATGTACCTATACCTATTTAATTCGGACTTAGGATGTTTCGTTATCTGCGATCGTTTACATATCTAGGTGTATGTGGTATTATAATATAATAATTAACGTATTATAAATGAGTGTTTCATCATTTAATACTTTTCCAGACTAGCTAACTTTGAAGGACATCTTTCAACCAAAATACACAGCTCAGACAAAGGCAGCGGTTTGAATGAATACGTGCAGAACCTGTTCGATAAAAATTTGACTTGGGACGAAGTTAAATGGTTAAAAAGGTAGAGTAGGATATGTACTTAACTACTATTGAATCGTTACGATTCATTCGAACTTATATTTAAGCAAGTTACCGTTAATTAAATTTTTCAGTATAACAAAGTTACCAATAGTAGCTAAAGGAATTCTGCGCGGTGATGACGCTTTGAAAGCAGTAGAAGCTGGTTGTTCTGCGATCTTAGTGTCCAATCATGGCGCAAGGCAGCTTGACGGAGTACCAGCAACGGTATGTTCTCGAGCTATCTAGCTGCTTGTTTTACTCGATCTACATAGCTACTTTGTTAACCCCACAGACATATAAGATAAGAGGAATCAGACCCATATCTATATACATCGTTTACGCTTAGTCGTCGTAAAATAACGTTTAACTGGCGGTTGCCGCAGTTGGTAGCAACCCTACGTTCTGAGCCGCTGGTCCTGGGTTCGATCTCCGAAATACATGGCTTTTTACGCCGTGTGTACCTATATAAGTATAAATACCAGCAATCACGTAACCATAGTACAGGCTCTGCCTAGTTTGGGTTCTGTACTCATTGCGTGGATGATGTCCCATATTTAAAAAAAAACCAGAATTTTTCGAAAGTATTAAAAACAATAATTATATCCCAAATCAGTATAAATTATTTTACTTTAATTACTTCGTCTCATCACAACTATATGAAACGTATAATGATCCATAAAGTAGTTTAGAATAAAAAGTAGCCGTAATCTCACTTGATGCCAAGTGACCATGTAGTTGAAGATGTAGCATGCTCGTCTAGTAGTACCTAGCTATAGTAGCTCGACCGTAGTCTTAAAAAGTACCAAATTGTATGGATTGGGACCCCTGACATTGGAAAACATTCCACTGTTTGGTTGTCTGCATAATACAAAGAAAGTATATCATGACTCTCTCTTTGTGGTCGTTCCCTCGAATCATGACTGAGGATCGTGGTCATCGGTGGATGTGCACCAAGATCGTATGATCTGCTTCCATCGGTGCCTATCCATCGCGTCTCTGACAACTGAGCAAAACTTGATTGAAGACGGATCTTTGACTTGGTCGCACCATCTGGTTGGGGTTCGCACGCAGGCTCTTTTGCCCTCCGTGTTTCCCACGATCTCACTTAGATTTAAACGTAAAAATTCGTGCGTATATGTTTCTTCTCTCTCGACTCTGCATCAGCTGAACGGATTTGGACGGAATATAGAATGCCTACGGTTAATATACGCAGACACTGCGATATAGCATGATTTATATAATTTCAGATTGAAGCTTTGCCGGAGATCGTTGACGCTGTTAAGAGCTATGATGTCGAAGTATATCTGGATGGAGGGGTTACCACCGGCACCGACGTTTACAAGGCCTTAGCTCTGGGAGCTAAAATGGTAATAGCTAATTTTTCTACTTAAAAGTGTATGCAAGTATGTATATAGGGCGTATATTTAACAATATTAACTTTGTGTCAATATCATCGTAATCATCAATCAACAATGATTAGGTATTACTCGAATCTAGATACCTTAGGTTCTTTAAAACTATTTTAGTTAGTTATTGAACTATTTCACATGTTACGTGTATGTTTTTAAACTTTATTTATTATATTATAATCTACATGTAATAAAATAATTTGTAGGTGTTCGTTGGGCGTCCAGTTCTATGGGGTTTAGCAGTTGGCGGCCAAAATGGCGTGCAGAAAATGCTGAACATATTCCGCACCGAGCTAGAATACACCTTCCAAATTGCAGGTAAAATGTAATTTAGTTTAGTATTTTGATTCCTCGTTTAATGTAGGTCTGCAAACATACTTTGATATATCTACCTCATATGCTTTACACACTTTTAATTATCACACATGCTCGTCAATTTTTTGGGGAAGCAAGTGGAAATCCCCATTAACTGACCGTCTGTTTTTTCATATACCATGTTTATAAAGACGTGAAGTTTAATTTATCGAAAACGAGGTGTCCTGTTTTGAATAGAAATCTGTAAGTGTGTGTGTGTGTGTTTTGTAAGGTACAATATGAAATCGGAAAATAAAACTGTGTATTGTGTAACTGTGTATAACCCTTGCTATACACAGAGCAGTTATACTAACTACACATATAACTGTATAGAGCTCAAAAACTTAGATCATAAAAAATCTCTTTATTTTCCTAAGCTTCTAAATAGTATATTTCATTACAAGTGGGGAAAGGCTGTCATTCCGACAAATGTCTATCCGAGCCGAGGCGCAGCCGAAGGCGAGGGTTGACAGTCGGAACAAGTTGCAATGACGGTTCCGCACGTGTACTGAACGACTATTTTTAATACAGTTGCGAAAAAATGAAGCAATTTAATAAAATAAACTCGCAAAGAAAATTTCTGAAAAATGACGCCAACCGTAGAAAATAAGCAGAGAAATTTTTTTCTTCATCCATTCTGGTAGGCAAAGGGAACTATTCCCATACAGCCAAGTCTTCAGTAGAATTTTTTATTGATATGAAATGAAAATTAAATTTAATGAGATGAAATGAAATAAACCTAACCTAACTCGAATGAGTTAGGTTAGGTTTATTAAATCGAAATCAAATCATTAAATCTGATATTGAAACAAATCAGTAGCTTCTTTTTAGAAATATACGTATTTGCATGAATCATAAAAACTTCTATGAATTTTTGTTAGTAAAATCTTCATGGTTGGTTTTTCTTTTTAATAGAAAAATTTTTGACAGTTGGGAAAGAGAACGCAAAGGTAAAAAAAAACACGAGTATGTAATAGACCACATCCCAAACGCTATACGTCCCTGCAATACGCCACTTTTTGAGCAACTATATTAAAAATAATTTTTAGCCGAGCAAGTAAGGTACGAGTACGAAGCGTCTCTGCCAACAGCTTGGGAAAAAATGCTTTCGTATGTCCGGATGTTCTCTACATTTCTTAACCGATTCTCGTGAAGTTTTATAAGTAGGTTCAATGTATTTTTTGTGAATCGCGGAATAAAAAAGATAGATCAAAAAAGTCGAGGTTGTTTTTAAGTATTTAGTTGTAACGATATTTAAATATTTTAAATTATTTCTTCAAACATGCCGCGCTATCGTGACCTTCAGTCATTGGTCATTAAATCATTTAACCCTTTATCACACAGGAACGCAGACAGTGGGCGACATCACAAGGGACATGGTGCGCCACGAGTCTTCATACAGCAAACTGTGATTATGCGAGGGTTTGATTTCACTGTACTGTGATTATTATTTCTTGATTTATTGTACAGCAATGCTCCAATGTAAATCTAATTATTTAGGTATCTTATATTAATACATATCTAATTTATTTCATAGACTGCGAAGTACACTATTTAATTTTAATATTGTTACCGTCTAAGTGGTGTCAAGTTCAAAAGTTATCAGTAATAAAAGTATTTATTACTATTTGACTGTTGTATTGCTTATTACTATTTAAACAAGACATGGTCGACTACCAACTTAACTGACTGAACCGTCAATGGTTACCAAGAAGTGAATAGGTAAATCAAAATTTATTTGTAAATAAAATCTTTATTGCTATTGTAACTATGGAGTTATATTATTATATGGTTCCAAGCTAGTATATACGCTATACCCCGTCGCGTATCGAGCGTACACAATATGGTAGGTACGTACAAAAAGTGCTAAGCTATGTCGCGCATACACCAAGTACCACCAACCTCTTGTTTGTAACTAACTTTATCAGATCCAAAGCACTCCACCGCTATAAATTTAATTTTAGTTGGTCAAACTATTCAAGAGTAGTATTTTTTATCTAAAATTTTAATGCGTAGTTCGGAAAGACACCGAAAGAAGTAGACACTTGGAAGGGTTGAACATGTCATGGAATTTTAGCGGAATGGTGTGTATTTGTATATTTTAGAAAGAGACAAACTCGGCCTGAGACTTACTATTACATCTCACTAAATAAGTTTATCGCTAAATAAAATTTAAACATTCGTTCGATTCTATCTCTTCTTTGGAAAGTGATAGAGACAGGATGACATTTTAAATACGTATATCACGCAGCTGTATTTAAACTGACGTCGACAAGGCGGCAAGTGGTACCCTGGTATAATATCAGCAAATGTTAAGACACACGCCTAAGACTTTGTACGTACTACGATGCATTTTAAAAAACAAATAGCAAGCTCTCTCTCAATTTGTTGTATTGCCGCACAGTTTTACAGTGGATAAATTCATCAAACGTATTGCTGAATGCATCGCTGGTGTCGCATCGAAATTCATTCAGTGTTAAAATATCACGTCTAAAAAAAGTATCAAAAAGTCTAACTATCACGGTTCATGAGATACAGCCTGGTGACAGACGGACGGACAGCGTACTCTTAGTAATAGGGTCCCGTTTTACCCTTTGGGTACGAAACCCTAAACAGTTAAAATCGAATTAGGAGTAAGGTAACGTAATTTCCATAAAATAATCCAGTCAGGGCTTTCATGTCTCCAAATTGCTTTTAGCAGTTCTTCACCTATAAAAAATATTTTAGATCTAATTAAGAACCATCTCTAGTTTATGAACTCGGTTAAAAAGAAGTAACATATAAACCATGTTTTCGTTATGCATGATGTGTTTTCCTGTAATTGGACTTTCACTATAATTTTTCTATTAAGAGGATTGCATAGCTAGTACTTTCCATACTAAAAGAAAAAACTCTTTTCTACCTCTTAACATTGTCCGATTTCAGTGTTTTTTTTTCATGGAATCACTATGATAATTTTTTTTCATGGTACTAGCTAGGCAATCCTCTTAACTCTGTATGAAATGCTTGTTTAGTGTTAAGTCGGTTGGAAAACCTGAATAAATAAAATAAAATAAAAATAACACATGTATTTTAAAACTGCATTTATTTTAATAACAATTTTCTGTAAAGATTATAGAGAACTACTGGAGTCATATAGGATTCACGTGGCCACATTGTTCTTGATATTTTCTGAAATTAAATTCATGTAGGTAATTAGTTTTTTTTTTATGATTTTTAATAACAACATGCTGCAGTCTTATAATATTTGGAAAATACCTTAAAATCACAGCCATACAGATTGATGCCCAACTTCAGCTTCTTTACAGTTTGTTTCAAGTGTTCATCTTTTGCCAATTTGTGTTTAAGCACCTCGGTATTATTGCAAGTTTCGCATGACTTACTCACTGAGCTAAATTCGCTATTGTTTTTATGTATTCTATTCTTCAGTAATTTGTTGTTTAAAACAGCATCTCTCTTTTGCATATATTTAAGAAAACTATACGAACACGATTGATCACCCTGATTAGGTGACGAATGAGAGCGTGTGGTGTTTTTGGAAGAACTCGGACTCTCTCTCTTCTTAAAAATGTTTGTTACAGTTTTAACTAACGTCGTGCACGACTCATTTATAGCGCTGAGGAACCTGGAACTCAATGACCTGTTCCTTAAATCTTTATCTTTTCTACGTGCAACTTTTTTAATTCGTTGCTTTTTAATTTTAGTTGTTCTGTTTTGTGTCATTTGCGATTTTACTGTCGTGTTCCACTTCATCATAGTCGTTATAGAAGAGTCTATTTGATTTGAACTGTCTCTCGTATGTTTCGGAGTGGATGAAATAATAGGCCTAAAATCTATCAGATCCACTGGTGTTGGCTTCTCATCGGCTTTTGTTGCGTAAAAATTCGACAAGTCCCTCTCAATATTTAATTTTGGTCTTTTATTTGTTTCGGTTTTATTAGTTCTAACATCGTTGGATTTACTACCTTTGATATTAGTTCTATTGAGGTTTCCCGTATTATGTCTATCCTTGTAATCGTTTTGTAAAAATGTAAACGATAATTCTGTAGCAATGTTACAATGTAGTAGGTTTTGTTGTTGATCCAGAGGTTTCATGGTTCTATTTAAGGTGGTCTTATTATGAGTTTGGCCATTTATGGAATTCAAATTCATAGCAGATGCTCCTCGGACCATAGCTGTTACTTCTCCATTAGGTGTTGTTTCTTTCAAATTGGAGAGTTCATTTTGTTTATAGTTGAATATCTCTTTCATCACATTTTGCATAAGTATATTTGTATCATCTAAGTTCTCTACTTCACGACTAGTTTTATCATTACTGCATTTTATTGGCTGGGTTCGGTTATCCTTGTTTAGATTTTTTGACGTGTGGGATTTCAATCCTATAAATAAAAGACATGATGAGGTTGCGATTGTTTCGAGAACCGTTTTATGCTAAGATCCTCTAAAGATAGAACATTACCTAACTAGAGGTACATAGAAATGGCCATCGTAAAAAAAAACTTACAATTAATCTAAAATCTGGTATAAAAAATTATATTTTATTTTATTTGTACGTTTTCCATAAAAAACACTTAGTGAATGTAAACGTAATTTAAATTATTATAATGTAAATGTAGTTGTTATTTTAAAGAATTAATACTTTATTACTTATATGTGTACACTACCGATAATGCTTTAAATATGAATATTAAGAAAACAAATTAGTATACAAATAAGCTCTAACTAATCAGTTTTAAAAATGAACCCTCTCGTTTGGTTTGCCGCATAACTTACTTCCCAGAAATAAATCCTTATTAGCGACATTGTCGACAGGTTTTAATATAAGACAGGTTGTTTTTTTTTTCATTCAACATATCTTTCAGAATACGATAATATAATGATGGTTATAATTTTAATCCACCCGGAGACTTCTATGAGAATTTGAAGCTATTCCATATTTCTGATTTGGTTATACAAGTCTACTTGAAATTTTCACTCTGTATATTTAACGTGTCGGAAAAGCTATTGCATAAGTCATAAAACTATTACGAAAATAGGAAATCTCTACACCAACCTCGTGAGCGTGATTCGATGTGATTCAAAATAATCATCGCCTTCTGACCTATCTGCAAAAAATAAGATAAACGATGTTATATTATATGTCAACAATAAAATATCGGTAGTAAAGATAAGAGCATTTGATGGAATCACATACACCTTGAACTGAACGAAATTAATAAATATTGCGTAATCTCACGGAATGGGGGTTATGAGAAAACAGATAATATACGTTTAGTAGGTTGTTAAACAGCCGGTCAGTTCTAATATTTCACAATGTTGAACAATCTATCCTGCTATAAAATGCACTTCGACTTCTATTGTCGTTGAACACGTGTCTTGTCGTGAAATTATTTATTGTTCCATAGACTAATTGGAAAGTTACCTCATCTTAAACGCTTCTGTATATTATACTAGCCACTGTCCGCGACTTCGTACGCGTAGTAGGGTCGGCCTTTTAGCGAGATTGTTCCATCCGTTCTCAAGTTATAGCGTGACTAGGAAAAATAGGGGTTCATTTTATATATAGATATACTAGTGACTGCGCGCGACTTCGTTCGCGTAGTTTAATTAGCTCGACCTTCGGCCTCGCTAAACCTCCCATCATTTCTTATTTTAATGTAAAAATCTTCTACAAAGTATCAGAAGCATTAAATTTTTTTTAATGAAATTGGTAAAGCCGTTCTCAAGTTATAGTAACCAGTAGAATTGCGGGCTCATTTTTATAGATTTAGGTAGAAGATAGATAACTAAATACTTAATGCTCCATCCCAATTACAAGTACAATTTGAAAAATTTAATACCGACTTCCATGCAATTCAGTTATTGGAGTGTAATTCAAAAACTACTAAACCGAATTTGATGAAATTTAAATGGGACCACACGGGAAGCAAACAAGATTTTTTGAATCGGTTCCGCCTATCTTAAGCCCTAGCCTAAAGTTATGAGGTAACAAACATTAAAAAAAATACAGTCGAATTGAGTACCTCCTCCTTTTTGTAGGAAGTCGGTAGAAAAACACACAGGAAGATTATTCGAATATATTATAAATTCGTAAATTTATTAATACAGTAAACTCTTGATAGATACGATACTGAGACGCTTTTCACTCGTTTGCATTGACTAGAATAATTTCTTGCAAAATATTCGTGCTGGGCAACATTCGTTCGATGATCTGTGTGTGTGGTTCATGGTTTATGCAGACGCATGGAAGAGATCGCTCTGAGCGGTAAGACCGCCCATTCTGACACTATTCATTTTAAGCTCTTAATTGTAGTAAAATATGTTTGTATACAAATGTTCCGTAATTCTTCATTTGTAATGTATTTGTACTGTGGTCTTTCTTTTATAAAGAGTTAATCTATCTATCTCGTTTAACCTAAAATGTCATGGTTTGGAATAATCACCTGAGAGCCAGGCCCATACTTTCGCAAGAAATCTCTCAATTCGTCCGGGACCTTGGTATTGCGTAGTATGTAAGGCGCACCCGAATACTGCACCACTGTCGTCAGAAGCTGTAGGCACTTGTCGTAATGCAGAAGTTCCCTAAAACGATATCATAATTTATTGACAATCAACAGAATTCTTTTTGTTTGGTCTCTTATACCAATAGACAAATATACTATAGCACAAGCATAGGCATAAGACCTTTGGTTGCTATCGAATCTCGGACTTTATTGCCTACACCTACCTAACATTATATACCTAGCCAGATAATAAAACAAATTTGCGCCCGCAACATTATTTTACTCGACTTACCAGCATTACGGATGTAATGGGATGTTCCATGTTTCAAGGCCAATAAAAATAGCCGTTTATTTTGGTCAACCTCTACATTTCCGATCCATTTTTTATGAGGTTTACGGTAACTAACTGAGCATAAAGTCACAAAATGCTGACATCCAGTTGGAGCTTCAAGCGCCAAATTGAAAAAGTTTTTGACCGATATTTTGGCAACTATGCATTTTAGGGCAAGAGTTATTGAGACCATTATTGTAGAGAATGAAATTTTGCTGCAATTTTTTTTGTTAAAGTTACCGTTTACGATTTATGGCCATTTATTTATCAACAATGCGAACTTCCAGATAGAACCGCATACAATAAATTTAATCAGGAAAATCGGTGCATTAAATGGGCCTTAAATCGTAAACGGTAACTAATAGTGACCCTAAACCTTATAAAAAAATGGGAACAGAATTTAGTGCGAGGTTAAATTCTATTTTTACTGGCCTATTCAGTGCAAGTTAAATGTAAACATATACCGCCTTATTATAAAACGTGCACTTTTGATAGTCCCCAGTTAAACCATGGTTTAAACAAATTTTCCATACGGTATTTCTGCTGTCGTTAACCGAGATAATAGATTTTCTATTGTGTCTGGTTCCTTATACAGCTGAAGGCTTAACTACGGTTTAAACTCTTTAGGTCACGTATTATAATAGCCGGTCTTTGTTTAGATGAGTTTCAGAAAACGATTTCAAAATGGGTTCGCATAAATATTTTTTTTTTTGTATGTAATATTCGATATAACATTTGAAACCCTACAATACGAATGTATTTCAAAAATGTCTACCAATATCATCAAAGTAAAATTTTTTTTCCACTGTGTAATGATGATCTGGTGAGGAGTTCTCCTCCAAAGTTACCTAATATCAATCTAATATAATCATCATAAAAACAAATAATCATAAAAAGCGAAAGTTTGTATGTATGGACTATGGATATTAGTTACTTGGGTTGGTTGAATGGGTTTGAATGGAATTTGATATGTAGATAGATGAGGCGCTGGATTAACGGCCGGATTTATGTACTTCACAAATTACGTACGGATTATGTTCTTACAAAAATACGCTTAAAATACAGCATTATTTGTATTTAATCGATTATATAATTTTTACTGATTTTTAATTTTAGTTGAGGGCCCGTCTTAGGGTAAAGGCCTCCTCATCAAAACTTAAAACTGAACAATGAAACTTAGTGTCAAAAGTCACGTCAAAGTACACGAATTGAGTGAACTATTTGATAATACGCCATCAAAACGTCTATCGTAATCCATTATTATTGTAAGCTTGCTATATTGACGTGGTGGTACTAAATTTAATGGTAAGGTTGAAATATGACTACCTTTAGAGGTGGGAGTTTCTACTCCCCTATGACCGCACCCAATGGAGACTGATTATACGTGGTCGCGATCCTCAGCAGTGAGGAAACGAGGAGAAGAGAAGTGGCGTGCAATTGGAGATGCCTATGTCCAGCAATGGACTGCTACAGACTGATGATGATGATGATGATGAGTGTATAACATGGTACAGTCGTCCGCTCACTCACCAACACAATGAGCTTTTTTCGAGCAACTTGGTTCGGTCCCCGGTTCGATCCACGGGCAGTTCAAACATTTGAGTGCATGGACATTGTCTGTTTGACCTGTCTGCGTGTGTATATGTATATAAGTATGTATATCAGTCATCAGGTTACCATAGTACAGGCTCTGTCTAGTTTGGGACCTGAAGACTTTGTGTAGAAGTTGTCCCATATTGCTATTGTTATTGTAAACTTTTTGTCTAGACCTCAGATTACAGTTGTTCTGTAATCCGAGGTCTAGGTCGTATGTGCCCTTAAAAAATAGTATTGGACGCTAATTCAAGGCAAAAAGCAAACTGTTAGCGTAGTGCGTTCGCGGTATTCACACATATAATTTAATTTTTCTATTTTAGTATCATAGTTTTTCTTATATTTTCTTTCGTATTTATCATTCAAGGATCTAACGAAAATAAAACAAGTATATAATAAAATTAACCTGTTAAAAATTGAAATTCCATTGCAATCCAAGAAAAGTTGAAAATTTTGTTTATTGTCCAGCACTAAACTTTGTAGCACAAGAAATATGTCTATGTTTGTTTGACTGCATTTTTGAATACACTGAAAAAGAAGATTCGGTTTGAATTAAATCATTATACCTATTTAATATACAAAGTGTTCGGTGGAGGTTTACACAAACTCTGTAGAATAGAAATGGAAACAGAAGATCCTAACTGTTCACATCTTTACCCATACAACTTTTTGGTACATGTTTATGTTTTCACTTTTTATTTGGTTTTGGTTCCACAAGTACCTATCCTTGATCTATCATAATGTAAATGACTTTTTATATGTTATTATAATGTAAATGACTTTTTAAAAAGACAATGTTAAAGGATTGGTGATATGATTGATTAATTATATGGTTGGTTTGAATTTATACTCATAATTTTATTATTACATATTAGACATTGAATATAATTACACTAAAATTTATGTAATGTTGACATAAAATAAATTACAATTGCTAGGTTTTTCTAAAACTATTAATTAAATTATTGTATGTGCAATTGATGGACCAACCTGTTGGGACAATAATAATGGATATACGATCAATAATGTGACACAGTTAAACAATAAATATAAATCTGAATCTATCGAAGGCATAATTGAGAAAAATAATAAGTTAAACATTTGTAAGGTTTACATAGCTTTTAAAGTGAATAAAATAAATTATACAATTCAAGGTCAATTTAAAACTGTTTAAAAAACAACGATACAGGTGTTCAAACGCCTTCTTCTGAAGAATTTAAAAGTATTGGAATGCTTTTAAAAACTTCATCGCTTATTACAACGGTGTACTACGGTGTACCTGCAATTATCTATAACCTTGTCAAATATAAGTCTACTAACCTCGGAAAATCTTAGAAAGCTACAAATAAAAGGATTAAACGAATGTTAATCTTTCTACTTGAATTTGTATTTTTCAAACAGTTTCACGTACTCGTCCACCGAGCTTGTCTAACCCTCCACCGAACACCCTGTATAACTTGCTAGGCAGGAAGCGCTGGTTGGGGAGCTAAGTCGAAAGTACGACACCTAAGATTTCATAGTGGGGCTGTACTATTAATTTGTAACTGTACCAAATGGATGGGTGCCCGATAGTGGCATTTTCAACTGACTGCTTCCGGGCTTCGAAGCAGTGCACGTTCCCTTTCAGCCGCTGCTTTAGGACAACAGTAAGAGGCGTACGGGCGGTCTGAAAACTCCCGACACTAACACACCTGAGCCGGGCTCATTTCTATATTCTGCCTACCGACGGTTTGCCTTACGAGGGATAGAAATTTAACACAATTTGTATGGATCTTATGTCAAATTTCTCAGTACGTTATTTCTAGCAGTGTCAACCGTGGATTGATGGTAGGTTAAACCTTTATGTCAAACTCGCACTGAACACGTATGGTGGATTAAGCAGTGCGCCTAGCACGAATTTAACATTTTCGTAAATTTAACGTAATCGTATCGTTGATGCACGATATTATCTTTTACATCTGTGGCAAAGGTAACTCATAGATTTTAGGGTTCCGTACCCAAAGGGTAAAACGGGGCCCTATTACTAAAGGTGCGTTCGTTTAGCTTATGAGGGCATTGGTGGCGTTGTCATTGATGGCTCTTTTGTTATAGCGTTCGTAAAGCTCAAAAACGTTATTTTTGCCACTTTTGCCCACACCCTACTCGAACGCTCAACTGAGCATAAGACCTAAAATCGCATGATTATGCTGTCAAATACATAGCTGTCAAAAAACGATCACAAACAACTATGCTCCGGACGTGGGTCAAAAATTACTCTTTTTGGTGGCAAAAATTCCTCTTTTAGCTTTCCGAACGCTGAACAAAAAGAGACATTAACGACATTTTCACCCACAGATTCTCAATTCGAACGCCCCTTGTGAGCGTTTTTAGCGTTATTTTTGCTAAAAACGCTCACGAAGGACCTATTCGAACGCACTATAAGACTCCGCTGTCCGTCCGTCTTTCTGTCCGTCCGTCGTCACCAGGCAGCATGTCAGGAACCGTGATAGTTAGACAGTTGAAATTTTCACAGACGATGTATTTCTCTTGCCGCTATAACAAATACCAAAAAACTGGACAAGTGCGAGTCGGACTCGCGCACGAAGGGTTGCGTACCATTACCATTATCAAGGATGATACTATACTATTCCATTATTATAAAAACGGCAAAAAGGCATGTCTGTTGTATGGGAGCTTTATAGATAATGGCACGGAACCCTTCGTGTGCGAGTCCGACTCTTACTTGGCCGGTTTTTACTGTATACGTCAACAATACAGTACGATTACGTTTTCAAAAGGAGAAATTTTCGTGCTAAGTGCATACAGGTCGTAATCTGCTCTGAGAGGAGGCCAGTAGGCATATCTCATTAGTAGAAACAAAACGAGCTGATTATGCTACAAGCAGAAATTACTCGAATTATATATAGTAGGAAAGTTATAATTACCGGTGGTATTAAATGCGTGCAGTAGTTTTGGTTGACCTCACTGCCGCTGCATGCAATAGCGAGACACTGGCACAGAGCCTTCCATGTGTCGTGATACTAGAACATAATGTAGAACATGTTTAAATTTATACATGAAGCTACACTACTTAATTAAATTAGCTAAGGGTCGGACGGAGGGTTCCCCATCGTACTTTTTACCACTTACTCTAAGAGCAGTAGAACTCTTTGTGAATGAGTTCGTCCGCGGGGTACTGCCACCATCTGTGATCTGTGGTCACCATATCTACCGTGATGCAGTAATGTTCGCAATACTGTGTTTTGGTTTGAAGGTATAGTTGCCGCCGAAATTACATGATACTTAACAACGTAGTGTCTAAGGGTTACGGGCGCAGCGCAGTTCGTCACTTGTGAGGAAATGCATCTGTTCTAGGCAGAGGTACCTTAACATCAGGTGGGCCTCGCATTTGTACTAATAACTTTAAAAAAACTCCTCATTCTATACATACCGTATTTGTGTTGTATATTATTAGCGCGAGTGCGAATCGTAATTTAACACTTTACTATTTGGTGTTTAAAGCTCAACACCCACAGAGGCGGGAAAGCGGTCACGATCCGGGACGGTGCTGTGTCAGGGTACATACCAATTCGAACTTTACAAAATATACCGTCCCGGATCGCAACCGCTTTCCCGCCTCTGTGGGTGTTGAGCTTTAATGTATAGCTTCCACTATCATGCCAAGTTTGATGATCGTATGTATTTACTATACAGAAAAAAAACAAAATATGTTTCTATTTTAGATGTAAAGTAAGTTTAAGGGCAGAAGTCTCGTGCGGCCCATAGGAGCTTCAAATACCAACTCTATAGCTTGCATACTAAGTAGATAGGTACATATTATTAAATTCATTACTTACATACTATACCTACGCAGACTTCATAAAGAGCTAGCTGGAAGAGACATAGACAACTGCTTCTTAAACCATATAACATCTAGGGGAGCTATCAGAGAGGTCACGCGTTCAAGCGTTCACGCGGTCAGTTTTGCGTTCGTTGTGTTGTATTACGTTACCTATATATACCCACAGTTGACCGACGAGTATATCTATGTAACGTACTTACCTAATACAACACAACGAACGCAAAACTGACCACGTGAACGCGTGACTGCGTCTGATAGCATCCTGAGGGTGGCAACTGTTGTTGCGTGACGCTTACTCTAAGGAGGATTATTTACCTGTCTAGTAGCATAGTACATAAAAAAATAATGTTACACAAATATTAAAAGTAGTCTTAACAATAAGTACATGTCTACCATCATGCAATTAGTGAACAAATCCGCCATAACGCCCAAACAGCCGCTGATCCTGGCCATATTCTTAGCATACAGCGCCAAAGTTCTCCTCTGCGCAGTAGCATCTTCTTCTGCGTCTACATACAGAAGTGCTGAGAGGAAATTCAACGCATCTGTCGCCTTCCGAGGGAGGCCCTTCGTCAGCACGTCGTGTATTCTATCGTAAACTGCACTGCATTTGATAATGTCGTCGAGGTTTGTATGTTTCTGCAAAAGGTTTTTTACAAGGTTGATGATTTTAAAATATAATTTTATAGAAACAAGAAAAAAATAATGTATAAAAAAATACTTTTCGAAGTCGGTACCATGCGCACAAAATTGTGATAATAGGTACTTTTGAACTGTCGTGATACCAATCACAAGTTATTTCACACTTTGTGATGTTCTTTATGTTAGAAACAATTTTTTTCAACCTTTTAGTCTTAGGACATCGATTGTCATTCACTGTCAATTACGATATCATCAAAATAGGCGAAACACTTCAGTTATTGGATTGTAACTCAATAACCGAGTTTGACGAAATATAAATAGGAACACCTCGGAAGTATGATCTACCAAACAAAAGAGAATTATCAAAAATGGACTTCTCTGTAAAAAGTTGTATGCGTGATCATCATAATAAAATATATATACGTGTCGAATTGAGAACCTCCTCCTTTTTTTGGAAGTCGGTTGAAAATGAAGTTCTTTATGTTTTTTTGTGTGTATTTTTTGGCAATAAAATAATTTCTATTCTATTCTATTCTATTAAGAAAAAAATTATAACAATCGCACTGGCCATGTAAAAAGTATAGAACAGTTGAACAAATACCGACATTCTTGCAACCTGCGAATCAACTATAGGTAATGACGAACTATCACCACAAGGATAAAATAAGTAACTAGTTTTTTATTATTGAAATAAAAACATGTTTTTTTTATTCTTGTGCCACCACCGTAAATAATTCTAAATTTTTGGTTGGTTTGCGATTATGTATTTTTATGAGTATGCTATGAACGTGAACGTGCCCAGCTGTACAGTCGCCTGCAATAAGATGTACCTACCTATACATTCCGTAATTTTCAAAACTATGATAAGTACCTACTACTTACATTTTATAACAATGTAGTTATGGATTATTACAGTAAAATATTTATCTTAGAATAATATTGGTGTACATTTTTATGATCTTGATTGCTGAGGCACTTTGGAAAATTGTGAAATGTATTATATAATAACATACATATTATTGCGACTGTACAGAGTCGAAATAAAATCGAACCGAATTCATATCGATATCCATTAGATTAGACGTTTGATTGTGTCGGTACTGTCGGTAGTTGTAGCTGCTATCCGTTTCTACTTTTGAACCCTAATTTAAGAACAAACTACTAGGACCTACACAATACTTACATCAAATATTATGTACGCAGATAGAGATCTAAATAACTTAATATGTAAGTTAACGTCTCTGGTCGTGTTCAGAAGCTCTAGTAGTCCTCGCAAATCAATCTTGCTGGAAATTTGTGACGTAGAAGCAACTTCCTGTAAATTATGACGAGACGTGAAACTTAGTTGGAAAGAGTACTACGAGTACATAACAACTTAGCGTTTACAAATCACGTTTACTATTACTAGCTGTGATCATATTTTGACTCAATATTTATTATTATGTATTCAATATTTATACCAGTTTACAGGTACCTTGGCGAAAGAGTTTTGTACAGAGTTTCTTTTGGTTTTATTATAGACTGTGTTTAAATCTTTATATGTGGCCATTTTTACAGACACTTATTTTGCATTTGAAACTATGTTCATGAGGTAAGGTAAAACTAAAATGGAACTATACAAAGAGTGTAAAACTTTTGAAGATTATATTTGAAAATCCCGCCTAAAGTAAAAAGTATAAAACAAAACCTTTGACCATAGACTAATCAGAGTATATCTAACTGATAATGCCTTTGACGTAATAATCACCGAGCAAAAAAGTCATGAACAAAACACAGACCACACCACACCACAAACAGAGACAATAATTATATGTACATCTGATCTATCTATGATGTACTATGTACCACACGTTGACCACAAATTGGTACAGATTACGTCGTAAACATCGAACGCAATTATTTTTTGTGAACTCGTATACTTGGTTATTGTATCCATAAGACAATCTTAGAGCATTCAAAATGGGAGTTGTCATTGGCTGAGTAATATAAACTAAAAATTAAAATAGCTAAATAATTCAGTTCAATCCACTTTTGCGGGAAATGAGGTAAATATCTGTTTATCGTAAATAAATTCTCTGTCATTGTTCATCTTGTAATGTCCACAGCCCACCTGTCGCGAAAGACGCGAAATGTTTTATCAATATTTATTATCTGTGGAAGAGTAGCAGAGATTATCTATGGTTAACGGCTTGCATTGAGATAAGGTTTCGAATACAGTTTTGCTATCTATGTTTTGTTTCATTTTATTCTTTTTATATTTTAAATCACGCAGTTAACAGTTTAATTATTCAGTCAAATTAGTGAAGTGATAATTTTCATAATAGGTACGTGTAGTACTTGCCCTTCAATCTCAACTACATACAACTTCGCTACACACTGGCCTAATTATCCCCGTGAAATTAATTCATGCAGTGTGTTGCGACACCACCTGTATTTTACTTTCTCTCCTCGTCATAATTCTTTTTCATCAACGTATAGATTTGTATTACGATTTATACGCAAAATCCACTGCACTCAATGAGGATTGACTAATCCTTGAAATTATTGGCCGTGCATTATTGGCTGTACATTATTATGGTTGTACATTATTGTCTCCCAAATAAAATATCACTTTGAATTTGACTTTCTTACGCGTACTATTGTTATTGTTGTTTTCCAACTGTAATTGGGATTTAGTTCGGTTTTTTGCGCTAGATGTGTTCTGTTGAGTTGTCGCAGGCGGTAATGACGCAGAAGGAGGCTGCGGAGCGGGTCAGAGAGAATGATGCTCGAGCTGACCCGCTCCGGCACAGACGGACGGGGGAATGGAGGAGGCAGTTCGCACGCCTCCTCCCTCCTCTTTAGTGGGGTCACTGGCGGAGAGTCGGGGGGCTCTTCTAGGGGATGACCTTGGTGAGCAAGATCATCCCTTCACAGGCGCTGAGGCCCGGGGCCGAGCCCCAGTGGTAGGCCCGGATTGGTCAATCCGGGCCTACCACTGGGGCGAGATGGTGAATGCTAGCGCAACCCTATCTCGCCCCATCTGGCGGAGGACTGCTCACGGGGGGGTTTTAGTGGGTCTGAGCCCCACATACCCCCTTAGCGGAAGGGAAGTGGACAGTATTTCCCCCACTCAAAAAATAAATAAATAGGCGGTCCTCAAGCTCAGTATAGTTTGTTTTCTTTAGTTACATTTTGAGGACAAAGTTATCTTGTATCTTTTTTATGTGTTATTTTTGTTCAATTTAATATAGAAATTCCTATAGGTATATACAGGGTTATTGGTAATTAGACCGGATCCTTTTAAGGGGTGGTAGGGAATGCCATTTGCAACAATATGACTATACATTGTGATATCCGGAAATGAATCATTTCTGTGATATTCTTTTTTTTTATTTTTTTTTGGAAAATCCAGTTTTACTACTTTAAAATTCAATAAAAAAAAAAGTAATCAACCGATTTCAATTCTGTTCGCAGTTTTAGAGAAACCTTGTTACAGCTCTTAATAATAAACAATAATATCGTACTAATGTAGATCCATCCAAAAACTAGAGGCTTTTTCATAATTTTTATTTGATAATTTTTGTAAGATGCTTTACAAAAACCTTTATTTTCTCTACAAAAACGATAGTAAATTAAGTCTGCATTTTATTTAAAAAACATCTACAAGTCTTTAGCTATCCAACGAGGTAAAAAAATTAGCACTTTATTGCACAATTGCAGAAATAATGCGATAACAAAGACTCAGGTAGAGACATTCCGAGAAAGGGTTTTAGACAACGGTATCCATGTTGAATGCGCCGTCTCCCTCTCGCTTATGTTTGTTGAACGAGCAATGAGAACCCAGTTTGCTCAAGCGCATCGTACTGTTCAGACGCTCTTTGGCAACCCTTTATTACGATTAAATTTCGACCTTGATAACGTTATTGGACTTGTGTAACTTCTTTTTCTGTGATTCGGCTAGTGAACTGGACTTTTTGATTGATTGCTTACCCGACGACTTGGCTTGTACTAAAGGATCTGATCATGACTGCGGAATCCCACGACCATCTACCTCGGCTTCGAGAGTTCACAAACGAAGAGTATGCGGACATACTGTTTTGCTATGGTTTTGCCAACGGCGTCGCTACACATGCTCGAACGGAGTATCAGTCTCGATTTCCACAGCGCCGTTTACCCCATGTGAGTGTATTTGACGGAGTGTACCGGCGACTACGAGAAACTGGTCAAGTTCAAAGACGACAAAGTGATGCTGGACGATCTCGTATTTATCATTCGGATGAAGAGGAACAGATAATTCGCATGTTTGAGCAAGATCTTACGACTTCAACAAACATCATTGCATGACGTCTTGGCATGTCGCAATGGAAAGTATGGAACACAGTGCACCGCTCAAGACTCTACCCGTATCATTTGACTCCGGTACAAGTTATCCAAGACGGAGATCCTGCACGTAGAGTCGAATTTTGCAGATTCATGTTGAACACCGATATGGAAGATGCCAATTTTTTATTAAAAATCTTATGGACCGACGAATCCAAATTTGATCAGGATGGAATATCAAATTATCATAATATTCATTATTGGGCCCCGAAAGATGACGGTAACCCAAACAAGAAAAGATTACAAGGATCACAAAGAAGGTTTTCCGTTAATGTGTGGATGGGCATTATTAAGAATGAATTGATCGGCCCTTTCTTTCTGCCCAACAACCTCAATGGTGAAGCGTATGAATTTTTTTTGAGAAACGAACTTTATGAGCTACTCAGTGAAGTACCCCTTGAAACCCGCAGAAACATGATTTACCAACATGATGGTTGCCCCGCACATTATAGTTTGAGCGTCCGTGAGTGGCTCAATCGTCAGTATCCCAATAAGTGGATTGGCAGAGGAGGACCCATTCCGTGGCCGGCCAGAAGTCCCGACTTGACTCCCGTCGACTATTACGTATGGGGTCACATGAAAAGCTTGGTGTACGACGATACTCTTGAACCTGTGGCAACCATCGAAGAACTGAAACAGCGCATAATAAATGCAGCAGAAAAAATTAAAATTAATTTAAATACAAGTGTTGTTAAAAGCAATTTACGCAGACGTATGCGTCTCTGCATTCAAAATTCTGGCTCACATTTTGAGAACGAACTGTAAAAATAATAAATACAGACTAATTACATCTACTCTTTTATTTCTTTAAAAGAAATTAAGTTACCTTAAGAAAGTATTTCTTCCATAGCTACTTCTCATGGACTATTCTCATTCCTTTCTCGGCCTTTTGTAATCGCATAATTTCTGCAACTGTGTAATAAAGTGCTAATTTTTTTACCTCGTTGGATAGCTAAAGACTTGTAGATGTTTTTTAAATAAAATGCAGACTTAATTTACTATCGTTTTTGTAGAGAAAATAAAGGTTTTTGTAAAGCATCTTACAAAAATTATCAAATAAAAATTATGAAAAAGCCTCTAGTTTTTGGATGGATCTACATTAGTACGATATTATTGTTTATTATTAAGAGCTGTAACAAGGTTTCTCTAAAACTGCGAACAGAATTGAAATCGGTTGATTACTTTTTTTTTTATTGAATTTTAAAGTAGTAAAACTGGATTTTCCAAAAAAAAATAAAAAAAAAAATATCACAGAAATGATTCATTTCCGGATATCACAATGTACAGTCATATTGTTGCAAATGGCATTCCCTACCACCCCTTAAAAGGATCCGGTCTAATTACCAATAACCCTGTATATGGAGCAGCAGAGTTGTAAAATTATCCGCCGCAGAAGCTGGCGCTAATGTCGCAGTCAATTTTGGAAGCTACAGTCCGGCAAGTATAACTGTGCGCCACTGTGTTCAATGTCAGTGTTGCCACTGCACAGAAGATGACGCGAAAATTGGGAAAAAAATGAAATTTATTTCAATGATTTACGGATTTACTTGAGGAGTATTATGATAACAGACCGAGAGCCCATGGACGCCAAACCTTCGTCATTTTAGTATTAGTAGAATTTATTTAATTTACTTGCTTGTCTTTGTATTAACAGAAATATTAAAACATAGATGAATACTGATATGTTTTTAACTAAGTTAGAATTAGAGGTGAGTGTGTTGGGGTTCGACCAAAATATAACAGTTTTTGTTAGTACATTATTTATTACTAGAATATGTGGGATCTAATAAATGATCTTCTAGATCTTCCAAGTCTGACGCAGAACTGTCAGATGAGGTATGACTGTCGCTAGCAAGACATATATTAAAACTTTCTAAGTCGACATCATCATTGTGATATTCATCTTCTAACCGCTCAACGTGATCGCAATGCGTTTTCCATGTAGCAGCCGTTATAGTCTGAAAAGCATCTTGTGCCAGACCCAATATTTCCAATTTCGATCGATCCACATTAAATTCTGCCACCTTGCGCTTTACCGATGCCCAAACTAGCTCTATCGGGTTCAGGTCGCAATGATAGGGCGGTAATCTCACAACTTGGTGCCCATGCTGTTTCAACAGTTCGTCTTCTTCAAACACATCAGGTTTTTTGTGCATTTTAATAATTTCATACAATTCAGATTTCTTCATGGTATCTAAATAAGACAGCCCGTTACTTCTGATCCATTCTTGCATAACCTTCTTTTAGCTTGTCATGGTTGGTGGCTTATTTAATTTCACACAATGGTATGGCGCGTTGTCCATGACGTCGATGGATTACGATGGTAAATTGGGGATTAATTTTTCAACTAGCCATTTTTTAAAATTTGTGGCATACATCTCATCGTGGTAATCTCCGCTTTTGGTGTTTAATTTAAAAATCAACAATGCGTTCGGCACAAATCCTTGTTCACTTCCAGCGTGTACAATAATCCATCGCTGTCCTAAAGATATTTCTTTAATACTGCCAGCAACTTCTTCAGATTGCCAGCATTTGTTGACACCATATGACGAGTAAATGTAAGTCTCATCTAGGTATACAACTGGATGTTGATTTGCACTCTCTCGATTTGCTTTCAAAATTCTCAAGTAACGAGACCTCCATACTGCTATGTCATATCTTTCCATGAGAACTTTTCGTTTTGATTGGCATTTTCGGAATTTAAACCCCAACCTGAAATATTGAGTAGATTTGTTACAATCACATTATTTAAGTTATATCTATAAGTAAATAGGCTATGGTTAGTCAAATGCACACTTTCGAAGACCACGTCATTGCTAATCTTATTATTTATTTATACTTATCTATACATCTCTAGTCTAGGAGTCCAATAAAGATATTTAGGTAGTTAAAAAATAAAAACTTTCGTCAAAGCAATGAAAAATTTGAAACCACCATGGAGTGTAACGTCAAAATTAAAAAAAGTCACCTTAATATAATTTTTCTCAAAGTTTCACGGCTACCATCAAATTGAATATCATTTCTTAGTTCCACCAAAAGCTTCGGTAATGTCGGAATTTATTTTTTACGGTATAAAATTGATGTATCTTTCTCCGAACTACACCCAAATCAAAGTCATCCAAATTACACTTGGTTTCCAGTCTTTTTCTGTTTTTTCCTGGTGTAACAATTTTTGACGAGATAGCTTCCGCTTGTTTCCCTTCTGCAACAATTCTTTGAACAGAACGTTCAGAAACACCTGAAACAAAATATGTATAAATGTAACCACGAAATTAGAGTAGGTAGGTAAATTTATAAAGTTTGCATAGCATTATAATTATAATTCATCATTACCTATACACAACCACATTTTATTTAACCACATATTAGACATAAACATTTCGTTATACCCACGGCTAATATTTACGTGTAATGTTGACAACACTCACCAGTATTGCGGCCACCCTTGCACTTACGGATTTTAAGGGTATAATCGGTTCGTTCTTTTCACATTCTTGTGTACAAAACGAATGTACTTTTATAACTGCTTCTCTTGTACCACTTTTTATCACTTTAGGCATAATGATAGCACAGTAGTTAACCAAATATTCGCAACGATATTTACTACGAACTCGGAAGTGTCAAAGTGAATTTTCAAGATGGCCGTTTTAGTTCCTCAAATCGCCACCGCTAACTTATACTTGTGGCACTGTAAGATGCCTATCTGATTCCAGTATACATACTCTACTCTATGACTATATGCGTTAGATACTGCGTTCGAATAGACTATTTGTGATCGTTTTTAGCGAAAATAACGCTAAAAACGCTCACAAGGGGCGTTCGAATTGGGAATCTGTGGGTGAAAATGTCGTTCATGTCTCTTTTTGTTCAGCGTTCGAAAAGCTAAAAAAGAGGAATTTTTGCCACCAAAAAGCGTAATTTTTGACCCACGTCCGTAACTTGGTTGTTTGTGATAGTTTTTTGACAGCTATGTATTTGACAGAATAATCATGCGATTCTGGTCTTATGCTCAGTTGCTTACTCTTTGAAGAAGATTCACTGAAGGAAAGGCAGTAAGGTCGTCAAGACTATAGCCTGGCCAAAAAGGCCGATGGAAAAAGTAAATAAAAAATCTTATGATCAGTTGAGCGCATAGAGTAAATTATATATATGTAGAGGTTGAGCATTCGAATAGGGTGTGAGCAAAAGTGGTAAAAATAACATTTTTTAACTTTACGAACGCTATAACAAAAGATACATCAATGACAACGCCACCAATGCCCTCATAACCTAAGCGAACGCACCTAGAATAGAATTTATACCAAGGAATATTTAACTCTCTACCGAGAGTAGATCTGAAAAGATAAAAGGATTGATGTTTACGAGGATGATGGCGGCTTCTGTTGAAAAATGAGCACAATTATTTAAAATTATTGGGAGCCTCAAAGAATATTTTTGTTTTTCTGAGCCTTATCTGGGATTATTTGTAAGTGAGTTGGCTATTATACGGAAGTTTAATGCGTAGATTTCTTATTAATTAATCTTGATAAAAAAAACTTGGTTTCGTTTCTTTTAGTAAGTAATTTTTTCTTGTTGCTTGTAAATAGTATTTTTATTATTGGTAAAAGTGATTAAGATCACTCATTTTTCGAAAGAAAAATGAGTGATCCTGAACTGGATCAGTGGAGTGATCCTCCTGATCTTGGTTCGGAATCAGATAATACAGATAGCACGTTGGTTAGTCTTTCTACAGGAGCTAGGAAGCGTCAACGTGCTCCTAGTGCTCAGGATGACTTAATTCCTAATAAAAAAAATATCAGCCCTTCAACTTCGACGCAACATTTCTATATTGTCCCTCAGTTTGACGTAAAAGATCTTCATTATGATCAGACGGATTTGGGCCCCTATGTGGTCCACTTAACAAAGAATATCGCTGACCCTGCTTCTGGTTATACTTTAAGAGTCTTAAAGGTAGCTCAACTTCTTTTCAAAAATAAAGTTACAGGCATTTGTTCGGATGGAATAAAATTGATAGGTCGAAATAAAGTTGCGCTTCAATTCAAAACGTGGGATGAGGCTAACAAGTTTTTGGAATGTGAATTTCTGTCTGCTTATGATTTTCATGCTCAAATTCCGACTTATAACGTAACGCGCACGGGTATTATTAAGGGCATTCCAGTGGATTGGTCCATGGAGGAGTTGGTTAATGCACTTGAATGGCCTTCTGGCTGTGGGCCGGTTTTAAAGGCAAGGAGATTAAATAGAAAACATTTATTGAAAACAAGCCAGTATGGATTCCGACTCAAACGGTTGCAGTGACGTTCAAAAGTACATTTCTTCCAAAGAAAATTTTCTGTTTTAATGCTGCCATTAATGTGGATAAATATCAATTGCCTTCAATTCAATGCTTGTCCTGCTGTAGATTTGGTCATACTCAAATTTTTTGTCGATCTAAACCGCGTTGTTTTAAATGTGCACAACCTCATTCGGGCTCTACCTGTCAGGTAATTGATTCTTCTTGCCTATTCTGTTCAGGCAATCATTTTGCTACAGACAAGGTTTGCCCTGAGCATAATAGACAAAAGATAATTAAAAACATTGTTTCGGAGGAAAGCATATCATATATGGAGGCATCCGCGCGGGTTCCATCCATCAATCGTCGTCTGTATGCGGATATAGTCAAATTTACGCCAAGTCCTCCGTCTCCTATTATTGAAAAGGCCCAAACGCAATCTGCTCCTGTCTCCTATAAAAAAACTGTGTCTGTGCCTCGAAGCTGTCCTGCGTCAGTTTGCAAATCTTACGATAAAGTAGCTCATAATGCAATTATTGCATCTCCTTCATCAACTATGACTAATGGTTGTGCATTAAATTCTGAAAGATCTTCTCAAAATGAAAACCTTTTGGAATTAATATCTTGTACTTTGTTAAATATGATTTCAAAATTTGATGAAATGCCACTACCGAACAATATTCTGCAGATTTTACAAAAAATCTCTTATGTCGTAAATTCTCAACATGGATCAGATTCTACAATGGAATGTGAGGAGCGCCATATCAAAGAAATGTGAGCTTATTTACTTGATTAATAAATATAAACCCATTGTTGCGGCTATCTCGGAGACATGGCTGAAGCCAGGTTCTAATTTTAGGTTACCTGGCTACGCCTGTTTTCGGGATGATCGTGACGATGGGTGGGGAGGTAGCGCCATCTTGGTTAAAAAAACTATGCCCTACTCTTTACTCTCACTTCCTCCTCACAGTAGTAGATTTAATGCTATTGCTGTGACATCTTTTGATACATCTATTTTATCAATTTATATTCCTCATCCTAATGCTTCTATAATTTCTGAACTCTCACTCATTTTTTCCTCTCTTCCTCCTCCGCTCATCGTTCTTGGTGATTTCAATTGTCATCACCCAATGTGGGGTTCACGTGCTCCTGACTCATTTTCACCTTACCTACTTGATCTCATTGACGATTTCAATTTATACATTTTAAATGATGGTTCTCCCACTCGACAGGTTTCCCCCCTTCAAAATCCTAGTGATGTAGATTTATCTTTAACTTCTGCTTCTCTATCCTCCAAATTATTTTGGTCTGTCCTTCCTAACTCTCATGGAAGCGATCATTTCCCTATTCTAATCTTCTCTTCCCCACAATGTCCAGCTCCTTTTAGTTTACCTCCTCTTTTAAAATATAGACTTAATAGTGCTGATTGGGATACATTTTCTTCCACTC
Organism: Selenia dentaria; assembly: GCA_917880725.1. Lineage (NCBI taxonomy): Eukaryota > Metazoa > Arthropoda > Insecta > Lepidoptera > Geometridae > Selenia > Selenia dentaria. The sequence goes on from OU862879.1 coordinate 24,983,445, forward strand.
TTGATTCTAAGGTATCTTCTTTACCTCCTATTAATGAGTTTAATTACTTAAATTTATATACAGAATTAGTAAATGCCATTATTGCATCTGCAGACTCTACTATTCCCATAAAGAAGCCTCGATCTAATATCCCTCTACCTCCTTGGTGGGTGTTCACGCCAGAGCGTGACGTCACCTAAAGGCGCGCACCCGCGCCCCCGCGTTTCCCCGCCGATGTCCTCAGCTGTCATAACTATAAGCAAGCTGCGGGAAGGAAGCGGAAACAGTCACCTTTTCGGCGCCGTCGCGACCGCACTGCGTAATCGGTTCGCTAACAGTCCACAATCAATCCGCTCTTAATTAAAATTCCTTTTAATACAGGCCACATTTAAGCTCAATTTAATTCCCAAATATCGGATATCAATCCCTATCAGCCCTATTTAATTTACAAACTACATTTTATTGACTTAATATTACCCCAATTACGTCATACAAATCAGCCCATATTAAGCTCAATTTAATCCCTTCATTCTTATTGATTTAATTTAAATCTCTTCCGTCATACAAATCACCTAATTAGCTCAGGTATTTGCTTATCAAACAAAACCCGACTAGCGATTAGAAGCTTCTAGAATAATGACCTGACAACAAGGCAACTACCTATTCACTTATCGTGTTCGTTTGACACAAGCGCGCCCCAGAATAAATGAGAGTTGTTTCACATTCCTGACTCAGTCACGCTGTGTATTTATTTACGATTGTTATTAATGGTGCTTGCAAGAAAGTCTTGTAATTAAGAACTAAAGGCCAGGTACTTTGTTGATTTTAATTATAAAATTATACTAAGTACTGTTAAAAGATTTACTTGTGTTCGTGATTATCATGAAATAATTAATGTAGGTTAATTGTTTACATTATAAGAGATCAGCACAAAACGTCTTAGGGTCCCGTACAGAATTTACGTAAATAACATAACGAAATTTACGGAATATAATTAATTAAGTAATTAAACCATCAGCTCATATAAGGTTTGGTACAAACGTTATTAATTTAGGCGTTATTTCAACCGACTTCCAAAAAAAGAGGTGCGGAATTTCACCTACGATTAAATACTTTAATATTTTTATTTCCTTTTAATTTTGCTTGCGTCCTTGTGCCTGACTTCGCCTACGACGATTCACGATGCCTTCTGAATCACAGGTAGCCAGATTTAGACAGGAACAAATCGCTATTATTAAGCTTAATTTGGAAGCGTTATCATTGAGGTCTAGCAAACCAAGGCGCTATAGCCCCGAGTTCGATGCCAGAGCATCGGGCGTAAGATTGACCCGCGATAGATTTGACGCGGCGTATTATATAATATTAGACACCGTAGGCTTATCAGATTCCGAGAAGGAATTCTACAACGAGCAGTATGAAAGGACAATAGACGCCTACTACGAGATTCTCGTTGTAGAATTGGAACAAAAAACATGGTCATTAGCGCCCCCTCCGTCACCAGCTCAGCAGGTATCGAACCCGCAGCCTCAGTGCTGTGCGCAGGATTCGAACCTGCACCCTCTCAGCTCAGCGCCTATAACCGTGCGCTTTTCGCCATCAGCTCAGCAGGTATCGAACCTGCAGCCACAGTGCTATACGCAGGATTTGAACCTGCACCCTCTCAGCTCCGCGCCTATACCCGCGCGCTTCTCACTATCTGCTCAGCAGGTATCGAACCTGCAGCCACAGTGCTATACGCAGGATTCGAACCTGCACCCTCTCAGCTCCGCGCCTATACCCGCGCGCTTTTCAATATCAGCTCAGCAGGTATCGAACCTACAGCCTCTGTGCTATACGCAGGTTTCGAACCTGCACCCAATCAGCTCCGCGCCTATACCCGCGCGCTCCTCATCATCAGCTCAGCAGGTATCGAACCCGCAGCCTCAGTGCTATGCGCAGGATTCAAACCTGCACCCTCTCAGCTCCGCGCCTATACCAGCGCGCTTATCGCCATCAGCTCAGCAGGTATCGAACCTGCAGCCTCTGTGCTATACGCAGGTTTCGAACCTGCACCCAATCAGCTCCGCGCCTATACCTGCGCGCTTCTCGTCATCTGCTCAGCAGGTATCGAACCTGCAGCCTCAGTGCTATGCGCAGGATTCGAACCTGCAACCTCTCAGCTCCGCGCCTATACCCGCGCGCTTCTCGTCATCTGCTCAGCAGAATTCGAACCTGCAACCTATCGGCTCCGCGCCTATACCCGCGCGCTTCTCGTCATCTGCTCAGCAGGATTCGAACCTGCAACCTATCGGCTCCGCGACTATACCCGCGCGCTTCTCGTCCCCACTTCAGCAGGTTTCGAACCCACAACCTCCGCGCTATGCGCAGGGTTCTAACCCAAGGCCTTTCAGCTCCGCGCCAAGACCCAAACAGGTATCGAACCCGCAACCTCCGCGCTATGGTGACAACCATTGCTACCCATGTAGTAATGTAAAGGGTCACAAGCCTCGGGTATGTACCCGATACTACGCACTACCAGTGCGCTTATTGCCGGTACAACAGCGCGAGGTACCACGGCGCCGTCCCACACCTGATACGGGCCAGATGGTGTACTACCGTCGTACTCCAACGCGCACTACCTCGCGTCCTTCACCGCCGCCTAGGCAATGACTAGGACGGCACATCCAACACATACCGACTCAGCCCACAAAGAATCAGCACACACACACAACACGACGACAAACTGTCATCGCAAACACCTTAAGTCAGTTAGGTGCTGACATTCTGCACTCACCCTTGCGCCAGCAATTCTGGACGTTATTAGTATACAAAATATGTATACAATGTTTACGTTTCCGCGTCCAAACTAAGGCTCCGTACATGGCCGACTCACCCGCCGACCGCGTAAACGTTCAGCCCGTATTTAGCAAAGTCACGACGGACTTTACTGGACCATTTATGATAAAATCCAGTACACTTAGAAACGCCAAGCTATTAAAAGGCTACTTCTGTGTTACAACATGCCTAGCCACGAAGGCGGTCCATCTCGAACCGGTATCTGAGTTATCCACGGAAGCGTTCCTTGCGGCATTACAGCGTTTTGTTTCTAGGCGCGGTGTACCGGCGTTAATTAGATATAATTGCGGTACAATTTATGTAGGCGCTAGAAATGAACTTAGGGAAATACAAGACTTTCTTGCAACCAATAATAACAATAACGCACCTACACTTTCAGCTCTTTTAACGCGCATTGCAGCCATGCTCAATGCACGCCCTCTCAGCCCACTCTCTTTTGACCCCGCGGAATTTGAATTACTCACCGCGGGTCATGTCCTTTTAAAACGTCAGCTCAATGCCCTACCTGAGTATTCGGTAGGAGGACGAGCCATTTCGGCACACAAAAAGGTTCAAGCTCGTCCTACCCTTATCCCAACACCTTTGGCAATCCTGGTCCAAACCCTACCTGCACACCATCCAAACACGCTCCAAACGGACTCCCCGATCCAGCCCACCTCAAGTCGGGGAACTGGTACTGATGGTGGACGACCAGGTGCCGCCTCTACACTGGCGCATGAGCCACAAGACGAACCCATGAAGGGATGGCGTCACCCGAGTGGTGGAAATCAAGAACGACCACCTGACTGTCGATTGACCACCACACCACACCTTTGCCGAGTGGGGAATATGTTCACGCCAGAGCGTGACGTCACCTAAAGGCGCGCACCCGCGCACCCGCGTTCCCCCGCCGATGTCCTCAGCTGTCATAACTATAAGCAAGCTGCGGGAAGGAAGCGGAAACAGTCACGGCGTAATCGGGAACCGCCAATATCAGCCCCGCGTTTACGCGTCAGCTCAATAGTCACCCTTTTATATTCGCAACCGGCGGACGTGTACCGCTGCGTTCCGCGCAGCGACCGCATGGCACCGCCATTTTTCTATCAGCACGAGTCACCGCGAATGACTTCACGAGGACCCACGGTCACCAGCACTCATCAGACACAGAGCTCCTCGACACAGGTATTTACCATCCTAATTATTCTCTACCTATTCTCTGGTTGCAGGAAACTGCTCAACCACACTTACCCCCCCCCCCCCCCCCCCCCTATCATCGAGCGTATGGTGGCATATTGCCAAACCAGTGGGATTCTGAATGTACTAGTGTTACCAAAGAGCGAAATGAGGCAGAAACATACTTTTCTGAAAATATTACTTATGAAAACTTTATTCTATTTAAAAAGGTTTTGGCAAGGTCTAGAAGACTTCTTTCTAAGAAAAAAAAAATTGGCTGGTCAAAATATTGGGAAAGTCTTTCTCCTCGCTCTCCTTCCTACCTTATATGAAAAAAAAAATCGTTTCGAAATTCCAAAAACAACTGTCGTGATTTGTCATCTAATGACTTATCATGGCTAGAAGCTTTTTCTGACCAGTTAGCTCCTCCTTTCGTTCCTCCTAAAGAATATTTTACTTGTTTTTCAAGTTCTGGGATCTCTAGTGTTCCTATGGATGACTTGTTTTCATTTGATGAACTTTCAGCTGCCTTAGATCACCTTAAAGACTCTTCTCCAGGCTTGGATGGAATTCCATATTCATTCATTTGTCGGTCATCTTTGAATACCAAAAAATATTTGTTAAATATCATTAATAACATAAATGCAAATTGTAACTTTCCTGATGTTTGGAAACATCAATTAATCATCCCAATTTTGAAACCTGGCAAAAATCCTTCAAACCCGTCTTCGTATAGACCTATTGCTCTATCATCTGTTATGGTAAAAATCTTTAAAAATCTTCTAAAAAACAGGTTAGAGTGGTTGTTAGAACATCGTCAAATTTTATCGAAGTCTCAATTTGGCTTTAGAAAAGGATTTGGCACTATTCATAGTTTAGGTGTTTTTACCACTGATATTCGCATTGCTTTTTCTAAGAATGATCATTTGATTGGCGTCTTTTTAGATATTACGGGTGCTTACGACAATGTGCAACTCCCTATCCTAAAACAAAAAATGCTTCAGTTAAATCTTCCTCAACGGATGACTTATGTCATTTTTAACCCGTCCGAATCAGCAACTCTCATTCCAGGCAAGTTTCATTCATAAATCTATTGTTATTTTTTGTCCTGATGCGGACGAGTTAATCTCTTGTTAGGTAGACTAATATCGGTAATATATCAAAATTCTCTGTTATCCCCAAAAATGGTATGGAAAGGCCTTCCTCAAGGATCAGTGCTGAGTCCACTACTTTATAGCTTATATACATATGACCTTCATCACAGTGTTGACTCATTTTGTGAAATCCTTGAGTATGCTGATGACATAGCTCTTTATTATTCTTCTAAAACTTTTTCGGAGTCATTTTCTCGACTAAATTCTGCTCTCCATTATCTAAATATCTGGCTAGTAGATCATGGGCTTTCTTTAGCTTCAGAGAAAAGTAATGTTGTAGTATTCTCTAGAAAGCGGTCTATCCCTAATGTTCAAATTTTCGTTAATGATCATTGCCTTATGGTTAAGAATCAAGCGAAATTTCTCGGTCTTATATTAGACTCAAGACTAACTGGTTCTCCTCACATAGAGTATATAAAAAATAAATGTGAAAAAAATGTGAATATTCTCCGAGCACTCTCAGGGGTTTGGTGGGGTGCTCATCCTTTTTGTCAAAAAATACTATACAATGCAATTATAAGAAGTCATTTTGATTACGCTACTTTTCTGTTAGAACCTTGCAGTAAACTTTCTTTGAGATTATTTGATTTATTGCAATACAAATGTCTTCGGATTATATCTGGGGCCATGAAATCTTCTCCTATCAATGCTCTTCAAGTTGAATGCGTAGAGCCCCCTCTTTATCTTCGTCGTCAGTATCTTTCTGATCGTTTTTTTTTCATGCTGCTCAATTTTCTAATCATCCAATTTTACAGAAGTTAATTTGTCTTAGTAATTTAGTTTCATCCTCTCGTTACTGGCGTCACAAGGATCCTCCATGTATTTTAAATTCACACAACAAATTACTTAATTTGTGTCACACTATTTATCAATTTACTATACAACCCATTTTTACTGTGCCCTATGAGTGTTTAGTTTTCAGACCTAATATTATTTTAAATTTTGGTGTTGATAAGAACTCTCCTGGTGCGGATAAAAAGTTTCTTGATATTTTAGATCGTTCTTGGGCAGGTTGGCTTTCGGTTTTTACGGACGCGTCTAGGTTAACGAGTAATGGTTATGTCGGAGCTGCTGTTTGGATACCTAGGTATCGTATTATACTTAACTTTAAATGTTCGTCTAGTTTATCTGTTTATTCAGGTAAATCAGTGGCAATTTTAGAAGCTGTTAAATATGTCGAATCTTATAAATTAAATAAATGCATCATATTTTCGGATTCTCTTAGTTGTTTACAGGACATTTATAAATTTCCATTTCGTGCGAAAGATATGTTACACACTAATTTGAAAATTAGAGAAATTCTTTATAGATGTTATTTAGCTGGTATCGAAGTAGTTTTAGCTTGGATTCCAGGCCATAGCGGCATTAAAGGTAATGAAATTGCAGATAATTTTGCTAAGCAGGCTACTGATTTAAGGCTGGAATCATACTGCAACTGTTTTTCTCGCGATTTACGTAACTCTACAAAAGAGCAGTTAAATGATAAATGGTCGAATATTTGGAATAGAACAAGAATGATCAAAGGTAGGCATTTTGGCTTAATTCAGCCCACCATACCTTCAAAACCTTGGTTTTTTAAGTTTAAAAATGCTGAGAAATGGGTCACTTCCACCGTAATTCGTTTGCGCTTAGGTCACGTTTGTTCTCCCGTGTTTCTTGCTAAAATCAGGGTCAGGGATCATTCGCTTTGTGAGTGTGGCCTAGATGACGGTACTTTAAATCACATTTTCTTTTCATGTCCTAAGTTAAATTCTTCTTTGTATGATAAACTTAATTCTGATATCGCTAGACCTACTGATATTAACTCTCTTTTATCGCTTGTTTTTACACCATTTATTTATATGTTATGTAATTTTATTAAAACCAATAATATACGTTTGTAAAAGCGAAACCAGTTTTTAATACTTTTGATATTCATATTACTTTCATTTGATTCCGTACCGTACAATGGTCACTCCTTCAGGGTTGGGGGAGTACAAGGGCAAAATATCCGCCAAAACATGACACTGGCAGAGTAACGTCTTTCCACGTTAAAAAGCCACATAAGAAGAAGAAGAAGAAGAGTAGATCTATACCTTTGATCTATACTAGATTGTGATTACAGTAATTATGTTTTGTAATTTTCCAAAAAGTAAGTAGGTAAACACAACACACACAAACGTTAAACGCGCAACGCAATATATATCAACACGATGGACGTAGGAGAGTTACTCTCATTTAAGGTAAGTTGTTCATCGACTGATTTTGTATTCGCACTGAAACACAGTTAATTTGTGGTTACAATGTTCACAGCCAACGCCGACTCCAAAAAGACCAAATGATGATGACAGTGGAGACTCTGATGATGAGCCTTCTAGGAGTAAAATGCGTCGGATCACTAAGCCTAGGACAGATACATCCCTGCTCACTCTTGGCATAAATCTGACCAAAGAGCCCGCTATCTCAGACAAGGAGAAGGAAGAAATTCTTCGATATGTAGAGAATGAAGTCACAGAGGTGACCACGATTTTTACTAGTATGTACATGTTTTGATTTGTCACATAATCTTGTAAGTTCATTATTTCTAATTGGTGAGTCTTATTATCTTAGGGTGAAGTTCTTGATGACACTGCAGTAAAGAAGCTTGTTTTGAACTTTGAGAAGAAAGCGTTAAAAAACAGAGAAATGAGAATTAAGTTCCCAGATCAGCCTGAAAAATTTATGGACAGTGAAATTGATCTACATGAAGCATTGCAGGTAAAGTCAACTTTACAGTCTCAGTGTGTGTTACATGCCCCCTTACAATATTTGTTAATGTGTCCACAACAAATGCTATGTAATATTTTGTTTTGAATTGATACAATGTACCATTTACAGTACATAGGCATGACTGACTTGTGCAGCGTGTACCATATTTGTTATTTTGGACTGTTAACATGTTATTGCTACCTAGCAATAACATGTTAACAGTAATATCCTAAACTACCTAGTTTAGGATATTTTATGTGGGAGAACAGAGACCAATCAATTTACACTGGATGATGAATTGATACATAGTTGTTGTAAGCACTTTGTTTACTGTCCGTCATTGATGACTGATCCTGTGTACTTTTTGTGGACAATATTTCTGTCTTATCATCATGTAAAAATAATTTAAATTTGACTGTAAAACTAACTGACATGCCTAATCATATATATGAGGGTCATTTGAAAAGTTCTTAGCCTAACATACTTAATGAAACCACAGGATTTTGAGTTTATTTTTCAACATACTCTCCTCCGAGCTCAAAACACTTTTTCCATCTACCCTGTAAGGCTTCGATACCCGTTTTAAAAAAATCTTCGTCTAACTCCTCAAAATAAGCGTCCACGGTGGCTATGACCTCTTCATTTGTAAAAAACTTGAATAGTCTCATGACCACATTTAATCTCTGCCACCCAGTTTTGAACAGTCGCATACGAAGGAGCGGACTCACCCAAAGTAGCAGACATGTCTTCATGTATAGCTTTTGGAGTTAAACCTTTCAAATTCAGGTATTTTATCACTGCATGATGTTCAATTTTATCCATTTTCAAAAATAGCTCTGACTTGACTTACGGTATCATGTGTAAACAAACAATGAGTTACTGTGAATAAACTAAACTGTGCATACTTGTTGCTAAATAATGTAACTACAAAATGAGGGTAGTTATAAAAAAATCCAATGACTACCCATGTTAGGCTAAGAACTTTTCAAATGACCCTCGTACCGACTGGATGACTGACCACAACACAATTTAGACCACACCAAAAAGCCTCTTGACTAGGGTTGCCATCTGTCTGGGTTTCACCGGATTTGTCGATATAACTTGATAATACTCACATTGTAGTCATGCTGGTTCAGGTGATTCAGATTTCCATGTCAAGGATGTTAAGATTACACTGTACAAGTAAGGTACTGTTGAATTATCATGGTACTGACTTTGACAAGTTATTACACACTATTAAGTGTTTAAGTTTGTTCCGATTTTTAGGTTAGAATTTTTTTCTTGCTTATGCAAGTGGTTTCACTTACCAGCACTATCACTCTTGTTGAAAGTATAGCTCCTTGGTATCTTCTATACAACCATAAAAGATTCAGTTGTTACAAAAATGTTTGTCTATAGGAACTGAGTGCAGTGGCCACTGTACCTGACCAATATCCATTGCTTGTGGAGCTAAAGTGTGTGAATTCAATACTGGAACTGCTGTCGCATGACAACACTGATATATCGACCAAAGTCGTCCATCTATTGCAGGTGAGTACTTATTCCACCCTCAATTTTGTTGCTTTACTGTGCTAAACACCTCATGTAGCCCAAACAAAATAAACAATACCTGAACAAGTTGAGAAGAAGGTGGGGTTTGGGACAGTTTCCCTCACCATTGGCACAGATAAAACCAATCAGGACTAATTAATTAATTTACTACAGACTTTCACAACAGGATTGTTCTGTATTGTTGTCTCTTAAATTATTAATATAGATTATACCCTCATGAGAGAACCATCTTCTCAAGACTCCAGTACACCATACAGTGTTTTACAATCATTGTTTCTCAATAGTTGTAAGGCTCAAGTCAAAATGTTTTACTTATCATCTTATATACTTATATTCTACCTGCCACCCAATAAAACCTGTCATGCAAATTAGTGTTTATATCTTTTATATATGTATCTCTAATAGTTTGAGTATGTATGTATTGTTTAAGTATTATGTTTTATTTTGTTACACCTCCATCCTTACTTATCCAATAATGTCTCTCCATCCAAAGGTTGTCTGGAAGAGATCGCTTTTAGTAATAAGGCCGCCCATTGAATCTGTTAAAATATTATTTGTATACATTAATTTATGGTGTCAATAAAGTTTTATTGTATTGTATTTTACCCTTAACATTAACAGGAATTCACAGATGTGGACATCCTTCATGAGAGTGAAGAAGGAGCAGAAGATCTAATCAATGCTCTAGCCGAAGCAGAAGCACCTGCACTGTTGCTTCACAACCTGGCTCGTTTGGATGAACAGGTGCCAGATGAAAGAGATGCAGTCCACAACACATTGGGTATCATTGAAAACATCACTGAGTTTAGGCCAGAGCTTTGTTCAGAAGTTGCAAAACAAGGTTTCATGCAGTGGATACTCAAAAGATTGAAGGTAATTGATCTTTCTACGTATTTGTGGGTCTCAGCATATCCTAAGATCAAAGTAGTTTCTTTCAGAGATCCTTGACTAATCTTGCAGAGGGAAAACTTTAGTTTTCCTCCCTTACATTTTTTAATTTTTTTTACAGTTGAAAGTACCATTTGACGCCAACAAACTATATGCAACAGAAATATTATCTATACTACTACAAACTACTCCTGAAAACAGAAAGTTGCTTGGAGAACTTGATGGAATTGATGTACTTCTGCAACAATTGGCTGTAAGTATACATACTCATTACCTACTATAAAACTGTAATATATTATAATTTCACTCAAACCTGAGTCTATAGCTAAGAATGTTGATGCAAGGGTTTGGCCGAAAGTTTAAGAGTACAGCAGGCTTACCAGGCGTGTTTTATTGCGATTCGAAATGAACGGAGTTAGGTACCATGATGAAATAGAATCAGCATTATACACAACAGCCTTATGGAAATTAAGGTGCAAAATATTTTTTTCATACTAACACACATGCAAATTATATATGAATCGAAAGATAATAGAGTGGTCAATGGTATGTGTGGCTACTTCCACAATTTAAAGAACTAACTGATAAAACCTTTGTCATTCAATAGGGAAGATCGAGTCTACTCAATTAAGTCTCTAGCTGCACTGATCTCAGTGCGAGACCCAATCTTGCCTCACCTTTGCGAAGGACTGTTCACGGAAGGGCTTCTAAGGGTTAAGAGTCCCACACACCTCATGGGGCATTGCCAGGCAATTTTCCTCCCATAAAAAAAAGGTCACATGTGCCTGCAATCCGTATGTTGGCTGGTTAGTTGATCAGTGCCTAAAAGTTTTATGCCGTTTATACCTAATAGTTCTACAAACGTCACGACCCGAGCGGCGCGGAGGAGCAGGAAGCGATGGAGAACATGTTTGATTCGCTCTGCTGCGCGCTTATGGAGCCCGCCAACCGCGACCGCTTCTTGCGTGGAGAGGGACTGCAGCTCATGAACCTGATGCTTAGGTAAAGTACACCATGAAACCTCTTTGTTAGAAGTCTAATAATATTTAAAAAATGACTATGTAAATCATGAGACAAGCAGGAAGCTTACTACCTTACCTACTTTTTATACAACATCCACACAGGGCTTCAGTGCAGGTCCCAAACTAGGTATAGCCTGTACTATGGGAACCTAATGACTGATATACAACTCCATGTCAATAAAGCAAGCTTAATAGTAATGGATTACGCTAGGCGTTTTGATGATGAGATGACATAATAAAGCAGTTCACTCAATTCGCATACTCCAACATAACTTTTGACACAAAGTAGAACATGATAGTATCAAAATAACTTTGTTTGTCTCTATTGTGTGTTGGTGGGGGTATGATTGAAGTATGATTATTCCAAGCTACCAAAACGCTCCTTTTTAATGATAGTTTTGGAAAGGTGGTACTCGTAGTAGGCCCCCAGTGCGTGCGCTTTTGATAAGAACACGGATGCTTGTTTCGTTATTCTCTGTTAACAGTAAATTATCTACTTTTCGAGGGCTCATTGATTGGAGCTCAGCTTCATTTATTTTTGCTTCATGTTAATGTGAAATTACCTCTTTTAAGTATAATTGCTAAGTATACTATAAACCTATATATGTGGAATACCAATCCTACCTCCAAATTTAGCTCTTTGGTTTATCTTAATAATGCAGCAGTGCAAGTACCTAACTTACGGATCGATAAATTTGAGTCTTGAATTCGTCATACTTCGAAAAAACTGGCTATATCGACACAAGATGTGTCGATCATTGCAAGTAAGTAACAAAATTAAGCGAGCGGTAGACAAATTCGATAAGCTTTTACGATTATAACGATTACCCTAGCATGGAACTGTTACACTAGGTTTGAGATCGTCTATTTAATCGATTTTAAAGATTGTTTTGTCAGTTTTGAAAACGACCTCGATATAGCTTATTGACAGGCGACGGCAATGGGGGTATTGTTTAGTTGCGTTTGATCTTACTAATATTATAAACGCGAAAATTTGTATTTATGGTTGAATTGATGTTTGTTATTCTCTTACGCTTAAACAGCTGGCCTAATTTTGATGAAATTTGGCATGGAGGTAGATGGGGCGCTGCATACACAGGATAATTTTCATCAACATCGTCATCATCCAACACCATGCAGATGTTACCGCGGGGCGCAGCTAATATTCAATAAAAATATACTTCGGCCTTCTTTTGATCGTAGAAGAGCGAAATGCTCGTAGAAATCTTCAAATGATAGAAGGACGCATTGTGGAATGCAAACAATTCGTTCGATATACGGTCGACAATTTGATAAGAAGTATAAGTCGTCGATATGATTTCCATACTTGCTAGGGGCGATACGATTTTTTATCGATCTAAGCGACTCGACAAATTTAACGGCTATTACAGTACTTGCACTGCAGGTCACATTGTGGTAAAATTTCAACAAAATAAATGTTACAGAGAAAAGAAAATGTCCCGCAATGGTTCTCTCAAAGTGTTAGACCATGCTCTGGCCGGCCCCGATGGTCGCGACAATTGCAACAAGTTCGTCGATATTCTGGGCCTCCGAACTGTTTTCCCGCTCTTCATGAAGACGCCTAAAAGGAAAAGAGTGTTGACTGTCGATCAGCATGAAGGTAATAACTACCATAAAGTACCTACCCTATCTATCTAATCTACATAGTTACTATACGGTTATTAATATGTATTCCATGAGTATTTTGCGCTATTTAGGGCACAATATATTCTAAACCTTGTAACTTCATGGTTACTTACTTTAGAACAAAATGTGATGTAATCAAACAAATTCTAATAATTTATGTTATTTTATTATACAGTTAACTATAGCAGTTACAATACTTGTAATTCTTATTTGAGTATTAACATAAGTTATTTATAAAAAAAATATTTTTAATATGTTTTTTAAAGCACGGTCGCCTGCTTAGCGATGCCAAACATTGCAATTTTACCCCCGTTTACCATCCTCATACTACGGTTAAAATAAAATGTAGTTAAAATTCGATACTCGGACCTCGTGCCTCGGTGGCCTAGTGATCATGGCGTCGGACACAGGTTTGTCGGAAGACGCGGGTTCGAATCCCGTCCGAGGATGTGAAATTTTCTCTCTAAAATTACAATGTTTAAAGAACTGTTCAGATTATATTATAATAAAATTGACTTTTTTAATGTTTTACAGAACACGTAGTTTCAATAATAGCGTCGATGCTGCGAAACTGCCAAGGCAGCCAAAGGCAACGACTGCTGGCGAAGTTCACTGAGAATGATCTCGAAAAGGTCGACAGGCTGCTCGAGTTGCATTTTAAATATATGGATAAAGTGGATCGCATAGAAAAGGAGATGGAGGTAATCATTGATGTTTCCGAAAATGAGGATTGACCTCACATTTTGCTGAACGTTTACCACGTTTAGATCTGTAGTTCCACCATGTACACCATGATGGGAAGAACAACCTTACTAGTAACTTTTGTCATCATGTGATCCATGTGAGATTTTATCAGCTCCAAACATTGTATCATCATCACTATTATCAGCCGGAAGACGTCTACTGCTGCATATTGCCTCCCCCATAGAGCAACACTTGGAACGACTACTCGCTTCTTGCATCCAGAGGCTTCCCGCGGTTTTACGAGGTCGTCGGTCCACCTAGCGGAGGGCCGGCCTACACTACGTCTTCCCGTGCGTGGTCGCCACTCGAGAACCTGTCTTCTCCATCGGTTGTCGTTTCTGCAAGCGATATGGCCTGCCCATTGCCACATCGACTTTCTATTTTCAGAGCTACGTCGGTGTTCTTAGGTGTAGTTTCCACGGAACTCTTTTTAGATCTTAACACGCAGGGAAACCCCAAGCATAGGCTTCTCTATTGCTCATTGAGCGACTTTGGGCCTAGTATGAGGCCGACAGTAAGGATCACGTCTCAGTTTCACAAGTCATTACTGGCATAAACACATTTGAAAACCTTGGTTTTGAGGCTCTGAGGTAGACGAAAAGATGGACGAAGCTGCCCGAACGCTGCCCATCCGAGCTGGATTCTTCGTGCAACCTCAGTTATTCTTATGCTGTTTGAGAGCCACCCTAGCAAACATTTTGTGGATATTTTTATAACTTAACCTGTTTATAATTTAGTATTTTCCAAAACCTAAAACAGTAAACCAGTAAACAGTAACCTACTCCCACCTCTTAAAGTAGTTATGTTTCAACCTTACCATTAAATTTGGTACCACCACGTCAATATAGCAAGCTTAAAATAATAATGCATTACGATAGACGTTTTGATGACGTAGTATCAATTATTTCACTCAATTCGCGTACTTTGACGTGACTTTTGACACTAAGATTCATTGTCCCAGTGTCAAATTTTTGAAGATCCGTACTCCCGTCTCTTAAAGTATGTAGTCGTATTGCAACCTTACTATTAAATTTGGTTGACCGTTTTGTGTCGGTGGGAGTACGATAGTAGGTATGATTATTCTAAGCTTATTACAAAACGCTCCTGATTTATGATAGTTTCATAAAAGGTGGGAGTAGGCCCCCAGTAAACGTAAATGTAAAATATTTTATTTCCACTTAAAAGCGGGGAAAACCTCACTGACAGGTACATATATAGATATAACTTGACTCTATGATAGATATACAGATGATACAGACAGATTGAGATATATATATATATATATATATATATATTGCGCCTAAATGTAGCCGCGCGGGTGGAGCTTCGTTGCGCAGCTAGTATAAGATAATGTACATAAACAAATATATATATTGGCCTTTTGCTTCGACAAATAAGCAAACCAGGTTCCGGTGGCTTAATTTTTAACTTCGTATCCTCCATTTGGTTAAAATTCTACAGCAGAAAGAAAAAAACTGTTTAATTAAAAAAACTAATAATAAAAACGTATACAACCAGATTTATTTACATTAAAATATTAATGGTGCTTGTGTTTTTGTAATTATAATTGTACTATTTTTATTGTTAGTTATTAAAAAAAAAGTCCTGTAAAATTTGACCAAATGGAGATAGGAACTTCGAAAATTAAGCTAGCGGCTTGCTTACTTGTCGTCTATGCGTTCTATACTATTTGCTCGATTGCGACGAAATGGTTCTGATAAAAAAAAACTTACAAAGTCTCGTATGTATTCTCATCTAGAAAGAAAAGGAGGAGGTAAACGCAAATTATTATGTACATTATATAGATGTGGTTTGTTTGTTCACAGCATGATGTCGAGGAATTGGATGATGATGCGCAGTATTTAAAAAGGTTATCGGGCGGCCTCTTCACATTACAGCTCATAGACAGAATCATTTTAGAGGTATATATAAAACTTTATTACCCTATATCTCATAAGTTATCATTTAAACCATAAAGATTTTAATAGTACTAGCATAAAATAACTACGATAAAACAACAATGAAATATTGTAACTAGCCAATTACCAAAGCCACTGTTGCAAACATAAAATTTATTATTTTTGTTCATAATGTTAATCCCTTGTCAGGTGTGCACTGCGGGCCCTCCGACGGTAAAACAGCGCGTGCAGCGTGTATTGGGTCTCCGCGGTGGATCTTTGAAGATTATTCGCCATGTGATGAGAGGTAAGTTAATGGCTTTATTCCATGATGTCTCTATGTTTACTTATACTCTGGACTAGAATTCCCTGAATACACTCCCCCCGTCTTTCTTTCCAAGACAATCACCCATGACATGAAACTACCAAGACTAACTCCTATCATTTTGTTTCGCAGAATACGCGGGCAACCTGGGAGATGCCGGAAGCGAAGAATGGCGGCAGCAAGAACAGCAGCACATATTACAACTTGTAGATAAGTTTTAAATAGTAAAATAAATGTAATTTTGACGTACCAATACAAGTTTCGTGTTCTCCCACGTCCGTAGAAAGGTCGAAATATCGACATGTGATCCTTGGGTAGTGCCAATCTGATCACTGATTGTTAGAGGTAGTCCACTGGCGGGCAAAGCCGCGAAGCGAGCAAGCTTTGGAAGATCCTATGAGGGCACCTATGGTCTTACTTATAAACGCTGTTAAAAACGTCACTTAATGCTTGCTGATTCGGACGGGTTAAGGTAAGAAAAATAAATTCGTAATTATTTGTTTTTGTGATCAGACAAATATAGAACTTCAACTAACAGATTTTATCACATTATACCAGAAAGATATATTAAGAGAGGAAATGTTGAAATAGATATAGCTGGCCAGCAGGATCAGAATTTTCTTGGACAAATGTGGGTCAAGCCAAATGATTATAACTTGCAAGTACTAATTGAATAACTAGCTCTTTTTAGGCTTTACTTAAATCCAAGATAGGAGCCAGTTTTCTAGCTTGTGACCTCTCGCATTCTGACGCCTATTAAAAGAGCCGGCCGCTTGCAACGTACGCGTGCAGTCGGATGCGAAGTGTTAGTAAGGCACTATGAACATCTGCATCAATCCGATAAATACTAGTAATCTTAATTTTTCAGTAGATAATAAGCCCACTTTAAAACATAATATAGGTAGTTTTGTAATGGTAGGACTTTTTCTTAGTCCACCTAGGGAAGTATCTTTGTCAGTTATTCAACCGTGAAGTAATTAGCGTGCATCTATTACTACGTTTCGTTGAAGCGCCATGTTTCCAGCGAAATTACTGAGCGAGAGGTTTAACATGTCATATCTCAGGGTGACGAGCGCAGTGCATTGCCATGCAGGGTTTTAAAATCTTGTAGATTAATATTCTGAATGGGACTGAACCGTTATGCGGATAAAAGTGACGCTTAACATCAAGTGAGCGACTTACTCGTCTCGTCACCGATTGACATATAAAAGAACTTGCACGACGTCGCTTACTATATAAGTTAGACAAAATTATTTAATCGTTCTTTAAAGGTCTGTTGTTTGAAACATGACAAAGACAATGATATTTTAAATAAAAAGGGACCTTTAACGTTAATAAATCATATTTTAGGAATATCAAATATAATTAAATTAATCTACCTATATCTATACATACAATAAAACTGTAACCAAGGTCGGGTCTGCAGATATGACATAGTTATATAAAGAACACTTTTATATATATATATATATATATATATATATATATATATAGAAATGTTAGAACCTAAAACATATATTTATTTGTTTTGTTTTATTATATCATAAAATTCAATTTCCTGCGAAGATACAGAATGACTCCTTACAGTCGTAAAATAACAACGCATGTAATTTGACCCTTAAAAACCAACTATTATTAAAATCCCAAAAAGATAGCATAAATATATAATAGAATAAATAAAAGATAGCAAAAAAAATAATAATCTTTTTGGGATTTTAATAATTAGGAATTATTAAAATCCCAAAAAGATAGCATAAAACTCAAATAATTTCGCGTCCGTATGTACACAACAAAATAATCTTGTATAATGTTTTGTTCGTTTCAAACAATCATTTTGTAAGAAAACATTATTTTCTTAACAAAACACCTAAGGGTCAACTCACACCGAGACACGATGCGACGCGACCGTCATCAGCGGCGGCGGCGCGGCGTGGAGTCGTGCTACGCTGTGCTGCGTCACGCGACCAAAGAGCATATTATACACGCGACTTCGCGAGGCGCAGCATCGCTCTTGCACGCCGCGCCTACCAGCGAGGCATCAGGGCGTCACGCTGCGCGCCTCAGGGCATATTAGAAAGTTATGCTTTGTATCGCTAATTTAAGAAGCGCGCGCCGCGTCGCGTCACGTCTCGGTGTGAGTTGAGTTTAGTATTTTATGGAAATTATAGGTTACCTATCACCCTCTCAACATATGCATCGACCTTAGCGACTTGTTATAATTTCATAATGTCGTTTATAATTGTATATAATCAAACTACAAATTTAACAGTAAAATAGCTTTATTGAATTAATATTGAATATTTGAATTCAAGGTACTAATTAACAGAATAATAATAAGTAACATACACAACAATGACAAAAAACAATGCATTTTTATCACAATATATATTTTCAAAATTAAGAATAATTAAGCTACGATAATTTGTGCACTATTAAATAAAATAATAATAATATAACCGGTACAATGAGGAACTATTAAATAATACATTGTTGTTATTGTCCCTTAAATTACAATATTCGATGTCATGTGATTCAAGTTTTACGCCTCTTGTAAACCAAGGTAATATATTAAAAGTACGAACCTTTAAATAAAATGCAAAACCTGCGTAGCAATAATTACCCGTCTGTTCCGGAAACTATACTTGAAAGGCAGTCGCTATTCTAGGTGTAGTGTGATATCACCTGCCACTGCATCATCACTCACCATTGTGCGATAGTGGTCAAAACCTATCAACTATAAAATAAAACACGCACATGGTAGCTCAGATACTACAATTGTTTTTGCACTTTTTAATTCACAAATATACCCGAAATCCGAAGAGGTTCTTATCATAAACAAGCTTTTTAACTCGACGATAAGTCAAATATTAACTATTATGAAATTTATATTTGCACTGATGCGAGCATGAATTGTCGATAAGTTAAAATTATCGTTAAAAGACAGCCAGTGATATAGCTATCGCAGCTAGAACGTACTAGAGACAGCGGATAAGTCATTTTATCGACTCGACAAGTTTATCGTGAGTTCCATGCTCGCACGGCTGGTTTGGTTGTATTCGACAACCCGTTTAGTGTAAAATTCGGTAGGCCGTTTTCGGTCACCAACTTGTAGAAATCGTCAAGTGTCCACAGTAATTGAATTTAATTAAGGGACCTACTCGGTTAAAACAATTGCGGTCAACGCATTCGGTCACCTACCTAATGCAAAAGCCATAAAAATAGCTGCAGAAGTTTACACCAATAATACAAAACATTATCAATAGAAAACCAAGTGCATCATATTAAAATTAATGGTGTATATTATGTAAAAGATTTATCGCCAAGGAACCCATACATCTTCTAGAGAATTAACTTTAGAAACGGGATATTTACCATGTATTGTATTTATATAAATACAATACAGGGTCTGTCGTAAATAATGGATAACCCGTAAACCGGAGATGGTCCGGGTGTGAAACTGTAAGAAAATCGTATTTTTTTGCCCGGTTTTCTAACCGTATGAAAATGGCGTAGCCTTTATACTTTTTTATAAATTTCGCTACTTTTTTCATTCACTCCGTTGCCATTGCATCAAATTTAGGTATTTCTGTGTGATTTTTTTTTGTATTATACTCCTGAAGACGTGAATTATTTAATTTTAGTACAATTTTAGGTGTTTTTAACGTTAAACATTTTCAAAATCGTCATTTTAAGTTTTTTTTTAATATTTTTTTCTTAATGTTAACTTCTGATAATTTACTGTGAAAAAAAAAAGTACGGGGCTATAGCTGCCCATGGTCTTAATAAATCGTCTAGTATGTGTAGATTCTAAAAAGGTATTACAATGTGTATTTTAATAGCAATATTAAGTTACAGGAGCGAGATCAATATCAAGGTCTGAATTTTGATTTTCCAAGTATTTTTATAAATGGTTATAAAACTTCGTCATAACGAATTTATTCTACCAAGATTCTTTACACAAACAATATCGGGCCACTAAACAGGATATTCAGAAGAAAACTCCATCGCAATAATGTAATAAAAGTGTTCAAAATAGTTGGTCTCTAATTCTAACATGCGACAAGTTTCTTCGAAAAAAGGGTCATCAGGTAAATGCGTGAAAAGGACGATTGATGGTAATTGTTACTAGGATGCACAGATGCACTGTCCCTTTCACACTCACGGTGGGTGAAAAGGTTAGCATGTTTTTGCTGTTAGAGCGCGCTCCTAATTGTAGAGTGTACACATCTCAGTGTGATTTTAACTATCGCATGTGCTGTTGTCTTTATTACTTTCGCCAATTTGTTATCTACTGCTTTCTAATATCGGACTTTGATTTGCCTTGTGATTTGGACTTGTGAACCTGGTGACACTGACGACTTAGCTCTCATTTACGGACATTGTTTTATGTTATCGATTGGACTTGTTGTTTTGGGAAAGTTTGTGTATCATGCCTCATCGATACACGCCGGCCGAATACGCAAACATGCATTACATTTATGGTTTGTGTAATGGCAACGCTAACAGAGCAGCAAGTGTATACCGTGAACAATATCCAAATGCTCGACATCCCGATTACCGTGTCTTCATTAGAGTGCATAATGCATTTATGGAAGGACGATTTCCGGGGACCAGCATAGGCGGGGCCAGTGAAGGACGACCTCAACGACACAATGCAGCCGAAGTATTAGAAATAGTCACAGAAGACCCTGGTACGTCCATAAGTGTTATTTCACGGCGTACTGGTATACCTCAAAAATCCGTACACAGAATTTTAAAAAGGCATGAATTATATCCCTATCATTATCAAAGGGTTCAAACATTAATGCCAAGGGACGCTGCTGCGAGAGTAACATTTTGTCGCACAATGCTGCGAAAGATGAGGGAAGACCCAAGTTTTTTTAACAGAATTTTATGGAGTGACGAGTCAACTTGTCGAAAAGATGGTTTTTGAACCTCCACAATTTACACAGCTGGCAACTCGAAAACCTAAGATTGATACGCGAAGACCGATCGCAATACCAGTTTAAAATAAATTTATGGACTGGCATTATTAACGGACAAATCATTGGTCCATTTGAGTTGCCGGCAATATTAAATGCGGATATGTATTTGAATTTTTTTGTTAAAACATTACCTGGATTACTGCAAAACATCCCACAGGAGATAAGAAGCGAGATGTGGCTACAAAATGATGGGTGTCCAGCACATTACGCTGTTCGTGTAAGGGAACATTTAAATAGCACATACCCAGATAGATGGATAGGGCGATTGGGTCCAATTTTATGGCCTCCACGTTCGCCAGACCTTAACCCGTTGGACTTTTTTTACTGGGGCTGTATTAAGGAAAAAGTGTACAGCGAAGCCATAAGTTCTGTGGAAGAGTTGCGTGCGCGGATTCAAATAGCAGCAAGTAAAATTGAAGAAGCCGGTTATGCGCGTCGGATTAAAAGATCTTTTATTAGGCGATGTAGAGCATGCATTGCTGCCGGCGGAGGGCACTTCGAGCATTTAGTTTAAGTTATAAAATAAACTTTTTTACTAAAATTAACCTGGTTTTCTTCTGAATATCCTGTTTAGTGGCCCGATATTGTTTGTGTAAAGAATCTTGGTAGAATAAATTCGTTATGACAAAGTTTTATAACCATTTATAAAAATACTTGGAAAATCAAAATTCAGACCTTGATATTGATCTCGCTCCTGTAACTTAATATTGCTTGTAAAATACACATTGTAATACCTTTTTAGAATCTACACATACTAGACAATTTATTAAGACCATGGGCAGCTATAGCCCCGTAATTTTTTTTTCACAGTAAATTATCAGAAGTTAACATCAAGAAAAAAAAATAAAACTTTAAATGACGATTTTGAAAATGTTTAACGTTAAAAACACCTAAAATTGTACTAAAATTAAATAATACACGTCTTCAGGAGTAAAATACAAAAAAAATCACACAGAAATACCTAAATTTGATGAAATGGCAACGCAGTGAATGAAAAAAGTAGCGAAATTTATAAAAAAGTATAAAGGCTACGCCATTTTCATACGGTTAGAAAACCGGGCAAAAAAATACGATTTTCTTACAGTTTCACACCCGGACCATCTCCGGTTTACGGGTTATCCATTATTTACGACAGACCCTGTATATTGTGAGCTCTCGATATTTCGGCACAGTTGCATGCGCCATGTTCACGAGTAAACTGAAGTATCTGCGGGTAGGTGTTGTTATGAGCAGACGAAACGGTCTACCGTATCGCGTTTCTAAAGTTAATTCTTGCATTAGTGACCATGTCAGTTTAAAAACTTATCTCCTAAAGAGATCTAACTAAATAGTGATGTGGCCTCAACTTAACGTAAGCGTAGCTTGTGACGTATTAGATCTTAATTTCGTCCACACAACAATAATACAAGAAGCTAACTATATCTAAAATGCTATATGGAAATATAAATTATCACAATGGTGGGTGTTACCACAAACGATGGAAATAAGTTCATCAATGATAAATGATATCTGTTGAATAACGAAACTCATTCATATTTTATAAAATTTGCATGCAAATGTCACAGTATTTTACTTTTACGGTGTCTCACTCAATACTTAAAACGGCTTAACGCTCTATCATAACTTCAAACAAAAGACAAAGATGATTTGTTTTTTTTGCGCATTAAATGTTGATGTAATCTTGATATAAACAGATTTGTTGGCAATGCTATTAGACGTCGTATCTCTGTGCGTTCGAATTGCTGTGATGGCGTTGTGTACACAGAAATGGCAGCTCATTTTGAGGCGTTTTATAATATCCAATAATCAGACTCGCATCACAACGCAACCATTCAGCTCGCGTCTGCACTTCACGTAATGGTATGCCTCAGCACAAGTATGTGCCTCCATCACACTGGTTCTGGCTTATCCTCGTGGGTCCAACTCTGGGACAATTGACCCGCGCAGTGTCTACGTCAATCGGTGTTTTTCCGAAACACGGATCAAAGTTCAGATAAAAAATACTAATCTTGAATAGTTTGACCAACTAAAAGCAATTTTGTACCAGTGAAGTGCATTGGATCTGATAAAATTCGTTACACACAAGGTGTATAAATATATGTTACACATGGAGTACGCGCGACACGCGACGGGTAAAGAGTATGTATAGTAGCCGCCAAACAACTTGTCTAAATTTCGACATAGAACGGGTAAGTCTGCGCGGGTGTGTCGTGTACACATCCGTGCAAGATAATGATAAATCGACTAGTTACTGCGCTTTTTTTTTAATTTTAAACTTTTTTGTTCATGGTACATTCATTAATTTTTTTATTTGAATGTACATAGATAGGTATAATTATAGAAAAGTGTTTTTCACATTTTATTCAGTTATATGTATGTGTTTATATTTCTAATTTTTGAACTACCATTTGTATCGACAGTTATATATCTTCGACATGATTTTACTTGTACACTGATGGACAAACTAAAGTACTCACGCCATTAGTCACACTCAAATATTACGTTATATCAGTGGAATGCAAAGAAATAGGAGCACACATTCCTATCTGTTCTTCAAATGTTTTCAAGTACAATATTCATACTACATAATATTATAAATCTCAAAATAAACTACGTAAGGCAACCCTGACTACGTCAACAATAGATTACGTGACTGTATTTGACTTCACGACAAGGAGACTATTTGCGATAAATTTACATGGTGACAAAACCCCCTAAACATAGATTGTGATCACACATCATAAGGCACATTCACGTAGTAAACCATGATTTTAGCGTCAATTCAAAACTGTTCACTACGTGACGTTGTCAATTCAGCGCTAAATAAATGTACTCAGAGTTTGACTACTTATGCAGAATAAGTGAGTCTGACACTGAAGGCACAGGGAATCGAGTGGAGTGGATAAAGTTAGGGGCAGTCTTTGCCCATCATCTTCGTAAAGGCTTTGGGAATGTCTTCGTTAGTCTTAGAGATGTTGGTCCCGCCGAGCAGTGTAGGCGCCGGTATCGACCCCGTTTGGATGCCGTGCGCTGTCTTCAAGAGGTCGTAGTTGATCTTCTCGGTGACGAGTGAGTCTTTCCTGCAAATGTAACATTATGTAGGTACTGTAATTTGATATGAAACATATGTGTATTACAAAGAATGGCTATTGGTTTACATCAAAAAAAATATACGGATTTGTACGGTTAATCAATACTAATATTATAAAGAGGAAAGATTTGTATTTTTGTATGTTTGTAACGAATAAACTCAAAAACTACTGAACCGATTTCAAACAGTCTTTTACCATTAGAATGCTTCATTAACCCTGAGTAACATTGTCTTCATCCATCACCACATGGGTGAAACCACTGAACGCAGCTAGTCTAATATATTTCTATGTATATTTCTTAATTAGCATGCGCTGCTACATTGCCTGATTATATGGTACAAAACACATATAATATATAAATGAAACATGATCACTCACTTGTACTGCGGATGTGTGGTGACGAAGTTCCTCATCCAGGCGGCCATGGTCGATATCTCGCCCGATGCGCGCCTCTGGATCAGTTTGAGGTACTGCTGTATGGAGCAGTGTGTATCTGCGTCTACGTCCATACCGGACAGATATGACTCGATCAGAGGTATGAGGCCGGGGAAAATGCCAGACTGAAATAATCATTAATCAGTTTGAGACAAGTCAGTGAGAATCTTTTTAGTCACTTAAGTTAATTTGTTCAATTTTCACTACGCTTATCAATGACAGTTTTATTTTATTTTATTTTAATTATGTTTTATTTATTGCCACCTTAGCTTGAGCTGAAAGCTTATAATTTAATTTTGTTGAGTAAAGAAGAAAAATAATAAACACCACTTTCTTCATCTGTGACACATGAAGAAAGTAATATTATTATTATTATTTACATTTATGATTATCTAACACTTTTAACTTAATTGGATAATACTTTTGATATTGATACAGCACATAAAATACGTATTTGAAATACCAATTTGCAGCATTTAAAATTCAAAAATCTTTGTTCAATCCACTTTTGCTTACTGGTATTACGCAATAAGGCGACCTTTTTCGAGCTTATAAGGTGGAAAAGCGTTTTGCTGAGCCAATGTTCGATTCTATGATTCGATATTTGAGGAGAGAGTTTAATTGTGTAGTTACTTTTCCATTGACGATCTCGTCGACGGTCATCTCTGCGTATTGCTCGCTGGTGTCGGTGGCTTGCGGCGCGACACTCTTGGGAGCGCCCACGTCGCGCCGGAACCAGAACTTCTCGCTGAGGACGGCGCCGCGCCGCTGTGCGCGCTGCATATTCTCATCCACCTGGTCATACAAAACTACATTTTCGAACAAACAACAAAACCCAAACAAAGTACAGCGACTGCAACTTACAAGACCAGTGCTAAAGTTTGAGAAAAGCTTATTTTATTCACTGAAAGTATTGAATAAAAAGCATACACAACCATAACACAAAGAATATACATTTTTCTCAAACATGCTTGGAAATTTTAACATTATTTTGACAACCTTCTTAGATATAAATCGAAATTGCTGTTTTGCCCAAATACATGTGAGCAGCGGCCGGCAAAATTTGTATGAAAATCCATATCTGTCGTGGTTTAGCAGCCAAACAAACTACTTTGGGTGCGTTCCGGGAAGCACCGGCAACGCTCACAACTGCTCTCGCCCCGGTTTGCCGTTCCCTTTGGTTGACAGTGACAGCTCGCAACGACCGCAAAAACCCACCTTCCATTCGCGAGCGTTGTGGTCGCGACGTGAGCGTTTTCGGTGACGTCATTGATGACGCATCGAGTTCGCTCACGATGATCGTGTGCTTGTAAAGGAACGGGTGTGTAAACGCCACGAGTGATTTCGGCTCATAAAGGAATTAAAGAATTCATACGTAATTTAAACATGGAACCTTTTATTCCGAAACACGGCAACCAAGGAGGTAACTTATCAAAGGTTTTATTTAAATTTCGAACTAGCTTGCAAATATAAAGATGTTTATGGAAAAAAACCAAATGAACACTTTAAAGTGGGAAAAAATATTGTTGTTCGTTGTTTGTCATTGATTTTGAAAATAAATAGTTAGTTTTAATTTCCGCGCATTATTTGAGGCCACAATTAGGCATTGATGGAAGAACGTGTAAATGTGGACCGAGCCGAAGCCGAGGCACACATACGTACAACCCGGTCAGAATATCTGTGCACCTCGCTGGAATGCGGCGCCTCTCCCGCTTCCCCTGTCACCTCTCCGCGCACTCCCCGGTGCGACAGTACGGTTAGCATCTTCGTTGCCGATACACGTCCCGATAATTTTGATATTTTCGCTTTGTTGTTGTTTTGTTTTTTTAATATTTATTGTTAAGTTTAGACTGTTTACTGTTAAGTTTGGACTGGTTTGGTGGTTATTAAAATTGTTGTAGCTGTTAAACTGAAGTCATGGGAAAAACAATACACAGCGAATCAAGAAATTTAATCTTGAAAGTGCTCAAGTTTTTTGAATCGGAGAAAGCAAATAAACAGTACACCATACCTGTAGACCAAGTGGTGAAACGAACCTGTGCTGCAACTGGGATATCAAAGAGGACTCTAATGAAAATTAAAAATGAAGCCAAAGTACTACCTACTTCGCCGGGCGCTAGTCCGACTCCAAGTACTAGTAATAATTTAGAAACCCATCCAGAACCAAAATTATCGACACCGGGTAAGAAGCGTAAACAGTACAAAAAACGCATTGAAGTAGATGATTTTGACATTTGCGCAATACGAAATATCATCAACAGTTTTTATGCTGTAAAAAAAGAAATCCCAACTTTGAAGAAAATTCTGGCAGCAGTTAAGAGAGACCTAAATTTTCAAGGTGGGAGAACATATTTAAGAAATATTTTAATTAACAAATTGGGCTACAAGTTCAAAAAGTGTAAAAATATCCGTTGTGTATTGACACAAAAGTCGGACATCGCGAAAAAACTTTTTTCACACCGTACCCAGACCGCTGATATGACGTCACGAGGTCAGGTGCACAGATATTGTGACCGGGTTGTAAGTCCTGAGGCACCTTCCTTGCGCAAAGAATACTCGACATACAAACTCCTTGTGCAAATATTTACTCAAGATTTGATTGGTCGACATTTTCGACAAGGAATTAAAAATAAAAAACAAACAAAACAAGCAGAATTAGAACTTAGTAGTCATGATGTAAACGCAACTCTTAAATAAAACGAATTTATTAATGACTGTACCAAATAGATTGCTTTTATAAAATTAATAGGTATGAATAAATTAAACATTACACTAGTTGTATCAGGTTACATTCTCACTTGTGTCAATCTTAGAATAGCTTAAGTGCGCACTGCACTAAAATCAATTGAGCAATTTTGTATATTGTACATACCTTACTGATGGGTATAACGAAATTGAGGTTGTAGGAGAGTATGACCCTCGTGAGCAGTACCACGAAGCAAACGTAAGCGGCGTTCTCGAAGTCTGTGAGTTGCGCCTCGCACGGCCGGAACTCCACGCGCCACCCAATGGGAGAGTTGGGCGGCGGCGGTTTGAACCGCATTGTCTGCCAGTTAGTCGACTGGATGTTCTGAAAGTGGACAAAACTACCTAACTATTCAACTCTTATTATGGGAGCCAGTAATGTACGACCACGGGAATGCACAGCCAAGTATTGCACACACCGTATTGTACAGCCAGTATTCCGTGTACACAGCCTCAGAATATCGGGCTGGGCAATACGGGTCACACAATCCGGCCTGAGCAAAAACGGTACGCAGTGATAATGCACATCCAGGAATGTACACCCCAAAATCCATGTACATGGCTTCAGAATGATGGGTTGTGCAATACGGGTCGTACATTATTTAGTTGCGCAATACTGGCTGTACAATATAGTGACTCATTATTATGTTTTATCAAATCAGTAAAGGACCGGAATGTACATGTTAAAGAACTCTTCGGTGTCTTCGACGTCTCCTTGAGTTGTGTTGTGCTTCCGAGCTTGGATTGTATTGTGCCGCTTTGAGTGCATTGTGGTTAAGGAACTCTTTCAAGGGAAACTATAACGACAATAATAGACTTCCAAAAAAGGAGAAGGTACTCAATTCGACTGTATTTTTTTAAATGTTTGTTACCTCATAACTTTCGGCTGGGTGAACCGATTCTCAAAATTATTTTTTCGTTTGAATAGAATAATACAGTAATATCTAATACAATGTACATATCATTGCAATAAATAATTGAGTATAAGTATGAGAATGGAAGTCGGTATTACATTTTTCAAATTGTACTTGTTAAACAAACAAGTGTTGTTCAAAATTAAGTAATCTAAATTGTCCGTGTAAGCTCTACTTTCTTAGCGAAAACGAAACTACAATTTTCAAGAGAGAATAATTATATCATCAGGCGGGTGACTAGCATGATGCAATGCGGTTCGGAGAAAAAAAAGTCATGCCCGTTTCATATACATGGGTATATGAAACGGGCATGACCCATATAACTACACCCATAACTTAATTTTACATTATTTTTATGAGTAAAATGTCTTAATTGTTGTGAAAAATTATATCATGTTTAAAACTGTAGAAGTAAAAAAAATATTTAGGTAATGATTTAGATTAGGTAGTAGTGTAAAAGTTGGAAATATTTAGTTAATTGAGAAGTTAGAAATAAAATAAAAGAACATCTATCTGATAAGAGTACCAGGGGTCAATTCCACTAAATAAACTTTGCTCGAACTACAATCGAACCGTAGCTGAACGATGGATTTTATACGTTTCTTATTCTTTTATCCAGCTGCAGTTACGTTTCTATGGACGCCAGCGAACGATCAAAACTTTATAATGCTAACTTGGTAGATCATGAACGCGACGCTAATTCATATTCGTATAGGACCGTTTAATATATAAGTATAAAAAATATGTATAGTAGCGTTTAAGATGACGGTACGCTCCAATTAGTATATAGAAAGAATAGATTGGTTTTTTTGGGTAATTATCGAACGACAATCAAAGTCAAACTGCAGTTGTAGCGGGATAGATTGTTGAACGTTGTGAAATAGTAGAATTGGCCTGCTGGACACCAAAATACCTCCAAAGAAATACTGTCTGAACTTGATTACTACATAACTCTAAAAAACACCGTTTTAAAACTAGTCCATAGTTTTACAGACACACAGTATTTTTTAATTTTAGATTTACTAACTGGAATTATGCAAAGGGTGCTTTATACTCTAATCTAAAAGATTTTTCTTACTACTTGTTACAATTATGTAGACTAGACGTGTAGTAAACAGTAGTGGAAAGTAAAGGCGCTTACTTCAAAGTGATCGGTGTCGTTCTGGTTGTCCTGATGCACTCGCTCGGAGAACAGCGAGACGGTGTCGCGGATGAAGAGATGTGCCACGTGCATCGCGAGCGGGTGGTCGATGCCGCCCTCGCGCAGCCGCCGGTAGATCGCGGGGTCGTGCGTTATTGGAATGTCGTTGTATCTGACAACAATAATACAATACTGCTTGGTTTTTTCATTTGTAGGTGGAAATGTACGAGTTAGATAACGTTAATACTCGTATTGCATTAAGTGATACTTCGATCCAAGTCGTCCGAGTCAAGTCACGGTCAGATAAATAAGTCCGTCATTAACACTCGTTAACATTTTGACAGGCCTGTTGGTCTAGTGGTTAGTGACCCTGACTGCTATGCCGGAGGTCGTGGGTTCGATTCCCACCCAGGACAAATGTTTGTGTAATGAGCACGATCATTTGTTCTGTGTCTGGGTGTAATTTATCTATAATATGTATGTATTTAGAAATATATAAGTATGTTTATCAGTTGTCTAGTACCCATAACACAAGCTCTGCTTAGCTTGGGACTAGATGGCGTTGTGTGATAGTTGTGGAATATTTATTATTATTATTATTCCTTTTATTCAAAATAAATCACGGATTTCATCCGGTCCTTTACAAAGGCATAAGTGGGGCTGTAGCCAACACTTAGAGGCCTGTTTGGTATAAAAAATACAAAGTAGTATAAAAAAAACCAGAAACTTTTGGATGGATGGTCACATGGTATATCTATTATAAAAATGGGTAAAATGACAAGGCTATTGAAATGATTTTATTAGTGATAAAAAGATAGTGGGCTATGGAAGAGACTACGGCACCTGCCAAATTCAGTCTCATTTAAAAATTTTTGGGCAGGTGGTGACTTGCCACCCACTAAACGGGCCCCCCATAAAGGCCACCATGAATGGTGACAGAAAGGGCAACGTTGGTGTGGCTGACTAAAGGGTGTCGAGAGGTGTGCTGCGGTTTCACTGAAGCGCTACTACCGGCGTTATGCCCTTTAACACTTCCACCCTTGGAGCTTTTTGTTACTTGCTCTTGCGTCTCCACCCCCAGACGGCCAATTAAAGCAAGCCGGGGGTCAGGGGTCTCATTTAGCCCCAGGGAGAATCAGAGTCCACGGTGTCGCCACTCACCACTCATTATTATTATTATTATATATAAACAAATAATTGCTTTGCAATTTTTAGAAGAAAAAATTCAAGTCAAAGCTGTTCAATAGATGTCGCTCCGTCCCCATACAACGGTTAAAATCAGATAGAGTTAAAATTCAATGCTCGGACTTTGAGCCTCGGTGGCCTAGTTGGTCATGGCGTCTAACACGGATTATCGGACGACGCAGGTTCGAATCCCGTCAGGGGATGTGATTTTTTTTATAAAAATTGCAATGTTTGATATCATTAGCATTAGTGCTTTAAAAAAGTAATACTATAAAGTAATTACTTGTTGCTAAGTTATTACTCATTTTTATTATTTATTAGAAAACATTGCTTGGTAAAGGAAATGGTGACTATTACTCGGCTAAGAATATCCAATCCAAGAATATCTAGCCTTTGATAGCTCTAACTTCAGGCAAATTCTAGTCTATAGAATTAAAATCGTTGCTTAAGTAATTACTTTTACTTAAGTAATTTACTTTTACTTGTTTAGAAATACGGCAATAAGTCACTTTCCCATCGAAGTAACGTTCTAGTAAAGCGGTGGATGCAATACTAAAACTTTCTAATGCGATTATCGAGAAAAGCACAAAAACAACGTTTCATGATTTTTTACACTATGCCTACACTCGCGCTCCATCAGAAACACTTCACGATTCATAATCCACCACTTTACACGCCAAAACTAGAAGAAATACAAATCTAGAAAAATTGGAACAAAATTAACCATAGCATTTTGCAATAGCAAATTGTTGGGTTTTTTCCACCCACTTCTGCTGTTTCAATGGTGCCCTTTGATGGCCGTTGTTAACTACAACCTATGTAATGGCATGCCTAGTACTCTATAGCTTTATTTTTAATCCGTGGTAAACGGTGCTGATACCACAGTTAGTACTATGTTAAATCAGGCTTAAGCTTTTACTGTGGTACTGCTAGCGATTCACTTGTTCAAAAAAACTAAACTAAACTACCGAACTAAAAATGTATCATGGTGGTCCTTATTATATTAACAATAAGATCCAAAATCATTTAAAACTGACACTTCCAAAAATAGGATTAATCTATTCAGTTTTGGATTTTTTAGGTTAGTTTAGCGAGCACCAAGGTAAGTGACGACTAAACTGCCTAACATATATCCACAATTGAAGAGAAATATCTAATTTTAGTGCTGTCATTCGAAAGTGTTATACTAATTTGGATTTTAGCCTAAACAAAATAAGTACTGCCACAATTTAGGTATTTTTAGTTAAGGGAATGCTTACAGAATGGACACCATTGTTTGTTTACCCCAATACATTTAAAAAAAATAACTTTTCCGATGGTGATTTGCCATTTCAATGCAGTAACTGTTGACTAATCATACAACCGTGGGACAGAATATTTTTATAAACTCTACTACAAGCGTAATCATGGGTGAAAACTGTCCAATTCCAACGACCAATTTGCCATTGAAAGTGTTAGTTGCTGTTAGTGTAAGTATGTCTGCTAGCAATTCTCTATCATTCACCGTGGTTAAGTAAGAAAAACATATAATGTGCCTGTTTTTTGAAGAGAAAAAAATTTTGGACGAGCAAAGAGAGCCATCCCAAATATCTTTAATAAAATAAAACTGTAACTATACATTTTTCACAAACAAAACAACTTCAACACTGTAAACCGGCACATAATGGACGTTTGGCCTTAAAATCCTGAATTTACAGACCATTTTTTTGATAAAACTGACTTTTACTAATGTCAGTAAAAGAAACTGACTTCTACTGACTTTACTGACCATTTAGACTAACATAATGCGGCCAAGGTGAAAGGCTGCTCGAAAGTGAACTTACTTCTCATGATCAGGCGAGAGGTAGGAGTCAATGGAGTCGTATCTGGACTTCTGTATGCGGAACTTGTTGTTGTGGAGCGGCTTGAGGCCGCGTTCCTCGCGCGTGCGGCAGTCCACAGACGCGGAGATCACGTTCCAGCGGCAGTCCACCTCGGTCACCACGCCGCGGTAGATCGGGGACGCCGCTGATAAGGCCAACTATCAAATAATAAACGGAATTAACGTCGTCAATATCAATGATTTAGTTTATCTACCGACTTCCAAAAAAAGGAGGAGGTACTCAATTCAACTGTATGTTTTTTTATGATTGTTACCTCACAACTTTCGACTGGGTGAACCGATTCTCAAATTTTTTTTTGTTTGAAAGCTGGTGCTTCTCGTGTAGTCCCATTTAAATTTCATCAAATTCGGTCCAGTAGTTTTTGAGATACACTCCAATAACTGAAGAGAATGAAAAATCAATCAAAGATAATCAAAATACCCCCTCATACGACTGCTTTATATGGTGGCTCGTTTACTGTGACTTCTGTGAGGTTGTGGAATTCACTTCCTCAGAATATCCGTGCTAGCCGTTCTCTGGATGATTTTAAAGCGAGAGTAAAAGAGTATTACCTCTCCAACTAATTCTTAATTGGCGTATGTTTGTATTGCTTATATATTTATTATAGACTAATATGTATTTTATACTAATATGTATTTGAAACTCATATGTATTTTACACTAATATGTATTTTATAATGATTTGTATGTATATATTTTGGTTAGTATTATATTTTTATAGTAATATATTATGTTTATATATATAGGGTCTTGATATTATTTTGTAGTAGTAGTAGTATCATCATTATTTTATATCTTATTGATTGATGTACACAGAAACCTACTTACTTATACTTAGTTCTGTGTCCTTAAGGTTTGCTGGAAGAAAACTCTCTTTAGGGTTAAGCTCGCCTATGTACATGCTTTTATCTAATACCTCTACTGTATCTGTGTTTTGTGTACAATAAAGAATATGAGAATATGAGAATGGAAGTCGGTATTAAATTTTTAAATTGCACTTGTTTTATTTATTTATGATAGTTTTTTACATTCGGAAAATCTTTTTGGTAACCAAATACAAACCACCCATTGTGACACTTAGTTCTAAGCTTTCATTGCTGCGTAACATTTTTTGTACAATATTATCCTATTTCTTTATGTGTTATATTTTGT
This sequence comes from Selenia dentaria, assembly GCA_917880725.1. Lineage (NCBI taxonomy): Eukaryota > Metazoa > Arthropoda > Insecta > Lepidoptera > Geometridae > Selenia > Selenia dentaria. The sequence goes on from OU862879.1 coordinate 25,016,898, forward strand.
ACTATGGTGTTATAATAGAGAGTTTATCTATCTAACTTAATTGATAATACTTATATTATAATGAAATTAGCAACCAATCAACCGAGCCAGTTTCTACTTATAGAACTATGTAGTCGATCAGTTGTAGTATGTAATTGACTTCTTTTTGAATTATACTTATTAAATATTATTATTTATATAAAAACGTTAGTAACTCTGTCACTCTGTATCTGTCTGTTTGTTACCTTATCTCGCGTAAACGGCTGAATGGATCGTAATAATGTAATTTGGCAAGGAAATAGATCATACCTCGGGGCAGGACATAGGATACTTTTCATCATTATCATCATCATCACCATCCATCACTGCGCGGGTGAAACCGTGGGGCGCAGCTAGTAATTTAAACATAACAATAAATAAGAACATAACAGACATTAATTAATAACGTTCGTTAAAGTGTTTGTACTGGAGTGTAGGCAAAAATAAGTTATCCAAAGTAAATAAAAATATGACTTCGTTTAAATAAAGAAAGTGAGTGTTATGCACAACCACACACAAAAAAAAAAACCAATTGCTACGTTTTGGGCTAAATTCGCTCACGTGCGAAGTATCCAATAACGCGGATTGTAGTTGTTACGAGATTTTGAAACAAATATATTATACAACCTTGTTGAATAAAACTATTTTAACAAAAGTGGTAAGGTTCTATATCTATAGTTCTATCGAGTTGAGAACAAACATGTGAGTACGGGGAATGCAATACTTTTCATGGTGTCTCTATAGAGTCTAAACACGGTACACAGTTGAAGAACTCACCATGATGGGGCACAGAGGGGCGAGTTGGTCGTAGAGCGTGCGTGCTTCAGTGATGCAACACGCTTGGAAGGTCAGCTGGAGACAACAGCAGCCCATGCCGAACCCCATGGCGTCCATGTACACGCAGTCGGGCCGCGCGGCCTCCGGTTCCAGCTCGCTAGAGTTGTCCACCGGGATCTTCGTGTTCACGTCACGGAATACTGTGCCAAACATTAAACCCATTAAAATATTGTTAACATTAAGTCGCCATTTTGTAGAGCGAGCGTATAAAAGTAGCAGCAGACCTGCGCCGCTCTCTCTCTCTATCACTCTGCCTTCAAATCCCGTCCGAAGTAATCTCTTGTCGTGATTTTGTATAGCGCGGTTGTTTTGTATCGGTTTGTCGATTATTGCATTATTGTCACAAATGGCTTTACTTTTAAACTGCTTAATTATAAATGACGTCAATTAGTACGATGCACAACAATTTCGTAGTGCGCACTACTAAATAACGTCACTTAAATATAAGCAGCACATATAAGCAGGCAGTAAGGCCCTTACTTACTGGTACTTGGAAAAAATAAATAACTGTTAGGTTAATGTCGAATGGCATGATGAAGAAATTGAACGTACCTACATAATGGAATTGAGAGATGGGAAAATTTACGTGGGCCATTGCTTGGAAATAATTTCCCCATTTTCGTTTATATCTTTTAAACAATTACTGACTAATAATAATTCATTATAGTAAAATAAAATAAAAAATAATGCTGATGAAATTTTTTATTATACTATTGTGAACTTGGAATAAAACATTATGGTTTTGTTACAGTTAATTTATCGTTTTTAATCTATAATATAATTCTATCACGAGTTTGATTAATGATACCTAGTTATCTATCGCCACTTGATGTAACGTTGACATCATCATATAAATAAAGAAATAATGTAAACTCATCAAATTACTCGTCCACCATGACCTATTAAAATAACAAAGTGTTACTTTGTGGAATTAATAACTCATCAAATATTTTTTCTAGATTCGGATCAAACATGGTGTGTAATGAGATATATATGCATAATAGAATGATTTTAAAATACACGATACATAACTCAAGAGTAAAATTACGCAAGTCATTCGAGCACTCGATAGGAAGCTGTATCTAATAAAAGGCAATCTGTAATGTTTTACACATTTTACTGACTGTAATTTGAACTATGTGTAAAAGCCATGACACGGGACACATAATAGGGTTGTTGACCTTTTTTTTAATGTTTGTTAAATTATTCAGGACACCGAAATACACACCTAGACATTTTTAATATTGTTTTTAAAGAACTCTGAACTAATAAACTTTGTATTTATTTCAAATTTTAAAATAGGGGAAAAACATTATTCAATGGCGGCCTATACGTCGTATGACGTCACTAGGGCAAAGACAAATAGTGTTGTTATTATAATACGTTTTGCTTGCTTGGAGGTTGCTTGTTTGAACGTGGAGATGGCGGGAAAAAACCAACAATGACTACAATAAATTATTTTCTTTTGTGTTTATTCTCAAGTTTTGACGTGCAATAATGGTGAATTATCAACCGTTGATGTTCATAATGGTGTACGAGTGCCAGTAAAGTGTATAAAATCGTGAAACATTATTTTTGTTTTTTTTTTGTCGTCAATCGAGTTAACAAGTTTTAGTAATGCATGCACGTGACTTATACAAAACAGTAATTAAAAGACTTATTTCTTAGACCAGACTAACTACCTACTTGAAATAAAAGTTTATAACTCTGCAGTTACTTAGATAAACCAACATTTTAGCCGCATGATTTGTTCTATGTAAGGTGTCCCACCTAAAAAGGAAAAATTAACCCTTATCGGATCACTATGTTGTCCGTATGTCTGTCTATCAAGACCCTTTTTATTTATAAAAAAATCTGAAATACATAAATGTGTAACAAAAATCTTAAAAAAAAAACGAATTAACTATTGAATATTATTATAAACTTGGAGATTTAATTTTTATAAAAATGTAACAAACTTATTATTTGCGGTCGTGGCAATAACCGTGTTTATGGATCGACAGTTTATCCTTTGATCTAGTATGTATTTAGTTTGAAAGCAATAATATTGGATGCTTTCTTCACTTGCTTGATTCTCAATCTGTTGATAAGGCACGACAATATCATCTTTTTGGCATTATGACATCATTTCCGCCGCTACTTCCGTTTGTGGTCACGTGACTTCTAGAAACTTTTGTACACATTTTGTTTTTTTCAAAATAAAGTAAATCCAATGCACAGTATTTTTTTTTTAATATTTGAGTTATTTGCTCTAACCACCATTAAATTAACATTACATTGTAATTTATTTATGACTGTGTCAACTACCCTATTCATCAATAAGACAATGCTAATGACCTTGCTTATAATTATGTATGATATCATATGTATGCTATTGCATCGTAAATTTACAGCGTACGAGCGAGCCAGAATACATATTATGTAGTTCGAGGGCGGAATAGATGGTTTACCGTCGAGGTAAACATATTATTTTCCATCACATATGAGCAATAAAGCTACTCTATTTAAAATATTATGAATGAAATCAAATACAATTAAAGTATTTTGTAGAATAGAGACAGTTGGATTTTTTTAATTTATTTGGTCTGCCAATAGTAATTACATGTTTCCTAGTCTAGAATCTTGTGGTAGGAAAACTTAAGTTACATGTAACACCTCTTACAGACAAACACATCTTGCACCTAATATATTTAAATTAACGCGTTAAAGGTGGAATATAATTGCTATAAAAAGTAAAAAGTATAACATTTAATGGAGTTATAATCAAAATCAAATCAAGAAATCAACCACGGAGCCGCTCAGTACCTACTGATGTATTTTTTCCCCAGATCTTTGCTATGCTTAGTTACCTATTTACAAAAGAGCATTCTTTTGTGTGTTTGCTTGTAGGATGTAATCTCTTGAACTACTAAACCGATTCTAATGAAATTTGGCAAGTAGATATATTAAGACAGGCCTGCAGGCCTACCATAAACTTTCAAATTATTTGTCAAGTTCCGAGCAGTTCAATAAAAGGATCTCAAATCGACCTGCCAAAAATCGTACCATGAACTTCATTTGACTGACATGCGTTTGAACGTTAAGAAGGGCCCTAAATTATTGTCTCTGACAGTTTGCGTGAAAGAGATGACGCTCTACCACTTTGTACACGGAGCTGTTGTATCAGCTCCGTGACTTTGTATAACGCTCTTACTCTTTCATTTATGTTTGCTTATGTTATGTTCTGAAACTAAGATTAGCCTTATATTGAAACATAATGATTTGATTTATAAATTAGTTCTATTTATAAAGTATTGGATTATATATATATTCCAATATTATTCACAGGCATTGTAAAATACGTTATAATAATAATATTGAGGGGTCCAGCAGAGTTTGTGACATTGATTTAGTGAATTAATTTCAAAGTACAAATATTTTGTAATGATATTAGAACACATCCAATCTAGTAAACAACGGTGAACAGTTCGAAGTGGATTCCCACAGAAACGACCCGAATGTTTTTTTTTTTACCTACAATATCAAGACGGTGTTCCAAGCGTGAATTCTTATTTATTCAACTTGGAATTATGGCCGCGTCTACACCTCGCCGTCGTGTTAGTTATGCTCACTTAGAAGTACTATGGGAGTTCTAAATACCCATAGCGGCATAGCTGTAGGCTAAAATAAAATAGTTCAAGCGCGTGAAAATATGAGATGACTTTTTTATATACTTCTTCTAGTAACACAAATAATTATTCGTATGCGTTCCACATTTTTCTGCGATAGTAACATAAACTATTTTTTCACAAACTGGTAGAAATGCACGGGTTTTTCGTTTAATAGGTCAAAAAAAGTTGCTTTAGCTCGCCTGCTTTATGTGACAGATATGCAGGTTACTTTGATGGATATATAAAGTCAAAAAACACGCCATGGTACGCTTACAGCAGGTCAATTGCAGGCCGCCCTTTACTGGCGTGGGCAATAGTTGACTGGCCTGCTAGAGTCCGCCATAGTACGAATTTGCAGGACAGATCAATAAAACGCTTAACTGTCCTGCTATAAGGGGCTTATGGTAGGCCTACTGGGGCTTTAGAAAACGTTTCCATTATTATCATCAGCATCCATCACCACGTGGGTGAAACTGGCGGGCCGCAGCTAGTATGTAATAAATTACACGTTCCGACAAGACCTCACTTTGGCTACGTTCCGGCAAGCGCCCTCAACGCTCACAACTGTCGCGCCCCGGTTTGCCGTTCCCTTTGGTTGACAGTGACAGCTAGCAATGATCACGTAGACCCACCTAAGAACCGCGAGCGTTGTGAGCGCGGCGTGATCGTTTTCGGTGACGTCATTGATGACGTATCGAGCGCCGCGAGTGATTTCGGTGCTTCCCGGAACGTAGCCGTTGTTAGTTATTGCGCCACTCTATGAAATTTTCGTATGATGATATATGTATTCGAGTAATCCCCGTGATTGAAAAGTTTCAAGTAAAAGTCCTTAAAAAAAAAAAAATTTGAAACTTTTCAATGACGGATTTTGTTTCTTCTATTGTGATTTGTATAAAGTACTATCGACTGCCCGCGACTTCATTCGCGTAGTAGGCTCGCGCCATAACCTCGCATCTTTTCATGGCATTTCTTTCATAAGAACCTTCTCCTGACAATAAGTAACACAACAAAAACAAAATTAGTGAGATTGGTCCATCCGTTCTCAAAGTGAAATGAATGATGAGACGTGACCAGGAAAAACAGGGGTTCATTTTTATATATTAGATAGATAACTCGAGCCTCACTCACACTTTTCCATGTTTTACATTATATGTTATAAACCGACTTCAAGGAAGAGGAACTCAATTCGACGGGTATGTTTTTTTGTATATTTGTTATGCAATTACTACGCCAATTATTAATTTATTTTGATAATTAAATATTTTTATAAATCCCCCTCCTGCCCCCTAGCAGTAAATGGCATCGCACAAGAGTGGGTTGTCGGCTTCTATTCGTCTACCTGATACAAATTACATGGAGACAAAAAATATATCTAATGGCAAAAATAAAAAGTGTTTAATGTGTTATTATCTTTTATTAATAAGTCAATGAAATCAGTCTTATAACCCGTTTTATAGGAGATATATATATATATTAACGAAAAATATAACATACATTTTAATAACATCTAAATAAAAAAATATTCCAATTTTTTTTAAACTAAACCAAATCAAAAACATCTCTAACTATATGGAGAAAATAATGAATGAACAATAAAATAATAGTAGATTAGTAGCCAAGAGCTGTAAGACATCAATTGCAGCCCGATAAATTGAGGCGCACGAGCGCAGCGAGGGCGCCTATAGTTCGAGGGTGCAATTGGTGCTTACACCCGAGCTAACTACTTATCTTTACATCTCGATTGTGAGGTAAGTAGAAAAAAACCGGCATTACAAAAATAAAATTGATGACTATTATACTCATACGAAGACAAGGCTGAATAGCGAAGCGACCTCTTTTGTCATTGGGCTGAATGCATGATGTCTATTATCAGTATGATGGTTAGATGTACGCAAACTTTTTGAAAGAGTTAAAAGTTTTTTAATTACTTACCGCCCTAGGGCTTTTCTAGCTACATTATTACCCTAGAGCGCTAATTGGTCACCTACAAGCCCCATTTGGGGGTAATAAGGACCTACTTACCGAATATGAGAGATGTAAAAATCTTTTAAGGACAACAGAAATTATTTTTATGGTACGAAGCAAAACAATTGCTTTTTCTTGTCAGACATACTCTCACTGCCTTCCATTTTGCACCTTCGGGGCCTTGCAATTTCTTCAAACTCAGGGAAGTGCTCATATCTGCTGTATCGTGCTGTATAGCTGCATTGCGGACCGCATGTAAACTGGAACGCAGGGTTATAGCACCATTTCGTGGCATTTTATCTGCTATAAATTTCAGTTGCATTTCTTGTCTCCAGTACATGTGGAGACGTGGGAATGGTATACATTCCATTACAAAATGAATACTCATCAACTTTTTGATTTCAATCGCATTGGAGTTTAAAACTGAACCATGATAACTTAAATGATAACTGTTGGCGCAATATGCCATTTCTTAAAAAAATACATCTGGAAAACAGTCTTGAAAGTATTCAAGAGCGGTCTTGATGAGTAATACTGGGATAGGTTCCGGATAGTTATGTTCTATGTGGTCAAAGGGGATATTCGTCCACTGTCTTCTTTGAGGAACAGCTCTATGTATATTCGATGATCTGCTATATCCTGAGGAGTGGAGGGTACCTGACTGGTTATTATTTTTCTAGACGCCTTGCGTTTTTGACGGACTTCGGGTTGTGTTGGACTGGGGTAGTTGGTGACAGTATCTTGCTATGACTGGTTTACCTATTCAAACCGGTTCAATGTTCCTGGTTTACCTGTTTAATTGGTTTAATAATGGCTCAAGGGACTGCTCGTGGCTCAAAGATAAGATCTAGCTCTTCATCGTCTAACCCCTCAATTTTAGAATCATCTCCATCATTTAGTACCCGTAGTACAAAGTCTGAGGCAAGTTATACTTCTGAAAATAATTAGCGCAAAAAGGTTGCATGAGTTCAAATCATAAATCGCACTAACGAACCTTTTATTTAGCATGTAGGTAAAAATCAGGTAGTTGATTAGTGGACGACAAGTTACTATCGTGCGCTCATGAATTTTCGCTCACATGTTTTACGAAACGTCGAACGTTATAACTAAATTTATACAATAACGTACAATACGAAATTAGCAAAACAAGATAAACAAAAAACAATGGCTGAAAAACCGCTTAAAGAAATAAAAAACATAACTTACTTCGAACGCATCTATCGATCAGGTGAGCCGCCATCTTCGAAAATATCCTTCTCGTAGACAAGTGAACACAGGTAGCGATGTGCGTTGATATTCAAATGCCTAGACACCGCACTATCGTGCGAGACCGTCCTGGTTCCGAAAAAGTAATTTGACGCGCTGCTGTTAGGATTTTTCACAGTTCTCGGTTTGGGCGGTCACGAAAGGGTTATAGCAATTCCGTTTGACCATGTACATATTTTATGACATTTTGGTATAAAGGTAGATATGGCCTCGAAGAAGATAATAAGCTACTCGAAATACCAATCCTGCGCAGACGTAGTCGCGGGCACCAGCTAGTATACATATAATTATGTGTGTCATACTATCTATCGGCGCACCGCACCTGTTCAGCAGTTTCGTCTGAAATACTGACAAACATCTTAGGAAGTTAACATACCTGGCAAGTTAATGGCAACTTTTTCTCCTCTTCTTTTTCTTATATTGGCCGTCAGTGTCTTGAAGCGCGGATGTCCCGGGAATATAGCTTCATCCGGGAAGTAAAGAGATTTTGTAACTGGTCCAGATGGATTCGGCGGGTATGGCGGACTTGTGAAGTTTGGACATCCCAATCTAAAATAAAAAGCATGCACATCAAAATAAATTGCAAGTTGGTTTACCTACAAAATTATAATCCATCTCGATCTACAACAATTAAGAAAAAATTAATTAATCGCCTTCATGAGATATAGACCTTCTGTAATAAGACCAAGAACTTGGTCAAGAACCATGGCTGGCAAAATGTCGTTTATACAGTTATATCCACCTCTTCGGGTATATAGTGGCATTTATATATAAAAATATTTTAAAGCATTAACTTGTTAGCTCTAATCTTTTTGTGAATTGAAATTCTTGTTAGTTTGACACATATTAAATGATTACTATTAACCGGCAAAACACTCACGTTAGGGATCGAATACGTCGACCCGGGTTTCGAACATGTCCGATGCTCATCTTGAGGAGAAGGCGCAGGTGCCCGAGTCGACCTATTCGATCCCTAACGTAAGTGTTTTGCCGGTTAACAGTAATAATTCTAATCTTTTGTTTAAATTTTTGATTAGTTACAAATAACAAAGTTTGTATGAGTAAGTGGCCATGATTACTACTTCTTCACGCTGAAAAGGCGGAACGGATTTAAGACCCCTTTTTTGTTTCGGATAATAGAAGGTAAAAATTTGCGATGTCTCACCTCGGGAAGTTAGTAATGCTCATAATAACTTCGCCGTCTTTCAATAACGTGCTAGCCTCTGCTCTGCGATACTGCATATTAGCTTCTACAATGTTGAAATGGGCTAATAGTCCTCCATAGGGCTTTCCTGGCGTACCTTCCACCATGTAGCCTCCGTATTCTGGTCGCCACAGAGATTTTACATCTGAAAAAGACATGAAAGGCATAAGGTTGATACTTGGTATTTATGTATTTCATTTCTGATCGTCTATTTTCAATTTCTAAGGTTTTTGTTAGTTGTGTCTTTTGATTACGCTTTATGTAATAAAAATTATGGTATGTGACACACGTGTGACGTGCGAAACTGTTATTCCAACTAGTTCGAGAGTTAACATCATTTGGAACCAGTTACAAATGTACTTACATCAAAATGCTTCATCGTCGATATTAATTATGATTTATCTGGTTACCTCGACAATTTTACATTGATAAGATCTTCTAACATTATAAGATGTAATGCTAGCATGTATGTAAAAGAGTGTATTTTAGCGGGAACGTGGAACGAGTATTATTTTCATACAGCAAGTTATCTTCAATTTATCATAAGAAAATATAATAACAATGCGGAAACGACACTGATATTTTAGCACTAATTGTATAAACACTTTTAGTTACAGCCGATGTTGCCGATGAAGCCTACGCTAGTAGGCAATAAATAGGTATGTATTTTGAACATCTCTGCTAATTAGTGAAACATGCAACTTCCGTAAATCTTAGAAATCCGGAAGATAAATAACAATACATTATTTATTTTTGAGGCAGAGCAAAACGTCCTTCAACGCCCGATCTATTAAATCAAATAAAAATTGTTCCTGAACGGTACGAGTAGGTGTGCAATATTCACTGTAATGGAGTTATTATACAGAAAATAATTGCCGCAATATTTGTATTCGACAGTATTCATAGCCAAAATCGTATGTCGTATTCCTTTTTGAGCCGAAATCGAAAGCGTTGTTCGCACAGCCGTTCCCGTTCAAGCCCGCATGATCGTGAGATTCGCGAGTGAGCTCGATACGCCATCGATGACGTCACCGATAACGCTCATGTCGCGACCACAATGCTCGCGAATTATAGGTGGGTTTTCGCAGTCGTTGCAAGCTGTCAGTCAATGTATCAACTAGATTAATTTGTGCGCTTTTCGCGACCGCTTGAGCGTTCCATTCGGCTTGGGTTTGGCATTTTAAGCATTGATCCCAAAGGCACCGCCAAACATGGGCGCGACAGTCGTGAGCATTAACAGCACTTACTGGAATCAACCATAGTAGTATACGGTTAAGGTACACAGTACATAATTATATATATAACCCGGCCCATACAATAGGCCTTGTTTAGGACCACAAAATGCATGCAAATGGAAAACCAGCCCAAAGGACTATATAAATAACTAAATTAATAATACAAATAAATGTTTTACGTGTATTATCGAAACGCTCGGGGTAGAGCTAGAGTTGTTGTTCTTAAATGGTCAACAAGGTTAAGCAACCTTACTGCGATCACGACTGGGATGGGTGACCGCTAGTGGTAATGGCATGGCAACTGAGCGCTTCCATACTTCTGAGGATTTGTTAAGCGATTAGTGGTTTTGCTAAGCGATTAGTCCTGGTCGTTTTGTTTATTAAGTTGTCAGGACAAGTCGTTAAACGTCTATCGTAATCCATTATTATTTTAAGCTTGCTATATTGACGTGGTGGTATCAAATTTAATTGTAAGGTTGACATATGAGTACTTTATGAGGTGGCAGTAGCCCACCCACCTCATAAAATGGTCACATTTCCACCATCCACCACGTCAATATAGTAAGCTTTAAATAATAATGGATTACGATAGACGTTTTTATGACCGATAGTTCACTCATCTCTTACATTCCATTATTATGTTTGCAATCATTAAAAAATTGGTTTATGGCAGCAGATCTAAGCCTGTTTTTAGCAATTTTACATGACAAAGGCTTTAAATGCTCTAGAAAGTACGTGCAATGTTACAGATCTGATGTCTGTGTTAATTTAAAAGCCCGTTGAGATTAAATACGATTTGGCATAATATGTAGCAAATCGATGCACTTATAGACGGGCGATAAATAGGATTTTTTCAAAAGTTTACGGAGGTCGACATGTCATCTAACTCTTCAAGATGACGGTAGCGATTGATCCTAAAGGGCACTCCAAACCGGGCCGCGACAGTCATAAGTATTGGCGGCGTTTACAGGAACGCACCATTAGGATCGATTTCGGCTCAAAAAGGAACTCGCCGTAAATAATATTGAAGTAATATTGTTCGACAATTTTGTGTCGGGGGAGTACGATAATAAGTATGGATATTCTAAGCTTATTACTTAACAAAACGCTCCTGATTTATGATAGTTTCGTATAAGCCGGGAGTAGGCCTCCAGGTCTCGAAACAAAATTAGCCCTTGCGTATAAAAATACGCGAAATGAAATGAAATTAAATATGCCGCATATAACATTGATTGATAAAAATAAGAAAGTAGAATTACAATTTACTGCTATGACATAAAATGGTCCCCAACTCAGCATAATGCTGGTTTAAACCAAAAATCTGCTCGAGTGTAACGTTATCGTATCGTTTACGTGTTCAGTACAAACTATGAGTTATCTGTGCCACTATTGTACTAGATAAATGACAGTTTGTACTAAATACGTTAACGATGCGATTAAGTTACACTTAAACAGATTTTCGTCGCGGCCCACTGATCTTCCGTTGGAGCCAGTCTGTGACAGAACACGATAAAGCGACACTGTTAAGTTGATTTGGGAAACTTCGAAATATTTCTCATCTGCAGTTAGAGTTATAAGACAAAATGTAGTACCCTAGATGCATAAATACAAGGTTGTAGTCCCAAATTAACTAAGAAGTAAGCACTATCCAAAGTACGCCTTAATAAATTATAACTGTTTATTTAAATTGATTGAAACTTTCGTAAGTACATTTTAATGTTATTTTGACGGTTTTACATACCTCGTAAGTCAAACCGCCAAAATAACATTAAAATGTTTATTTAATATCAAAACTGACTTTACTCACGTAATTAGTTGGCGTTATCGACCTAGGCTTCGGGCATGTCCGATGCCCATCCTTAGGGAGTTTACGATGCAAGATCGTGGCACTCTCTAATAACGTCGGCTAATTACGTGAGTAATCGGTTTCGATATTAAATAAATATATGTCTGAATCACGAGAACTTTTAAACAAAAATTATAACTGATGTCAGTGAAATACCCGGATATTATAAGTTTCGCTGTCGAAGACATCACGGATAACGCAGTTAGCGAAAATTGTGACTTGGGCAATTCATTAATTAATATAACCAATGGCATAATAAAACGTTAATGATAAGACCCTTTACACCAGCTCTTATAACGATCTATAAATTAATTATTTATATTCTATTAATTATATTCCGAAATCATTTTAATGGTAACATTATTGTTTTTATTTTTAAGATCAGAAGGTAGGTATTGCCGTTGCCGAAATGATCTTCAGATACGGTCTTTACTCAGAATTATCATTCCTTATTGAATCTTATCTATATAGAGATAAGATAAACATTTAATCTAAAATGATCCTTGTATCATTATGATTTAATGAAGAACGTATATAAGTATTCATGGATGTTATTTTTTATGTTAAAAATATTACCGTCAATATAATGAAACAGTTATTTCATAATGTTTTGACAGTCACTGCCGTAGGTGAGTCACAACTCGTGTATTATTCTTTGCATGAGTCAAGCTCATAGCTGTACGCTGATGGTCACATGAAAAAAATGCCAGTCATTGGTATTTTAGTTCATTGAATAAATAATGGCATGACTTGCTCAAAATGTAAAAAAAATGTTCATGAACTATCATGGGTCTGTTCGCTTACCTATTCTGGGCATGTCTTCATGAAAAAATAAGCATAGGTATTCAGATTAATAATGTAGTAAATTTAAAGATGAAGGGAGCGCGAGCGCATACGTTTTTAGTTCTTACTTATTAGTTACTTATTTAGAATAGATGCAGTTAAAATACGAAACAAATGTATATTATTACTAGCGACTGCCCGCGACTTCGTTCACGTAACATGCTCGGCCTTCGGCCTCGCCATAACCTCCCGTCTTTTCTTAGTTTTTTAATTGTATGAACCATCTACGAGGTATAAGAAAACATTTAAAAAACGTGAATTAAATCGCTAAAGCCGTTCTCAAGTTATAACGTGACCAGGAGAAATAGGGTTCATTTTATATATATATAGATTCTGCGCTGTAGAATTTCTATAAGAAAAAATAGAACAGCTTCAAAACAATATTTTATCAAATGTGCTGTCCACGAAATATGTTCGTCTTTAGTGCATCTGTAACATCAATCTATAATTGATCTATCACCAGTAAGCTTTTTAGAATTGAAATTATACAATATCTTTAGCAACAAATCTTATGATTTATTACTAAAACTAAATTACTAGGTACTTTTACAGTAGTATACCTATGAAATTTTCGATTTTTAACTGGCTAGTTGTGAACACGAAATGATTAGAATTTCACTTTAACTTTTATTAAATTATATAGACGAGCTTTAAATACATATTATTATTAGTGTGTGTCTTTTTACGATTCCGTACAAGGTTAAAACGGGACCATATTACTAAGACTCCGCTGTCCGTCCGTCCGTCTGTCTGTCACCAGGTTGTATCTCAATCGTGATAATTAGACAGTTGAAATTTTCGCAGATTATGTATTTCTGATGTCGCTACAAAAAAAATACTAACAAAACAGAATAAAACAAATATTTAAGGGGCCCCATACAATAAACCGTGAATTTTGCTCGTTTTTATAGATACGGAACCCTTCGTGCGCGAGTCCGACTCGCACTTGGGGTTTTTTTTTTCAGTTGGCCATTTCCCCGACTCGATATTCTTTTAATATCGCTATTTCTGTAACCGGGGCAACATCTAAATTTCGCGATATTTTTGCATACGAGTACCGACCGTGGCACCAGTGCAACACAGAAGGCACGCAATATCAACGAGCTGCACTAACCCGTGTCCGCAAGTGGACGCACGGTGCATGTTGGTTTGTACGCTTACAAAGGCATGGAATTAAGATCCATTACTGCTATTTACTTCTTGATTTTTTGCTATGTTGTGTACGTTAATTAATGATAACTTTTTTGAGGATAACACCAGCGAATTTTTGTAGTTAAATTGTGATTAACTTCATTAAGTTAACCTTTTTCAATTCTTTTTATACTCTTAAAGTACAGGAGATATTTTGTTTTATTTATAATTACCCCTTACGCATCCGTCGACGTTAGTTTCACACATAAATCTTTTGTACAGGATGCCAAGTCTTAGACATTGAAATTAAACAATTAACGCAAATAATAATAAAATAAAAGAATTAAATCGCATATAATTTTATATTCTTTTATCCAACAGTCTGCCTGTGACAATATTCATAGAAAAGTATTTGAAACGTCGGGCTAAAATAATATAAAATTACATTTAAATCCATATAATTTTTTTTATGTTCAAAGGATGTTAAGTCATTAACAATACCCTTGTTGACTTTTTTCTACAGACTTCCAAAAAAAGGAGAAAGCACCAGCTTTCAAATAAAAAAATAATTTTGAGAATCGGTTCACCGTATCGAAAAATATGAGGTAGGTAATCGAATTGAGTACCTCCTCCTTTTTGGATGTCGGTAGATAAAAACGATGTTCTATTTCAACTTATAAAATTGGCGCTAAAAAATTATACAATTGCGACCTTTACGTCCTATGACGTCACTAGGGCAAAAACATATAGAATAGAGGTAGGTTAGAATATGTTTTGCTTGCTTGTGCATGGAGATGGCGGGAAAAAACCAACAATAACTTTTATATGTTATTTCCTTTTGTGTTGTATTGACATATGGTAATGATGGTGGATTATTAACCGTTAATGTTCATAATGGTGTACAAGTGCCAGTAAAGTGTATACAATCATGAAAAATGCTTTTTGGGTTTTTTCGTCAATCACCTTAGCAAGTTTTAGTAATGCATTCATGTGACTTACACAACAGTAATTTAATGGCTGACTTTTGTTATTAGACCAGACTCTAACTACCTACTTGAAAAAAGTTTATAACTCTGCAGTTAAGAAATAAATCAACATTTTAGCCACACAATTTGTTCTATGTAAGGTTTCCCTACTCAAAAGGAAAAAGGAACACAATTGGATCACTTTGTTGTCCGTCTGTCTGTCTATCAAGACCCTTTTTTCACTCATAAAAAGGAAAAAATCGTAAATCCATAAATGTGTAACAACAATGACATAACAAGAAAAATGTACTTACTATGGAATATTATTATAAACTAAGGTATTTTTTATCTATAACAAACTTATCACTTGCGGTTGCGATCTAGTGTGTATTTAGTTTTAAAACAATAATATCAGCTGCTTTCTTTACTTGCTTGATTCTCAATCTGTTCTCAGTTTTCAGGCACGACACTAGCCATCATCATTTCCGCCGCTACTTCTATTTGAGGTCACGTGATTTCGAGTACTCTTGTACACATTTTTTTATTAAAAATAATGTAAATCTAATGCATAATAAATATTTTTTTTATTAATTGAGTTAATTGATCCAACCACTATTATGTTAACATTACATTGTAATTTATTTTTGACTGTGTCAACTACCCTATTCTGTACATAGCTACAGAATAGAGTACACAGAATCTATCTATACCTATACGAGTATATATAAAAATGAACCCCTATTTCCCCTGGTTACGCTATAACTTGAGAATGCCTTTACTGATTTTATTCACCTTTTTTTTAAATGTTTTCTATTATCAGGTTCTTCTTCTTCTTAAGTTCTTCCATTTAAAAAAATAAGAAAAGAAGGGAGGTTATGGCGAGGCCAAAGGCCGAGCTTACCATGCGAATGAAGTCGCGGGCAGTTGCTGGTGGTTCATAATAATAATCATTACTGTCTTCATTTCAAGCCTGTCAAACTTAACTAGACCTTTCTTAGGCTTTTGGCACCTGGCATTATATTACCAATAACCCTGCATGGGTTATTGGTAATTCGACATATTGCCGTTAGGAGGTAATAGAGGAGAATATTTGTGATAATTTTAACCCCGATATGCATTACGCAGAATTTAACTATTTTTGAGTTATCTTGCTTTTTGCAACATCAAATAATTTAATTAAAAATGGTATCTATATAAATCTTATTTTATCTTCACATTTATAAAAACGAATAAACAATGATTATTTATCAATATTACAATAACAATTATCGGTTGGTTAAAAATGCGAGACGAAAAACGTTTAATGTTACGTTATTATATTAATATTTTTTAAAACGTCATGAAACTTGGCTTGCAGATTGTTTAAAAAACATAACCGTTTTTTTAGCTCTCCAACAATGCATAACAACTAGGAACTTATTTCAAAGAAACTGAAAACAAAAGAATCACAAAAGAAGCAGGCGGAAATTCTTATTCGAACTAAACGCCAACTTCGTCTAAAAATGTATGTAAAATAAAATGTTACCGTACGTATGACAACTTAACCATACATAAAACGAAACGTTCAATGGCGAGAATTCTATATGATTTGTGGTAGGTATTGACGTAAATATTGCAAAAATAATTGATTTTCAATATTTTTTTCTCAAAAACTACACATCTCCACAGGTTGAAACTTGGTTTGTGTGCTTATAATAATGTAACCTTTCTGTAAAAAAATATCAACCCCCAACTCGAAGGATGTGGTAGGTATTGACGTAAATATTTAAAAAAGAATTAATTTTCAAATATATTTTTTTATCAAAAACTATGCGTCTCCGCATGTTGAAACTTGGTGTGTGTGCTTATAATAATATAACCTTTCTGGTAAAAAAATATCAACCCCCAACTCGACGGACGTTAAAGGAAAGTTAAGCCTCCTTGACCTTTAACCGGAGCTATTGGAACTATAACTTTAGTTACAGAAATAATTAAGTGATTCCACAGTTATAAAACAAGACTATTAATTACAGGCTATCACCTCCTAACGGGAACATGTCAAATTAATAATAACCCTGTATAAGTCAGGAATGCATAGCAACATTCAATTAATTTGTTTATTCAAGTAAAAACATTATTGAAGCAATATAGAAAGTTATTGAAATTATCATTGGCCTTAGTAAATTAACTTATTTTGCAAGGTCTCATAGCACAACTAGAGGTAAAAATCTCTAATTAGTAGTTCTATCACATATTTTTATTATTTCGCTAATAATCTTGTATTCTTATTACGATTATAGACCATGACATAATTGATTTATGAGAAAACAGTTTTTCAACTACTAATATATGTTTGTCCTCCAATTAGATTTGTCTTGTTATTAGTACAGAACCTGGTGGGCGAACTAGGGTTCCTCCGCCCAACTTGTCCATTTTTTGGTGTCCATTCTCTACAATAAAGGAATAAAAAGAAATGTCCTGTCAGAGGAACTCTGAAAACATACCTACTATATTACCTCTCATGTCTTTTTTAAGCTAATAATTTTAGTGGGAAAAAATACAGCACTTCCTATATTCATACTGTATTTTTTTTATTCTATTCACATGTTTTCGAAATATTATTGATTTATCTTAGTATTATTAACCCTTTGCATCCCAGAGACGTAAATTTACATGCATTTGATTCATAAATCTTTTGTTTTAATTATCACGGTATAGAAAGGGTTTTATCTTAAGAACTTGAACATGGTTGTTTTTATCAAGAAAGGAGCAGGGCAATGTAAGTAGATTGCCTATTATGTACCATAAGAATAACACTCACTTTGTGGGTCTGCCAATTCCTTTTCCTGTAACTGTGGCAATAATTCATTGGCTCTGAGGCTGACAGTGGCACGCTGGTTCTCATCATCAAACTTAACAATTATGTATTCAACCTAAAACAAATTATTGGTATTCATTATCAGTTTTTAAATTATTAAGCTGAATTTTAATTCTAATGGACCAATCAAGCAAATGAATGTTATTATCAAAATCAAATTACACAAATATGGTACACCATTCTCTAATTTAATGTGGTAAATTCAAAATTTATTTATGTGGCATCCCTTTTATTAACTGTGCTGTGCAAAAGAATTTATGGAAGGTTGACCATTCCATGAATTCCACATCTGAAAAAGGGATGCCACATAAATCAATTTTGAGTTTACCACATTACATTAGAGAATGGTGTACCATATTTGTGTAATTTGATTTTGGCAATGCTTTGCCATGTTTTTTTTTTAAGTCAGCATAAAAGATTTGGGTAACATGTTCAGTTCAGGGCCATGCAGAACTTTAATGTAGCTAATTATTAATTTGAAACCTTAATATATGACCTTTTATGTTCCCGATTGAACCAGCCTTGAGATTTGGACACAGGTTTCATTCATAAATCTCGTGAGACAAAATATTATATGCATTATAATTGAGATGATAAATAAATCCTACTAGGTACTTACTTCATCCCCCCATTTGAGGACATCACCAGTGCGATCCTGCAGCTTCCTGTACAGGTTAATAAACTGCTCGATACCGTGCTGCCGAACATGTTCTGCCAACGCTTTTGTTTCTTCCCAGGAAAGCGGACTTCCTTCAGTCAACAAACCCATGTTGACAGGACTAAACTTTTTTGACTTGGAATTAATACACAGGCGTTTTAAAGGTGTTATACGATAGGATGAGACTTTATTGAAAATGTTCATGAAATTCTAACTAGAACTTGAATAGAGAACACTGCACAACACAAACAGACAAGCCTACTAATCTCTAATTGCAGCAGGCATGCACTCCCGGCCCGATTAACTACAAAGTAGGTATCGCGTCGTAGTTATCTCGAAATAGTAAAGTTTATGATTTACTGTATTCATTGAACACACTCATTGACACTCATCACATCACGCACTGTAAGTCACCTGTAATTGAATGAAACTTCAGTTCACAAAAATAAATAAAATTGTATTCTGAGGAATTTATTACAAACTAAATAGCATAGATAAAAATACTACCATAGACCAAAATACATCATTGTAATTGTATATACTAGGAAAATACTATGTCCTATGCTATGGATCTTCTTAGGCTACGTTCCGGGAAGCACCGTCAACGCTCACAACTGTCGCGCCCCGGTTTAGCGTTCTGGTTGGAATTAATGCTTGCAGCCTTGCATTCTTCAACCCAAGTGGAACAGTTACGCAGTCGCGAAAAGCGCGCCAACTTTTATGTCAAAAATCGATCGAATCCTACATTTGATGTTTGACAGTGACAGCTCGCAAACGACCACGAAAACCCACCTACAATCTGCGAGCGTTGTGAGCGTTTTCGGTGACGTCATCGATGATGTATCGAGCTCTCTTACGATGATCGCGGGCTTCTAATGGAATAAGTGTGCGAACGCCGCGAGTGATTTCGACGCTTCCCGGAACGTAGCCATAGTAAAAATATTACGCTATTGTCACGACGTATCGCGAGATCCGACTAGCTCCATCTTTTGGTGAGTTGAAAGATTGATTATATTTTATACTGGCAATATCTACAATCTGTTTCACATTTGAGATAGAACGTTTTTGGCGCGTTCGGCGTGCGCGTTGTATTATAGCATGCAATTACGATTCTCTACATATAGCTGGTAACCGAGCACACTGACGTAGTATCTTAAAAGAAAGGACAATGGGTGGAGGAGGTTACGACCCTTAGGCATGAGGATTACGACAAAAGGAGGAGGACTACTATAGCAATTGCGTTTGACTATGTAAATGTTGTATGGCAGTTTTGGCATGTTACATGTTGTTTATTATTATGTTATATATTATATTTTGACTGATTTATTTTTTATTTACAAAATTAGTTGGATCAGTACGTCAATATACGAGTAATATTCACAACAGATAAAGGTGTGTTACATTTAGGGATTTTATTTAGAATAGAATCCATGGTGTTTACATATTAGGTCCTAACATACACACATCAAAAAAAGTTTGCGATGACTTTAAAAAAACCAAATCTTTTTTGTTACTTTAGATAATATTATGATTTCTTCGTCTTTTTAGAATATTTATTTAAAAATATAGACTTAGAATATAAAACAATAACACAGTTCAATTGTCTTTCCATATCAGAAGGATTTCAGTCATAGGTTACGTTCTTTGATAAATCTGATTAAGTCAATGTTGACGTTAAAATTGTGATTGAAATTTACCAAGAAAATTATCAGAAGTTTTACGAGCAAGAATGGCAGCTTTGAGGCAAGAAGGATACACACCGAGAGGAATAGCATGCCAAGTTGCTATATACCAATCGTGTGTCGTGACCACGTTGCGGAGGTACCATGGGATGGGTAATTTTGCTGACCGACCCTGCAGTGGTCGCCCAACTGGTTTCACTGCTGCCCCAAAGCGCTATATTAGATTGCTGGTAGCCAGAGACCCAACAATCAACGATACTGAAATAAAAGCAGTGTTTCGGGTTGCCTTTGGGCTTGAAATTAAAACTCAGACCATTCGAAATTGCTTTCGCCAGGCTGGATTATGAGCACGGAAGTCTTGGCGAGCTCCTCTGAATTCCCGGCAACGTCAACGTTGGAGATTGCAGTGGGCGAGGCCACGACAAATAGAATAATAAAACATTTTGAAAAACTGTCTCTTCATTGGTGAATCACGAATCAGTACTCATCAAGATAACCGCCATGTCCGTGTCTGAAAAAGACCAAAAGACCGTGAAAGCTAAATAACTGCCACTGGAACAGTTCACCAAGGCGGGGAATCGGTGTCTTTTTATGGTGGTATTATGATTGGAGCTAGAACGCCTTCGATCCCATATCGAGGCTTCATGACAGCAGACATGTTAAAATTGAAGAATATAAAAAGAAAGAAAGAAAATAATTTTATTTTCAGTGATGTCCTGATCACACAACATAACATACAAAAATACAGTTAGACAGTTGCTATTGATGGAATTGTCAGACTATTCCGAGTAAACCATGGGCACCAATTTGTACTGGTCGATGATAATGCGCCCGCCCATCGAGCTCAACGAGTCAATGCTGTTCTTCGAGAATACGACATCACTAGGTTAGACTGGCTTGACTGACTTAAACCCAATAGAGCACGCGTAGGATGCTTTTAGGTTTGGAACCGTCAGCCACGCCCCCAGACAGTGCCAGAGCTCAAGGAAGCCGCTATTCAAGAATGGGACAGGCTACCCCAAGAAATGCTGGGTAACTTGATGCTCAGCATGCCCAAGAGGATCACCGCATGTGTTCGAGCTAGGGGAATATATATATAAGTATCGGAATATGCGCTTCACTAAAACAATATCTTTTTTAGTAGGTGTTTCTAGATTTCTCAAGGCAACACCCACAGCATAAGAAATGTCAGGCCTTGTGCCTACAGACAAATATGCCAAAGCACCTACGGCTTGTCGGTATTGGAAATTATTATTGACGGTCTCTTCCTCTTCCGTCTCATTCTCCTTAATTATAGGCGTTGGTGCAGTTTTGCAATTTGTCATATTGTATTTTTCTAATTTTTTTATGTAGGCCGTTTGACAAACAGTCAGAGTGTTTTTGTCTTTGCACACGTTTATTTCTTTTTTTTTCCAAGAAAATATGAAGCTGGTTTTGTCCTTATATTGAATTTGTATTTTAATTCTTTGATGAATTCTTCTCCTGCTGCAGTTGTGTTATACGCTACAAGTCCATCATTGACATAAAGGCTAATAAATACTTTGGATTGGCCTCTGATCCTACTGTACAAACATGGATCCGCGTCACTTTGTTGAAATCCTGATTTTGTTACAAACTCACCAATGCAAGTGTTCCAACAACGCGTTGCTTGCTTCAGGCCATACAAACTGCGTTTTAATTTGCAAACACGTTTAGTACCATCCTGGAACCCTTTAGGCTGGCTCATAAAGAGTTCTACTTTAACAGTACCATAAAGGAAGGCGGTTGACACGTCGAACTGTAGTAATTTTAGATTTTCTTGATAAGCAACAGCAAGCAGTGTTCGAACAGTGCTTAAACGAACTACTGGGCTAAATGTTTTATCATAGTCTACTCCAGGTTGCTGAGAGTAACCCTTAATGACCATTCTGGCCTTATACCTTTCAACAGAACCATCTGGATTCATTTTGACTTTATAAACCCATTTACATGATAATGCTTTTCTTCCTTTTGGTAAATCCACCAGATCCCACGTTTCGTTCTCTTTTAATGATGTTATTTCATCAAGCATAGCCTCTTGCCATTTCGCTCTGTCAATAGATTCCATCGCTTCTTTAAAATTTGCAGGTTCCTTAGGCTAGTGAAGGTTTTCAATTTCTTCAGCTGCTGCCAAGATAAAATCGTCGTAACGCTTAGGAGCCGTGATTTCTGACCTGAATCTGAAAGTGATTCATAATCGCTTTCAACATGAGTTGGTCGTTGAACAACCTCAGTGCTTTGATCCATATCTTCATCATGAGATGTATCGTTATTGTCGTCAAACGTTACAACTACTTGTTTTCGTTGTGTTTGCGTCTGGTTTAGTTTTGTTGACTGTACATCATCAAAAAGAGTCGTGAGTCCATTTTTATATGATTCGTTATAAAACGTTGTTTTCATTACTCTAACGTCCTTTGATATCATTATTTGTCTTTTCAAGGGAATGAAAATTCTGAAAGCTTTTGATGTTTCAGAATAACCAGCAAACATTCCTGGAATGGCTTTTAGTGCAAATTTGTGGCCATTTTTATCTCTTATCAGGACATAAGTCTTGCAGCTAAATATGTATAGATGATTTACACATGGTTTTCTTCCAACCCACCGTTCAAATGGTGTCTGATTCTGGATGGCGCTGTTAATACTTCTGTTTGATAGATAGTTGGCGGTCATCACAGCTTCACCCCATAAGTTTAGTGGTGTTTTTCCATCAATCATCATGGCTCCCGCCTTATTCACGAAGGTACGATTTTTTCGTTCCGAAATTCCGTTCTGGTTAGGAGTATATGGTGCGGTGAGTCTTCTTTGTATTCCGCAGCGTTTTAGATAAGTGTCAAATTCTTTGTTCACATATTCAGTACCGTTGTCTGATTGTAAAAACTTGATTTTGTTTCCTGTGTGCGTTTCTGCTAACTCTTTGAACTCCTTGTAATATGTTTGGAAACCGCTATAAGAACTCCACCTCCGATGTTTTTTTTTGAGTGTGAATACCATTACCGCTACCAATCTCTCTATCTCTTCTATATACTACGTATCGATTGTCAAAAAGTTCAGCATCACAGAAAGAGTCATTCAACGACGTCTCAGACAAAACAATGATATCGTAAGCATTACAGGTTACATTGTTAAATAAGTCCTCGGTTTTAAGTCTGAGATCTCTGACATTTTGATACTATACATATAGCTTATTTAAAGAATAGTTAGGAGAAAAATATTTGCAATTTGACATTAAAAATTTAAAAAATAGTTAAAAAAATTATAATTAATTAAACACATTTATAATATATTACAAATTTATAATTATGAATAATATCCCTAATGCGTTAACAAAGCGAAAATCTTAAAATACAAAGCCAATTAGAATATCTGAGAAAGACCTTTCCATCCCAAACCCAGACAAAATTATATTTTAAAGTGTGGGCTGCAATACGGGCCGCGTTGTGAAGTGACTTGGTCTCCGTTGTCAAGTGCTCGCTTACGTAGACGGGACTTGTTTTCTGGCCGCCGATGCCCAAATGACTGCTAAATGAGCTTCTCGGTCGGATTATTACGGTTAAACTTTACCACAGAAGCGAGGAAGTTATCACGGAGGCGTTTGCTACTAAATTTAATTAAGATAGACTTCGGCCGGGGACTCTGATTTTTCAGCTTTGCTATACGGGAACAATATTCGGTCGTATAGTCGGACTCGGCTACTGGATATTTACTGACTTTTCCCAGCTGCTGTATAGTGTTATAAATATTCTCGCTCTTGTTTTCTGGAACACACTGTACCTCAATATTATTTGCGCGCGATAGCTGTTCCAATAATTGTAAGCGATGAGCCAAATCACTGGTCGCCGCGCGTAGTCGTTGTTTTTTGTAATTAGTAATTAATGCCTTCTGCGATTCGTTTACTTCGGAAAGTTTGGCGTTCTGGGAATAGTAGGTGGCGAGCGACTTTTCAAAAGTAGTCAGTTTTAACTGAATATCACTTAAATGACTGTTCCACTTCCGGTCCAGCTCTTCCCGCATTATATCTCGGATACTCTCAGCCGTAATACAGCTGCAGCTGCAAGTGCTGCGTGGTCTGGAGCGCAGAGTGACGTTGTCGTATTCGGCGCAGGCAGTAGTGGGCGGCGCCGCCGGTGGTACTTGTATTATTTGCTTTGCAACTGTATCGGGTTTCTGCGTCGAGGCCCGGATCGGTGTGTTCGAGTTATAACTGAGCTTAGGCTCTTTACATCGGCATGAAGGGCACACCCACGATGCCTTGTACTCCCTGGTGAACCCGCTGACTTCTTGTTTCGTAAAGTTCAAACAAGTAAAATGATACTCGTATCTATCGGAGCAACGGCTGCACTCCAAGAAAGAAATTCCTTTTAGTTGATTAGGACACGCCGCGCACTTTTGAGCATTCATGGCTGCGATTATACGAAACAACAAAGATGCATTTTGATTCAGACGTAGTGAAACGCGTCGATGTACAGCGTACAACCACCGATAGACTTGGTTCGGTTCTTGCTCAAAAGGACGTAAACGCCGTGGAATCCGTGGTAAGTACGCGTTCTCAACAACTACTTGCAATGTTTTGTTGATCGTTGAATATGAGATTAATAATCGCAATTATCACTGTTTATACACACAGGCTTTGTAATGACTGTATTGATATAGTACAGTTAAAATACTGAATATACGATAAAACTAATAAAATTTAGTTAATTACGAACGACGAAGAAAAATAGATGTATACAACTCGGTTTTCAATCTACCTCCTGTTATAATAAGGTCTTTGTGTGTAAATTGAAGTGTTTATATTCTTTATGGCTGTGTGTCTCCAGTTCCAGTATATGAATAGTGCGCTCGAATAGATCACTTCTGAGCGTTTTTAGCGAAAATAATGCTAAAAACGCTCCTCACAAGCGGCGTTAACGGCGTTATAACGCTCAGAAGTGATCTATTCGAACGCACTAATGGAAGACGAGCGTGCGACTATGATCCGTCAATGTGGATGGTACTTAAAAAAATAAACTTCCCGCTAACGTCCCGTTCCTTGCTATAGTGATTTCCATCACTCTTTCTTATATTCTGATTAATCTATGGTCTTATTAATCTATGGCTGTGTGTGTCGGTCGTCGGTCTCTCGCCACTTATTTTGATACGAATTACCTATATTAAAATACCAATTATACGACTTTTTGATAAAAAATGTAAAGTAGCTTTATGTTTAGTACAATAGCACGGTGAAGGAGCCTATATCTGAAATTCCACGATGGTACCCGTAGCTATTGAAGGATGTACCCAGGGCACTGAAGGTGGTGGACCCCGGGGAGGGTCGATTTCCCTGGCGTTGCTGATAGATTTCATCGTTCAAAGAACATACGATGAACTCACCGTCTTGGCAGAGCTGTAATTATGAGAATTTTAATTGTTTTGTAATCAGATTAATTAAATAACTGTTAGATGAAAGAATAATGTTATGCATTTGTTTGTTCCAGGTTACCTCGTAAGACTGATATGGAACGTAAAATTGAGATTTACAAGTTTAGTGCTCGAACTCGACAATTGTTCGTCCGTTTGCTGGCACTGGTGAAATGGGCGAGCAGTGCTACCAAAGTGGACCGTTCAGCTCACATCATGGCCTTTTTGGATAAGCAAGCACTCCTGTTTGTTGAAACGGCTGATGTATTAGCCAGAGTAGCTAGGGAAACCTTAGTACATGCTAGGTACATTTTATTTTAATTTTTGTCAGTAAATTTTTTAGTTGCCTATTATTCATGCTGAAGATACATATACAAGTTATTGCAAATAGTACCTATATAAATATTTCTGTGGCAGGTTACCCACATTTCACATGGCTGCTGCTGTAGAAGTTCTCACACTAGGCACATACAGCCGACTTCCAGCTGTAATCCGAGAACGTCTAGTGCCTCCACCATCTCTCACTGCATCTGAGCGCCGCACAACCTTGCGTGCACTAGCACATACTGTCAGACAGCGCCTTACTACTGCATCCTTGCCAAGTGATGTCCGGAATTTAAAGGTGAGAAATATCCATTGTTTTCTTCCTATCTCTTTTAATTTGTTATTTGTGTAAGTCTAATTAAACTTTGTTTATGTAATTCATACTCTCAGATGACTCCTGTGACTAATCTCTTCTCAGTTAAAGGAAGGCAGTTATTAAATCTGAGCATGAACACCCAACTGCAACGGGTTGTATAAAGTTTTATACAATTATCAAAAGTGCCAAATGCTGTTTATTAGTCTGGCAAGGATTTGTAGATTATCATATTGACCATAGTGATTAGGCTTGTGCAAAGCATTTTCATACACTCTTGATTAGGTACTAGGCCAACAGACTTAACTATTAATCTTGGTCTGCAAAAGTGACACAAGCTGCTTTGTGGAGAACAACATTTGAACATTAAAAATTTTACGGCAGGAATACAATGAAGAAAACATTTAATAAAACAGCTTCCATAAAATAAATTTTTGTTTGGAATTATAAGTAGAATCAAAGATATTGAATTTCACTATATTAATATTCAGAAATTTCTAAGGTCATAACAGTTAGCTTTTAGAATCGCGACGAAGCTGCTCATATACATGGGACAGTCAGATAGATTTGCAAAAACAAACTTTTCAAAGTCCTACCTACTCTCTACCAGCCTCTATACAATGTTTCATGGGTCTGAACCTGTTTTCGAAACACTTCTTCCAGTCCGCCGCAGACACCTGCTCGAACGCTGACAGCGCATCTTCCGAAAATTGTATCCGTTAGAGCAGATTTTTTTATTGTCTGAATGAAAAAGAAGTCACTAGCTAGGTCAGCGCTGTAAGGAGGGTGACCCAGAAGTTTGACCGGCGTGCTGTCCAGGAGGTCCCTCGTTTTGAGCGCGTTGTCTTGGTGGAGCAGTAGCCCGCGGAGATCTGCGTTTGGTCGCTCAACAGAGAAAACTTCTGCCAAGCATTTGGTAGTTTACCATTCGGCGTTGATGGTTCTTTGGTTCCTTAAAGGAATTCCCCAAGTAGCCAGTCAAATTGAAAAAGATCGCAATCAAAATCTTCACCTGGCTTCTAGATCGCTTCACTTTGGTAGGCGTTGCTTCGTTTGAAACACGCACTGGCGTTTCGTTTCTGGATCGTATTGATAGATCCAGGATTCATTACACCTCTAATGATGTCGTAAATACGCAGAGACGAGCCTGCTTCAAATTTGTTTATCATATCACGGCACCATTCTACCCGAGTTTGCTTTTGAGCATCGATGAGGTTGTGCGGCACCCAGCGTGAAACTATCCTCCGCATGCGATGATGAATCATGGTGAAGGCTTGCCGATCCAACCTGCAGTATGTGCTGAACCTCTTAATACATAACTCGCCTATTGTCTTGTATAAAATTTAACATGCTAGCACGTTAGGGCTACTTCTACGGCCGACTACTTCTTTCTTCACCCCCCAAAGTGAGTCGACCGCGCTTGAATTCGTTATGTACCAACGATACTCGGTTGCCTTAGAAGGGCCTTCATCCGTGAATGCCACTTGAAGTCTATCGTACGATTCGTCCGGTTTCAGACGATACTTGAAATCGTAAAAAATCATAGCGCGAAAATATTCCCGGCGCAGATCCATTATTCAATGAGACACGATATTTTAAATTGCTTGCAAACAATGTGGAGGGAAATTTTGTTGTTATAAGTTACCTATTTCTACTTATAAAAATAATCACATTCTCAAAATAGATTGTAACTGGTCAGTCTCTCATACATAAAAACGTTTGTTTGCAATTCTTTCTGAGTGGGCTGATATTGAAATTGTGCAAAAAATTACATTTAATTTAACTGTAATTGTAAATTTTAGCAACACAACATGATTTACATTTTAACTGCCGTGTCACAGACATTAATTTCAGTGAGGTAAAGTTAGCTCGCGGAGGCATTTCATTCACTGGATGTAATATGTAATTTTGAGAAATATATATTTTTAACACTTCCTATACGCAGAAAAGAGTTTAATTTTAACAACCTTTTACGCGCGCGCGATTACCGGAACCTACTATTGGAATATTTACCAAGCACTTTGAGTCATAATCCACAAGGATGTTCCAGTGCGGCTTGGCAGATAGGCTGTTAGACCCAGTGTCGAAATTTTGTCTTCATAATGGTATAACGGCTGCTGCCCTAATACAACAACCGAGACGGGCGTTAGAACGCAGCCTCTGAAGGACGGAAGCGCTCTCTTGCAAATATAACTAGTAGTCTCAAATTCAAGTAGTGACCAGAGCAAACTTGTTTACCACGACCAGTACCTCTACCATGAGCTGGCAACATAAATGTCATACAGTCTCTCTACAGTCGATACTCGATCTCGCCTGTAATAGGTATTAAGCTTGTGATTGGCGTACTCGCTGACAATTTTAGTTCTACAATTGACCCCAAGGTAAAAAAAATCATACATTTTTTCGCGGCAGTCGATATCGAGCATCGATTTGTGTCAATGTTGTAAAGTAAACTCATGGTAGACCTAAAGACAAACTCCTCTAGCGTTTTCGCTACTAAAATTCGTGTTATATTTTGCTTTGTATTGATTCAAGTTATATTTTGCCTATAGGTTGAAAACGGACGCGCAACATTCTCAGTTGGCCAAGAGTTCAGCGTGTCTCTCACTGTGATGGGAGATGTACCAAATGTGCCATGGCGTTTGCTAGATATTGCTATACTAATTCAGGACAATGAAACAGGCGGTAAGAATCTAACTAGTAAAACAACTGAAAAGCTTTAAAACTAAACCTTTCTTATCGCTTTTCAAATGATTGATGCTGCAGTTGCTGTCTGCAGTCGGGTTCGAAATCATGACTGCAGCGACATGAAGGCCGGCTACCAACTTGAACCTTTAGTGTTAATTGTATTTAAATTAATTTTGTTGGGTTTTCCTTAGCAGTTCCCACTGCCGGTTCTAACGGCACCTGCGAGAAAGGAATATTATTAAGCTCGGACCACAGGACGATCTAAGTAGCGGAGACACACTAATATTTCCTGATATTGGTGGGCCTTGGCCTGCCTTGCCTAGCAGGGCGTACTCCGCGCGCGCTGCACATGGGAGATGTGATGGCGAGTTCGATACAATGAGATTAAACAAAGATATTCGATTTTGCATTATATGCATATGTACAACTTGTATCCGAACGTCATCCTTAGTAGTGATAGGCAATAGTAACGCATGCATTCCTTAGTAATATCTAACTATAAGGTGTGTCCTCAACACACGGCAAATATTTACTATACGTTTTGATTCTACATAATTTTACAGTTATACGTTTTTGTTTTAGAGGGTAAACCTCTTGTGCACAGTTCACAACTGGCCTGGCTCCGTGGTGTAGCGCAAGCACGCTTAGCCGCTGCCGGCCTGAGTGGTGCGCTGACGGCGCTCCGGTACTTCTGTCGCTCTCTATCTCTCGAACTACTCTACACGCAGACACTGAGGCTCTGCCGTGACCGCCTCTCGAAACATCTACAAGTGGATAGATATATCCCTGGGCAGAAGCTGCAAGTGTCTTACTGGAGGTACTATACAATACTTTTTATGATTATAAAACGACTACATAATGGAATTCCTTATAAACTGAGTTCGTATAATAGATAACTGCATACATCACGTTTCTTATGAGTCTATTCCTGCTGTTTAAATAATGATAAGTATTTTAATTTAGAAAAAAGATAAAATCGGCTGACTGAATAGTCAATAAAAATATTTTTACTATTTTGTAGCAGTGAAACATATGGTGTTAATATTAATGGCTTATGTAACACCAATAATATACAAACACAATATGCGTTATATTACCCTGACAAATTCTTTCTCCACACGTCGCGATTGTGTTACTGCGCATGTGCTTCGCTCTTCCCAAAGTAACATATCTCTTGCGAACAGCTCCTACCTGGCTTTGTCCAGAGGAAGTCCCTTCATTTGATGAAGCCTTGAAATCCGCGGTCGGATCGATCCTTAACGTCTCTCTAAACGAGTCTCAGTGGAGACAAGCTGCCCTTCCTATTCGGTATGGAGGTCTCGGGGTGCAGTGCGCCTGTGATGTGGGCTTACCGGCTTTCCTGGCGTCGGCGCACGGGGTATCAGACCCGTCACTATAATTTTACATTCCAATGGTGGCGGGACGACGATACCTTTTGCGTCAGATGCTGTGTCAACTTGGGCGGCCTTCAACGCAGGTGCAACGAGCCCTGTATCTTCGCACGTGCAGCATGCTTGACATGACGGCACTGCCAAAAAAAATTAAGAAGCAGTTGTTGGAGGGTGCCTCGGGCGCTGATCGGGCCAGACTCAGGACTGTGTCGCAGCCAGAATCGGGGGCATGGTTGCACGCGCTGCCTTCACCGCACCTGGGCACTTTGTTGGATGACTCGTTGCGTGTGGTTGTGGCTCTTCGACTGGGCTGTAAGGTGTGTGAGCCCCTTATATGCACCTGCGGTTCCAGTGTGGAGGCCAATGGCCATCACGCTCTGAGTTGTCGTCGTTGCACAAGGAGGTTTCCGCGTCACCATGCTCTCAACGACATAGTTCGGAGAGCCTTTGTTTCGGCGAACGTTCCGTGCGTTCTCGAGCCGCCAGGCCTTAGCAGGTCGGATAGTAAGAGACCGGACGGACTGACCCTGGTGCCGTGGAAAAACGGCAGGTGCCTAATTTGGGACGCAACCGGTGTCAGCACTGTCGCTCCTAATCACCTGGGTCGCACTGTCCACTCTCCGGCAGCTGCTGCGGATGACGCACCCGATAAAAAGAGGTACGCGGCGTTAGAGGCACATTACTTTTTTGTGCCTTTTGCCGTGGAGACCATGGGATGTTGGGGTGCGGAGGCCAAGAAATTGGTAAGTGAGATAGGACATTTGTGTTGATATCTTTTTTGTTTTATTGACAAATTAAGTATTTTGATCTGATTATAATCTATATTACCCTGATATCTCAAATATTATGTGTCACATCATTTTCGCCTTTAAAATATAGATCTGATATGGTATTATTAGTAGTAGTACCTTTTATGTCACTTGACCAATTCGTGGGCTTGACGTCTCAGTACAGTGGGCCTAGCACGAATAACTGTGGAAGTGTCTGACTGTCAAACTGTAATTTATCTAGGGCAGCCATGACGCTGATAACTCATAGTGTGTACTCCGAAGCGTGACGCGTTAAAGCTTACGATACGAATACTTTTTTGCAAATCTATTGTGCTAAGGCCTCAGGAAATAGAGAGTTCAATTCTAATTTAATAAGTTGAAATAAAGTAATCGCAAATCGGAATTGTGTGTGACGTCAGAGAGCTGGGTTGCGAGCTCGGGTACCGCGTGGTGATCGGCGCGGAAGGAGAGTCGCTGTGCGTGTGGCACGTGCCCGCGCTGGCGGGCGGCGAGCGCGTGGCGGCCGCGCTCACGCCGCACGCGCCCTCCATGGAGCGTCTGCTCGCGCACACGGTGCATGTCCGCTCCAGGCAGCGGCTCAACGATCTCAAAGTACTGCTCAACGATCTGGGGGTAAGGTTCAACCTCTATATTGAAGTGATAAGTTTATGCGAGGGTAAACCGATTCGCTACGTAACGCGTTACGGCGCCTGTCTCTCTAGCTTCCCTTTCTCTCAAGCATCCTCTGTCACTCTAACCCACAGCGCTAGATTAGTTTAAGTTATCACTTTTGTTGGGCGTCCCGAGACGCAAACCTTTTTTTAATATTTCTTCAAAGTGACTCTCTCTCGCCTGATGGAAAGCGGAAATTGAATCAAGAAGCGATGAACATTAGTGCACCCGTAAGCTGCGCTAATCGCCACCCAATGATAACCTGAGAGATGCATTTTCACATCCTATTTGAAAGACCCCGGGTCATAGCTGCAAGGAAAAACGTACACAGGCACTGTACAATACAATAAAAAGCATTTTATTGGTTTGTTCTGTTTCTATAAATATAATTCTAAATGAAGCTTGGACTGTATGTTTTTCCGAAATAGGACGAAGTGGATATAATATAGACCTCAACAGATAAGTTAAAGTAGGTATTGGTTATTAAACGCCTTATACAAAATGTAATCAGATGTCATGTTTGTTATTTGTTTCGACATACGCTTTCGAGTGTGTGAATGCGAGATTTCGAGGATCATGATCACATAGTCTAACTCCAACAGTTTCTTTGGGTTTGTTCTTAAATTTCATAGTTTGTGATCATATGTTAAGGTTTGTTTGATGGCCCACCATACTTTCGACAATTTGTAAAAGTTTAGTATTTCAACGTTTTTCGAATTTGAAATGTGTGTAATTCTTTCAGTTTGATCAGCTCCATACTATACACACGCGGTCAAGTTATGACAGATGTGCGCGAAAATACATAATTTAAAATAAACTAGCTGCGCCCTGCGGTTACACCTGTGTGGTGATGGATGATGATGAAAACGTATCCTACACACATCAACATGGTCTAGGGATATTTCAATTAAACCTAAATAACTAAAATAACTTTTTGTTAAGACACCTACACATTAAAATAAACCTTGTTTAATAGCCTATCCAATCTGATAATAAACTTTTAGATAAAGTTAAATTTAAAAAAAATTTAGAAAAAGAGGAAAAACTCAGACAAAATTTCGATCTTAACTTTATTTTTGAAACATCAAAACCTAAACAAAACAACTTTTTTTTTTATAAATATGTTGCTTAAAATTAATAATCCGTGGATCCACCTAAGACTCTCCTGACACATCTGCAGCGGTTCTGCATACTCCAAACAAGGGTGTCAATATCCTGTTGTGGAATACTGTCCCAAGTCCTGCTAAGATGCAAGAAAAGCTGGTTTTCATGCACAATATCTTCAGGGAAATTCCTAAGAGCTCTTCTCTGAAGCATATCCCAGGCATGCTCAATAGGATTTAAGTCAGGGGATTGTACAGGCCAGTGTAAAGCTTGGATATCATGCTGTTGTAACCAACTTGTAACGATACGCGCTGTATGTAGACGGGCATTGTCGTGCATTAGCTGGAAATTTTGTCCTATTTGCTGTCTGTGGGGCAAGATTACAGGCTCTAGCACCTCATCTCGGTATTTTAGAGCACTCATATTGCCTTGTATCCAAACGAGGTCCGATCTACCGCCGAGACGAATTCCTGCCCAAACCATAATCGTGCCACCGTGATATGCATGAACTTGTTGTGGGTGCTGCAGTAGATTCCAACGTCCAGGTTCTCTCCAATCGCGTACTCTTCGCGAATCAGGATGAAATCCAAACTTTAACTTTAACGTTCACGCTCGAAGTTGTTGTTTAGACTCTATGGGCCTTACCTAAAAACGCTGCATAACTTTAATTGACGTTATTTAGTATTGCGTATACCAAAATAGATCTGCGCCGTACTAAGTGACGTTATTTAAATTTAAGCAGCGTTTATAAGTAAGACCGTAAGTCCGTAAGTTACTAGTTTCCAGGAGAATTTGTAAATGTTTTTCGGCCCACATTCGGCCTGCAAACCGGTCGTTGCCTATCCATTCCCTGGCTGATATCTACGTTGTTTCGTTTGGTCGCGTGTGTCAGGTGGAGTGCTCAGTGGGCGGCTGGCCGTGCGTGCTGGCGTGCTCGGTGGTGGCGCCGTGCTTGCGCGCGGAACAACTGCTGGTGTCGGTGGGCGCGCACGGCGGGCGGCTGCGCGCGCGCGTGCCCGCGTACCCTGCCACCCCGCGCATGCCCGACCTTGCCAACGCGCTCGCTGCACCTGACCTGCGACACATCAAGCGACTGCTCACACACCTCAGGTATACCATAGCCCTCACTTAAACCACGTATACAGTATACATTTATTTTATTTAATTATTTAACATTTGCTAAAATTATGAAAATGTATGGAGTTTAACTAAACAGGCCCCAAAAATACCTAGATCTAGCTATAAAGGTGGCATCAGTGATCCCGGATCCGGAAACCCTCTAATAACTTCCGGACACTCAGATATTAAGCTCTGAACTTGTAGGTTCTGGCTGGTGGCCCGCCGGTGTGAGAAGACGCTCCAACACCTCCCGGCGAGCGTGTGCGAACATCTTCCCTTCCTGCACGGACCCGACCATCCACTCAACAAGTTGTCTCCCGACCGTCTCTATGTCACGCTGCACCGCCACACTGACCACATACTGGTGAGTGCTAATCTTCTAACAAGCTTGATAACACTGCACCACCTGTCGTCCAGGACAGACGACCTGATAAAAGGTCGTCTACGGTCGCAAGAAGACGTTGGGTGCAGGCCGGTTCTAACCGATCCATTGGCAATTTGTGGGGCCTCCCCCACACATTTCCAATTGGATTTACGTTCAACAGTGGACATCCTACGGCTGAGATGATAATGATGATGAACACTGCACTGCACCGTGTTCCTCGCCCTGAGACATATCTTTAGTTCCATTCTTCATGTTAACACTGTTGTACCACAGTTGAAGATTTATAGGACTTTTATGTACAGACCTCTTTAGTGTCGGGAGCCCTAATTTTATTATGGAATAGGTTGGCAAACGAGGAAGAGATAGAAGGGTGGAGGGGGAGAGGGAAGGATAGGGGTGACGAGGGAGGGGGAATTGGGCCTCCGGAAACTCACACAGACCGACTGAAACGCAATAGCAAGCTATGTTACTTCACGTTGGTGTTATGTGGGAGTGTGGTATTTCCTCGGTGTGCCGGCCCATTCGGCTGTGGGGTTGCAGCGTGGCACTACCGCCAAGAGAAGTTGGCCTTAAATCAGGCACTTAGAGTAAGAAACACGATCACGTGGTAGCAAAAGCCTACTGCAAGATTTTGGGGATGGCTAGAAGAGAAAATTACATGTTGACTGTCCGGAGAAATGGAGACATCGAAGATATCCTTAACAAGCCACAACCTCTTAGCTCAAAATTTTCCTATGCTGTGCGATCTTTAACTAATTATCAGCAGCGGAAAACTACTGATAGTCGTGGCAACCTTTCAATCCAGATTCCAGAAGTATCTAGCTAGAATATCTGTTTTTTGTGCTATGACGCTATGAGCAGGTTGTGCGCCTGATGGTATCTTTGCCTAGGATAGGTGCAGTGTCACCCAGACCATAGAGCAGTGTAGTTACCTACGATACTAACTCATTCTTTTTACGTCATCCTGTCATGGGTATACCGGCTTTCCGCTACTGATAGTTGGTGAAAGATGGCACCGCATAGGAAAGTATAGCGCTGTCTTGTGTCGGCAGCAATAATATTTTTGCACTGGCTTATAACTAATAACTAATTAGAAGAAAAAGTTTTATGATTTAGAATTTTTGGAATTAGGTAAGTAACCTTTAAATTGCATTGATTCGTTATACACTGAGAAAAATCTAAAGCTGAAAGCGTCGTAACAACGGCCGAATTGGTTGGTATGACGGCAAAAAACCGACCAAACGTAATACGAACAAAATTGCCTTCTATGCAGAAAGCGATAAACGCCTTAGTTTACGGCGATTTCAACAAGTAGAATACGATTAATATGACTTATTATACTATTTGTTTCGACGTACTATCGAACAGATTAGCCGTAATGAAAAATCAGTAAGCATGGTAAGTCACTGTCGGTCTAGCGCTCGACGAGTCAACATCTCCTGAGGATGCCTCGTGTAGAGGCGAAACACGTGTCGAATCGGTTTTGGTTGATTTGGAGTTTCTTGTGTTTTTTATTTTGTATTCTTCCTATTAGCATTTTATGCGGGAGGGAGGGTGGTGCACGCCCCCAAATAGGCCAAAATCATTGTTTTCTTTTCAGCGGAAGTGTCACTAAATATTTTTTAATATCGTTTTTTTTCATGGTAAGTCAGGTTAAAAACGAAGTGCTGACGATGATTTTAAACCGTTGTAAGGCGATTTTAACCGTACGTAAGTTAAAATGAAACTTTCTTACAGCAATATTTACTGCATATAAGGTTATATTTGACTTTCGTCAGACGTTTTATGCCCTTGTTTACTGTTCAATACGCCGTGCGTTACTATTAAAGCTGTTCTATATTATAGAGGCGCTATTTATCGTTAGTAACTGTGTACCATACCTATACCCTATTGAATAGGGCCTATTCAAAAGTATTGTAGACCAGCACCCGCGACCATAGCGGTTCAGTTGACTGCCAGGGACTACCCTACCGCCTTCAGGATTTCAATGAAACCACTTCCAGTGCCTGCACTCTTTTATAGGAAACAAATACTGTCTTGTATTTCTTGTTACCGAACCCTACTCAAAATTTGAATTTGGCGCTAAGTCCACTCTTTCTCGGATACAAACACTTACGTGTGTTAGAGACGAACAGCGCCATCTAGCGTGGTCTATAGTAGTGACATATTGGCTAGACTTCACGCTGAGAATGGAGTTAATATATAATGTTTTACACTTAATTTAAATACTTACGGGGAAAAGCAAGTAATCACCGAATGTTAATAAGTGGTGCACTGCTCTCATGTACGATAACAATAAAGACGCTTGAAGCAAAATTAGTTTTTGCGATTTCACGATGGTCTTACATTGAGAGTGTTTAGCATCTTAGTAAGAGCACTTTATAACTTGCCATAACATGAAAATCATCTTCCGCCGTTAGTTAATGCCGCATATGAACGTCGCTTCCTAACGCTTCTTAACTAACTTTACGTTTGTTTAGTTTTTATTGCGAGCGTATTTCATCTTACTTAATAAATAATCAACCTTTTCATAAGGCGAATATTGCCGTAATTACGATGATTTTCGCTGCATATTAAGCGTCGTAAACGTAAGGTGATTTTAACAGTATAGACTGCTTATTTAACCGCAGTAGGGTCTATTTGGAAAGTGCCTTTCGGTACGTTACATTCAACAGTTTGTATCTGTTAAATCTAATAAACCGTTTGTACGTTTTCGCTTAAAAAGCAAAAATAAACGTAAGCCTTACAAACTCACCTCACGTAATTACAATTCAGCCGTGTACGAACGAATTCATCTTAGCTCAGAATTCTATTTTTCTCAGTGTATGTTCGGTTTAGTTTGGGACAAACAAACGAAAGTTTAAAGGGCATAAATATACGAGGGTCATTTGAAAAGTTCTTAGCCTAACATGGTTAAAGTCATTGGTTTTTTTATAACTACTTACATTATTTAGCAACAAGTATGCACAGTTTAGTTTATTCACAATAACTCATTGTTCGTTTACACGTGATACCGCAAGTCAAGTCAGAGCAATTTTTGAAAATCGATAAAATTGAACATCATGCAGTGATAAAATACCTGAATTTGAAAGGTTTAACTCCAAAAGCTATACATGAAGACGTCCGCTCCTTCGTATGCGACTGTTAAAAACTGGGTGGCAGAGTTTAAACGTGGTCGTGAGACCATTCTAGATGAGCCCCGTAGTGGCCGGCCTTCGACTGCTTCCACTGATCAAAACAAAGAAAAAATCTGTGATTTAATTTTATCTGATCGAAGATTGACTGTCGAGGAGATAGCTAAGACTGTAGGCATCTCATCTGAGCGAACACATCATATAATTACTACTGAACTTGGATTCTCTAAGGTGTTTGCGCGGTGGGTACCGCGACTGCTTTCAGTGGAACAAAAACGCAACCGACTCACAACTTCTCGCGACTGTTTATGAATTATATGAAGCTGACCCAATAGAATTTGTTGAAAGATTTATAACCATGGATGAAACCTGGGTTCACCACAATACACCCGAGACAAAAGAACAGTCGAAACAATGGAAAAGAGCAGGATCGCCCACCCCAAAGAAGGCAAAGGTGGTTTTATCGGCGGGCAAAGTCATGGCATCCGTTTTTTGGGATGCAAAGGGTATAATTCTCGTGGATTATATAAAATGGGGTGAAACAATAAACTTCGATTACTATTGCAACCTGTTGCGTCGTTTGAGAGAAGAAATCAAAGAAAAACGTCCAGGTTTATTGAGAAAAAAAGTCTTGTTTCATCAGGACAATGCGCGCGTTCACACCTCTGTGCAATCCATGGCAGAAATCCATCAATGTGGCTTCGAATTTTTACCTCATCCCCCATATTCACCGGATTTAGCACCGTTCGACTTTTATCTGGTCCCAAAGCTGAAAAAATGTTTAGGTGGTAAACATTTTTTTACAAATGAAGAAGTCATAGCCGCCGTGGACGCTTATTTTAAGGAGTTAGACGAAGATTTTTTTAAAACGGGTATCGAAGCCTTACCGGGTCGATGGAAAAAGTGTTTTGAGCTCGGAGAAGAGTATGTTGAAAAATAAAAATAAACTCAAAATCGTGTGGTTTCATTAAGTATGTTAAGCTAAGAACTTTTCAAATGACCCTCGTATCTTCTAGAAACATATCCTTAGAATCTAAGGATATGTTCGTATTCGAATCATATAGACAAACGGTTATACCTTTACGTTTGTGCTTTGAGAAGATTTAATAGCAGTAGAATTCTGTTTGAATCAGTTCGTCTGAGGAAGTATTGCCACTATATTACCGGTGCCGGCAATATTACAAGCACATTAAATTCAATTAGGGTCTTACTTCTAAACGCTGTTTAACTTGAAATGTAGCTATTTACTACTGCCGCACAGCAAAATTGTCTGCGCAGTACCAAATGACATTATTTCAATTTACATCTCTCATATTCGGTAAGTAGGTCCTTATTACCCCCAAATGGGGCTTGTAGGTGACCAATTAGCGCTCTAGGGTAATAATGTAGCTAGAAAAGCCCTAGGGCGGTAAGTAATTAAAAAAAATATTTCACTCATTCAAAATGTTCGCGTACATCTAACCATCATACTGGCAATAGACATCATGCATTCAGCCCAATGACAAAAGAGGTCGCTTCGCTATTCAGCCTTGTCTTCGTATGAGTATAATAGTCATCAATTTTATTTTTGTAATGCTGGTTTTTTTCTACTTACCTCACAATCGAGATGTAAAGCAGAGTAGTTAGCTCGGGTGTAGGCATCAAATGCAGCCCGAGATATTTGGCGCCTATAGTTTGAGGGTAATAAAAAACCAGCATTACAAAAATAAAATTGATGACTATTATACTTACAGCCCTTGGCTACTAATCTTCTATTAAGCAGCGTTTATAAGTAAGGCCGTAGAGTTACAAGCGCAGTGCAGTTCGTCACTTGTGAGGAATTGCATCTGTTATAGGCAGAGGTTACTACTTATGACTTAACACCAGGGCCCTTATTCGCTATGACCGTTCAAATAAGTAACGCAGCGCGCTATGTTATCTTCAAGGAACGATCGTGATATCAATACAAATTTGCGATCACTCCTTGAAGATATCGTAACGTGACGCGTTACTTGTTGACTGGTCATAGCGAATAAGGGCTCAGGTGAGTCTCGTGGTGTATTCCATCTTGTTTGTTTGTTTTAGATAGTGGAAATGAAGGAAGTGGCGGCCGGATGCACCGCTACAACCAGCAATACGGCTAACAGCGGCAGCGCGTGCTGTGTCGCTCTGTGCTTCCATCTAGCGGGCGCGCGCCGATGTACGCCCGACGAATGTGAGGACGAGGTGAGTCTCAGGAAAGTGTAAAAGGGAAAGTTTACACATCTACATCTACACTGATATTATAAAGGGGAAATATTTGTTGTGTACTGAACCGATTTGAAAATTCTTTCAACAATAAAATCATACATTATCCCTGATGAGCATAGGCTATAGATGATTTTCAAAAAGTTAGGGATCCGTATGAACTTCGATAATGTAAGCCAAGGGATGAAACATATTTTTAAAAATCCGTGTTTTCCCGTACGCTGCGGAAACGATTGACAATAGAGCAAAGTGATATACTACGGTTTTATAGAAGACATCAATATCTACAAAAATGTGATATGTCACAATAACTACTTGTCCATGTTAAAAAATGCAATAGTAACGCTGGTACAAACTAGGCCACATTATTCATACCTTGGTATTCATTATTATGTACTCTAATAATAAAAAGGAAAGATTTGATTGTTTATAATGAATAAACGCAAAATATTCTTTCACCAGTAGAAAGTTACATTATGTCTGAGTAACATACGCTATATTTGATTCATCATCATCCATCACCACGCGGGTGACACAGCGGAGCGCAGCTAGTATCTTATAAACCGTAGAAAATCTGATCTCTCAAATATAGTAGTGGGCCCTTATTCGCTCTGACCCTTCAAACAAGTAACGTGGCTCGTTACGATGATTCCAATGAATGTTCGTCAAATGGAATCTGTATGTCATTGTCATAACAAGGCGCGTTGCGTGCATGTTATGAAACGTCAAAATATCGTGCTCAAAGTTTGCGGATTCAGAAAACGATATTTTGTGTATCATTCTCATCATCATCTTATAATATATTCTGCCACCAGGGCCCCTATTCTCTTAAGCCCACTTGCACGTTTGCTCGGGTTGATAAATAAGTCTACGAGTTTGTAAACTTGCGTTAGTCATATCAATTTTTAACTTTAATTTTGGCTTGCACAACTATAAAAGATCACCGGTTTTGCTAAACTGAAATTTGTAATCTTTAGATGGGAACATTGAATTGTCTATGCGCTTATATTGTAACCTGACCAATAATGAATGAATCGAAAAGTGAAACTTGAAAATGAAACAGTACAATGTATATAGACTTTCTTGTTTATCCTTTGTTGTATGAAATTTGACGACTTTTTATTCTATACGTATTGTCTCGTGTCATTTCGTCCAAAGAGTATATTATACAGCAGAATGCAACCTCAATTCCTTTTGACACAAAACTTCACTAACCCTAGTTAAAGATTTAACCCTCCCACATTACTGGGTAAAATATCAATAAATAACCTTAAATTTACTTTACAAATATAATGTTAAGCAAATCCGGTCGTACTATATTTGAGAGAGATCAGAGTTTCTATGTCCAGAATGTAACCTCAATTCCTTTTGACACAAAACTTCACTAACCCTAGTTAAAGACTTAACCCTCCCACATTACTGGGTAAAATATCAATAAATAACCTTAAATTTACTTCTAACCTTTAATGGTGCAAGATAAATTAATTATAACACCCCGTTTTAGCAGTTGACTCTGAGTTATTGAAGCTAGCTCTGGAACGTGCAAGTGGGCCTTAGCTATTGAACCGTGTTATCGCAACTCGATTGCACGAAATTGTCGTTTTTGACAGTTTTGCGTAGTCTGCTCGCTATTTAGATTCGAACGCGATCGAAATCGATGCTATTGTTGAGTTGCGATAACGCGGTTCAATAGCTAAGGCCCACTTGCACGTTCCAGAGCTAGCTTCAATAACTCAGAGTCAACTGCTAAAACGGGGTGTTATAATTAATGTATCTTGCACCATTAAAGGTTAGAAGTAAATTTAAGGTTATTTATTGATATTTTACCCAGTAATGTGGGAGGGTTAAGTCTTTAACTAGGGTTAGTGAAGTTTTGTGTCAAAAGGAATTGAGGTAACATTCTGGACATAGAAACTCTGATCTCTCTCAAATATAGTACGACCGGATTTGCTTAACATTATATTTGTAGAGAATGATCTTCTGACCTAGATTTATATTTACATATGCATATGCAAATATTGATTGGTAAATACTAAATAAATTACAAGTCAAAGGTATAATTCGTAACGTCTAGACTATTATTACCTAAGCGTTATTATATAAATGATTTATCATAGAGAAAATCCTGATGAGTAATATGCCTTACGTATCAGTGTCATCCAAATTTTATGCTTGAATATATTATTATAATATATTTTTGAGAGAGTTTTCTTACATCTAGACATACTTACTTACCTATCGAATCGTCGCGCTCTGTTTTAATATCTCAGGTATGCTGCTGCTGGTCCCCGATTCGATCCCCGGACAGTTTAAACATTTGTGTGCATGAGCATGTCTGTTTAAGCTGTGTCTGGGTGTGTATATGTATAATATAAGTATGTATATCCAAGGTATACATACTTATAGTATAGGTAGGTCCAAGTGTGAATGTTGTCCCATATTATATTACAATGTGTTATTACTAATTTTCTGTACATAAACATGTTATTAATGCATCGGGATCATGTTTACATAAGTTAGAACAAAATATTTATGAATGAAACAACATTGACAAATGCGTAAGGGTAGAACTGCTTTGTCTAAATTCATTTATCAAGCATCTTGTCTAACATGTTTAACAAATGTTTTAACCGACTTTCTAAAAAGGAGTTTTTAAAAAACAATAATAGTTTTGTATAAATAACATAAAACATAATCAGCCCATTTTGTTCCCTTCCTCTCAGAGATAAGAGATGGGCCATAACCCACCACGCGGGCTAAGTGAGGCTTGGTAGGTACGTTAGTTGCCAACCCATGTCGAAGTTTTCAGGCCGCCCGAAGGCCTTCTACATAGCCTAACGACTGGTGTCCTAAGAAAAACAACCAGAACCTGACGGCTTAACGTGCCCTCCGTAGCACGGAAGCGCTCAGTTGAATAATGCCATTAGCGGTCACCCATCCACGTCCTGACCGCAGCAAGTGTTGCTTAACTTGTTGATCGGTTAAGATCGTTTTAAGAGAGTTTTGTATGCATGCACGTAAATGTTTTTGGATCGTCAGTTTTAGATGCCTCCCTTTTTAAATTAAATATATGAATTGTATTACATAATTAACGACGTTTTTTCTAATTTTATATGTTTTCCGACAGCAGGGCGGCAGTAGCTCGTCGGTTACGTCGGGTGGCTCGGCGCGCGCGTACTTGCGCATTCACTCGCTTGTTGAGCTCGACACCTTTACCCTTACGCACGGACCCTTCACGCCGCTCGATACTCCTGGTAATTAACTTTTTCATACATTTAAATCATAATTATAAAAAAGAAACATCTGTAGAATTAATCACACTATAAAAATATAAAAGCGAAATTTTGTGCATAAGTGTGTTTGTATCTTTGTTACTTCCTCACACTTCAACTGCTGGCTCAGTTTTGATTAAATTTAGGTTAGAATTGGCTGAGGCGCTGAATTAAAATCAATCACCACGCGGGTGTAACCACGGGGCTCAGCTAGTGCTCTAATAAATGCGAAAGTGTGTTTGTTATATTTTTAATCTATTTTAAACAGATTAAAATCCCATCACAAATGTAACTATAATAGTGGCCTACGAATAAATAATAAGTCAGGAAGCATAACTCAGAACAAATTCCACACAAAAAGTGGTCCTTCAAACCAAAACGACGTATGATTCCAAATACGAATTACTTCCGAGGTTACAAATAGACATGTTCGGCA
The DNA here is from genome assembly GCA_917880725.1 of Selenia dentaria. NCBI lineage: Eukaryota > Metazoa > Arthropoda > Insecta > Lepidoptera > Geometridae > Selenia > Selenia dentaria. The sequence continues at coordinate 25,060,304 of OU862879.1, forward strand.
ATTGGTTTAAATTCAGAAGGAAAGCAGGGATTGGATCACACGCGTGCTGTAACGTCTACTATGACAACTGAGTCGTAGCGGCGTGGACGACGTTATGTGCAACAAGTGGATTGGACTATGTCAATAATATAAACAATGTTTTTATTTGTGATTTTTTACATCGGTTACTCTTTAAAATTCAATGAACTTTATGTCCCGTGAAATATTATTAATTTAATAAGAAGTAATTAGAAGAGACTCTTTCTGCGCAATGTAGTGAAGTGAGATAAAAAAATATTCGCTTTTATTTAATATTCTTTATCTACACTAATGTTGTAACATTCTACTTATGTTTCCAATACTTGACTTATAATTACTACTGTTATAGAACAGACAACAAAACTCTCAATTTAAGCAATTTCACATGATGGTATAATATCCACATCGATATCGTAAAATCTCATTATAACATCAATAAAACGCGACCAATTAACGTGGCGAGCCTTATGTCAAAATCCTCATACAAGTTGTATAAAATTTTGATATTAGGCTGGCTTTTGAAAACAGTTGGGTTATACGTGAAAACTTCGTCGAAACTACTAAACTTACATACACAAAACTCTTTGGTAAGATCTTGTGCCAATTAAATAAAAAAAGAACAGCGCGCGCTCGCTCCTGATTGGCCCTGCGCGCGCAGCTGCATTTTAATGGCGGCAAGTTCACTGTGACAATAAATACGCGTGAATTTAATGTTTGTTTTGTTTTTAAAATACAAATTAAAAGTTAATGGATAGCGACGATGATATTTGTACGCCTCCGGATATTCTAGAATTGGCAACAAAAGTAACTTACAATCTTTTGCCAGAAAAATCTAGAAAATTATATGAAAAAGTATATAATAACTTTTTGGCATGGAAGACCGAAAAGAAAACTACATCATTTTCTGAAAATGTCTTTCTTGCGTATCTCAAAGACCTCTCCGACAAATTCAAACCATCTTCTATGTGGGCTAAATATTCTATGCTCAAGTCCATACTGAGTATCTACAACAATATTGATATCACGAAGTATTCAAAGGTCATAGCGTTCCTGAAACGCAGTTCAGAAGGACACAAGGAAAAAAAGTCCTTGACGTTTACATCAGGTCAAATAAAGATGTTCCTGGAAGATTCATCAGATATTTTTTATCTTTTTGAAAAGGTAAGTGTATTTTAGTTCTGTTATTTAATCTACCTAGTACTTACGTACTACACACGCAAGTTATCTAGACACTCCGTTTAAGCGCTTTGTGTATAAATTTGGTAGTAGGTACCTACACTTTACTACTTCATAAATCATAGTTTTTGCCTTGGCTATGTACCTCAAGCTTATTATATCGTTTATTGTTACAGGTTGCACTAATCTTCGGCATAATGGGGGCATGCCGAAGGCAAGAGCTATACAACATCCAGTTCGATGAAGTCTCTAATATAGACGACAGTACAATCATGGTGAAAGTTTCGAAAACAAAAACGAAAATAGATCGTTCTTTCGTCGTGACGGGCAACTGCTATGCCGTATGTAAAAAATACATGGAACTTCGACCCACCACCCCCTGTCGAAACCCTGCCTTTTTCTTGAGCTATAGATCGGGGAAGTGCGTCGATCAAAGAATTGGTATTAATAAATTTGGTGCTCTGGGAAAAACTATCGCAAGTTTTTTGAATCTGCCTAACCCAGCGTTGTACACGGGGCATTGCTTCCGGCGCACCTCGGCGACCCTTCTCATAGATAGCGGTGGTGATTTGACCGCACTGAAACGACACTTGGGGGAAGTCTTCTACTGTGGCTGAAAGCTACATTGATGAGTCTTTAATGAATAAAATTCAAGTCTCAAATACGATCTTGAACAGTATAGAAAACAAGACGAATGAAGTAATTATCCGACTCCGTCTACGAGCTCTACTGCTTGCCCCGCGACCGCTACAGCTGCTGGATCAATAATTAACATTAACTTTCAAAATTGTACCATCCAAAATTTGAACAATTATTATAAATAAACTATTGTCAGCTTTTACTCTTGTTGTTTGATTAATTGCATTAGTGAAGATAAAGTAGTGTATGCAACTGCATATAACACGGGTATTAAAACACTCGTTACTATTATGAAACTCGCTGCGCTCGTTTCATAAACTCACACTCGTGTTTTAGTACCCTTCATTATATGACAGTTGCATAAACTACTATTATTTTCCTGGTAAATGTTTTTCAGTGGTAGCAGAATACCTTCATTTTCAATTATTTTAGAAAAGCATTGTGTTGATTTTACTGACAGATTTATGAGCAACTCAAGTAAACCACTTAATAATTTTCAGAGGGTGAATTTTCATTACCTTGAAAAATTAAACGTACTTTAATTCAACCAAACAATGAACTATTTGTAATGCTATAATATTCCATCAAAGGTCATAGGTCATCATGCGGCCAGACACAATAGAAATTTCATTGTTATAATATAACAACTCTTGAAGGGTTATGCAACTGTAGGTAATCATATGTTACTGTTAATTTTTCATTTTCTGTAGGATTTCTTAGAGATGTTGATGTTTTTTCGGGACGAATCATCAGCATAAAAATTCTTAATATAAGTTTTAATATACATAATAACATAACTTAAAAAAACAGTACTGCAGTTTTGTGTAACATGGTACATATACAATTTATTTCTATTTATTTTTTTCGTCAAAATGAACGGAGTAAGTATATAATGCTTATTTTCACAGGCATCTAGTCATACTCTTGTATTTCTAGCTTAAGTGCAGAGAGGCATTTATTTAACTGCATTGGATCGGCAAGGAAATGAAAATAAAACAAAATAAGCAAAATATATTGCTGTTACATTTCAATAGTTTAATATAGTTCTGAGAAAAATACATTAAATAAATAATAGACTGACCTAATTTGGCATAGTATTGACCATCTCGGTTTATTTACGTATTTGAACATCTTTGAATATAATTATAATTTTGCTACTGCTTGCTAATAAAAGTGATTTCTGGACATTTTAATCTTGTATGGATCCTGCACCACTTCACAACACATGCTGGCACGATGATTCACATATGTAGTTCACAATGATAAAAATGAAAATGTATGCGAAGATTTCACGTGTGCTCGCTTGCAAGAAAAGTGTCCGACTGATGACGTACTGAACACGGCTTTTGTTGGGTAATTTTTTTAACGTAGTAACATTTCCTGACTTATTATTTATTCGTACATAGTGGCATACATTGTAACTTGATATTTGTCATCTCTATGACTCTTTAACTATAAACTGTTTGCTAACTATTACGGGCACAGGTGCTCAAAAGAAAGATGTGAATGATATTATTAGTTACTTTTAAAGATCAAATATGTTTTCATTGCTTAAGTTAGAAGAGTCAATGTCTACCTAAGTTATGAAAAATGTTATAAATTATTATTATATATTTTTGTTACGAATGTCTCTGCAATAAGTAACCTGACCACGCACGTTACTGTAATGTTCTGGTCACTTATTCATAGAGGAAAATATATCTAGATATATAAAAATAAATTAATAAGTAGTCGCGAACTTGTTTAGCGATAATGTTATTGTAATGTTGCTTGATTGAAACTTTCGTAAGTATTACACATTTTAACTACACTTACTCCGGGCCACTTCTTAATGGAGTACTTGCGCACCCGGCTGCGTTCGCGCTAGTACGAGTTCGAGTAGTAGTAGAAGTGGCCTGGACGGTCACGAAACCGGTCGAGATATTCGACTATACGTACCGCGTAAGTTAAACCGTCAAAATAACATTACAAATTATTGTTATATTGTTGCGACAGGCATGCAGCCCGGCAAGCGCAAGCTGTCGATAGCGTCAGCGCGCGCGGTGCGCGGCCGCCAGCCCGCCTACTTCCTGCCCGAGCTAGCGCACGTGGTCGCTGCCGCCGACGAGCGCATACCGTTCGTCAACCTAGCGCAAGAGGTACAAAAGATAAAAAATCCAAGTGCGAGTCAGAATCGCGCACGAAGGGTTCCGTACCATTATCTATAAATCTCCCATACAACATTATGTGTTTTTTGTACAGTTTTTATAGATATTGTTACGGAAGTCTTCGTGTGCGAGTCCGACACGCACTTGGCGGTTTTTTTAGTATTTGTTATTATAGTGGTAACAGTAATACATTATCTGTAAAAATTTTAACTGTCTAACTATCACGATTCATAAGATACAGCCTGGTGACAGACGGATGGACAGAGGAGTCTTAGTAATAGGGTCCCGTACGGTTCCAAATCTAGATCTGGATGTATTCCATGGTACGGTAGGTAGATTTAGGGTATTCTTTCTGACCTAGCTTTATTGCGCCATGTAATGTATAGGATTTTAGTCTGTGATTTACATATATAAATTGAAATAAAGAAATAAGCCACGACACTTAAACATATGCGATTATCTGTCGTCACGACAAAGTAGGAACGCGCCCTTACTGTGTTCTGGTTTGATGGGTGCCGGTGAAATTACAGGCACATGACAATTAACCTCTAAACTACGTTCCGGAAAGTGGCGAAAACACTCGCGGCGTTCGATACATTACGAAGACGCTCACGCCGCGACCACAACGCTCGCGGTTTGAAGGTCTACGGATCATTACGAGCTGTCACTGTCAACCAAAGGGAACGGCAAACCGGGGCGCGACAGTTGTGAGCGTTGACGGCGCTTGCCGGAACGTACCCTTAATGTCTCAGAGTGATCGGCGTAGTGTAGTTCGTCACTTGTGACGAAATGCGTCTGTTCGCTTATACCTACATAGGCACAGATTACCGCTTAAGCCATCTCGTTAATCTGCAAACTTGTCATATTATGATCTTAACATTGTGCAAAGAAACCCGAAATATACCTGACACGAATAATACTTAAGTTTGTGAACATGAGCACTGTAATTGTTCAGCTGGCATCGCGCGGCGTGACGCACGGCGGCGTGCAGCCGGAGTGGAGCGGATCGGCGCTCGCCATGCGCGTGGTGTCGCTGCCCCGGCCCGCGGGCGCGGACGAGCGTGCCGCAGCGGCGCTGCGCTCGCGTCTGCTGGCCGCCACCGTGCGTCTCACCACCAAGAACCAGGCGCGCGTCTGGACCGCCGAGTTCGTCTTCCACGGCTCGCCCGCACGCACGCACAATCCTAAAGAACAAGGTACATACACATTAAACAGCAATGAGCTTATATTAAAAAGAGGTAGATATGACATTCGCGTATAAATTCGGCAACAACAAATGTTGCTGTACCTCTGAATAAGGAACCTAATGGAATTGCCATACCTATGAAAAAAAAGGGCATACCTGCGCAGCTAAAAATGGCGGCTTAGTGCTGTTACTACCACACTACACATATCGATTTCACCGTAACTATCGATAAAACTATTGAGATGAAACCAATATATGAACTTTATAGGCCGAATCTGGGTGTGTATATGTATATAAATATGTACCTATACCAGTCATCAGGTTACCATAGAACAGGCTCTGTCTAGTTTGGGATCTGAAGACCTGGTGTGGTGGTTGTCCCATACTATATTATATCATTATATTGTTGCGATGTTCTATTCACGTAGCGACAACTCTCTCATTAAGCAATATTGCAGGGGAAAGGCGCTGCGTGTATCTTCAGTACGAGCTGGGGACGGATGCGGGCCGCACTGCAGACGCGTTTCTGGCAGACTGGGCGGCCATCGTACATCTGCACACTCTTTTGTATGACTTCATGCTGCGACCCGTACAAGGTAGGCAAGCTTTGCCGGTACGCCTAAACAATAGGTGAGCCAGTTAAATTTTTTGTCTGTCTGTCTGTTTGTTCCGGATAATCACTGAAACGACTGGACCGATTTTAACGGGACTTTCACAGGCAAATAGCTAATGTTATAAGGAGTAACTTAAGCTACTTTTGTTTTAGAAAGAGAATTTTAGCTAATAGCTCTGTCTCTCTGTCTGAACGGATAGTAATCAAATTTGGCAAGGTTTAGATTATATTCCGAGGAAGTACATATGATACTTTTCATCATCATCATCATCACCACTCGAGTGAAACCGCGAGGCGCAGCTAGTATACGTTATATATATATATATACACGTTACTTCCAGATCTACTAGCGCAGTGCTAGTATTAGATACAGAGCTCCATATAGGTCGTACAAGCTGCGTATACTATACCTACCCTATAAGCGTTTTACCTCTCGCATTAGCTGCGTGCTGCATCTGCAACTTGTTTTTCATTGTTATCATTAATATTTAGTATATGTATTAGAATGTATATATGTAGTTAAGGTATATAATATTTATAAGTATTATGACATGTTTATGTATATTGTTTCTACATTCATAAGTTATCTAAATTAAATTTGTTTTAGACACCATCAATAAGTTCATACCTATTTATTTCCGTTCATAAATATTGAATATGTTAATTATAAGTTTTTATTTTTTTACTGACTTCAAAAAAAGGAGGAGTGTTCTCAATTTTAACTGACTTCAACATTAAAAAGTGTGAAGCAACTTGTCGAAGTCAGTATCATGCGCATACTATTGTGATAATAGGTACTTTTGAACTATCATGGTATACTGACTTCAACAAGTTATTTCACACTAGTTCAAGTCGGTACCGTTTGTGGTAAAAAGTTGTTTGTGTTATTTTTCTGTACTGTGGTGTTGCAATAAAGAGTTTATCTATCTATCTATAGTATAAAGTTATATGATTATTAACGGGATATTTACCGTGGTAAGGTTGTGGAATGAGCTCCCGATATTTCGGCACAGTTACATGCACCATGTTCACGGGAAGTATATTACATACTATAGATAAAACAGTGTTTTATCGAATAAGTGTTGTGTGTGTTGCAGAACGCGAGTTGTTATGGCAAGGCGTGTGCATCCGCTCGTACACGTACCGGTCGCTGGTGGTGGGGTTCGGCGTGTCGTCGCGCGCCACCGCCGTGCTGCAGTGGAGCGCGGGCGCACAGCGCTACACCGTGTGCACGCCGGCACACCAGCCCGCCGCCAATGCGCACCATCTGCTGCACCACCATCTCGACCACTACCTTAACTGGTTAGTCCCTACTCTCATAAAAAGCCAAGTCGAATTAGCTCGAAAAAAAGGACCAAACCCGGAAAAATTATAAGTAGCATATTTAACAGTTTTTCATGTCAATTTGAAAATAAACGAGTTGTAAATCAAACGAAAAATACTCCCCTCTTTTGTATAAATCGTAAAATATAGAGTGTAGGAAAAAATGCTAGGAATCAAATTATAGGAAATTCAATTCTAAACATATTTTGTAAAAACATTTTTTCGTAAAAATTAACAAGTTATTCAATAAACTAAAATTGACACTTAAGATCAAGATGGCGGATGACGCAACGTATCGATTACCACGCAAAACAATATTTAGACCTTTCCTAATGAATTCCGAAGGAAAAATGCTACCTATATTTCTTCCGTGTCAAATCCTAATTCCACTGGACTAAAAGACGACTTTTTCAGGCAAAATGGGTCGGGCCTCCGGAAACTGAATATGTTAAAACTATTGGTACATTTTTAGTTATATTTTATTGTTCCAGTAACAAGGACCTAATGTCGCTAGGCGTAGTGCTGCGCGAGACGTACCTGCCTTTACTAGCTCTATCTCGTCTGCCCACGCTCCCACAACTGGGACTGCATCACGTGCGCACACAGATGCCCACGCCCACATTCACTCTGTTGGCACATTCTTGGCGAAAGGTCAGTACACATACTGCTATTAGGTACTAATTTCTGTTATAGAACTATTCCAAATAGGGAATATTAAGTGCAATCGTCGCATGGCCCATAATATAGGTCTTCCTCGTCTTATAAAGTTAAATTAACCACACACGTCGCATTCCTGAAATCGTAGTGTGTATTCTTCTAAGTAACACTTAGTTCGATCATAGGGGTATGCTGTGAACCAGTCTTGCGTAGACACTAGTGTTTACGCAGCCAGTGCTTTGGGCCGAGCACGAAAATCTGCTCAAGTGTAACGTTATCGTATGGTTTACGTATTCAATACAAACTATGAGTTATCTGTGCCACTATTGTACTAGATGAATGACAAGTTGCTGATAATACGTTAACGAAGCGACTATGTTACACGGAAAATTAAGGAAGTAGATAGAGAATATTTATAAAGTTTATCAATTAGGCTATGATTTTTATAATCTACAAGAATATGCACATGCATAAGTTCAGACGATTAAAGAGCATGAATCAAAGTAATTAATATATTTGTTTGGAAATTTTCTATTTTCATCTAGATGTACTAGATACGACGTAAATAATCGTATTTAGGTCTATGACGCCCCTTAAACAGATTTTCGTGCTCGGCCCACTGAGCTTAACTCCTATTGCTATAAATATGTTTTTTTAATAATTAAGTTAGATTTTTGTATTGAATTTCTCGTGAGTTTGACACATATTAAACTAAACACTAACAATTACACACACTACAGTGAGTGTTTTGCCGGTTAACAGTTATAGTTCAATTAAGTTAGATGTATCATTGTTAGACATTAATATGTTTTCGTGGTAGTTATGTTATTTATGTACTTTTGGCAATAATATATATTCTATTCTATTCTAAGAAAACTATTATATTAGGGACCGAAATCACCGAATAGTCCAAATCATCTTTGCATCAGGTGACATAGAACTGTTTTTGCGATACCATAAAGTTATTATTTGGTCGAGTATTATACCGTTCGAATGTTGCCTAAACAATGCAAAATATCATCTAGTTTTGCTCGATTCGAATTTGATACTGATATTTAAATAAGGCAAATGATAGTCAAACGCGAGCCTATTCTACAATTACAAAAATAATAATTAAAGACTCGCTGTTTCACATGTTCACAGAATCATCTTACTCATATATGCGAATGTTTGGATTAATGGAGGTTTGTTACTCAATCACGCGACAAGGGCTGAATGGATTTGGATGAAATTTGTTTTGTACACCGATAAGGCGCTGGTGTCATTAATCACCATTTGCAGCTAGTAGATTATAAAGTTGACAGCTTGTACATGTTTCCAACAGATCCGCATCATATATGCAGGCGCGTATTCTATAGAGGTCGGCATTAGAGGCGGCGGCATCGTCACCATCCGCGACGGCTCCTACTCTAAGTTCGACCGCGCCTCTGTTGTAGACGAGTTCGCGCCGGCACAAGGACTCAAGGTATTTTACAATTATACTTTTAACCGACTTCGAAAAAGGAGGATCTTCTATGTTCGACTGTATGATTTTTTTATGTACGAGTAAGTTCAACGATTTCTCTCCCATTTGTGGACCGATACTCAAATTTCTTGAGATTTTTTTTTAAATATACTTCTGAGGTGGTGGTCCCATTTAAATTTCATCAAGTACGGTCAAACTGTTTTTTGCCGAAAAGCGTTTCGCCTATCTTGGTGACATCCTTATTGACGGTGAATGACAGTCGATTCTTTAACTAACAAGGGTGAAAAAAATAAATTTTTGGTGAACATTTATATGCTGTAGTCTTTGCGAAGCTATACTTTACAATCACCTTTATCGAGGAAGGCTACGTGCCAAATAAACTACCTGTGGGCCTAACAAAAAAATTGCGTAAGTGTAACGTAATCGCATCGTTGACGTATACAGAACAAACTATGAGTTATCTATGCCATAGTTGTACTAGATCAATGATAGTTTGTACTGCATCCGTCGAGTGTTCCTAAAGTTGATGTACCGTTATTGGACTATGCTACTATTAATCTATGCTTGCTCATTTTGTTGTTGTTCATTTTGAGTCGTCCTCATTGTATTTATTATACTTATATAATTAGTACAATGAAGATGACTATTGATGACGTCTTCGCTCTTTTTTATTACTTGTAATATATAATCTAATTTCTATAAATGTAAAAACTGATGAATACATATTAAGAGTACTATAATACATTGGTTGAAATCAATGTATGTGGCACATATTGTATTGTAATGCAAGTATGTATGTTTTGTTTCTGTTAACATATTAGCCAGAAATTCCACTGCCGAGCTTCATGTATGTATATATGGAGTTTTGTATTAACCTTTATGCATGAGTCTTCGAGTACTGTAATTTTTCATACAAAAAGTTCTGCTACCTCAAGGTTTCTTTTAGCTCGTACTCATGATATCCGTGGGGCGAGGAGAGGTGTTCTAATCACTACCTAACTAATATTGAAATATATTTGCAGGCATTCCTATCGAAATATGTAGACGATATAAACGCACGCCTTCTCGCTGAAGACGATAACCCACCGTCGCCGATGTCGCCGATGCCACCAGGTAAACTTTGTTTTAACACAACTTGACTGCAATATAACCATTATGTTTCATGCAGCTATGAAACACTTGACAACAGACTTTAGCGAACATGATTACGAAAGAGAGTACATACCAAAAACATACGCTACAAGCTACGTTTGGCTTCGATATGGTTTGTATACAAGCAGAAGCTCTATAGCTGTAGAAGAACACTCAATATGAATAAAATTAGAAAATGATGTACATAAATGGACATAAGTAATAAAAAAAATCAGATCAATATATTGAGTAGATTTTTTTCTAAGGGCTTTAAAAATGTTATTTTTAAGTTCTAAATATTTATTTGTTTTAAAAGGTTTTATTAATGTGTTTATTTTACAAAGAGGTGTTAAGGACACAATATGCATGTGAAACATATATTTGTACCGATTATAATGAAAGAAAGAAAAATATATGTTTTCATGAAAAACAATATGACATTTTGCTTAAAATATACATAAAATTAATAAGTAATTTTCTACACTACACAATCTATTGTTTCACTACAACACAGCCCCAACTCAGCATAAAGCTGATTGCGTTGATGCAACAAGCGCTGGTCTTCGATTGGGGCTGGCGGTGACGTCACACACGACTGCATCGAGCGCATTTTGTAAGAATACAAAACTAAACAAATACAACACTTTAAATACTGCATACAATACTATATAAAAACAAATAGGTAAGCAGGGTACGAATGTCCGGATGTACCTACAAAGACTTCGTAATGGAAATAATAATAAAATCTAGTAATCTATCTAGTAATAATAAAACTAAAAAATACAAAGTAATGGAAGTAACTATCTAGTAACAAGTAAATAGAAATATATACAATATTATTATCAATAATGTTATCGCTTGCGCTTCATGCTCATGCATACTTGTCGTCACAACCTGTTTATAGTTTGTATGAGGCGTATCAGCACGTGGATGCTTGGTGTACTTTTCAAACTGAAGTATCTCAGTTAATAAAACCGGCCAAGAGCGAATCGTATTCGCGCACCAAGTGTTCCGTACCATTATCTATAAATCTCCCATATAACAGACATGACTTTTAGCCGTTTTTACGGAAACCTTTCTGCGAGAATCCGGCTCGCACTTGCCGGTTTTTAAGTATTAGTTTGTTATAGCGGCAAAAGAAATATATCTGTGAAAATGTTAACTGTCTATCACAGTTCAAGACATACAGCCTGGTGACAGACGGACAGCGAAGTCTTAGATGGGGTCCCGTTTTTACCCTTTGGGTACGGAACCCTAATAAAAATAACATACTGAAGTCTATTTCCACCCGACTGCAGCGAAGCGCAAAAGGAGGGTTATGTGTTTGACCTGTATGCATGTATGTCCGTTCCTGTGTCCGCTCGTCATGATGGCGCTAGTGTCACTCGGTACATAAAATAAAACTTACAATACTTAACATTATACAGATTTAAAAATTGAAGTGTTTGTTTGTAATTCTAGCTTTTCACTTAATGTATATAATAGTAGTTTATGCAACTGTCATATAATAGAGGGTATTAAAACATGAGTGTAGTTTTTTGAAATGAGCCGCAGGCGAGTTAGAAATAAGATTACACGAGTGTTTTAATACCTAATTATATGCAATTGCATACACTACTTTATTTAATCTCATGACATTTTTGCTACTTAAGTTTTATCCAACAAAATATTACTCAAATTCGTATGTACGAAATAGCGCCAAAATGGAAAAAGTCTTCTTCTACTTCTTGTTTGTATGGCTTGTGCGACGTAACCACAATTTTGCCAATATCAGTGGAAATAGTCTGTTATTGGTCTATTGGCTCGGAACCAGCGTGTTGCGCGCGCAGTGTGCTCACCACAGATAATGTGTACTTAAATTGAATTGAAAACTCCTTGGTCTCCCGACGTTGTACTTTAAGAATTAAAAAAAATGTTTTAAAGCATTGTTTTGGAGAATAATGCTTTAATTTAATTTTTTAATTTTCTTTAAGAAGTATGTAAATAAAATATGCCAATAAAAGTCTGTATTCCATTTCATAATTAGAATATTACCGAATGAGATTATATAAAAGTATATACGGTACTTACATAAAAAATTAAAGTTTTGTCTGTCTGTTTATATGTCCCGTTAAAATGTTCACTAGCAAATAGCTATTAGTAACTTAGGCTACTTTTATTTCATCATCATCATTATCATCATCTACAACCACGGGGTTGAAACGCGCGGTGCATATAATATAAATTTACCCGAGTGCCCAAAAGGAAGGCGTATTTTATACGTTTTAGTGTTCGAGCTAGTAATTTTTATTGGGCGGGTTATTAAATTCTTAGCTTGTATTCTTGTTTTCAATTCTGTATTTAAATAAAAGAAATGATTTGTCCTTCGCAGGCGGTCTTCGGTTCCCGGCGCCATTGACCCCGCCGCAGCCTCACACGCCACATTCGGCGCCGGTCACACCGCATCCCGCGTCTCCCGCACATCAGGCATGTATACAATATTTATAACTCATAGATTTTTTTTATAGTATTACTTTTTAAAGCACTAACGTCTGCTTTAGCGATCTCAAAAATTGAAATTTATAAAGAGATGTCGCTCCGTCCCCGTAAAACGGTTAGTTAGAGAGTTAAAATTCTATGCTCGGACTCGAACCTCGGTGGCCTAGCTGGTCAATGGCGTCTGACATGGAGAGTAAGAAGACGCGGGTTCGCATCCCGTCCGAGGATGTGAATTTTTCTCTCTATAAATTTCAATGTTATAGAATAAAGATTTTTTTAGGTTCTTATCTAGGCAGAGCCTGTACTATGGTAACCTGATGACTGATTTACATATACACACCCATACGCAGGTCAAACAGACATGTCCATACACACAAATGTTTGACCTGTCCGGGGATCGAACTCGGGACCAGCGGCTCAGAAGACAGAGGTGCTACCAACTGCGCCGACTGGCCATTCATTTGTTCTGTAGGAAAACTTTAATCTGGATATACTGGAGCCAATAATAGCTACAACGCGGTCACATTAACTAGACGCTTGACCGTGTGACGTCATTTTGGCGCTCAAGTACGCTCAAGTGCAAAAAAAACCGGCCAAGTGGCCTTTATTAAGATTACACATTTTAAATCTGTAGCCCAACTGATTTACCAAAATGTTTCTGAGGTAAGTTCTTCCACCTTGGAAATTCAGGTCTCTTTTAGCAGCTGCCAAGATTTTCTTTAGGGTGGGGACTTCTTTTATCACAGTGTAAAATCTGTTTACAATATTGCGTATTGCGCAAATGTTAAAATTATCAACCACAATTTTTGTCTTTGAGGGTTTGCGCTTTTTACCTGGTGTGGACAATTTTACTTCCCTGCTAGTATTTGGAGTACTGCTAGTATCGTTACTCATACTGCTCGAACTAGCTCTTGGACTAGTGTCGGGATAAGTACGCGGCGATGATACACATGCCATTTTAGCCTCTTTTTTGTCCGAGTAAGAGTACTTTTTGATATTCCAGTTGCGGCACAGGTACGTTTTTCAACCTGATCCACCGGTATGGAAAAACGTTTATTTTTCTTCTCATTCTCGAAGAACTGTAGCACTTTTAACACGAGATTTCTCCCTTCACTGTGTATAACTTTCCCCATGTCATTCTGGTTTGAACACCGTTCAACAGTTAATATTCAACAATCAACAGTAACAAAAAACTTAACAAAACAATAATCAAAACAGAAAACAAGCCAAATTTAGCAAGAAAATGAGCCAAATTATCGACGCGTGTATCGGTAACAAAGATGCTGACCGTACTGACACTTGCCGGGCGAGAAAAGGGAATGCGGGGGGAAGCGGGCGGGGACCCGCATTCCAGCGATGCGTCGTGTTAATGTGACCGCGTTGTACTGTTGTTACTGGCACTTTCTAAACGATTGTTTAAGAAAGTGCCAATTAACAATTATATTAACATGAAATAAATTATTTTGAAGTAGATGCGATCAAGAAATAAAACATTATGAATGATTAACTTAAAATGCCAGAGTGACTATAAGGCTTTCGAAGCTGTTTGATGCCTCGTTTGCCTAGCGCTCGGAGTATGTATATAACTGAACTAAACTAAATGAAGTTAAGTATCTTGGTGTCATAATTGATGATCTTTGCAAATGGAACCTTCACATTGAACTCACCACCTCCAGAGTTCGTAAGTTATCATGGATCTTTAAAAAACTAAGACACCTTGCAAACAACAACGTGATGTTCATGGTATATAAAGCTATTTGTCTATCGATAATTCGGTACTGCATATCTGTATGGGGAGGAGCGCATAAAACTCACCTTTTACAGCTGGAAAGAGCACAAAGGCGTATTTTGAAAGTCATGTTATACCGTTATTACCGTTTAGATATTCAACACACCAATTATATAGTGAATGTAAACAACTTACAGTAAGGAAAACATACATTTTACACATAACACTACGGAAACATAAAATTACACCATACCTTGAGATTTCAAGTACAAAAAGGCGAAAAGACAAAATTTGCGCCATCACTCTGACTCGAACAGCTTATCAACAACGGCAGACGACATACATGTCTAACTTTATTTATAATAAAATAAATCAAGTTCTGAGCATTCACCCACTCATGCGTTCTGAATGTAAATCCAAAATGTATGAATGGTTACTGACTCTCACCTATGATGAAATAGAAGAAATATTAAACTCTCATAAGTAAACACATAATACAATTTAACTATTTTTATAAAATCTAATAGTATTAACAATTATAGTTATACCCTTACAAACCTTCACCACACACACACACGCTTACATCCTTACACTCCTACATACACACACCCTCGCACTTACGCACGCAAATGCACGTTCATCTTAATATAGATATTTTCTTTCATTTTCTTTATATTAATAATAAATTCTGTATTTTGTCATTAACTTTAATACTATAACGTTATGTTTAGAAATATATGTATCAAAAAGGAAGGAGGTTCCCAAGATACAGGTTAACCTAGTTTGGGGACCATTGAAACCATGCTCTGTTAAATGTAATCTACGTCAATAAACGTTATTATTATTATTATTATAACTCTCTCAAATTACAAAAATCGTGGAAATGCATATTAGATGCTTCTTTGGCCTACCATACTAACTGCAAAGTACGTAGTTACTATTTTTGTCAATATATTATTTCCCTTATTATTACCAACACATGATTGATTGTGCATCATTGTACCTTTGATATGATTTATTTATTATTTAACTGCTTGACTCAACGTCTAAAAATAGTAAAAACAATATATTACAGTACTGCCGTTGTAACTTATCCACACTGAATTTAGGACGCATTACTTCTTAATACAGTATTTAGAACTATATGTCAAATAGTTCATAATGTTAGTGCACAGTAGTTTGTAGTGACTATACAGTTTTGCCGGGCAAGTTGAAACGGGTGTATGTTGTGTGCAGATGGGCGGTGGTTCGTTCAACCTGACGTCACCGCCGGGGTCCGCGGGCGGCGGCGGCGTGTCCGCGTCCCCCGCCTCCCCCATGGCGCCGTCGCCTCACGCCGCGCCCGCTGCCTCCCCGCACCCTCCGCCCACCTCGCCCTTCACCGCGTGGCCCGCCTCGCCCTCGCTGCCGCGCCCCTCGCCCGGACATCACCCCTCGCCGCGACATCACATGGATCACAAAGGTACAACTACGCAACCTGCTCGTGCTCATGGTACCCTGGTCTTGCCAATCGGGCAGTGACATACTAGTTGGTAGGGCACTTCTGCAAGGCTGCGCTCTAACAAACCACAGGACAAGCCAACATTTGACAAACGACCAACACTTGCACGGTTCAAGATTTGAAAACAAATTTTGTCCTAACTGGCCAAAATTTTTCTATCTCCCTCACCCCCTCTCTAAATAATACTTTTATGAGAGCCAAATTTTGGTGGGCTGTCAAAAGTGACAGAGTGTTGACAGTAACAAAGTGTTCTGTTGCATTTTCACGACGAATGGACAGGTTTATTTACTTGTACTAAACTCGAAGAACCTTCAGTCACGGGTCCGCGCACTGCGGTGAAAGAAACCGCACATTTTGGTATTCAAGTTACAGCAGTGTGCCTTATACCACATCGTTATAGACTACCATACAAGAGTCCGCTATCTGCATATGTTTATGATTACGTAAAAATGGGTACTTAAACGGTGTCGGGTGCATCCCTTCTACATACAACGATGCGATACAAAATGTTGTGCGGTAGACTCACCGCGAATTTGCTGCGGTGACTATACCGCATGCCCGTGCGTTTATTTCACCGCAGTGCGAGCACTTCTATTACTCTCCATACTTCACAGAGTATGCGTTATAAAAACGCAACGCAGTGCGCGCTAGGCCTTAGTATTCGTAGGTACCTACCCAGAGGAAGGATGCATCGAAATATTCTATTTCGAAGCTGTAACGTGCAGGCACAACTATGATGACAGAGCACTATTGTAGAAATTACTGGGCGTTGGACTGAACAGCTATGTCAGAAAGGCATTCCAGTACTTCCATAACTTTGAATTGTAAAGATCTTGGTCACACTGCAACTGCCATGGGCCGGCTAGACGCTTAAGATGCAATAGATAGATAGATAGATAACGCTTTATTGTACATAAAACAAACGTGGATACATATAATATACAATTATTAATACTGTTGTACAATGGGCGGTCTTATCGCTTATAAGCGATCTCTTCCAGACAACCTTTCTATGCAATGTGTTTTAGTTTTGGGCATATTGCTGAGATAACGGCCCAGCCCCCTTTTCATATCTCCTTTGTTTCTGTGATTTGTAGTCATAACACATAAGTACTAATGAAATAATAACAAGGTTCACACGCGCATGCTGCATTTATCGGGGCTCCACATCAAAAACATCCATGACTCTAGAACCAACTTTTATTCTCAGTACAGAAATATTTGCCAATTTTTGATTTGCACTCAAAAACCACAAAATACTTTACAAATGGAACATTTCTTTGTTATTCAAACAATATTCTAAGATTTGTGTGTATGCATTTCGCTTCAATGTTTTTCTCCCATTACCACACAACACATGCATTTTTATCCAATGCTCCAACCAAGTTATTTATTTTATTTTTCCTTTTGAGGAAGACCAACAGCAATATACATTTGTAAATATAACGAATAACAATAGAAAGACAATTCCTCACGGTTAACATATAAATAAAAATACTCGTAATAAGTTATGAACACTACAATACAGTCTAAATCTTATTATGTTAATGGAATGAACTCAAAAAAACTTAGTCGAAGAATTCTCTGCTTAATCTGTCCGCATCAGGACAAAAAATAACAATAGATTTATGAATGCAACTTGCCTCTAATGAGGCTTGCTGATTCGGACAGATTAACAGCCGCCTCACCGATGCCAAACTATAGTGCAGAATAAGTCTAAGCAGACTCGCTTATGTAAGTTATCATAGTTTTTACTCAGTCGCCACAAGTATGAATTTTACCTGTACTTACTTTTTACTATTGGAACGTATTTAAGAGGATTGAAACGCTTAATTACTGTAGGAGTTTAAAATTGTATTATATTTTATTACTAGCGGCTGCCCGCGATTTTGTTCGCGCAGTATATAATCTCCCATCTTTTCTTGGTTTTACTTTTATAAGAACCTTCTTCTGACAATAATTTACTGATTGTTCTCAAGTTATAACATGACCAGGAGTAATAGGATCAATTTATATAATATATAAGATGTTGTATTATGTAGGCCCGCAAGCGACATCATCAACTAGCAACCGCGTGCTAGTGGGCGGGCGCGCTTGGGCTGGGGCGACGGCCACGCCCGTCCCCGTGTCCAAACTGGAGACGCTGTGCACGCCGTGCGAGCCGCCGCCTGGCGCGCCGCCCGGGCCTGCGCTGGCGCCTATGCAGCGCTTCCTAGCGTGCGTTTATATGAAGCGGACGCTGCAACGGTTCGTGCAACAAGAGGAATATGTAAGTACCCACCAGGAAACTTACTCACAAAAACGAACTACGAAGTTTCGGTTGACGGATTTCACACGTTCTACTGTGAAAGTAAAAAAAAAACACAAATACAGTCACGTGGGTGAAATGGTGAGGTATGAATAGCCACGTTTTGTCATCGTGATTATATTATTAATATTTCGTGATCGTGATTATATTATTAAGTTATTGTATTTGTATTCAGGTATGTAGCGTGTTTAATTGTTAATATTTACTGATTAATCTACTATTCATTGCTTGTGTCAAAACATAATAATATATAGTATATATATAATACATAATAATAATTTGTGTGGATGTTGTCCCATATGTAACATATACAAATACAACATAATAACATGTCACAAATGTCATACAATTTTGTATAACATGTTCAAAGTGTAACAAATGCTACACTGTTTTATATGAGTAAATACTTTGTTCATATATTATATTAGATCAATCAGTCGCATGTGAATAAAAACACGCTACTTAAATACAAATATAATTAATCACCATGATTAACAAACCTGTCATAAGATTTCGTCACTCTTGACCGTATTTGCGCTTTCGGCACTTTCACGGTAGGAAACATGAAATCCGTTAAACGAAACTTCGTAGTTCGTTTTTGGTAGTATGCCTCCAGTTCGGGAGCGAACTATATACCTACTTGAAGAATAATTTATTTGTCTAATAAACTTCAATAGGAGCGTTAGGTTACTGATGCCGAGCAAGCGAAGCGAGCGGTCTGCATCAGCGGCCGACGAAGCGCCAAAAATAAAGCGTCTCAGTTTAGAGATAGGCCATAAAATGCTTTTGTCAGTCTCTCAGTCTGTCTGTTTGTTCTCGCCTACATGTCGCCCTTTTCAACCGATTTAAACGAAAATGTATACACAAGTTCTATTATTTGTTTAATTTTAGTCTATCTAGATTTTTATTGAGATGTAAATTGGGGAGAAAAGGTTTGCTGTAGCGTTATTTATCGTCGGCACACTAAGAACTTCATTCTACCAAGAGTATAGTGAAAAAGAAATTACAAAAGTGGTCCCAAAGGAGACCCACGCACTCTCCTCTCACACTCACGCAAGGGAGAAATTTGTTGTAGCGTTATATATGAACAGATATTTGAATATTTTTTTGGAAAATTCATGCCTACTTATACCAATCAGAGTACGCAGTCCTCTCTGTCTCCACGAGACGAACCTGTAGAAATCATATTCGACCTCCTCCAGGACCAAAGGAACGAGAGTAATCGCTAAAATGTATGCCCTTAATTTGCTCAAAAGTTAAGTAAGCTTATAGTCAAATTAAATCACCTGATATTCGATTTATAAATGGATGTGCAACCTTAAAATGGCCATCAGGGATCGAAACGAAGTAGTAATTGAGGCCCTGCTTCAGTGCAATACGGGTACCTAAGCGAATAAGTTAATGTTAGTAATTATTTAAGTTAAGCTGTATTTGACAAAGAGTAATTATGAACATACAGAGCAGACACGCTCACGAAAAAGTGTCGGCAGGCGGTGGCGTCGTGTGGGGGTCGTCATTTTCCCTCATATTTGAGTTGAGCAAGACGATGACTGCCACATGCGTCAAATCGTGAACGGGTGGTGTCTGCGGAGATCGCTCTGCTCTGAATGCTGATGCAAACTCAGAAACGATATAGCCCTTAATTAAGTAGTTAACATAAAAATCCTATATCCTCTAATTAAGTATGTATTGTTGTCTCTTTTTTAATTATATAAATTTGCAAAAAACTAAAAAATAACTCGGAGGCTATAATAAAATAATGTCATGTCCGATTTTTGCATCTGTGTTGCGTGGTTAGAGGGGTCAAGACTTTTACTTATTAGACTCTTGCGAGGTCTACTGTTCTCACAGTATATTAATATTGGTACCATACTTTCATTATTTACATCATTTCATTATTTACATCAACCCTAACAGCAGATTATTCGCTGACCGGTAAAATACACGATTAAGGTCTGACTTCCCAGTTAATCGAGTTCTATAAAACGGAGTTCAACATAAACGAGATCAAGTTGTCATACTCGTACTAACGAGTGTTGATTAGTTGTGCAATATAAAGGATCTCTTACGTATGTCATTGGCTGGAAGTTTATGCCGGCAATGAATTATCTCTATAGCTGAGAGCTGAGATCTTGAGAACCTTAATTGCTGTGCTAAAAACAAACTCTATTTTAACATTATGAAATATTTTTGCATAACCTGCACCTTACCTTTATGGACATAGTTTCATTTGATACTGCGGGTTGTTCTTGGGGTAAATCTTGATTTTAAACTAATCTTTAACAAACATTGAAAATTTTTCATCTCAGGCTGTGAACACTCTTGGCTTTCTATGTACAGTTACAAGAGATTTTAATCAATTGAAACATAATAGATTTAATATTATTCCTTATTTCGAAGTAAACTTGTGAATGGTCCACCAATTTGGAACTCGCACTACGACAAATATATAACAATACTTTTAAAAAACCCATTAAATATCTTAAGGTACATAATCTTCAAAAATAACATCCGATGTCTAGATTATATTGACTGTTGTAAACGGTACCACTTATTACCTCTTTCCAAGAGAAGTGAAGCAGCTGATCTCACTCTTTTGCATAATATTAAATAGATTAGATTAACCACTCTTACTGTTAGAAATAAAACTGGTGGCACCACTTCGAACATCCAGTCGTAGGAACTGCCTAAAGCTTTACATTCCTCCCTGTGCTTCGCGAACTATCGATAGAATACATTTTTTACACGAACTGTGAATATTTTCAAATCTGAATACTCTGAAACCGTCGATATTATTATGATAAGGCAAAATACGTTTACACTAATGATAAATAAAAACTTTATGTAATGTTAGGTTTCATCCTAACTACATAATTGCGAAAGTTAATTTGTTTGTTACGCTTTCATTCCTAAACGGCTGAACGGATCTTGATAAATTTTGGCACGGAGATAGATTATATCCCGGGGAAGAACATAGGATATTTTTATCATCAGCATAAACTGCGGGCCCAGCTAGTATTCTATGAAAATAAGTTTGTATGGTTTTAAATACCTAATATTTGTTTGTCTATGTATTATCTACTGTATGCCTTTTACTTTGTTACGTTTATGTGGTACTTGTGGTTGACTGGTTATCTTCAGAATTGATTGATCTATAGTTTTTTGTTTATTTGTCTGTTGGGTAACTAAACATTATTAATTTTAGTCTTTCCAAAAGTAAACATTTATAAGCTTCTTATTTCCATCATCTTATATTAGAAAAGAGTATGTAATTAATATCAGTGTAGCGTTTTACTTCGTAGGCAGGCAGGGTTTGTAAGAATTATTCTTATTATAATTTATGTTTATTGTACTAAGTGTGGTTTCGTTCCTAGTTGACTATGGTGTGCGTGGAGGCAACATCGCTAACGTTCCGGTGCGAGAGCGCGGGGCTCGCGGCGCGCGTTGCGCTGCACCCGCAGCACATGCAGTCCTTACACCTGCACCTGACGCCGCTGCCCGACCACAAGGACACCTGGCCCCAGGAAGATCTGCAGGTAACTGTACCGTAACTTGCAACAACAGGTCCGGTGCGAGAGCGCGGGGCACTTGATCGATTATTGTTCGACATTGTTATGAAGATCTGTTTATTTTTTAATCTTGTGTTTTTCCTTTTATGCTTTATTTATTTGCCTTGAAATCGTGTGATTAATCTCTTAGCAAAAAAACACGCGGGCAGTCTTTGGGGACCCAGTCGCGTTATTTGTTTTATTAGAATAATTTATTTTGGGTTTTATTTAATAGCGATTACTTTGCACGCGCCACAAAAGTGCAAGGATTTTTGAGGTCCAAATTGTCGGCGCAACAATTGTTCCAAGTGTCACGCGCGTTTTTCTGTTGTTTATTTTTAAAGTCATCCCAATGTTTAACCATAGAGTTTAATTCTTTAGCGTAATATATTTTCTTTCTATGGCAACACTACACAAGGACATGTTCTATCTGTGAACTTTAAAAAAAAATATATTCAATGTTTATATTTTCATCTGTGTTTGGCGGTGAAGTTATGTTTTGTTCTATAGTTTTTAGTGAATTAATAGGGTTAAACTCATGATTTTGATGCAAATTATACATGAATATGATCGTGAATGTGTAAGGAATACTATAAACATGTGATTTAAGTTCTGACATCAAAATTTACACGAAAAAAATTTGTCACGAATCGACAACTCCCGGTAAGCTAATTCTCATTGTAATGATTGGTTATAATTTGCTTTATTTTGAATAGATTATACTTTTACATTGTAAAGTATCACATAAATAATATCGTCAAGTAATTATACCCACTCAGAATATGATAAATACGCCATAACATGTCAGGATCGATAAAAAATCGAAGTCACGTGACAGTTAAATTCGCTAGCACTGAAATTCAAATGTAGTAACTTTTTTTAAATATTTCTGATTCATATTTATTCTTTGAAACTTAGTTTGGTTTGTAGAATTTCTAATAAGAATTCCAATAAAAAAAAACAATAACAAAATACATCATTATAAAAAAAAAATCGAAATCACGAGGGCGCCACAGGGCTCCTTAGGCAAGTTAGTCGTTATATGGGTATATGTATGTATGTCTGAAAGATTCTTAGGTTGGCCCTTACATCCTACAGAAATAAATAACTTGTCTTCTGTGTCCAATATACCAATCAGGCTTATCATTTTTCTGGACCTATAAGATGTAATAGTCAGTTGTTGTAGCAAAGTCATATAATGTATGTGTTAAAGTAGTTTGAATGAGACATGGCATGTACATTGTGTGCGTGCATGTGTAAGGTGATGGAGAAGTTCTTCGAGTCCCGCGTGGCGATTCCGCCGTACCGCGCGACGGCGCTGCATGGATGGGGCCGCCTGTGGGGCGCGCCGGGTGCCGCGCTGCCCGCGCTCGTGTCGCTCATGCGCGCCGACCTGGCGCCGCCCGCGCCCGCGCTCTGGCAGCTGCAGTGGGCGCTGCGCATCCCACCCGCCGCGCCGCCCATTGTGCCCGCCGGGCAGCCCGCCGTGCTGCTCGCCAAGCACAAGATACTCTTCTTCGTGAGTACACACACACACACACACATATAGACAGTTGAATTCATCTTTTATGTAGTAAAAAAGTGAACAGTTTACAGATTTTTTCCAAAATATTACGCCGTAACTCAAATGAGGATAAACGTTGATCACTACTTGTTAGACGATACATTTTTGAGTAGATGTAGATGTAGATTTTCAGTTCAGATTAGAGCCGATGTTTATTCCTAAGAAGCCAACTTCTTTTGACTATTTCAACTCTATCTTTATGATGGATGATTAATTTGTACTAGTTTAGTTTTTTCCCATATTCAGTTACAGCTGTTAGTCCAGTTACCAGTTAACAACTGTTATTAAGATTGTATTAAATTCAATTTTAAAATCCTTTTCATTGCATTTTCTTGTTTTAACTTAAATAAATCGTAGCATTGTCAAATATATATATATATAAACATGACACATTGGTTGCCCAGTGATTAATGGAAACTCGTTAGTATATACCTATTAAAAATAACTGCAAGGCACACTGCACCCGCCTCACAAGCTCCTAGTGCACTTCACTCGGCTACGCCCCTGGTGCATGAATAAATATTAAATTCTAGCTACTGCCCACGACGTCGTCCAAGTGATAAGCCGGCTCGACTTATTTATTAGCTGGTTCGTTTTGTAATTGTGTGAATTTTGTGACATTCAGTTATACGGGTGGGCCCGAAACTTTGACAGATTTGAAAAATTTATTAAAAAATAAACATAAATTGTACACTAACAAATTTAAATTTAAATTAAAGTGAATATTTAGGATTTTTCAAATACCATCAGTGCGATGAGCATCATCGCGCTGCAAACACTGCTCAAGTATGGACCACAAACTAACTCACTAATCTAACGTAAAAATGCATATCATTTAGTAGAATACTCCTATTTTTAGAAAAACGGGAAAAACGTTTTTAGAAAAGTTTTACACATGATTAAGGAATAAGGACTATAGTCCTTATTCCGTGTATGTGTATGGTATACCCTAATTAAATTTTATTCGCTAGTTTACTTTAGTTTTTTGAACACGTGAATCGCTACTATTGTATAACGAATACTTGTTACCGACCTATAAGTACCAAGTACGAATGCTTCCAGATCTGTCTGACGCGCGGCGACACGCAGCTGGTGCTGCCGCTTGTGTACGACATGCAGCTGAACGTCACGCAGTTGGCGGACAAGCAGAACGCACAGCCGCATCTCATCGCGGTCAGCTTGCATCTCAAACGGTAACCACTCACCTTATACACAAATGTCACTCCACTCCACTGTGGTTTCGGCCGTAGCTTTGACAGACAAAGTCTTGACAAATGCCATGAACAATTGATATTTATATCAAATACTCGGACGACGGTCTCTTTCAGGTATGAAAAAATCAAATGCAAGTCAACGCGATCAAAAGATATGACATTTTTGCTTCTATTTTCGTATATTTTGGGATTTCAAGGGAATCAAAATCTATAGGGTAGTTCCCGTTGACCTCGAATCATGAAATTTGACAAGCAATGTCTTACAGCACACATATAAAGGGGAAAAAAAAAATATTTTACCAAAAAATTGGAAATTTATTATTTGCGTTTCGTGTAATAGCAGTCCTAGGGATCGAACGGCAAAGTTAATTAGATACCTTCCTTACCTATAAGTTTGTACGGGACCCTTGGTGCGCTCAACTCACTGTCGTTTTTATTTATGAATCGGTAGACCTAGCACGAAAATTTGCTTAATTATAATCGTTTCGTTGACGTATACAGCACAGACTACCATTTATCTAATATAACTTTCAACTTTGGCACAGATAACTCATAGTTTGTACTGTATACGTCAACGATCGATCACGCCGCTCCCGCGCATACCGAGTCAATTGAAATACAGGTGCTCGGTAAGCTTTCAGTACAGCGTATGCCGAGCATGCTGATGTCGCGCCGCTGCTACGCCGACAAATCAGAAGGGCCTTACACAAATGTTCGTGCCAGGCCCACTGAGGGTATGTGGAGTGTATCAGCTGTGATCGGTTTCCGCAGTTTCAACGAGTTCAACCAGTCCCACTCGGAGTGCACGCTGTGGCCGGCTGTACGCGACCTCCTCACCAGCTTCACTCTGCCGCAAGACGCGTCGCAGCCGCCCGCGCCTCCGCCTCCATAGTACATGCGCTGAACCGCGCCCTTATGTACAAACCACTCAGTGTAGTAACGTGGGCTTGTCCGGACACATAATCATGTGACATCACGAATGTGGATGCTCCTAAAGGAATGGGGACTATATGTAGATTGATTAAGGATTTGCCACGCTGGATGCGGTCTGCGGTCAGGTTAAATTGAACGCAGCCCGTATTATATATACGATCTGACCGTGCAGGCACGCGGAATGAACGGAAAGGCGCGTACGGGCAAGTAGGCAGGCAGTATCAGTGGCAGCACGTCGCTGACCGATTGCCTGACCGACAATGTTGTTCATACATACTGCGAGCGGCGTTCAATTTGACCTGATCGCAGACCACATCCAGTGTGGCAAATGCTTTATGATCTACGTTTGTTACTGTAAATTGCATTGTTTAAAATATATCTTATATAATTATTATGTTTTAAAGACGTTCAGATTCTAGTTTGCTAATCAGTAATATTATAGTGTCACCAAAATAAACATAATTGGATCATTCAATACAGTTCACTCAAAATGTCTAAATGTGATTAGCAATAAAAAAACGTCCGAAGTGTCAATATAAATATGTTATTGGCTCAAAAGTTATGGACCATTCATTATTCGGAATAAGCTCGCGTGGGTCGACTTTTACGAAATGGGACCAAGTGGAACATATTTAGAGCGTAAATAATTGTTTTCCCGATGTTACAAACTTATTTGATCTGAAGTAAATATTTAGCTTATCTTTATACGTTATGTTTAGATAAATTAAAGCAGACATTTTGTTGTGAAATCATGTGTACAGTAAAATGTACGGTGTGGTCTGTTTCACGGTAAAATTATCTACCAGTATTGTGTCTTCATAGAAACGGCCGAAACGCGAGTTATACCTACGCGTCTCGATTTCGGTGTGCAGTTGGTGTGCAGCCAGTCGCGATTGTGCCACAGTGACAAACGAACGGTGTGATGATTTTATAAACAAAAAGCGTTTGATTTATGAATATATTTAATTGAAATAAGTACAAGACAAGTACTTACTAACGGCCGATCCCAATAACCTATCTATCGGCGGTTTACCTTACTAGAGATCGATATTTGACACTATTTGTATGGACGTTATGTCAAATTTCTATCGATAGTAAGGAAAACTGTGGATAGATAGATTATTGGGATCCCTCTTTAGTATGCAAAGAGAATAGTAGTATATATAATATTAGGTATTTCGCTTATTCCACCGAGTAAAATATCTGGATTAAAGTTCATTTCATTGTATTTTTCATTATAAATACTAAACACATTAGCTATTAAGTATACGTGACAAATGTTAATAATTATAAAATGTATCCTAAATGCAAATGCTTTTTTAACTATTGAAATTGCTTATACATAAATATGTTTTGGCGCCAAAACGACGGAAAGAGCGGGCGAAATTTCACTATATAAAAAAATTGCGTGTGCCGCGTGCGGTTGCAGAAGTTTAATCGTAGTAAAACATCTATTGTACATCTGCAATGGGTTTTGGAACTCATTGCTAAAGCATGCCCAAACTAGGCGCGGACAAATTCACAAAAAAGTGAATAAGTAATATAATTATTTTAAAAGTTGACACACAAGTGTACAATACCTACGCTCGAGTAATACTTTTCGTACGTCTCAGGCGAGGTGCAAATATTTTTCAGTCTCAAATTTATATTGGTGGTTTTTTATTAAATCTAAGAAACACAACATTTATTTTTATTGACCTTTTTATAATTCATTCACAAGTAGTCTCATTTTTAAATAAAAAAAATTGTTATTACAGTCACAAAACTAGAAACTCAAGTAGGTAGATGAAATTGAAAATACCGTACGCGAGCAGCCCTCGCGCGACTTTACCTACCGCGCGGCTGTAGGTACTTAAATCAAGGACAGGGCCGAGTCACAATACTGGATAGATAACATTACCGTCGCTGTGTATGTAAAAAATGGTAGTTATATTCCTGTACGTAATATATTTAAGTAATATAATAAATAGTTAGTGTAAACAAGCATATTATATTATTAAATGTTTGGACGAATCATTAAGTATAAAATGTTTAGATAGTATAATTTATTAAACTTACTTAAAATTATATATATGTTTTCTTCAGATATACATACATAAAATCACGCCTCTTTCCCGTAGGGGTAGGCAGAGACCACGGATTTCCACTTACTACGATCCTGACATATCTCTTTCGCTTCATCTATACTCATCAATCCTTTCATACATAAGCGTCGGTTTAGGGTACTTTTGACCTGGCCTTTTTTCAAAACGTCTTCAATCTGATTTCGGAACGTTCGCCTAGGTCTTCAGATATAAGTAATGAATTATTAATTCTACTTGCTCGTTATAGAAAAGTAACAAAGGTAAAATCAAACTCAAGTCGGCACTGCTTGAGTGCAACATAATTTATTATACTCTGTATGTATGATATTATTTTATATACAACTAGCTGCACCTCACGGTTTCACTCGCGTGGTGATGGATGATGATGATGAAGATGATAAATGTAGCCTAAGGTACTCGTTATAATATCATCTATGTGCTAGTAAAAGTCCCGTTCCAATCGGTCCAGCCGTTTCAAAGGTTAGCCAGAACAAACAGCCAGTTAAAAAAATTTTTTTTTTTTACGTAAGTGGCGTATATACTTTCATATGGATTTAGTGAAAATCTTTTAATTTGGAATTACATACAGACACATCAATTTTATTTATCTGTATATATGTACTCACAAGTAAAAGCAGTCGGTCCACATTAAATGGGTGTGGAGAGATACATAATATCGGGCGGTAGTGGGAGAAGTCAAGTCGCATCTTGTTTGCCAGTGTTAGCACAATCTAGCGTAGCTTTATAAGAAGCTAGCTGCGCCCCGCGGTTACATCCGCTTGGTGATGGATGATGAAAATGAAAAGTATCCTGTTTTAATCCAACGCCTCATCTACCTCCATACCAAATTTCATCAAAAATGGTCCAACTGTTTGAGCACGAAGAAGTAAACATACAAACACACTAACAAA
The DNA here is from genome assembly GCA_917880725.1 of Selenia dentaria. Lineage (NCBI taxonomy): Eukaryota > Metazoa > Arthropoda > Insecta > Lepidoptera > Geometridae > Selenia > Selenia dentaria. The sequence continues at coordinate 25,088,929 of OU862879.1, forward strand.
CTTTCGCTTTTATAAGTGTGATCGTGTGATGGTTCATTATATAGTTTACTCTATGGTTCATAACTTCGTTGCTTGAACAAGTCCACTATAATTAGGTTTATTTTCTATGAGATTCACATCCTCGTTTTGAAAAATATACTCCACTGATTTACAGAGCACATGTAAGCTAGTAGGTAGATCCGTAACGTAGACCGAGCATCTATCTCAGTCTGAATATTGAGACGATACGACTAGCTCATCAAATAATCATTCTTATTATTACGCGTGAGACGACGCATATGTATGTATGTATGAGAAAGACAACGTAAGTATATACAATGTGTAACAAAAAGGTGTAGTAATAGTGAAACCACGCATACAGTACCCCAGTTAGAATTGATCTGTAAGTACCTCTTTTCAGTGAAGTAGTTAAAATGTCCATTTATGGGATGTCAAAGTTTTTAAGACAACCACGCGAGTTCAACCCTAACACTCCTCTGTACACAGACTAAGTATTATGGGTATTGAACAGAAGTGACGCACATTTAACAAAGTTACCTACAGCGAAACTCTAAAGTTAGACAAGTACCAGACCGTTTTAAGAAAATCTCTTGAATTATGATAATTAAAGAAAATCCAGCTACCGCATTACTACACTGCAAGTACCACCGATTTTCATTTGTCATTTTTCATGCAGAAATGTTATTAAATGTTAGACTGGTCAAAATAATAAAAAGTAACTCTGGAATTAACTTTCACCCAATAGCTCGTACAGTGTGCAAAGCTTGTAAGATAATGTATTGATTCCTACCTGCTATTTCGTATCTTATTAAAATCCTATCTGTTTTAACTACTCTTTTTACGTCAGCTTCATATTCATTGAGTTACTGATTAGAGATGTCCGATGGTTATTTTATCCGGCCAAAATTGATATTTTCCGAATTACCTATTCATACCTTAGAACTAATAATGTGCAAATGTGCAGTTTTTATTTGTTGATAGATAAACTGGATAAATAATAATAACAGTAAAGTAATTCACTAAGTATAGGTTACTGTAGCAACCTATTAACAGGTTAGTAAGTCCTTTACACAGTCAGTATTAATTATTACCGGAATATAATTTAAATACTTTTTAATTCTACACACAGTATCAACCATTTTCAAAAACGATATAACGATACAGAATTCCTGCTCTTCATAAGTTCAAAAGTATCCTGTTAGTAATGACATTTAATTGCTAACGTATTGCAAGTATTTTGCGATACGGTCAAGCTCATCAAATATCAATGCTGTATACGAATCGAAGTCTTTTAATACCACACGTCCATCGAAACCGATTAATTCTTTGAAAAACTTCGTAAACGATCAAATACTCTTTTCACAGAGTAAGTACCAAGTACCTACTTGTGACTTTAATTACAATCTCACAATAATCGTAATCATCACGACACTTTTTACATCAAACGATTAGGCAACTCCTACTTTCTTCACAGATTAAAAATTATTTTAATAATTTTTAATAATTTTTAATTATTATTTTTAATTATTATTATTAATTATTATTATTAATTATTATTATTATTTTTAATTATTTTAATAATTTTCGATAACGATATGATCAATACAGTCTCTACACAAATAATCAAAAATCATTCAAATAGTACTCGATAATATCATTATGATACGTGTGCACATAATAACTACACGTTTAATTGGAAAAATATTCCTAAGTAATACTAACTTCGTCCATGAGTGCTTTGAAATAATTATTTCGTACAACGAACCATCGACAAATCAAGCGAAAGATTTTTTAGTTTCCGGCAAAGGGTAGTGATCCGGCATACAACATTGCGAACACCCCAAAACTGAGGTCAAATAGTCGTCAGCACGGCGCGGCAACTCTTTTACGAATAGACAAGGACAGCAAATTAAGCCAGAACAGTGTGGATATAATGCACTAAATTGGATTCATTCATCATTCATTGATACACGAAGCGCGACGTAATCATTTAACGCAGTGGCAATGGAAGGAAGGAAGAAACTCTAGCGTCCTAGTACCGTGTTCGATGTTAATGTTAGTTATTAGTTTTAAAAGTTGTGATTGATGTTAGGTAGGTATACCTAAGTACGAGGGTCATTTGAAAAGTTCTTAGCCAACATGGTTAAAGTCATTGGTTTTTTAAATAACTACCCTCATTTTGTAGTTACATTATTAAGCAACAAGTATGCACAGTTTAGTTCACAGACCATATAACCACTTGACTGCTCATACGGCTTCCCCTCAGCTGCCAAGACTATGACAATAAAAAGCTAACGTATCGAACCAACACGTTAGTACCAGTTTGACTGAGCGTGGAGAACAAGCGGATGAAAAAAATTTAAAACATAATATTCAATTATGCCTTATTGTTCAGTAAAGTGGTACCGAAAAAACAGGTAGACATCCAGGTATGCAAAGGATGGAATTACATTTCACAGATAATTTTAGTTTATTAATTATTGGAAGAAAACAAAATACACAAATGAAGTAATTAAACAGTGACTCAAAAATAAAAAAAAAACATGGGAACGCGTTGATGTCTTTTGCCATCCCGTACCGTTCTTTGCAGTTGTAGATAACGCCGTCTCTTTTATTCACTGGCACGTGTAAATTAGTGCGGTACTCCAATATTAACTGGCAATTTATCGATTGGGGTTATTGGTAATCAGACCGGATCCTTTTAAGGGGTGATAGGGAATGCCATTTGCAACAATATGACTGTACATTGTGATATCCGGAAATGAATCATTTCTGTGATATTCTTTTTTTTTTTTTTGGAAATTCCAGTTTTACTACTTTAAAATTCAATAAAAAAAAAAGTAATCAACCGATTTCAATTCTGTTCGCAGTTTTAGAGAAACCTTGTTACAGCTCTTAATAATAAACAATAATATCGTACTAATGTAGATCCATCCAAAAACTAGAGGCTTTTTCATAATTTTTGTAAGATGCTTTACAAAAACCTTTATTTTCTCTACAAAAACGATAGTAAATTAAGTCTGCATTTTATTTAAAAAACATCTACAAGTCTTTAGCTATCCAACGAGGTAAAAAAATTAGCACTTTATTACACAGTTGCAGAAATAATGCGATTACAAAAGGCCGAGAAAGGAATGCAGAGAATAGTCCATGAGAAGTAGCTATGGAAGAAATACTTTCTTAAGGTAACTTAATTTCTTTTAAAGAAATAAAAGAGTATTTATTTTTTTTTTTTTATTTATTTATTTATTTATTATCAAAAACACTTATAACACCATTACAGATAAACTAAAGCGATGCTATAACAACTTAAATAACTATTTTAATTTTAAGGTACAAAAATGTATTGTATATATATATATATATTATCATTTTTTTTTTTTTTTTTTTGTTCGTCTCGTTATACTATCAGTGACATCTATTGCGTCAACAACAGATGTCCCTGAAAGTATGTTTTTCACATATTTTGTGAGCCGTTTCTGTGAACTCTGCCAGGCCACAAGTAAAAATATCGGAACCTTCTGAGACCAGATTGAGCAACATCAAAGCGCGTGACACCGGGGCAAACCTGAGCAGGTTTGTTCTAGACGCGGGTACGCTGAAGGTAGGGAACTTGCGTCGCCTCGACCCCGCCTCATCAGGCACGCACAGCCGCAGCGCCTCCAGCACCTCGGGATGGTTCAGCTGGCCGCGCAGCACGCGCCACACATACTTACAGAGCGCGACGTCACGCCTCACACCCAGCTTGCTGTACCCCACCATGCCGATAACAAACAAGGTCGGATACATCAGCGGGTAAAAGGGATAGACGCCGCACTCCTTTAAATATAAGAAACGCGTAAATTTATTTTGAATTTTCTCCACCATGTTGGTGTATTTAATCTCGTGAGGATTCCAAATTATCGCGCTCGTTTCAAGCCGGCTACGAACGAGTGCGTTGTATAAAATTTTAACAACCTCAGTACTGTGAAAAGCCTTGCATTGCCGTAGAAGGAAACCTAAGTTTCTGAACGCTTTACCGCAAATATCAACAATGTGTTTACGAAACGTTAGCTCGGGTACCATCTGCACGCCCAGGTCGCGCACGCTCTCGACGCGCGTCATCGCCACTCCATCTACCTCATACGGGAATTGCAGCGGCGCAAGCTTGCGCCCGTAGCTAATCACCTCGCACTTAGCCGTATTAAAAAATAATCTATTAGCGGCACTCCACTGCACTACCCTATCTATATCTCGCTGAAGCCGCTCACAATCCGAAATGTCTGCCACCGACAGAAACAACTTGAGGTCGTCCGCGAACAACAGACATCGCGCATCCCTAACGACTTCCGGGAGATCGTTAACCATTATAATAAACTCTAACGGACCTAGATTGCTGCCCTGGCTAACTCCCGAAAACGTAAAGTACGGTTCGGATTCATGTCCCGCGTACTCGACATACTGCCGGCGCTCACCCAGGTAACTCGCGAAAAATCTTAACAGATGTTGGGTGAAACCCATCGCTGCAAACTTTTCTAGTAAGATGTCATTATCCACAGTATCAAAAGCTTTCCGGTAGTCGAAGTACGCGGAGTCCACCTGCCCACCGGCGTCGATCTCTGGCATCAGGTACGACATGAACGAAAGCAAGTTACTCCCCGTACTTCGACCCGGCCGGAAGCCGTGCTGAACGTTGGACAACTGCGAACTGACTTGGGTGTAGATACACTTGTGCAATGCGGATTCGAATACCTTCGCGAACGCCGACAGGACCGCTACAGGTCGATATCCGGTCACCTCGGAACCAGAACCTCCTTTCGGTACAGGAATCACCCGAGTTATCTTCCATTCTCCTGGGTAGTGGCCCTCCCGGAGACACAGATTAAAGACGTGCAGCAAAGGCCTCTCTAAGACCGACCGACAGTCCTTGACTATATAAGGGGGTATCCCGTCCGGGCCCACGGAACGCTTAGGCCTGAGTCGGTGGAGCGCGTCCCGGAGGTCACGCGCGCTCAGCTGGCCGACATGAACCCGGCCCGCGCCGGCGCGCGCTCCCGCCGCTCGCTCCGCCGCGTCAGGGTCCAGCGCCGGCCGCGTTTCGCTATACACCGACCGAAAAAAAGATGCAAAGCCTTCCGCACACTCCTGCTCACTCAACTCTTGACCATTTTTTGTGACTCGAGTCCTACTGCGTTTTGATTGCTTGCCCCTAATATAGCCCCAAAAGGATTTTGGGTCCTCTTTAAAGTTTAACTGCAATCTTTCCTGTTCTGCTTCATAATCAGCTTTTAACTTATTTTTTACTCGAGAACGATAGCGAGAAAACGTTTCGTAATCACATTGCATCCCCCTCATTTTAAATAACTTGTGATATCTCCACTTTTGCTTAATATCTCGTATCAAATCACTTGAATACCATTCCGGGTAGTTATATCTAGAATTATTCAAATTAGCCTTATCCCTTTTCCTCGGAGTAGTCTCATCAATAGCCTTATTTACTACGGCATACATATAAGCTAAAGCGTCCTCTGAATTTCCAAGCTCATATAACCTGTCCCAATTTATTTGCTCCAACTTATAGTAAAGCGACGAGAAATTGGCTTTATTAAAGCTCCAACTCTGTTTATTAAAAGCCCCATTAACAAGGTCTCTCTTATGTTCGAGGTGAGTGTGCTGGGTGCGCTGCGCCTGCGGCCCTCGCGAGCGGGGGGTGCCTGCCGGAACGCTGATATAGACCGGCGGGTGTTGCTTGTCAATTCCTACTAACGGCTCATCCGATAATTGTACCTCCACTTCACACGCCAAAAACGTAGTCAATACTAAATCTAAAGTACGATTATTAATATTATTGATATTATTTACCTGGCAGAATCCACAGAAAGTGTTCACATACTCCAAATAACTATGCATTTCCAATGGCGCACTATACATGTTAAAGTCACCTATAACTAAAACCTTATCATATTTAACACACACATTTTCTAATATATTAAATAACTGCATATATTCCTTCGATATGCTATTCGGCGGAATGTAAACAACACAGCATAGAAACAGAAACTTGTTTCTACGGTGCACCGTCGCACACACGATCTCAAATAAGGCGGCGTCTACGTTGCCGACGGGGACGCGCTTTAACTCCAGTAACGACGATGCAGCCAAAAACACTCCTCCGTGTTTACGGCCATCAGCTCGATCACATCGCAGTATTTGGAAGTCCGGCGGAATCAGTTCACCATCTCTTATAGAACTATGCAGGCTTGATTCCGTAATAGCAAATAGGTCGTACGATGACTCTAAAATTTTTAAGTAAAACTCATCTAGCTTAGTTCTTAGTCCTCGAACATTCTGGTAATAGACTTGAATATCCATATCAACGACATCAGTTACCCGTTGTCGACTTACGGGGGTTTCGAAACCACACCCATTCATTGAACCTGGTATTCACTGGCCAACTATCAGCTCTGTTCAACTTTTCAAATGTAGATTCTGGAACTCCGATCATAAATGAAGAGTAGTCCCTTTTTGTTTTCGGGATAACCTTTTCTATTTTTACGTCCTCAGAACCACAAATTTTTTTGACGTGTTCAGCTATTAAATCGTCTGACGTGTTAGGATGCAATGACCAAACATGCAAAAACTTTTTTTTTTGTATTGCTTGAAATGAATCAATCAGAACATTTCCTCCAGTCTGGATAGCCTTAGGATGGGTCTTCTTTGACTTCTGCCCGCCTACTACTTTCCATTCATTTGATACTTCATAAGTACTGAGACACTCAACTTCCACAGTTCCATCAGTTTTAGAGCTTGCCGAGGACGCAGCCTTATTTGCACGTTTCATAGCGCGGACCGCGCGCTGTGTCATATTTTTCTGCGATAATATGGGCTCTGCAGAAATCTTTGTCTCGCTCGCACTCAATGCTGTCGGTATCTCGACCGATACCTCTTTCTCGCTCTTCGACTGACTTGCATGCCAAAGATCGGTGATTTTAGAAGGCATTTCTTCAATTACCCCCTTTAACTCGTTAATCGTCGAAAAATAATTCTCAATTATCCGTTGCTGATCTTCTATTTTCTTATTTTGCGCCTCAATCAATGCTGATTGAGCTGCAACTCCAATTGTCAGCGATGCCACTTTCTTCGACAAGTCGCCGAAAGCAGCTTCCAACCTGGCACTCGCCATTTTTACGGAAATATGAAATAAAATCACGGAGACTACCACTCGCGTGTCAGTTCAAACAGTATTTTTTTTTTATTAAAAATCTTATGGACCGACGAATCCAAATTTGATCAGGATTGAATATCAAATTATCATAATATTCATTATTGGGCCCCGAAAGATGACGGTAACCCAATAAATTTAGTAGATGTAATTAGTCTGTATTTATTATTTTTACAGTTCGTTCTCAAAATGTGAGCCAGAATTTTGAATGCAGAGACGCATACGTCTGCGTAAATTGCTTTTAACAACACTTGTATTTAAATTAATTTTCATTTTTTCTGCTGCATTTATTATGCGCCGTTTCAGTTCTTCGATGGTTGCCACAGGTCCAAGAGTATCGTCGTACACCAAGCTTTTCATGTGACCCCATACGTAATAGTCGACGGGAGTCAAGTCGGGACTTCTGGCCGGCCACGGAATGGGTCCTCCTCTGCCAATCCACTTATTGGGATACTGACGATTGAGCCACTCACGGACGCTCAAACTAAAATGTGCGGGGCAACCATCATGTTGGTAAATCATGCTTCTGCGGGTTTCAAGGGGTACTTCACTGAGTAGCTCATAAAGTTCGTTTCTCAAAAAAAATTCATACGCTTCACCATTGAGGTTGTTGGGCAGAAAGAAAGGGCCGATCAATTCATTCTTAATAATGCCCATCCACACATTAACGGAAAACCTTCTTTGTGATCCTTGTAATCTTTTCTTGTTTGGGTTACCGTCATCTTTCGGGGCCCAATAATGAATATTATGATAATTTGATATTCAATCCTGATCAAATTTGGATTCGTCGGTCCATAAGATTTTTAATAAAAAATTGGCATCTTCCATATCGGTGTTCAACATGAATCTGCAAAATTTGACTCTACGTGCAGGATCTCCGTCTTGGATAACTTGTACCGGAGTCAAATGATACGGGTAGAGTCTTGAGCGGTGCACTGTGTTCCATACTTTCCATTGCGACATGCCAAGACGTCGTGCAATGATGTTTGTTGAAGTCGTAGGATCTTGCTCAAACATGCGAATTATCTGTTCCTATTCATCCGAATGATAAATACGAGATCGTCCAGCATCACTTTGTCGCCGGTACACTCCGTCAAATACACTCACATGGGGTAAACGGCGCTGTGGAAATCGAGACTGATACTCCGTTCGAGCATGTGTAGCGACGCCGTTGGCAAAACCATAGCAAAACAGTATGTCCGCATACTCTTCGTTTGTGAACTCTCGAAGCCGAGGTAGAGATGGTCGTGGGATTCCGCAGTCATGATCAGATCCTTTAGTACAAGCCAAGTCGTCGGGTAAGCAATCAATCAAAAAGTCCAGTTCACTAGCCGAATCACAGAAAAAGAAGTTACACAAGTCCAATAACGTTATCAAGGTCGAAATTTAATCGTAATAAAGGGTTGCCAAAGAGCGTCTGAACAGTACGATGCGCTTGAGCAAACTGGGTTCTCATTGCTCGTTCAACAAACATAAGCGAGAGGGAGACTGCGCATTCAACATGGATACCGTTGTCTAAAACCCTTTCTCGGAATGTCTCTACCTGAGTCTTTGTTATCGCATTATTTCTGCAATTGTGCAATAAAGTGCTAATTTTTTTACCTCGTTGGATAGCTAAAGACTTGTAGATGTTTTTTAAATAAAATGCAGACTTAATTTACTATCGTTTTTGTAGAGAAAATAAAGGTTTTTGTAAAGCATCTTACAAAAATTATCAAATAAAAATTATGAATAAGCCTCTAGTTTTTGGATGGATCTACATTATTACGATATTATTGTTTATTATTAAGAGCTGTAACAAGGTTTCTCTAAAACTGCGAACAGAATTGAAATCGGTTGATTACTTTTTTTTTTATTGAATTTTAAAGTAGTAAAACTGGATTTTCCAAAAAAAAAATAAAAAAAAAAGAATATCACAGAAATGATTCATTTCCGGATATCACAATGTACAGTCATATTGTTGCAAATGGCATTCCCTACCACCCCTTAAAAGGATCCGGTCTAATTACCAATAACCCTGTATCTACTGTGAGGACAATAATTCTTCTATACAATATATTCATTATATTAAGAGTGTATAAAAATACAAATAAATATTCGATGTTTTATATATACCTTCACGTTATCATCAATTATGTAGTAACATTTATATATCTTTATAGTATTAATTTTATAAGCACTAACGCCTGCTTTAGCGATCTCAAACATTGAAATTTTAACAACAACAATTACAAGGGCTGCGATGTCAATACGAAAGTTTATGTATTTCTAAATAATGCTTCTTTCGGTTGGATGGTACTGTTAAACTGTCCAATGGATGTCGCTCCGTCCCCGCAAGACGGTTAGTCAAATAGAGAGTTAAAATTCTATGCTCGGACCAGAACCTCGGTGGCCTAGTTGGTCAATGGCGTCTGACACGGAGAGTCAGAAGACGCGGGTTTGAATTCCGTCCGAGGATGGAATTTTTCTCTCTATAAATTTCAATATGTATATATCTTATCTAATAATAATGAAAATAAACACGCGAAAAAAACCCGAGTGTAATATGAAACATAATAATAATGGTCTTAAAATGAAGTACTATGGACATATACTTAATATATTTTTAAATAAAATCACTATACCTAGCACCTACTCTGTTTGTGCCTCTTTAAGTGACTATTTAGTTTGGCTAGTAATTGGATAATTCTACTACTTCTTCTCTGTCCAGCTGGCATCTTTTTATATGATTTAGATATACACACATAGTTATTTTTAACAATAACATGGAACCGGCTTCTAAAAGTAAAAAGTGTGAGTCGGTCAAAAATATATATAATTTGTAGGTCTCGTCCTTACATTGACATATTTTACGGTAGTACAAATCCAGTATTGTATAGAATGAGGTGTTGTATCCTTGTATCCTAATGACTGTATAATATACAGTGCCGAAAACGTATATAAATATAATCTAATTGTTTGTTTAAAATCATTACTTAATCACATGTTGTGTAAAGGCTTTGGATACTTTGTACAATTAAAACTATTTTAAAATTATAACGATGTTGTTTTACTGTGGTAAAAATATATAATTGTTTGATGGTGGTATTAAGTAAGTACTTACATACTGAATAATCAGTAAGAATACGATAAACAGACAGTGATAACTATTTTTAAAACGCAAAATATACATACTCAGATCAATGTGTTCTGTTTCACCGTAAAACATCGAATGAATTACTAAGATAGTCGTAATTTCATTAATAGAAGTTTTTTTTACATAACCTTATTTGCTTAATACTTACATACATCTTTCAGATCTTTGTACAGTTAAGGTAAAATATAATTTGTAGTGAACTTTATCGACAACTAAGGTGATTACATAATGCTGTACCTCAACACTATTTAAGTACTATGAGTAGAGCTACATTTTGAGCCGGCCAATCAAAATCTTTTTTTGTACGTAGCCCCCCGACCCGCAGTGGTGACTTGTGTTCTTAGAAGAAATTGAACTACACGCAGTCAAGTGGTTATATGGTCTGTGGCTTAGTTTATTCACAGTAACTCATTGTTCGTTTACACGTGATACAGTAAGTCAAGTCAGAGCTATTTTTGAAAATGGATAAAATTGCACATCGTGCAGTGATAAAATAACTGAATTTGGAAGGTTTAACTCCAAAAGCTATACATGAAGACATGTCTGCTACTTTGGGTGAGCCCGCTCCTTCGTATGCGACTGTTAAAAACTGGGTGGCAGAGTTTAAACGTGGCCGTGAGACCATTCAAGATGAGCCCCGTAGTGGCCGGCCTTCGACTGCTTATGTTACGATAAAAAGTTAAACTAGTTACTAACAAAACTGTTGAATGCAAGCAAGAAGTGAGAAGAGGAGCAAGTCGTGCGTCTAATAGTAAGCACTACGCATGCCCGTGACAGTTCCTGCGCCAGCGCTTAGCATTTGCACTCCTAATAGGCAGTAGGTAGGCTTCTTATGCAATAGGCCGTCTTAGTTGGATCCACCGGATTGCCAGATATTCTGCCGGGAAGCAATAGTGCGCGACTATTACTGAATTAGGGCGTGAAGGGCGTTGTAGTAGGTGAAATTAGTGGGAGATAGTTACTCAAATATGTATGTCTCAGGGTGAGTCAAGTGCAGTGCCACGCAAAACTACTACAGTTCAGAAGATAGGTACCTACATCCAGAAATCAAAGAAAATGTAGGTAGGTAGGTACCTAGGTTACCTAGTTAAGCAAATTAAGCAGTTTTGTTTGTATTATTAACTATTGGACATAAGCTAGACTAGCCTAGGTCTACTACATACTAGGTGCTACTACTACTACTACCTACTAATGTTCAAGAAATACAATAGTGTATGTATTCAATCAAAGTAGATAAGAGAGAGATAAGTTGTATTGTTGTGTGGCCCATTCATGCCGGCAACGCCACGCGGTTGCTGCGGGCGGGGCGGGGGCTCTGAATGCAGTCAGCTACGGTGGGTCGGGCGACGGGCGGCATAAATAGAGAAGCGACCGAATGACTTGCGTATTGCGTATTATAGGGTTTTCAATAAATTGGTCAATAAAATAGTTTAACTTTGTATGACAAATTATATGATTGATTTAAAATCTTATATTTTGACATGTGGTTACTGACTGGATACACACTCACACTGTTCAGTATTACTACACTTTTATGAACACGCCTTATATCTTGTCTCTATTTGCGTATCGGAAAATGTTGTTTGCCACTTTATCTCCACCTACTTCTGCAACTGACGCCCGTTTTCACCAACATTTTAGGTAAACCTAAGCCAGTTAGGTAACACGTAGCAGTACAAAAAGTCACCTAAATAGGCTTAGTTGTTACCTAAAATGTTGGTAAAAACGGGCATAAGTGTTACATAACTGGCTTAGGTGTTACCTAAACTGTTGATGAAAACGGGCATGAGTCTGCTGACTTACGGCCGGTGCCAATAATCTATCTATCGTCGGTTTACCTTCAACTTCAATTCTTCTTTATGGCTTTTGTAGGGGTGCCACTACAATTTCGCCAGTGTCACGTAGTACGATAGACCATCAAACAAAGGAGAATTGTTCGGTAAAAAGGGATTTTAATGGTAACTTATTTGTTTATCCAAGCATGAAGCAGAAGAGATAGCATAATCATATGGAACAAAGATAGTTATTCTAACTACAAGACATACACAAACACAAACTCAACCAGAATATATATAGATAAATTTACGGCCGGTTTCAATAATCTATCTATCCACAGTTTTCCTTACTTTAGATAGAAATTTGACATAACGTTCATACAAAGTCAAAGTCAAAATCATTTATTCAATTTAGGCATCAAAGACGCACTTATGAACGTCAATTTTTCATTATAAATTAGGTACTTTAAAGACTACAGCCGCGTTCCAAAATATATAGAGCCTACCGAGAAGAAGCGGCAAGAAACTCGGGGCCATTCTTTTCATATAGATGTTTTTACAATGTTTTTACTTACAAATAGTGTCAAATATCCTACTCTAGTAGGGTAAACCGTCGATAGATAGGTTATTGAAAACGGCCGTAAGTTAATATTATAATTAATAATTATTAATTAATTATAAGTCGGTTTACCTTACTAGAGATAGACATTTGACACTATTTGTATGGATGTTATGTCAAATTTCTATACCTATGTAGTAAGTAAAACTGTGGATAGATAGATTATTGGGAATATGGTTGCAGCAATAGAATAATTTTTCTAAGACAATTTATATTTTATATCTATCCTTTTTATTTCTGTGTTTAACTGTATTTACATCTGTGTGTAACCGTATGACATATGATGTCTTGGCCATAGCTGTAAGCCATTCTGTATTGAATTACGAGTACTTATATAAATAAATAAATAGAGGAGGCTATATTTTTAAAGAAGTCTTTGGTTATATCATGCATGGAATAACCTTTTGTCAATAGCTTGCGGATTAAATATTGTTATCTGTGTCTTGGACTTTCCTAATATTTAATATCAGTCTATGGGATTGTCACTGATTTTGTCATAGAAAATGAATGTCAAAACATTAAAAAATTTATGAAAGACTAAATGCCTGTGAAATTATAATAGATTTCTAAATTTGATGTAAAATGTCGGGAAGAAACGCAAATTCTTTAGAAACAATACTTCAATATGAAAATAGAGATCCGGTGAGTTCTCATCATTTTTCACAACGAACTTATCAAAACGTACTAAGTAATTTCCCTCTAGGTCTATAATGAGTTTTATTCCTTGTTAGTGGGGAACCTGTGTGCACTTCAAACTAAAAAGAGTACTTACCTACTTATTATACCTACTTCTACCCTTTTTCCACTTTTGAGATCGTACAGTTTGTAGCGGTAGGGCTTTTGCAGAGTCCGCTTGGGCAAGCACCACACCTTCCCCAGTTATCCAACTGTGATGCAGTAGTGTGCAAACAAAAAAAAGTGTGTGTTTCATTGAAGGGCAATGTATCTAGGTAAATTACAGGGCAAGAAATTTAACATCTTATATGTGTATATCTTAGCGCAGTGAATTGCCATCCGGTTTTTGAACTCTTGCAGTAAAAATTCTGAATGTGATGAACTGTTATGATCAAGCGTGATGCTTAACATTAGGCGAACGACTTGCTCGTCTTGTCACCGATTGACGTGTCAAAAAGTCAAGTCAAAAGTCAAAAAATCATTTATTCAATTTAGGCATCATAGACGCACTTATGAACGTCAACTTTTCATTATAATGTACTTTAAAGACTACCGCCGCGTTTCAAAATATATAGAGCCCACCGAGAAGAAGCGGCAAGAAACTCGGGGCCATTCTTTTTATATAGATGTTTACAATGTTTCTACTTAGGTACTACAAATATTACATTTTATGGGTGGCAGAGTGACAGCTTGCCAGAAGTGGAGTATTCCAAGCATCTTTATCTTCTATATAATGTCGAACTTTATAGTAAGCTTTTTTATTAAAACATGTTTTACAGTCAACTTGAATTTGCCCTCTGTGAGCTCAGTTATGTGTTTTGGGATTTTATTGTAAAAACGCACACAATTTCCTAGGAATGACTTATTAGTCTTCGCAAGTCTAAAACTAGGTACAGCTATCCTATTTGTATTTCTAGTATTAAAAGTGTGGTGATCACTATTTAACATATATTTATGTAAATTTTTACGAACATTCATTAAGTATATTTTCAAATACATATGAGGAAGGCAACGTTAATATATTGATTTCTGTAAATAAATCTCTCAAAGATTCACGGGGACCCATTTCGTATATAGCTCGAATAGCACGTTTCTGTAGGATAAAGATGGTCTCTATATCAGCCGCTGAACCCCATAGCAATATCCCATATGACATTACGCTGTGGAAATATGTAAAATACACTAACCGCGCCGTAGAAGCGTCTGTTAGTTCTCTTATTTTACGTACCGCATATGCAGCAGAACTGAGTCTCCCAGACAGGGCATTTATATGAGGACCCCATTGTAATTTTGCGTCAATTTTAATGCCTAGGAAGACTGTTGCCTTGTCCATTACAAGTTTAACTCCATCAAGCGTAACGTTGGAATCCAAATATTGAACAGTAGGCAAAGAAAACTTAAACATTTTGTCTTTTTTGAATTCAGAAGTTAATTATTAGGTGAGAACCATTTAGAGATACAAGATGGAGCGTTGTTTACTTGAATTAGTGTGCTATCTTTCCTATCTACTTTGAAAATCAGAGATGTGTCATCCGCAAATAAAACAATATCACAAAGATCCTTGGCCATAAGTTGCAAGTCGTTAATGTATACTAAGAACAAAAAGGCCCTAAAATGGACCCTTGTGGAACACCCATTTTAATTATAGATCCCGAAGATGTTACACCATTTATGCCAACCTTTTGCATCCTGTCAGATAAATATGACTCGATGACATCAAGCGCAGCTCCACGAATACCATAATGGAAAAGCTTTCGAATCATTATACGGTGTTCCACACAATCAAATGCTTTAGAGAGATCACAAAAAACACCAATTGCATCATGTGAGCTCTCCCAAGCTTTTAAGACATACGATACCAACCAGGATACCCGCTGTGTTTAAGATACCTACTTTTGTATCCAATATGCTCTACACTTTACCTAGCAATATCGACGTGTGTAGATGAATGGTGCACATTTGGCACGCTTGTTGTATGGAACAGCCCAGTGGCCCTGGCACGAAAGTTGTACTTAACGTATCTAATCGGATCGTTGACGTACAGTCGCCTGCAATAATATGTATACATTCCACAAAGTGTGCCACAAGTAAAGTCCACAAATTGTTCTTAAACATCTACGTAAGAGATATGTTAAGCAGTAAGATAATTTGTACATTATTTTAGAATTAGGTATATTGTCGTAAGAGACGATTTTGATTATAGAATGTACCTATACATTTTATTGCATGTGACTGTATATACAGTACAAAATAAGAGTTATCTGTACCACAATAGTACTCGATAAATGATAGTTTGTACAGTATGCGTTAACGATACGAGAACGTTTCTCACGAGACAAGTTGTTGCCAGGCCCACTGGACACTGAAGCCGAACAGTATGTCTACCTAAACACTACAAATAACTGAGTTCTCACGGAAGTTTATAAGACAACTGTAATAATTGTTTCCAAACACGACCTTGTTGTACCTTCCAGAGCCAATGGTCAGTAATATGGTCTACCACTCACATTCCGGGCATGGGTGCGACCGGCAGCGGTCCTCGGAGACGCGAAGTCGGCCGCAGGCGCCTCCGACTGGGATCTTTGGTGCTGGGAGCATTCTTAATTATGCATTGTAGAGTTGCATCCTCGGCTCTTACTGGAGGAGTTTGTTAGTGCTTAAATACCGACCAGTCCCTTCCCTTGCTATAGAAAAAGTTATTATCCCTACATCTTGAGTCGTACCAGGTTGTGCAGATAAAATTTAGGTCCATATAATATTATATTTGTTTATTTCGAAAATGTACAGTTACAGAAATATTTAATAAAATACCTATATGTACCTGAATAGCACATATATATATATATATATAATAGCAATTAATATATTATTAAAAACATTATCAAAAGTATTTTTGACCGTGTTGTCAAGCTAGACCAAACCGAATTGTTTTGATCTGAGCTTTAGTTTGTGAGCAGCAGTTATATATATGTCATATGATATACTGCAAAGCTTGCAAACTCCCTAAGTATACCTAAAATGCGGCAGCGCGAATTTGTACTGTCATTAATCATGAATGTAGGATAATGATCGTCATAGAAGATATAAAATAGTTGTGTAAAATATGCTTTTTTTTCATTTAGTTATATTCATGCTGCTCTTGGTGTTAGCGGTTGCGACTTTGGCCAATCCCCTGCGTCACTTTGAAGTATATCTTGGTCAATGGAGTATCAGCGGACCAGGCCGAGCTTTTCGCATTATTCCAATGCTCGATGGTACACGAAGACTTTTTTTCCTCAGTCTCCAGCCAGTATGTAATTTGTATTATCAATTTTTTATGTTTTGTCTTCGAAGGTATCGGCATAGCGATATGTATAAACGCGATAGTTCGTGCCATCAACTGCTGTTCTATAGCTGCGATTGCTGCGCTGTACGTTATGCATTCAGTTGCCGATGCTAAACTGCCCTTCACGTATTGCAGGTAAGTAATCAACGCTGGTAATTTAAAAACATCGAGGTAATATAATGATGTCTTAGGATTTTATACAACAGATTTTGTTTATTCCATCAAGAGCTCACTTTACCTAACAGCTCGATGGTGAGCGATGTAAGTTTCGAACACAATTTTATTCAGAAGACGTTTAATATTAGCTGAAAATGTGGTACTAAGACGGGATTTTATGAAATTCAACCCCTAAGGGTTATTTTGGGGTTGATAGTTTGTATGAAACTTCGGTACTGCGAGTTCTAAAAGTTTAAACTTTTGCATGGGGGTTCTTTTTTGGACTTATGTACTCACTAAGACAAGAATTTTGTGAAATTCGAACCCTAATTGAAATCTGACCCATTGAAATCTGTAATTACCGTATCCCGCGAGGCCACGCGAGCGAAGCCGCTGGCGGGTCAGCTAGTTTAATATATAAAAATGAACCCTTATTTCTCCTGGTCACGCTATAACTTGAGAGCGGCTTTATCGATTTCGTTCATCTTATTTTAAATGTTTTCTAATACGTCTCGTAGAAAGTTCTAATATAAAAAAACAAGAAAGATAAAAGAAAATGGCGAGGCCGAAGGCCGAGCCTACTACGCGAACAGTCGCGGGCAGTCGCTAGTCTAAAATAACAAATAAACTTCGGTGTGTACCACAGACCATATAACCACTTGACTGCTCATACGGCTTCCCCTCAGCTGCCAAGACTATGACAATAAAAAGCTAACGTATCGAACCAACACGTCAGTACCAGTTTGACTGAGCGTGGAGAACAAGCGGATGAAAAATAATTAAAACAAATTCAATTATGCCTTATTGTTCAGTAAAGTGGTACCGAAAAAACAGGTAGACATCCAGGTATGCAAAGGATGGAATTACATTTCACAGATAATTTTAGTTTATTAATTATTGGAAGAAAACAAAACACACAAATGAAGTAATTAAACAGTGACTCAAAAATATGGGAACGCGTTGATGTCTTTTGCCGTCCCGTACTGTTATTTGCAGTTGTAGATAACGCCGTCTCTTTTATTCACTGGCACGTGTAAATTAGTGCGATACTCCTATATTAACTAGCAATTTATCGATTGTATATATCGACTGTGAGGAAAATAATTCTTCTATACAATATATTCATTATATATTAAGAGTGCGTAAAAATACAAATAAATATTCGGTGTTTTATTTATATATAGTATTGTTTTATTTATTTATACCTTCATGTTATCATCAATTACGTAGTAACATTAATATATCTTTATAGTATTAATTTTATAAGCACTAACGCCTGCTTTAGCGATCTCAAACATTGAAATTTTAACAACAACAATTACAAGGGCTGCGATGTCGATACGAAAGTTTAAGTATTTCTAAATAATGCTTCTTTCGGTTGGATGGTACTGTTAAACTGTCCAATGGATGTCGCTCCGTCCCCGCAAGACGGTTAGTCAAATAGAGAGTCAAAATTCTATGCTCGGACCAGAACCTCGGTGGCTTAGCTGGTCAATGGCGTCTGACACGGAGAGTCAGAAGACGCGGGTTCGAATCCCGCCCGAAAATGGAATTTTTCTCTCTATAAATTTCAATATTTATATATCTTATCTAATAATAATGTAAATAAATACGCGAAATAAAACCCGAGTGTAATATGAAACATAATAATAATGGTCTTAAAATGAAGTACTATGGACATATACTTAATATATTTTTAATTAAAATCACTATACCTAGCACCTACTCTGTTTGTGCCTCTTTAAGTGACTATTTAGTTTGACTAATTGGATAATTCCACTACTTCTTCTCTGCCCAGCTGGTATCTTTTTATATGATTTAACACAATAGTTATTTTTAACAATAACATGGAACCGGCTTCTAAAAGTAAAAAGTGCGAGTCGGTCAAAATTATATATAATTTGTAGGTCTCGTCCTTACATTGACAAATTTTACGGTAGTACAAATCCAGTATTGTATAGAATGAGGTGTTGTATCCTAATGACTGTATAATATAGAGTGCCAAAAAAGTATATAAATATAATCTAATTGTTTTTTTTAAATCATTACTTAATCACATTTTGTGTAAAGGCTTTGGATACTTTGTACAATTAAAACTATTTTAAAATTATAACGATGTTGTTTTACTGTGGTCAAAAATATATAATTATTTGATGGTGGTATTAACCCGTCCGCATCAGGACAAAAAATAACAATAGATTTATGAATGAAACTTGCCTCTAATGGGTCTTGCTGATTCGGACAGATTAAGTAAGTACTTACAAACTGAATAATCAGTAAGAATACGATAAACAGACAGTGATAACTATTTTTAAAACGCAAAATATACATACTCAGATCAATGTGTTCTGTTTCACCGTGAAACATCGAATGAATTATTAAGATAATTTCATTAATAGAAGTTTTTTTTTTTTACATAACCTTATTTGCTTAATACTTACATACATATTTCAGATCCTTGTACAGTTAAGGTAAACGATAATTTGTAGTGAACTTTATCGACAACTAAGGTGATTACATAATGCTGTACCACAACACTATTTAGGTACTATGAGTAGAGCTACATTTTGAGCCGGCCAATCAAAATCCTTTTTTGTACGTAGCCCCCCGACCCGCAGTGGTGACTTGTGTTCTTAGAAGAAATTGAACTACACGCAGTCAAGTGGTTATATGGTCTGTGGTGTGTACCCACAGATACGTATACACATACTCCCCAACCCGCACGGGAACGTGTCGCGCTGGACCTCTCGCGTGCCGGGTCCGGTAACTCTGTAAAATATATTAGAGACCCGCCCTTCGCACGGTTGTAATTTAAAATAGTCTTTGTGAAAAATTATTATAGTAATAACAGCACCAAAATCCGTTGCGTGGTTAACTGATATACAGCCAGATGCGGAATGCAAGGCCTTTGTTATATTCTATGTAAGGAGGATATAAGACGCTGATATTGAAGTCTTGAGGACTAGCGTCCCAGCAGGCCTAGACAAAATTCAAGCAGGCGTTTTTCCGCACACGCTACAGACAGAACGTTCCCGGGTCCTGTCTACGAACTTAGCGTGACGTCACGTGACTTTTCCACAGGTAATGTCAACGCCATACATTTTGAAGTTGTCGTTTGGCGTTAACGATAACAGAAACATGTTTTGTCTAGGCCTGTAGGTCCCGTCTACGAACTTAGCGTGACATCACGTGACTTTTCCACAGGTAATGTTAACGCCATACATGTTGAAGTTGTCGTTTGGCGTTAACGATAACAGAAGCATCTTTTGTCTAGGCCTGCAGGTCCCGTCTACGAACTTAGCGCGACATCACGTGACTTTTCCACAGGTAATGTCAGCGCCATACATTTTGAAGTTGTCGTTTGGCGTTAACGATAACAGAAACATCTTTTGTCTAGGCCTGCAGGTTACATTCATATATGTATTTTGTTTTTTAGTGTTACCAGTGCTGCTGAAAATAAACGTAAAGTCGCTTTTAAGGGGCATTATCTCGATGTTTTAAATATGTATTTTATTCTTTATATCCCTCAGCTGTCGTTAACCGAAATAACAGTAGATTTTCTATTACATGGTACCTGATACAGCTGAAGGCTTAAACGATAATTTCCTTTCCATTTAAGAGTATCGTACGATTTAGTGGAAGGTCACAAAAAATTACAAATACATTGTTTATTTCAGAGACTTCGATTTGAAGCCCTACGATCCCATTATAAAAGATTTGAAAACCGTTATGCTTCAGGAGGTATGCTTGGCTGATCACACCACTTTTACCCGGCTATCACACAATATATGATAGCCGGCTGAACGTGATGTAACGCATGTCATATACATATATGGTATATGGTAAAGGTTCGAGATAGATTAGGTATTGAAATAAAGTATTATTTTCAGTCAAGGTTTTCGAAGCAAACTGGCATGCCCCTAGAAGATAAAGAATATAATGCTATCTGGCACCGCACCACCGTCGGCCTCTCTCTCAATGCTTGGAGAAACGTCACTCGTAGGTAATTATTTTACCACCTAAGTAACCAGCCATGACAATTTTTTACCGTACCTAGGTTTAATATAAAGGTACAAATCCGAGAGCGACCGCAGAGTGCATACTGCAAGCGACACTACCGGTTTGTATGAATCTCTATGAAAGCAATTCCGTACGCGGCAATTCTGCAGCCGGTAGTCGCGGCGCGCGGCGAGCCGAGGCGAGGCGAGGGCATTCCGCAGCACCAGTATGTGGCGACCGCACAGAGTTCACACGCCACATTACATGCCAAATTTCATTAAAATCCATTTAGTAGGTTATTTTTGCGTTGAAATAGTAACAAACATCCATACATACAAACTTTCGCGTTTATAATATTAGAAGGGTGTATAGATTTGAATTAGGAAAAATATAACTACGAAAAAAGGCGAAGTCAACTATTCCGAAATAATTGATACTAATGCTATGCACGTAGACGTAAATGATAGATAAACTATTTATTGTAACACCACATTACACATAAATAAATAAAATAAAAATAACATTACAAATATAGAATTTCAATACAATTGTATAGGTACACAAAAATATCTTAGTAAAATTTAAATGCTTAAAACGAATAGTGTCAAAATGGGTGGTCTTATAAATGAATATCATAAAACTTATATAAATGTTATATTATATTTTGATAACATTATATTATGTGATCTCACAGGTATAAATATAGAAAATTGAAAGGCGGAAGACGAATGCTAACAGACAGTCAAGTGGCAATATGCAATGAGACTTACAGTGGACGCTATCCTGTCATTTATAACACCCCAGCCTATAACTTTTTTTAGTGAGTATATACACATGCCTACGATCCGATGTCAAATTCTATCCTTTTGGAATAGATGTTCATTATAAGGAGTCCGCTAGTGAAGTACGTAATAAAGTAACATTATCTAATAAGAATGAACGAGTTTCTCCTTCGGAAGTAATATTCGCGTACTGTGCTGTGTTAAGGGTTAGATAATGTGTATGCTTGATTGCCGGTGAAATTACCGACACATCAAGATTTAACAATATAACAACAGAATATGGACGCAGTGCAGTTCACCAATTGTGATTGTAATGCATCTGGTTATAGGCAGAGGTTACCGCGCTTAACATCAGGTGGGTGTCGTGTTGGTTCCACAACCTAAAGACAAATCAGTTATCTCCCTCAGATCAGTAATTCAGTATGGAATACACTTCGTCCACTGACACCAAACCATTAATACGAGTAGTTTGCATACTTACTCTTTTTTTACATTTTTACTTATAGTTTGCATATAATTATCACCGATATTTAAGTGCAGTAGATAACGCAAGTATCACGCTTTCTATTGAACACAAGCGTGTAGACTTTTTAATTTAATTAGGTACGTGAATTTACGCGTAATTTAAAATTTAAAATTATTTAGGTACCTGTGATAGGAAATATGTTCTTGCCTTTGGGGGCTTGAAATGTGTGGGCTATTGCAGTTAATTATCATGCAATTTAGTTTTCACGGCCGCCCGGCTGCAACGACAGACGCGCGCGGACTGTAAGTAGCGGCGGCCAACCTTGACGCTTGGTTGGTCGGGGTTCACACGGGAAGAAGGTACACGCATTTGCGTTATCTAATGTACAATCGCCTGCAATAAGATGTATACATGTTACAATTTTTAAAAGGGGCTTAGCATTTAATTTCATAAACATTTACAAGGAAATTATTTTGAAATTATGTTATTATGTACTATTATTGTACTGCTTAAAATAATTCTTATCTACTTTGCCACAAAATGTAGTACTGTAGATATTACAGTATTGTAAATCATATAATGTATACATCGTATTGCAGTACCTACATACATAAATATCTGCGCATATATTACAAGTATAACAAGTTAGTTAGTAAACCAAGTTTTGCATTGCAGCGTGGAAGTGGTCCAGTTCCGTGACGACTTTGCTTGGGGGAAATTCAATTCGTCTTTTTTAATAGCTATTGTTGTCGTTTGGATCACGATGTGGGGATTATTAATTTCGGAACGATTTCGATATGGTAAAGTAAGTAAAATTATGATAAGACTTATTAAATGTAGTCTAAAAATATCCTTAATTAAATACCTATCTATTACAATAATGCTTAAGTATATTCGAAATTATTATAATATTCTATTTATAATTTTTCAAAGTTTATTAGAACAGATTTACATATTAGTTTGAATATTTTTATTGTTCTTGCTGGTTAATTTTTTGCATGCTGTCTTCCCCTTTAATTGTAATGGCATTTAGCATTTGTTTATTAAAGTCACCATGGGACATATTGTAAGAAACAGTGTACCTACATTATGTTGGGGTTTATATAAAAAATATTCAATAATTTAAATATTTTAGCTAGTTTGGAATAACATGCAGATGTGGTTTATGATTATCCCTTTGATATGGGCGCTGTTGCTGTGTCTAACTGCCAAACATAGCTTGCAACACTGGAACAAATCTCTGCAAGAAGTATTCAGTTTAGGGCCTAAAGACTTTTTGTCCGTAAGTATTAGTTTCAATAAATGACCAGCGTCCCCAAAAAAAGAAATGCCGTTATGTAAGAGCTCTTACACACGAACTGCATGTTGCCAATGGCAGACATAACTGCTGCCGTCGACGCGTCGGTGGCAGCTGTCAACCTGTAGCGACACTTGCAGTTGTAGCGTGCCGCGACCGCCGTTTTGTCAGGCGACTGCATAGTTCAAGAGTGCTCATGCGTCGGAAATTTGTAAAATGATTTCTGAGTATAGTTACATACTGTTAATAATTATTATTGTTCCTATAGGTAGTAAGTTTCTTGCTTATTATTTCAACATGTAATTATTTATACTTATTACCTATTTCAAAATTCAAATGCTATATTGAATTGAATTGAAATATATATATTGAATACAAAACTGTGTTAAATTATGTTGATCTCATTAAAGTAATAATCTAAATTACTTACTTATATCTTTTTATTCCTCATATCAGATCCCTTCCTATGACTCTTATACTATGTGAGCTGACGACGGCTGCGGCAAGTTAGAATATCGACGGCTGCCGTCGACGCGTCAACAACTACCGTCGACAGGTCGGCGGCTGCCGTCAACGCGTGTCGACGGCTGCAGTTACCGCTGCCGTTGTGCAGTATGTCGCTCATGTGTAAGAGCTCTAAATCTAAGAAAGACCTTTTTTTGTAGGGGTTTTCTCAGAAAGTGACCAGAAGCCGTAGCACAAACAATTTAAGAAAAAGTATTCTTATCGTAAGCGTCTACACGTCACGCTGCGGCGTACTTAACTAACTATGATATGAGTTATGTGTGTCACAAGATATCCTTGTTAAATGACAGTTTGTACTGTTTTACGCGAACAACAAGTTACGTTACACTTGCGCAGTTATTCGTGCTAGGCCCACATGTCACCAAGAAGGATCTTAACAATTCTTTATTTCATTTCTTGCCATACACTATCCACAGTATATAATGTAGGTACCTACATACATTTTCAGACTGCTGCAGATGCTCTGGAAGTAGCTTTATACATTCACTCCGCCAGCGTTGGCACTGAAACTATTCTTGGGAAAGGCTTGAGCCACTATGGTATTGAATGATTAGTTTTGTTTTATTTCCTAATCTTTTCTAAATTCTAATAAGTAATTAAATAATACTACCTTTTATACGTACCTACCTGTACTACTTGATAGTTAACACGAACGTTTTCACCGAATTCATTTCAAAAATTATATAGCATTCCCGCATTTACAGCTTCTGGACATATAGACCCGCACTTGGACAGTGAAAATGTGTGGCATTCTGGCTTGTTGCTAATTGTTTCCAGTCTGGGTTTGGGGGGTGCGGCTGTTTGTGCGCTTGCTGATTCTGTTCAGCAGAATGAGCACGCCAACTACAACATTCCCGAAAGTAAGCTTTAGTGTTAAATACCTACTACGCGCCACTTCGGCAGCGTACGAAACGGGTGTTTTGTAACCAGTTGAGAACGAAGACGTTTTTATCCTCGTTCGACATCGGTTTCGACCGAAAGCTATTAATTTCATCTTTGTGTTATGAAAACACAGTAATAAGACAAAGTATACAGTAATAACATGAAAGTTTAGAAATATCTTCAAGAATGGGAAATAAAAATTATTTTGTGCATTGTCTAGAAATCTTTTATGCGTGTACTTATATACTTTTGGATATTAATCTCTACAAAGAAACAATAAGTCAGAAACTGTAACTGCGTTAAACAAATGACCCAACAAAAGTCGTGCCCAAGTAGGCGGGGCTTAAAAGATCGTGTTCAGTACGTCATCAGTCGGACGTTTTCTGCAAGCGAGCACATTTTCGCGTACCTACATTTTCATTTTTATCATTGTGAACTACAGTTGTGAATCGTCATGCCAGCATGTGTTGTGAAGTGGTGCAGAAACAATACACGATTAAAATGTCCAAGGATCACTTTACTTTCACACAAATTATAATTATTCAAAGATGTTCAAATACGTTAACAAGTCGACGTGGTCAATACTATATAGGATCACTTTACTTTCACACAAATTATAATTATTCAAAGATGTTCAAATACGTTAACAAGTCGACGTGGTCAATACTATGCAAAATAAAGTCGGTCTATTTTTGATTTAATATAGGATGTATTTTTTTCTTCAGAACTAAATACTTATTGAAATGTAACAGCAATGTGTTTTGCTTATTATGTGTTATCCTCGTTTTTTTGCCGATTCAATGCGACAAAAAAAGTGCCTAGCTGCACTTAAGCTAGAAAAACAAGAGTATGACTGCCTATGAAAACCAGCATATTTAAACTCCGTTAATTTCGACGAAAAAATTATAGATATAAAAAATATGGACCATGTTACACAAAACCAACTGTTTTTTTTTAATTATTATAATCTATTACCTACAATTGGTATGTAATGTCGGTAACCATAATATTAAAATAACAGTTCATTGTTTGGTCAAATTGAAGCACGTTTAATTTTTCAAATGCAAATTTTTATTCAATATTGTCAACACAATGTTTATCTAAAATAATTGATAATGAAGGTATTCTGTGCCCATTTAGAAACAGTCTCCATGAAAAATTTTTTTTTTTGGGAAAATGTATAATCGTTGAATTTTTCAGAATCTGTCTTCAATAAATTGCGAAGAAAGAAACTCTTCCAATGATAAGGACCACCAAACAGTTTGAAAATACTCGAGTAAATCTAAAGTGTATATTCTAAGTAATAATATAACATGTGAGATCAACGTGGTTGACCACGAATTAGAAAAGTCTAGACAACTCATAAATTAATAAATTAACTACTTAATAATTTACTCATGTTTCGCGAGACTTCTTCGAGAGTTCTTCGAATTGTAAATAGTACCCAAAACATCTAAAAACAAACATTATACAATAACTTTGTTTTATTGTTGACTTGCTCAGATTTACTTGTTGCATAACATCGTCTACGCCGCTATGGCTCAGCTGTCATAGTAGATGTTGCAGCACGCGCGTGAACCTATTCCTGCTTTCCTTCTGAATTTAAAGCAATCACCGAACATGTCTATTTGTAACCTCGGAAGTAATTCGTATTTGGAATCATACGTCGTTTTGGTTTGAAGGACCACTTTTTGCGTGGAATTCGTTCTGAGTTATGCTTCCTGACATTATTTCTTCGTAGATTAATCTTTTCTACTGACTTCCAAAAAGGAGGAGGTACTCAATTCGACTGTTTTTTTTTTTAATGTTTGTTACCTCATAACTTTCGACTGGGTGAACCGAAAGCTGGTGCTTCCCGTGTCCCATATAAATTTTATCAAATTAGGTCCAGTAGTTTTTGAGTTACACTCCAATAACTGATTTTTAGCAAAGAATAAAGAATGGAAGTCGCTATAAAATTTTTCTAATTGCACTTGTGTTTATGATAAGTAAGTGTTATTTTCGGGAAATTAAAGTTTAGTTAAAAAAAATTCTTGTATTTGTGTATCTTATATTTCTGCTCTCGCCCCTACGATGACTTGGTGCTCTACAATACCTAAAAAGTATTCGATCACAGTAGATTGCAAAAAAGTACAAGTTTTTCGATCTTAAGTAATTTCTTTAAGGACGAAGAAATCCTCGCTTGCAACTGGTTATTTGTAACCAGCTCCAGTTTCGTACGCGGTCGAAGCGATAATGCTATGCACAACCGTTGTATTGTAGTATGTACTGTTTTTTTGCAGGCACTTTGTGGATAATGCCAATGTACTCTAAGTGCGCCTCCTTAGGAGATCATTCTCATCTCATGTATGTCGTGTTATTTTTTATTATTTTTTATATCTAGTTTTTGGAGGTAGTTAGTTTTATTCTTCATAGTCAAAGCGTAGACATCCCACCACACGTCGCGTGTACAACTTACGACTTTTGCCAAAGATACACAATTTAACATTTAATAGCATTTTGATCTTTTACAGGTCTACGTTAATATTTAGCGGACTGGTGTTCTCTTATATGACAGTTGCTTTTGTATTGCTCAAAATGGCTTTGCATACAATATTTGAGTATCGAGTGAAACTGGTGTTAGTAACAACTTCATTACCGTTTTATTATTCATACATATAGTATTTTAATGAATACGTAGTTATCTATCTCGTTGCACTTGTAATGTTACAGATATGCAGAGCAATATGTTGTCGGCGCTTTGATTTTAACATGCATGGGACTGAGTATGCTTTATGCTTCAATTGTAAGTGATTTAATTTATTTTTATCCTGTTTTGCCCGCTATTCAGTTGGCTTCTAGTCTTAGGTAGTTCAACTAATTCAATATTTTTTCCCACGAAAACGATTACGGTACTTTTTCGGTTCTGAGGCCGTAGCACAAACAACTTGCGAAAAAGTATTCGTATATTTAGCGTCAACGTTTCACGCTTCGGCGTACAAACTATGAGTTAGTTATCTGTGTAACAGTTGTCATAGATACATGACAGTTTGTCCTGTTTCACGTGAACGACACGTTATGTTACACTTACGCAGTGCTCGTCTGTGTGCTTTGGTGACCTTATTGTCTGATTATTTCCTTCTCAGGGTGGTATAGCGCTGTTGGAAAGCGTTGATGCGCTCATGACGGGCGTGGCCGTGCCGTTCGTGTGCCTAATGGAGCTGTTTGGATTGTTGTACGTTTATCGATCCCACGACTTCGTGTCCGACATGAACTTATCGATGGAAGAGAGCGCGTGCACCTCGCGCATCAATACGCAATGGCAGATGATACCTTTTATTACACTTGTGAGTTGATATCACACGATTTATAGTAATAGTAATAGTAGGTAAGGTAGTAAGGGCGTGGTACGGTACTTACGAAATCTGAGCAGCGCTGCTTGGTGTGGTAGGTACTATGTAATGAACTAGCCAGGGCCTATGCTACGAAAAACGAACTACGAAGTTTCGGTTGACGGATTTCACAATTTCTACTGTGAAAGTGAAAAAGTATATATACAGTCAAGGGTGCTGAAATGTAATGACAGGTTTTTTTCATAATGAATAAAAACAATATTTGTATTTAAACAGTGCGATTATTAGTTAATTAATTATTTTGTTATTAAAGGCAGTTGCGACTGACCTTTCTATCTACTATGGACAAAGTAGTCACTCGTATTACTGTGCAGCAATTGTTATAATTCAAACATGCAAATATTCACTTGTTATATGTTGTATATGTTCCATATACCTAAGTAGTATGTTTTGACATGACCACTCAATTGCTAAAAAATAACACGGTTAACGCACTTACACAGAATTAAACTTCATCAAATTACACATTATAATGTTTAACATAAAACATCAATAGAAATCGGGATATCCGTCAAGCGAAACTTCTTAGTTCGTTTTGGGTGTATGCCTCCAGGCTCGCATTTGATATCAACAAAAATACCATAAAAAGCG
The DNA here is from genome assembly GCA_917880725.1 of Selenia dentaria. Lineage (NCBI taxonomy): Eukaryota > Metazoa > Arthropoda > Insecta > Lepidoptera > Geometridae > Selenia > Selenia dentaria. Next base: position 25,117,750 of record OU862879.1, read on the forward strand.
GGGGCATTCTGAAGAGATGTATACGTAATTGTGACGTTCGTTTTGCGGGTATTCCCACCTTGTTATGCTATATATCATATATTGCGTATTATTTGCACTTGATTTTTTACATAGTTATGTTCATTAGTTTATGCGCTATGTATTCTTTCAGTTAAGTATATTCCTGAAGGCAGTTATGCTGGGAAAGGCCGAGCTGCCCGCTGTGACCATGTACCTGGCGATAGCTGCATTGGCGGCCGTAGTGCTCGCGATCCCACTGCGCGGGCTGCACAACGCCATAGTGTTCATGCGCCCCACCCAGAGACTCGGGACCTAACCTTTTTTCTTGACATATCCATTCGCTTTTGTACCTAATGATTACTGTGTACATATAATAAGAAAAAGACCATTCATTGAAAATAAATGTTTATTTTATCATTTATTTAAAATATTTATAAATATAGATCTTTGTACAATGCATTAACATGCGTTCACATGATTGACAATAATAGCCTTAATGAGACTCGCATAAACTTAACTGGTACGCAACTGAAATCAAGTTGCAGTAACGAAGGAGTTTCGCATGAGCTGCACATTGATGTCACTATTTACACTACACTGACTAAACAGTTTCATTTTAAAACTTGAGGCATTCGAGTAAAATGTCCACCGAAAGCGACGAGGAACCCTGGGCCTTATCGTGCCAGTGTACTTAGAATTATAGCATTATTTAAATCTGTGGTCTAGTGTTAAAAAGCCAAAGTACGTGTTTGTATACAATGAGATTGTAACGCCAAAAAACATGATATTTTTTGTCTAAAGGTAAAAGGGCGTAACTTCATCAATCTTTCAAAAATTACTATGTAAAAAGGCCAATGTAGTCAATGCGCTTTCATACCGTTCACTAAAAAATTGTGATAGAAAGGCTGCAATGTACTTAAGCCCATATGGAATACCAATATTTTTTTTTGTTTTTACTTTACGTAATACAGTAAGAACTAAAACGATCAAACTTGGAAACAACATTAGCCCTTTTTTGATGGAATCTTGCTGCTTTATTTTTAATGAAACAAAATAGACCAATGTTTACTTTGGTCCATTTTGCACTAAGTTTTTTACTATCATATTAACAATATAACATAAATAACATAGTAACAATTTTACTATCATAACAAACAATTAAAAACACTGAAGTTAACTTTGGTCATATTTGCACACAAGTGACGAACGAAGAAATTGATTGACGAGCTGTATAATTTAACTGCAGCATGTCAATCACAGTATATAGCAAGTTTAATTGAAAATTTTCCAAATAAATCGACTAAGGTTATCAATGGATTAATCTGTCCGCATCAGGTTTATGCTATAACAAAAGATTTATGAACGAACTGGAGCCTTGCTGATTCTAAATAAATGAAAATACTTTTTAACTAATCAAGGCCAAACTAAAACTGAGTATGTTAAAATATCTTCCTGAATACATTATCATTAAAATTGAAGAAAGTGACCGTGATTGTTGAAAAAAGGAACTCAGAGGTTGGAATAATTTCACGAGATCAGCGAGGAAGGCACCGAAAACAAAAGAATTAGCGAGTCCAGTACGACGGAAGTAAAAGAGCATCTCAAAATGTTTCCAGCATGTGAAGGTCACTATTGTAGGTCTCATACCCAAAAAAAAATTAATGTTGATCTTTAATTGCAAATGCATTGATATGTCATACATTTTAGTGAAAATGGACAAATCCCTGTTAAAGAGTTTCTATAGGAAAGTTTTTATGGAAGAGATTAATTTGACATTTAAAAAACCGACAAATGACACTTGTAGCAAACATTGACATAATTCAAATTGCAGTTGGAGGTAGAGAAGAAACAAAGCTTACAAAAGTGTCTACCAACTCCTTTTTCAATAGCAGGGTTCAGTTTCTACAAGCGGACAGCGTTATGGACACTAAACTTAACTTTACCTCTAAATGAGAAACCAAGCACCCTCCCTGCACCAAAAGTTAGAGACCTTTAATCATTTCTTGATTACCTCTAACCGTCAAGCCTCTTTTTTCGCCCGTCGTCGCTGGAGACTGGACTGCCCCGAAATGGATGATGTTTCGTCATGTTCAGGTGAAGAAATAATGTAAACTATGAGTAAATTTCTCAGAAATATAACATTGACCTTTTTAGTTTTGTACATAATTACGAACTAACATAATAATTATCATCAGAGTTATAAGGGCTTAAGTAGTTAATATTTTCAAGAATACAATTTTGTCTTATATTAGTATTTCATTCATAAATCAACTTAAAAACATATATCAAATAACAGTAAAATATTTTTGCCATATTATAATATAACACGTAAATAATAACATTTAACCCTTTGAGTACCATTGACGTAAATTTACGTACTTTTCATTCATAAATCTTTTGTCTTAATTATCACGGTATATGAAGGGTCAATATGGTTTCATTGTTCTAATGCTCGTTACTGAAAATAGTGATTATTGATATTGGCCCTATTAGCGCCAGACCACAGAAATATATGTACATCATTTGTCTGCTGAAGTACACACACACACACACACCAATAGCCACAAATGCTTAAGCTCTAAGTACGCTAATCTAATAAGAACCCGTAAACAATGGCAGACGGAAAACATTGGTACAACTACTTTACCCTAATTCACAATTAAATTAAAATATCACAATATGTACAAATTATCTTCAAACTAAATCTCCGTAATATCAATTGTTGTGTGACGTTTAGGCGGGAGTAAAACATCTTTACAATCTACAAGAATATTTTACTATCCCCAAACTGGCAACCCTGGCCTGACATGTGAAAAATAAATGAATACAAATTTGTAAAAAAATAAGGATTTTTTTTAAGTTTCGCAATACAAGTCTCGTATTCCACATTTCCACGTTCATAGTCATCTTGGCTACGAAACAAAAATTTAACATTTACAGTATACATTTCAGTAACATCTAATTACACATTTTAAGTTACTAATCAAACATTTAGTATTATATCGATAGGCCGCCGTCTTTAACAATAATAATACTCCAATAAATATACCTGTGCAATCAATTCCATTACTCTCACAGTACGTCGAAGGCACTCCTAGCACTCATCATACCGATACTCCTAAATGAATATGGCCTCGCCCAACAAATACGGTCCGTAAACAATTCAATTGCCACGCCCCTGATTCCTATCTAAAGCACTGGACTTAAAGTTAACGTTCAATCGACATTTGCGTCGTAGTCTGAATTTTTCAAGCGATCGCACATAGTTCCCATCCGCGTATGAGCACCAAAGTCACGTCTATTGGATCCATTGACATCACACATGGGAATTAACGCACTAGTACGTGGACACTAAACTCGTGCAGAGGTTTGAACAAGTTTCGATCCGCGTACGGGCACCGGCACATCCAACCGTAGACTTGCGACACTGGAAGTGTTAGCGCACGAGTGCATGGCCACTCGGCGCGGAGAGAGGTCAGGCGCGGCGCGAAGTGCGGCGTCAGAAGCGTCGCAGGACTGCCGTCGGGCCCCCCGTGGCCTTGCGCGTCGGCTGCACTGATAACGGCGCAACTAGCACCTCGCTCCCCACCCCGCCCTCCGCCCCGCACCCGCTCGTGCCCACATCCTGCAACACACGAGGAACATTAAACATTCTGGACCTGAAGGACGACTAACCTATATCTACAAATTATTTATCACCAAGAGCACATAATACAGATACCATCAGAAGTAAATCTATATATAACGTGCGCTCAAACAACGCACACATAGACATGTCTCACATACACGATACCTCGGAACGGTTGGCAACAGTGCGAGAGGCAGTGCCTTCCGCTTCAGTCACGCGTTTTGTTATGATTTTTGTGCAAAAAAAGAGTTATTATAATAGTTTATACCTAGATTTTTAAATTCTACTTTAACCCCTAGAGCATCCGGCGCTGCAACGCAACGATCTTAAAACACCCTTGAGCGTCCATCGCCGCCGTGCAGAAATATGACTATTGGTCGTAGAGACTAGCAACTTAGGCGATTGGAAAGCTTATTTCTAGTTTTGAAACAATTTACACATTTTTTTTATTTCCTCAAAATAAATGGCAGGTTGAAAAGTTTCGTGCACTCGAACGGCTTTTCATTTTCATTTCTTTGTTTATAAATGGGAAGAGCAATGATATTGATGGCAACCTCAACTATCTAACTATACCTCAACTTTTTAGCCTGGGTTGTGCTCTTTCACCATCGAATACGGTTCTTCAAAATAGTTTTAACAAGTGGAAACCTTAACTGGTATAAACTAGGTATAACAATGACATATTATTTTTGGTTCCGTTCTTCCTGTTTCATTCTCAACAATCAATCGAACAACTAACTAGATACGAGTGCCACTACCACGTTCGTTTTTTCGCATAAGCCAGAGTAGATAACCATAGCGCGACCGCCGTGTTTAGGTATGAATAGTGAAGTACATTACAACCCGGTCACAATATCTGTGCACCTGACCTCGTGACGTCATATCGGCGGTCTGGGTACGGTGTGAAAAAAAGTTTTTTCGAGAAATGTGGAGCTAAAAAAAAATTACTAACCTTTTCAAATCAATTTATTATTGATGAAGGGTTTGTTATTAAAAAACAATAATTTTGATTACAAAAACTTTTATTATTAAACTCAGTCACTATAAATTATTGACTCTTATTACTGAAGTAGGTGGTTGTACTTTGGCTTCATTTTTAATTTTCATTAGAGTCCTCTTTGATATCCCAGTTGCAGCACAGGTTCGTTTCACCACTTGGTCTACAGGTATGGCATACTGTTTATTTGCTTTCTCCGATTCAAAAAACTTGAGCACTTTCAAGATTACATTTCTTGATTCGCTGTGTATTGTTTTTCCCATGACTTCAGTTTAACAGCTACAACAATTTTAATAACAACCAAACCAGTCCAGACTTAACAGTAAACAGTCTAAACTTAACAATAAATATTAAAAAAACAAAACAACAACAAAGCGAAAATATCAAAATTATCGGGACGTGTATCGGCAACGAAGATGCTAACCGTACTGTCGCACCGGGGAGTGCGCGGAGAGGTGACGGGAGAGGCGCCGCATTCCAGCGAGGTGCACAGATATTCTGACCGGGTTGTACATACATAAGCTTTACTTCTGATGGTATTCAGTGCCAAGATTGCGACCTTTTACGAGTACAATGCAAAATTTTAGAGATATCACACTAATGCTAGTAGTGGTTCGTTCAGAACTAATACCTCGTGCTAATTTACCAAGTTAAAAATAGAGATACGTACGAGTAACTCTCTTCATCCATTTCTCATAAAGGTTCGACCAACCGTTGTTTGTAAGTTATCGTCTAATCGACGACTTCATGCGACTCGCACATGTTGCCACTCAGACCTCATATCTCTATTTTTATATATTGTTTCCGATTTCTCCGTTAATTTTGGAACTATTTTGAAATTCTTATTTGTTGAAAATGGTCCCATTTAAATTTCATCGTAATTGGTTGGAAACTCCATAGTTTAGCTCAATAGTATTTATCTCAATAGTATTTCTCTCAAAAAGTCTTGCATATGAGGATGATATTATAAATTCAGACGTAGAAGTAGCACGTCAGTTGCGAGACGGTTTCGTATTTTTAGCCTGAAATATGTTTTCAGAGGATATCTGTGGTACAGCTAAAAAATAGCCAATTCCACGGACTTTCGCTAACGACAAACAAATAATGTATTAATGTAGTTATGAATTATTAATACAGGCTTGTAATAGCACTTTATAATCAGATTTAGATCTAATGATTCCATTACATAGGCCCATCAACGGACCATAAGGATACATAATTCTCAGCAGTTCCATCAATAGGAAATATAATTCTCAGGAGTCCCAACAATGAGACTAAGAGCAAAACGCAATTCTCAGGAGTCCCAACAATCAGACAATCAGGAAATACAATTTCCAGTAGTTTCAACATCGAGACCACAAAGGATATACATTTCTCAGCAGATCCAACAATGTAACCACAAATCAAGACCACGAGAAAACATAGTTTTTAAGAGTCCCAAAAATGAGACTAAAAGCAAATACAATTCAGAATAGTTCCAACATCGAGACACAAAAGAAATACAATTCTCAGCAAATCAAGTTACAGAGATGCTAAGTTACGCTAGGATGTTATCGGATTATCTGAAGTCCGAAGACAGGGAGAGGACACGATAATTCAAAATTCCAGCAATTTATTCTTCCACCGGGAGGGAGACCAACAATTCCAGGGTGGTGTCGGGTTCCTCCTCCGCAAGTCTCCCGTGAACACCGTAGTGAAAATCGATAGTGTGTCGGCTAGGGTAGCGTTCCTTATACTCAGAATAACCAAACGGTATTCGCTGAAGGTCATGCAGGTATACGCACCGACCTCGGCACACTCAGACGATGAAATAGAACGTAAGTACGAGGATATATCCAGGGCAATGCATACTTTTGAACCCTACTTCACTGTTGTAATGGGAGACTTCAACGCAAAAATAGGCACAAGGAAACGTAATGAGTTAAGAGTAGGGCCATTTGGATACGGGCAGCGGAACCCGAGGGGACAGAGGCTGGCTCACTTCATGGAAAAGGAGGGACTCTTTATGATGAACTACTTCTACATAAAGCGGCCATCCAGGAAATGGACGTAAATGAGTCCCGATGGTTCCAATACGAACGAGATAGATTCATCATGACGACCAACAAGCACATATTCAATGACGTCTCTGTGATCAGCAAGGTAAAAACCGGCAGCGGTCACCGCATCGTAAGAGGCGCATTGAATATCAATGTCAAGCTTGAGAGGTCACGTCTGGTGAAGTCTACGCTCCGTCCAAATCCTGCCCAAATCCAAAACCCCGAAAAGTTTCAACTGGAACTTCAAAACCGTTTTCAGTGCCTAGCTGAATGCGACACAGTGGATGAGTTGAACAACGGGTTGGTGGAAACTGTCCAAGCGGTTGGGTCCGAATTCTGTGGGACCAAACGCCGCAGGAAAGCTCAATAAGTCTCAAAAGAAACTCTGAAACTAATGGCAGACCGGAGCGAAATGAGACTGCAGTCTGCAGTTGATATGCAGGAAGCTAGTAACCGGTCCAAGTGGCGTTCTATGGGGGAGGCATATGTTCAGCAGTGGACGTCTTCCGGCTGATAATGAGCATGATGAGTTATGGTTTACATAAATGTTTTTTTCCTTATTTTTTCATAACTGGTATACCTTGGCCCCTCGCCCGGTACCAGATTATTGTTGAGTTTCGGGACATCTTGTATATAAAATGAACCCCTATTTCTCCTGGTCACGCTATAACTTGAGTACGGCTTTACCGATTTGATTCAACTTTTTTTAAATGTTTTTTTTAATATGTTTTATAAAAAAAATCAAGATAAGATGGGAGGTAATGACGACGCCGAACCTACTACGCGAAGAAAGTCGCGGGCAGTCGCTAGTTGTTAATAAATGTAAAAAACGCTTACATGACTCGCTTTAAAGCTATACCTGTCGAATAAAATATGTAATTTGAAATTATGCAATGTTTGATGATCATCCTAAGAAACAATTTGTATGTCACAATGATACAATTCTAGTGAATATATTTTTATGCACATCGACGAGTACTAAGCACAGTACTACATATGCGTCCGCATCTGATGTTTTTTCTTCACGTTTTCATGTGAACAGTTTAGTTTAGCTGTGGCCAATAATTATGTGCTTTTATATGTTTTATGGTTTTCCCTTGCTTGATGAGCCTTATAGTGCTAGATCTTATGGCGAAATTTCGTCGGAAAGCTGCACTTAGTGATGAAAGCAAGCCACTCTGCACAGCGATAGTGGGGACCAAAAATAAGCGATTTCATCCGCAGCAGCGAAAGTTTCATCCCTTAGGAACACAGATGGCGCCACATGAGAAAAAAAAATTCAAAAATTTCTACAAGCCAAACCACTGCACCGATTTTGATAAAATAGGTGTCAAATGAAAGATAATTACATAATCTATTCTCAAAAAAATAAATTTTAAAATCGTACTTGTAAAAATGCCCTAATATATGTTTTATTTAGAAAAAATATGAGTTTTAGTCGCTGTTTACATAATTTTATTTGAAAGAATATCTGTGGGATATTTTTTTGTTAATTCATATTGTTACCAATTAAATACAGTATGTGATAAAGAAAACTGCATGTCAATATCCTTAACGATTATGGAGATATAAAATTATTAATGAGGCCAGTAATTTCTCGGGCGCACCGATTTCAATGATTATAGGTATCAGATGACGCTTTATTGTAATTTTAAGAATTATGTATTAAAAGAATATATTTTATAAAGCATGTAAAATAATTTATTTAAATACATATTTCTTAAAACGAAGTTAAGAGTGTTTCTTTAGAAATAATGGAAGTATAAATATAACAAAAGAAAAGAAAATATATATAATTTTATTTAATCAATCTCTTCTTCATGATCTATTCGTGATCGATGATGGTGGTGAACTAAAAAGGAATAATAAAACCTTATTATTTTGTGTAATAACTTTAATAATTTAATTTTAAATAAGTATCTAGTGAAATGAAAAAAGGTAATTATTGTAAATCTTTTTTTTTATTATTTTGTATGGTGAATCAATAATCATTATTTTTATTTACCTTTGATTTACACAACCGGTTATCGACTAGTTTGCCCGCGCCACAAAACTGCAAGGATTTTTGAGGTCCAAAGTGTCGGCGCAACAATTGTTGCAAGTAAGTGTCACGCGCGTTTATCTTTTGTTTATTTTTTAAAGTCATCCCAATGTTTAACCATAGAGTTTAATTCTTTAGCGTAATATATTTTCTTTCTATGGCAACACTACAGACGGACATGTTCTATCTGTGAACTTTAAAAAAAATATATAATCAATGTTTATATTTTCATCTGTGTTTTGGCGGTGAGGTTATGTTTTGGGCTATAGTTTTTAGTGAATTAATCGGGTTAAACTCATGATTTTGATACAAATTAAACATGAATATGATCGTGAATGTGTAAGGAATACTGTAAATAGTGATTTAAGTTCTGACATCAAAATTTACACGATATAAATTTGTCACGAATCGACAACACTCGGTAAGCTAATTTCTCATTGTTATGATTGGTTATAATTTGCTTTATTTTGAATAGATTATACTTTTACATTGTAAAATATCACAGAAATAATGTTGTCAAGTAATTACACCCACTCAGAATATGATAAATACGCCATATCATGTCAGGATCGATAAAAAAACAAAGTCACGTGACAGTTACATTAGCTTGTACTAAAAATTCTAAATTTGTAATTTTTTTTAAATATTTCTGATATATAATTATTCTTTGAAACCTAGTTTGGTTTGTAGAATTTCTAATAAGAATTCCAATAAAATAAAAAAACCAACAAGAAAATTTAAATTTCATTAAAAAAAATTTTTTTGGAAATCATATCTACGTCTAGAAAATGGGCCCCCAAGTTGAAAAAAAAATCATTATTGGCCGAAATTTCAAAGTAGCTCTTATTTTTTATGTAATTATTAATAACCTAAGCATATGTTACTAGGTAAAAATAATATTTCTGTTCTAGACATTCAAAATATTTATAAATATCAAATCAAAATCCTGTCTTGGTAAGCATTATTTATTGATAAAACTTAATTTTTGTGGTCAGATTGCAAGTTTTTTTTATGATATTATTTCTTTTACGAATTTAAATATTTGAATGTAATTAGATAGATATGTGTTTTTACTATTTAATTACCGCAAAAAAACCTATAGGTATTAATGTAAAATTTTTAAATTACAATTTTTTTCCACATCAATTCTGATTTTTTCGGCTACGTCAAGTTTGTCCTCGTGTAACATAACATTTTACTTATACACTTGAGATTAATGTTTATGTATCAGATTTCTTGGTTATTCAACTATCTCTGACAAAAATTTCGTCTCTTAACTCGCTATAGGTATGGCACAAGAGCCATTTATTCCCAACTCGGCGCAAACTTTTGACGCGGGCGCAGGTCGTAACACTCGGGAGCAATCACGAGGGCGCCACAGGGCTCCTTAGGCAAGCTAGTCGTTATGCAAAATTTGCACTGCAGAGTGCATGGTAGGCCGATGCGGCGACAACTACAGCGCATATTGTCGCAGGAAGTTCTGCACCCGCAATGATCTAGGAGGCTTAACTCTGACCAAATTGGCGTAGCAGTGGACCATTTAGGAGTCCATCCCTCTTGAGATCTTTTGTGCCATCCCCAAGAAGATGGAAATGGAATTGGGACTCCTAAATTCAAGGCGTTAACCCATATAATATGGCCTGCTTGGTAAGCTGCACGCAACGGCTTGCTTTAATCACAAAGTGCAGCTTTTTTTTCATAAGACGTAGTACTATTAGCGCAAGCATTTTTCCGCGTCCGCTCACTCTACAAAATCTCACTATTGTCTATTCTGTGATATTGTGTATTCAAAACGCGACGAAAACTGCATTATCAACTCAAACTTGGGCTAAAGAATGAAGTATACTTACGTTGATATTGTTACAACTTGCGAGTTTCATATTCGCCAGCTGCGAGGCAGGAGTGAGGTTGGACTGCGACCCGAACGGTGATATCATTGAGGACATAGCGCGCTTCAGCTTCGAGGGCGTTTTGTTGAATGATAACGCGCGGCCCACCTGACATCAATACCACATCATTAATTAAATAGTTTCACAGAATTTTGTCTTGACGAGTTTTAGGTGAATATATATGCGTTGATGTAGGTGACTTATAATAGCACAGAATAATTGAAATCTATAACTCTGTTATATATTGTATCATATTAAGTAAATCAAACACAATAACTGTACCTTTTTATAAGGGGGTATATGTAATATATGTTTGTTATTCATTCAATTTGATATTCAATTTTATAGACTATGATCTAGTTTTGTAAGGAGTTCGATAAGAGAAAATCATAAAGCCCCCACTGTAATGCGTTCTTAAAATATTTTCAAGGTGCAGATTAAAATCGTTTTTAATTGTACATCCAAAATGAAGTTATGTTCATGGTTACTATGTATAATGGATGTTGTAGTTGAACATTCAAAATCTTCATGTGCAACAAGACATGCTGTCATCAAAATATGCGAAGAAAATTTGATAAGTAAATACCTGTGCATGGTGCAATCCTTATATGGTAAGGTTAGTGAGTTAGATGAGTACAATACAATACAAGAACCGACTTCCACCACGTAAATACAAATAACCGAAACCACAAGAGAAATGATTCACGAACTACAATGATTACTAGTTCACGATGTCACAACGTCAGGTATGGCACGCTCACGAAACACCGTTAATGACAGATGAATCAAAGCGAAGCGTTAATTTCAGTCACTCCGGCCCTGTTTACAGATCGATCGAGACTATTACATACATTGTATATAATCATTCGTCATCACAAGCACTGCCACAGTGACGCCCACAGAATATTACTCGATTATGAAGCTGGTAAATGAAAGTGATCGACGACCGATCTCATGATTACACTGATTCCTGTGTCACGAATCGTGCTGGGTTAGTGGTGGGGTGGGGGAGGACGGGACGACAGCGGCGAGACGAGACGTTGGAGACATTGTGAGAACACAGGAAGCAGTATTAGTGGGGCGGAGTGTGCGAGAGGGAGACAGAGCCGCGTCAGACCTGTGCGAGTAAGTGAGCGCGCAATACCCATGTGTCTAGCAGCCCGGCGCCCGGCTCGGCACGCAGCCATCCGCCCAGACCGGCCAGCGCCTCCAGCTACAACACAACCACGCGCTCCGTACTCCGCGACCAAACTATTCACACTTCACTCACTAGTGTGCATCTACACTCGCACATTATAACACTTACGCATAGAATTTATAAAGACGTAGCGGGAACTCCAATGGTCACTAGCAAGTTTTACAGGGCCAGGCCAGGGGCCCAAGTCTCTTAGCTATTGCTACGGCGATACTACTGCGATTGGACTGCCTTTAATGACTAATTCGGTAGTCTATTAGATGTAGTTCTCAATCGCAGTATAGCAATCGCATCACTGTCATATGACAGCGATGCGATTGCTATACTGCACAGCCTACAGCCTTATGGCTGTGCTACTGTTTGCGAATGTTGCCGCTGAAATAAGATTGAAAACATTTTGTCTATTTTGCGTCAGTCAAAACATCAAATACAGTTGATATTTAACATAAACACAATAAACAAATACTTTTTAATCATTTTGCTCTCTAAAAACTTCAACATATCACGGAATTTTTATTTATGGATCAGACTGCCAATGTAACAATAACTGTAGCAAAGCAATTGCAACACAATAGTTTACAGAATACCAAATAAGTAAAAAAACTATCGATAGCAAGCTGCTGGCCCGCGATCGAACCTAAATAGCGAGCAGCCTACGAAAACTGTCAAAAACGACAATTTTCATACAATTGAGATGCGATACCGCGGTTCAACAGCTAAGAGCCTTAAGCCCCCGCTTGGCTGTGTGTTTTTACAAAGATTATTCTACACTACATATTTAGTATTATGTATTATATATTATCTAATTAAACCGACAGCAAAGACGAGAGCGTGAATGTGCACGCGTGCGTGAGTGAGTGCGTGCATGATTTTCGTCGATAAATCTGGTCTTTATCATTTCTATGCGTAATTTTTTGTTATATAATAATTTACGTTACGCCTTACCAATAAACTACAAAAACAGTCAAACTAAATTGTTCAATGTTCAATTAATTTCTAACTAACTGTACAATTACTAAAAAGGGTAAATATAACATACCTTTCCATCAAAAAACACGAGCTTTATCAGTTTTATCACCAAGATTTGAACCTACTTTTAAGGTACAACCACCTCCCCCAGTTTAGAATTTTAAGTTAAAATATAATGGTGAACAATGCTTGATTGGTTGTTTAAATACATTGAGAGTTCCAATGCGCACAGATACGAACACATGCCTTAGTTACATATAATATTACCGTGCCAAATTTTCATATACAAATATTTAATTTTGATACATCCGTCACATACCAATAGACATGGTTATGCAATTGTTATTTCTATATTTTAAGCTAAGCTAAACATCTAAGTTTTACTTATGTACGACATGCATATTTCATTATACTTATTTATTCTTTGTACATTTTTAATATCATTATCTAGCTTCGAAAGACGCATTTCATGAGAATTAACTTCTAAATATGTAACCACAAGTGAACAAACATTAATGATAATCGACATAAAGTAACAGCAGCAAATCGGATTAGGCCTTTTCATAAAATGCTTCTTAATCGATAGTGAAAGAAAATGTTAATACCATACTATATACATTTCATACCTTGATTTTTGTTCTCGCTGCGAATTTGGACATTTTTGACAAGGTACTGAGCGCAAGATCGCTTGTGTCGATAGCCAGTTGGTGAGATTCCAGACACACCAAGAATTTGTCCTAGAACAGATAATTTAAGTTAATTTAAATATTAATTAAAATGAAATATTTAATTTCGGTAACGCGACGTACATGACGAACGTAAGTTGTAGTCGAAAATCTGTATTATTAAGTACTACTTACCATACCCAGTTTACCCATTACAGCCCTACTGCTGGGTCTCGAGTTCATCAGAGAAAAAAATATAGGCCATAATCAATGCAGCTTGGTGGATAAGCTAGTGGCCAGTCCGAGAGTTCGTACTATCAGCCCACCAAAGGTCTCTAACATAGCCTAACGACTGTTATACTAAGACAAATAACCGGAACACACACAGATATGTCGCCATTTCCGAAGTATGCGGAAGGGCTTAGTTGAAAATGTCACTTATCTAATAGAAACTATTCAAATTGAAATGTATTTGTATGTGAGAATTTTGGGAAGTACGAATACAAACAGTAGTAGCTAAATTCTTAATGCTAAGGTTCGGTCAAAATTCTACCTAAAAAGGTGTATATTCGTTATCAATCAGCCTGTCTACACACTACATATATTTTTTTACAAACGCAAAATGTCCTATATAAAGTGACAACACCTCAGCAGAGCTTGCGTCATTATTAACTGATCACCAATGTTAAGAAACCCTTATTGCGGACATGACTTGGATGGGCGACATCAAACAGTTATTGGGGTCCGAATCAAAACATCAGGTCTATTAGTGCGTTCAAAATTGTCCTGAAATAGTGTAAGCGGGGAAACGGCAGGCTACCGTGACTTCTTACGGCCGTTTTCAATAACCTATCTATCGCCGGTTTACCTTACTAGAGATAGATATTTGTGTCGACGTTATGTCAAATTTCTATTCTTTTTATTATTAATTTTTCGGTAGTAAGGAAAACTATGGATATATAGAATATAGAAAACGGCCTTTAGGCTACATAATTCATTAATTTTTCATTCAAAATGCATGTAAATAAAGCGCAATTCAGAAGTTGCCTATCAGGAGCGGGCGCCGAATTGGAGCGTCATAACCACGTCCGACCAACGACACACCGTGTGTTCTAAATTGTGCTTTATTTCCATGCACTTTGTATGAAATTTCAAAGGAATAGGAAGTCCGTGCCATGTCCGTGCCCTACGCCATTTATGTGGTATTGCGCCTAAAATGAGGTGATTTGAGGACTTACAGTGCTATTGCTCTTACTAAAACTTAACTTAAATCATCGTGAGCGTTGTGGGCTTAATGTCGAATTTGACATATGTTTACGTCATAAAGTCACATTTTCTTGCTTTGTTTACCTACCGGTCCAATTTCATTAGCACGCTAACGGTGCTGTGAGTGACGAAATCGTACTTTTAAATAATGGAACAGCGGAGATAGACGTAAGCGATAAAAGCTTATTACAGACCGCGGCATGCATTAATCAACTATCATACATACTTTCATAAAACAAGGCTTTTAAAAATTATTTATAGGAAATAAGCTTGTGTAGTCTGACAATAACACAAATCTAATAATTGTTAATAAACTTTGCGATATTTGTGCTACATATGGCAGGACAATTAGTTGCCTTCGCGGAAATCGGTCCATTTATAGTAATTTTAAAAAAACGTGTTTTGTTTTAGTCCTCAACCATATCGACTTGCAATAGTAATCCTTTCTGAGGAAATATAGGTATTTAGTAATTGGAACTCACAGCGTCAGCCTTGCAGACTGTGTTGGCCATTTGCCTGCAGAGCTGGCGAAGGAACTGCGACTTGTCTACAGTCTCGTCCGTGATCATGAATGAGTATAGTTTCTCTTTGAGCTCCTGGTTATTCCGGCACATCACAGCAAACACATTGTGACAATCTGGAAATTAAACAAATGGGAAAAAAGGATTTTTAAACCACCTCGGGCAACTAGTCTAGTCTAAAGTTAACTCTGGTCTAAAGAAAGAAGTTAGAAGAATCATTGCATGTTGAGTTGTTTCAAACAATAAATAAACAATATTATTTTCTATAAAACAACCACAAAAATAACAATCTTGATTGAAAGTGTGTAAAATGTGTTGTGTATAATGGCCATGAAAAGACATATATGCAAATATAAATATAATGTATTTTTATATGTTTGAGAATTTTAATAGACACACCACTCTCCCTCAAAATCTTTGTTTTAATCCCTTAAGAATCCCAAAGGTGGAAGAGATTTAGCTTTTAGTTATAAGGCCGCCGTTTGTACATTATTTACTTCTGTATATTGTTTTTTTGGTGACAAAATACAGCATTTAACATAAAACTGTAGTAATACTGAAAAGTGTGCATAATATGTACCTAGTCCGGATTCACATGGCAAAGTATCAAAATTGAAATTACAAATTATTTTTCATACATAGAAATAACGTCATATTCTGGAGGCTTTAGTTCGCAATATTTATTTTATTAAACATATAAAGGATTTTAAAAACCTTTATAATTTATATGATTAAAATCTAAACATCTTCGCGAAAGAAATCAAATACGTTTTACAAAATATCTTACCCACAAATAAGTATAGGGTATAGAACTTTTTAAACTTTATTGAATCAAACTCATGTCACAAAAGAATATCGGGTTTTTTTTTTAATTTGAATGACATCCACATCATGGCAATAAAATAATTTATATTTTTTGCGTGCTCCATTGTATACTTGTCTACGTGCTTTTAGTATAACTACACCATTTTATATCCAGTATCATCCAGAGCATGCAGTCACGTGAACAGATCTTACCTTCAGCCTCCCTAATATCGACGACTCGCTTGACTGTGCTGAGAGGCATCAGCGATATATGTCTGTAGGGTTTACTTGAGCCTATCCGCATTGTGCCGGTGCCGTTAGTTGGACTTTTGCTGTTGTACGCCTGGAAAATATACACATGATTATATAATATTATATAAACGTGATTTTTCAATAATTTTCAGTCGATCCTCTATGGAGTGTATTCAAGTAGACATGAAGTAGAAAGCGCTCGCAGTGGGGCTGGAATTGCTCAACTTGGCGATCTTAAATTCAATCAATAAGTTAAGCAATGCTTGCTCTGGTCAGGGGTTGGATCGGTGGTCGCTAGTGGCATTATTCAACTGAGCGCTTCCATGCTTCGGAGGGCACGTAAAGGCGCGCTCGTACCCTGATTAAAGAAAAAGCAGAATTTTTAAACACCTAGTGTAACGAAACAAATCGATAGCATATTATGAAAAAAATATAAAGGTTAGAAAAGGAAAAGAGTAATAACCGAATAGAATTCATAAATATAACTCTCTTTCAGCAGAAAAAATCCTAAATAGGTACACAAAAATAAACTTTCACGTCTAAACTCTCAGAATTTTCAGCGATAACACTATATTTTTTTAAAGTAATACTTAGCCAACGTATAATACCAAAGTAATAACCAGCAGTTTTTTCAATCGTGTTAGTATATATCGAAAAATCTAAAGAAAACGTACAAAATTAACGCATTTTCGCATTACATCGTCCAATCTAACATGCGATTTTGAACCTTACGTAAAGCATCGTAAATTATTTTAAAATTGCGGTTGGACCGCGTCTTAAGCCGTCGGTCCCGGTTGTTTGTCTTAGTAGAACAGTGGTTAGGCTATCTGCGGGCGGCCTGGAAACTTCGACAGGGTGGCCACTAGCCTCTCCACCGAGCCGCACTGGGCCCGCGTGGTAAATTATGGTCCTCCTCCTGTCTCTGAGAAAGGCTGGAGTCTCAGCAGTGAGAACATAATGGGCTGATTATGTAAGTAGATATGGGATAATCTTTAATTAAGTCAATTATAACTAGGCTGTGGTTTTCCGAAAGTAGTGTTTTATTCTTCATTGACATTTTGCAGTATGTGGTAGTTGACTCGAAGTTAGTCGCAAATTAGTCCGATTGTTACAATCAATATATCTTCAGATATTTTTCTCCACAAAAATACATATTTTTATAGGGGTTACAGGTGTGCATAGCACAAAGCACAGGTGTACTCGTATATTTGATTGGTTTATGATATGAATTGTAAATATTTAACAGTTCGAAAGGCTTTGGCAAACATCGAGCCAACTCGAGCGAACTAACACCAAACCGAGCGCGTTAACGTGGCGTGTTTTGTACAACGACACATTATGCCTTCCATAGTAAACAAGCGCGCCGAGAAAACGTCCCCGCCACACCCGCTGCTTGTCAAAGCCTTAATTTGAATGAAATTTTCGTTATTAGACATTTTAATATTATTTTGACGGTTTAACTTATGCGGTACGTATAGTCGAGTATCTCGGCCAGCAGTGCAAGTACCGAACTTACCGATCGATAAATTTGAGTCTTGAATTCGTTATACTTCAACACAACTGGCTCTATCAGTTTTCTGTCGATCATTGCAAGTAAGTATTAAAAATAATCGATTGGTAGACAAATTCGATAAGCTTTTACGATTATAACGATAACCCTAGCATGGAACTGTTAAATTACGTTTGAAATCGTCTGTTTAACCGATTTTTACGATTGTGTCAGCTTTGAAAATTACTTCGATAAAGGTTATAGACAGAGGACAGGATGGGGATATTGTTTGGTTGCGTTTGATCTTACTAATATTATAAACGCGAAAGTTTGTATTTATGGATGAATAGATGTTTGTTATTCTCTTAACGGCTGGCACTATTTTGATGAAATTTGGATGGGGCGCTGAATTAACACAGGACAATTTTCATCAACATCGTCATCATTCATCACCATGCAGGTGTAACTTCGGGGCGCACTTAGTATTCAATAAAAAAATAGACTTCGGCCTTCTTTTGATCGTAGAAGAGCGAAATGCTTGTAGAAATCTTCAAATGATAGAAGGACGCATTGTGGCATGCAAACAATTCGTAATAATCGATATACTGTCGACAATTTGACGATCGTACGATAAGTCGTCGATATGCCTTCCACACTTGCTAGGGTCGAAACGATCTTTTGTCGATCTTAGCGAATCGACAAATTGAACGACTATTACGGTTCTTGCACTGCAGTTTTGTGATCGTGACAGACAGACATAGAGTACTTGCGAACCAGCTGCGTCCGCGCTACTAGTACTCTACGAAGAAGTGGCCCGGAAGATCTCGAAACTGGTCGAGATACTCCACTATACCTACCGCGTAAGTTGAACCATGAAAATAATATTAAAAAGCTTTAATTATGTACTCACCTTAGATCTCTTTTTGCAAACTTCCATTGTGTCAGTGAAGAGAAACAACACTAAATGGTCGCCTCTGCCGGACAGTTCCTTCGAGAGCTCCACGACTTCGCACCGGTTGACAAACGACCGATGTGATGAAACAAGGTGAGCCTGTATAACCGAAAAAATGATCATGACCTCAACACACAAATATCGACATAGAAAGGTTTATATAGGCTGGACTCTAGTCTCCCTTGACAGTTTAAACACTAAAACGTTACTAATAACTAAGTCGGATTGCCTTGTGTTGCTTTGTTTGAGCTATATTAAGCTTAAACTATCACCGATGTGATGAAACTTGCCACAAATATCGTTTACACTCCGGAAAAGACCATACTTTTCATACTGGATATATATTCCTCTGAGATAGTCATTAAGCACAAAGGCAAAGCATAGTGCGGAAAGTATTTATAAACTATTTGGTGTGTTAGTCCATGAACTTACTGGACACTGTTCGATGTCGTTGTAGATGTCAAACATTTGCAGTTGTCCCTCCGTCTTGCGCTTGTCCTCGTTGATGTGCGACATCACCTCGCGTAGCCCTGCCAGCGCTTGCACCAGCGCCGAGTGGTCAGAATTGCTCTTCTGTGTGTGCTTCAATATGTCTGGAAAATGAATGTTCACAATTGTTCATAACTTATTATAATATACAATTTGAAAATTTTTAAACCAAATTCGACCCTACTATTGCAGGAACCTACTCAAAATTTTTAAGACCCAATGTTGATGGTAAATTAGTATTAACCCAATAAAATTACTTGTCAGATCTCGATCTCATAGTTAGAATTTTTTATAAAGTAAAGAGTAAGTTAACTAAAAAAACAGTTTCAGTTTAATATTCGGTAAATAAGGTTCAAGCGAAATATTGTATGAACTACAATAGAACCATAATCTGTGTTGCTGTAGTTAATATCTTGTACGAGAAAAAAAAAGTTAGGTAAACTCACCATCAAGTAATAAACTTATACTAGGTAATCGCTGCACCGGTCTTATTAAGAGTTCCTGTAAGCTCTGTCTACCGCACTCGGGTTTTGTTTGGCAGATTTTCAGGAATGCATGAAATCTGAAAACAATAAAACATGATTTTAATGGTAAAAGTTCACATTACATATTTAAGCATTTGTCCATTTGAGTGTAAAATAGTGTAAAATAGCTTAACCCATGAGGGGTTAAGCTCGGCACCACCCTG
The DNA here is from genome assembly GCA_917880725.1 of Selenia dentaria. Classification (NCBI taxonomy): domain Eukaryota; kingdom Metazoa; phylum Arthropoda; class Insecta; order Lepidoptera; family Geometridae; genus Selenia; species Selenia dentaria. Next base: position 25,137,634 of record OU862879.1, read on the forward strand.
CACTTACGACATTAGAACTAATGGCTTGTCTCTGTGTTCATACAGTAATTTTATTTGTTTATTGCATGATTATGGTTTTAGAAGTTAAAAACAGGCGCCAGGACGGGATATATGACATTGACAAAAACAAACAAAGTTTGCTACAGATGCGGCAACAGTTAATTATTCTGTTCCAAGTGGCATACATTCAAGTAAAGTCATATAACTTACGTGTCTTAGAATGAATCTGTCCCACTTGATCTAACTATAAATATTTATCTCGTGAATTTGAGAAATAGCAAATGTACAAGTCCATAACTAAATAAAAAAAGAACTTAAATAGAATGAAATGCTTTCTATCGATATTGATTGACTATCAGAACCAGAAGAATCACCTACTCGACTGAATTATAACTACTAACCTACTTTGATATAGGTTTATAAATAAAATTACTCTACTATGCATAACATTTTAGTTTTGAGAATAGTCATTGAAAATTGCTACGCTCCTACCTAGCTATACTTATATTTATTATTTGTTATAATTGTACTTGTTCCTGTTGAGGTTGAGAAGTCAATATTATAGTAGATGAACAAAGGATGGTTGTTAGCTGTAATATGATTGTTCATCTAGTGACAACCATCCTACGTGTTTATAGCACAATTTAATTAAATCTGTATTAATAACTACAATGTATTAATAATACTTAAAAAATGTTAAATTATGTATTATTTGATGAATAAACTATTAGAGGAATAAGAAATATCCAATACCTTGGGTTCTCACGGTCACACTGTTGCAGCATTTCCTTGGTATTCTCGAAGAAATTAACGAAAGGCGGGTACGCCTTCACCATATCGGGCGTGTAGCGCAGCACCAGCCGTCCTATACTCATCTCCTCGCCCCAGTGCGCTTGTGTGTAACGCAAATCCTCTAACATCCGTCTGCAAACATACACATTTATTATTATTATTTACTAGCTGCGCTCCGCGGTTTCACCCGCACGGTGATGGATGATGATGAATCAAATATAGTGTATGTTACTCAGGCACAATATAGCTTCCTGGTGAAAGAATTTCTTGAGCCGGTTTTGTAAATTTTGGGTTTATCCGTTACAAACAAACTATCAAATTTTTCCTCTATATTATCAGAGTAGGTAAGGATTAACACCAGGGTACGATAATGTGGCCTAGTTTGTACCGGTGTTAATATAGCATATTTTCACACGAAAAAAAAATTAATTGTGACATAACATAAAGACGTAAGTAAAGAGTAAGACGCATGGTATCACGGACTTTATTGTAAAAATAATGTTTTCTATAAAACTGCAGTACATTACTTTGCTCTATTGTCAATAGTTTCCGCAGCGATATAAGGATCTTTTTTTGGTATTTTTTACACCTTGGGTTACATTATCGAAGTATCATAAGGATCCCTAACCTTTTTGTAAATATTATATAGCCTATGTTACTCAGTGATCATGTAGCTATCTAACGGCAAAAGAATTTTTGAAATTCGTGCTGTAGTTTATATATTAATTCGTTACATACAAAAATACAGATCTTTCCTATTTATAATATTAGTCTATATTGTTTACATAAAAGCGTTTAATTTCATTGAGACATTGATCATAACATGTCAAATCGTAAAAGATGCATTACTCACTGATGTAATTCATAAATAGGCGGTAAGTTGCCAAATATAATTTTGAGTTCTGTGTTATTGAGCAACGCTTGGTTTTTTCCATTACTGCAGTCGTCCTCAGCCATTTCTTCCAAGGGTTGTTTGAACATCTGCGACAAGAAACTTTGTTATAAATCAATTTTAATATATCCAGGGCCGGCGCACACTTGTGAGTTGACTTGTAGTCACGGTAGTGGTGTGGTACATGGACAACTTAGTCTAAAGTCCTAATTAAAATGTTGTCTCAAGAAGGGGCAAGTCGTAGGCCTGATTACTGTCTACTGTTGCCTAAAGCTAAGGGTTTATGTGATACTTCACTCTGCAGTTTAGGTACGTCGGAGTGGCGCACCGGTTTTTGGGTTGTAGATAGTCGTTCGGATCTCGGCTCGCACGGTTTCGAGTCAGCGATGCCCAACAGAATATGACCGCTCGTATCTAACGATAAGTTAAAATTTAGCGTGCAAGCAGGAACGGTCAGGAGCAAATTTTTACACGTAAACTTGAATTTTAGTTGATAGTGACGCTTCTGTACGTAGTACTATTATTTATTTTGCGATTATACACCCTGATACCTCTGCACCCTAAGGTATTGAATTTTATTGTTTCATATGCCCAATAGTTTCACTTCCTGGAAAGCTCTTCAAACCTAACACATGAATGCTTGCACATTTCAGTTTTCATGCATAATATGTGGCACGACCGAGGACCCAACCAAGACGTTCGAATAAGAGACATTCCACTAGTAGGTTTTATCGTAACCTAAATGAGCACATACGTCCAAAGTTGAAAATCAATATCCAGAGTTCTCGACTTTGCAGCAGAATGTCTACTTTCATCCTTGCACTGAGAGTGTATATAGTAGATTACCCTCACTGGTGTATAATTGTATTCCAAATAAAAAAAACACCGTCAAAATTGAAATTTGTAGAAATGACACTGATGTACACCTACTATTATTAATCTGTACTTTTTACTAAATTTTTCAATATTAGCTAAGATTTCAAACATACATATTTCATACAGCCTGTAAGTGTATGTGTTTGGAATCTTCGGACTTATGATATGAATAACGTATTCTTATGCCAATAAGAAAAGTGTAAGGCTGACTGTACCTCGGCAAAGTCATGCTCCTAGCGCACTTCAAAGCCGTCATTATTATTTAGATGTAGGTATGTTTAAATTTTACATGTGTAAATGTAGGCCCATACCGTAACTATCGTATGCAGTATCCCGACGTAGTTCGATTCTGTTTGTAGTAGTTCCATGAATACTTGTTGTCTCGGGGACATAAGTTTTCGGACCACGGTGTCGGGAACTTCCGATTCTAAAAATGTATAAAGTAAATCAAAATAAATTGAGGTCCTCCAGCAAGTATCATTAGCTAAAAGTAGTATAATACAGTACAAAGTTATAGCAATAGAATAGCATCAAACACATTATTATAACAAGTGCCTCAATTACATTAAAATAATTAATATTGATTGAACGGAGTTCAATTGGTTCATACGGAACTGCACTAACTTTACGTCTACGCAGCTAATTCTTGCTAGTAGGTACTACTAAATCTAAGAGAAATACAATAACAATATATTAATGTCAGACATCGCTAATACTCTGGGTACCAAAACCAATAATGTTATTTATATATATATATTTTCATAACATACTAGGGAAATTTTCAAATTAAAATTGGACCTGGCACAGAAGGCACATAAAATTTTATTTATTATTAGTTTAATGTAGACAATAGAAATAGTACCTGATAAACAAAATTATTTTAGAATTACATAACTATTAAGTTTATAAAAAGACTTAAATAGGCGATGTTAGCATATAGTTAGCGTTATAGTAAAAAAGTCCGTAGCATATTAACTAGACTGTGTGAAGTTAATATGCTACGAACTTTTATGATTAATAAAGACCTAAAACAAACGGAAATGTCGTTTAGGGGATGAATTTTTTTGCAACTCCTAATTTATGTTGCTTAGAGATGTGAGTATATATTTTTAAACGTCATCTTACCTTCAAGCAACTGCTTGCCATCAGGCGAGGGTGTGCAGTCCAGCAGGTTTCCGGAAAGGCTGAGCAGGACTGCATCGCCGACGGAGGACCTTCGTTTGTGCAGAGCTGACTCTCCCCCTCGTAACTTCCGTTTCCTAAACCGCTGTAGTTGCGCCGGCGTGCTCCCCGGGGCTCCCTGGCCTCCACCGCCACTCGCCGTTTCTTCACCCCCTGCCGTTGCACTGCCTGGCGCCCCCACTGAAGATCGTCGCGATACTTCGTCCAAGTACTGTTGGAACCGGTAGCCCATGTTAACATACACAACCATACCACATCAATGAATATATACCACCTGAACAAGATTGAAGCTACAGATACAGGATCCTGTACACAGAGAAGAAGACAATAAACAGTATGAGAATAATAAAATAAAGTTCAGATTTAGGACAAATAACTACTCAGATCAGATTTTGTGCACCAATATGATTTGATATCTGCGGATCACTTACGTCTTTGAAAAGGTAGTCCCGTTCATCCTGAGCCTCCTCGTTTTGTACCGACGCCCAGAACCACTCCGCCTTGACCACGTGGACTTTGGTCGAACAATCCGGCGCCACTCCTGTGTTATGCTCGTCGACCACCTGTACCATAACATTTAATTATTAACAGCCGAAATTATATAAAGCTGTGAATAAAATCCACCACCTTCATAAATAGATTAAAGGGCGTTTAAAAATGCACATTTTATACATACGGATATTAATATAGCATATTCCTGATGTGCGCGCCCTAATAAAGCGACTACATTATTTTGTGTGGTGTTATTTCTCGTAGCATGCATTTGATACCATTTAGAAGTAAATTTGGGAACCACAATTCGGCGAACGCTTGGTATCTAAGAGGTATATCGTAAAATGGGGGATGGCCGCCTAGATGCGAGCATGATCACTATCGTTTAGTAAAACTGAATAAAATGGTGTTAGTACCGGCAGCGATATTCCATGGCATTGCGATATGGCGCGGACATCACGGATGGGGGGCGTCGAGGCGGGCGGCGGCTGGTCGCGGGCGGGTGCGGGTGGAGCAGGGCGGGGCGCGGGGAGGAGGAGCACGGAGGGGGAAGGGGCGAGTGAAGTGGCGACGCGCACGTGGCGAGGGGAAGGCGCACTGCTGCCGCGCACTTCCGCACCGCCGCAGATGGAGTGACGATGTGCTCGCACCCACACGCTTTGCGGAGTCTTGAACACGCTCGAATCATCCAACTCGTCCACCTCTCTCGTCGGCGTCACCACATTAGTACTGTCCACCGTGTCCACTTGCACTGGAGATATGTCCAGGTTCATCTCGTCGCTATCTCTCTTCGGCGTCGAAACGTTCTTCAATTCTGGGGGCAGGTGGGACGCGTCGATCTCTACCGTATTCCGTTCGGGTCTTTTCTCGTATTTCTTTTTCCGTTCGCTTCTGAACGACGCGGTGAAAGACTTGACGCTCCGTCGCAGTTTCGACGCCGATTTCACGGTTTTCGAAGCGAAGGATATGTCGAAGAATCCCGACTGTTTGCTCGTGTTCATGGAGCATATTGACGTGTTGTCGTCCTCCCTGATGGGCGACGAAGTGGACGCTATGAACTCCCCGGCGGGGTCGGTCGGTTTAAGGTTCTCCGGGCTCACCGGTTCCACTACGATTTCGCCGGAAGTTTTGGCCACCGCATCCTTTTTGGTTTTCTTGAATATGGCCGGTCTGTTTTTGAATTTAAAAGAATCTTTTATCTTCAGTCTTTTAATAGATTTCCAGTTGCTATCCTCGTTTTTGTCAGGTGAGAGATTAACGTCGATTAAGCTTACTTGAAAATTTGAGTCTGTAGAGTTTCGGCTCCTCTTTTTTCCCGAGGAAATGGTGGTCGTCGACTGTTGCAATTCTTTATTCTTTGTCGTGTCGGGCAACAAAAATCCGGGTTCATCTTTGGAATCCAAATCGCATAAGCTTTTCGTGAGAGAAGAGTGCAGAGAACCAGCCTCTGTAAGGCAGTCGACTAGATTAAATACATTCATGGACTTATTTCTAAACACCTCCCTTTTGTCTTTGAGATCTACTCTAACAGACTCGTGAAGGAGCCGCGACATGTCTTTATTTTCTTTGCCACTCATTTTGTATTTGCGCATTTCTAAATTATCGACATGGGACGGAGTTTGACTATCATCACTGCTCATGTCTCCGGGTGATTTTCCTACATAAGTAATACTGAAGTCGGTAGACTGATCTTTGGACGAGGTTCGTTTCTCTCTGACAGTATTGCGAGCTTCTTGCAGACGCTTTTCGAGATCGTCTCGAGCTTGCTGCTCGCATGCATCTTCGATTTGTTTGGACGGACTAGAGCGGCAGCCCGAGAGCCGCGCAGACAGTCTACGGTACAGAGAGCTCTTGGGTGTGGACTGGGAGCGGTTGGGAGTGGGGCGGGAAGGTTTCGCAGAGGACGGTGTACTCGGATGGGGTGATAGGATAAGCGAACGACCGAAAGTCTCCCCATTGGCCATTACCTGAAACATGTGTGAACACACCACGCAATGATGTAATGAAGCCATTCCAGTACAGACATGCACGACGATAATTATTATTATCGTGATAGAGCTAGCTAGTTAGACACAGAGAAGCAGACTGCCTATCAAAGATCATAGTTCCGTAGCATGGTGTTGGTATTTTTTGAAGTTATGTCAGTAAGAGTTGTGTGAAAAATGGTTTAGAAAGAGTAAATGGAGTTCCGAAGTGTATACAACCTACAAAGATATAAGAGACGCTTAGGACACAGAAGGCAGAAACTATGTTACAAAGCGTATTGATACTGTACACAAAACATGTGACAAGGTGAAATGTAAACAACACTAAAATGGTGTTAAGTAGCTATGTCTACGGACGTTGTGCAATGTTCGCACTAATGAATGAATTCCGTGTTGATAAAATGAAACAGAGAACTGATTAAAAAGCGCTATTGCTACATGGAGTGAACATAAACATAACGTGACAAACAATGGGTTGACTTTGCGTCGTGTGCTGTGGGGATAGAGGGTGCGATTCCAGCAATAACGTGGCCATACTATATCACCACTAAACTGACTACAACTAACTTCAAGTTGGAGAATCTGCATACCAAATAAATGTGACAACTGCCTACGACAAAAATAGCGAAGCAATGATTCTTTACGATTGAAAATGCGTGAATAACACAAGAGAACTAGTGTGTAACCTCCTTCTGTTTGGTTATGAAACGTCAAAATACTACTGACATTGAGTCGCCACTCAAGTGGTATAATAATTGCTTGCTTTTGTAAATTGCTAAACAAGCAATAACTGACATTGAAGGTGTTGCTAAATATAATGCAGGTATCGGAAGAGAGGTAGGTAGATTAGAGCATACATAACGCTGTAATAAACTACCTAATATACCACTAAATAATCATGAAGAGTCTACAAAGTAACTAAGAGTGATTTGTGTTCCCAAGGGTGCTACGTGCATGCTGACTTCATAACTCTATAATTAGTAGCTAATATGCATAATGTAGCAAAGGTATAAATAAACAAATATGTGAAGTATGCAGAGGTAAACGTTCTGTAATAAAGTTTAGCGAGGCGTCTTTGATTCGTTGTTTCTTTGTGTGTTTCGACTATTTCGGAGAGTGAGCGCGGCACGTGGTCTGAATTGGCAGTTAACGTACGTAAAACGTTTCACTTTAAAATGTAGATGTTTACATTCTAGTTACGTAATGTCCAAGGCCTAACTGCTTAAACTATTGCTTCTATTCCTTTATGATGTTCTGAAAGCACTAAATTAGTGTTTAATGTCCCAGACAGGACAAACTTAAAAGTGAATACAAATCGATAGATTTCATTCGTGTTCGCGGTGTTCGTGTAGTTAAGAGTATCTGCAAGGTTCTATATCGGTTGTGTACCAGCCGGAGCCGCGACATCCGTGCCATGGCGTGCGGGAATGGATAATGCTTTCAGAACTTATTTCGACCACAATCTCCCGTAAAAATGCGTGCTTATAACTCAGCTCTCCAATGTCTATATGGGCAATAAAAATTGCTCAATCTACATTTGTAGATGACGGAACAATAAGGAAATTCGTCCACTAGTCTTTATAAACAGACATGCCTTTGTCTCGTGATTTATAGACTGGCTGTAAACATAGCCAATTTAGTGTTTTTCATTTTACTGATCGACAAGCTACGGCATTGTTCGAAAAACGATTTAAGTTAAAGTGTATGTAAAATAGTTCAGTAGTACTCACAACATGGGTGCAGTCGACATCGTGAATGGGACAGGCGACGCCGCCATTGCTGACGAGCACCTCTGCCATGTGCTGCGTTTCATCTTCAGGGAAACCCACGAAGCAGACCCGCGCGCCCGCGAAAACCTTCAACTTGTGCTCCTTCTGTAACCATACAAGTACATCACTCGAACCTGGATAATAAACAGTTGAATCGCGTGGTCAATGAAAAATGAACGAATTAGAGGTAATTGATCGAATCGTGAGAGTTAAAAATTGACCTGTGATGCCAGTGTATGTGGAAGTCAATTCCCTGCACTGTTAGTCATCACATATACTAGGTAACATGAAATGATATTCTAATCTTATAATTAGAAAGCAAAGGAATGACTCATATGAACGTGCATTTGAGTAAGGGATTTTTCAAGAGAGTTGTGGTGGTTGTGGGCAGGCCTAGCATTTGCTCGCTCATCAAATATGTTTATACCATTCCCACTCTAAAAAGCTTATTTTATTTACTGAAAACAGTGAATAAAAAGGCCTTTTAATCACTGTTTTGGTGTTTGAATTTAGAACACACCAATATAGGTATTCGATCTCCATCTCAATGCTTAAACATCTTCCTTACGCAAAGAATAGTATACATACAAACTCTTTGTGCAAGTTACTCCTCGAGATTGGTCGATATTTGCGACAAGGAGTTTAGCATTTGAATAAAAACTGTATTGTGTTATATTATAGAAAAAAATATATAATAATAATAATAAATAAATTACTCTTATGTTTAGTACTTGTTAAAATTTTAATGTGCATTTTAATTAATTTAACCTTCCTTTTTTCTTCATCAAATGTCTATTTTCGCTCAAATTATTTCTTTTTCTCGCGGTCATGGTATAAAGTATAGTATGCAAATCTTGAATAAAACGGGTTTATATCGAGGGCCATGAATCACTCAAATCGCTCAGGATTCTAACACTTGAATAACTCGCTACGCTCGTGATTCAATAATCACGAATCACTCCCTGCGGTCGTGATTCAGTCGTTAGCATCCTTCTGTTACTCGTGATTCATCTATGGCCCTTTTAATCCCGCTTTAAATCCGTCTTTTATTCACTAGTTGCATAATATACTATTTGCTTAGTTTTTTATTTACTATCCTTAACCATTCACAATTATGCGTCCGAAAACCGTGAGTTTCCACCTGCATTACGACAGCCAATGTCACGATAACTATTATTATCTGCACCTGAGCATTACAACAATAAGGCATTAAATAATTGTGCCACTATTATATGAAACTCGCCGTTCGCATACGGCTTATCCCACGACATCGCTCTCCATAGCGAAACCTGTACTATAATACTGATATTGAGATATACATATTTAAAATATTAGACGAGATGGTGGTAAGGCAGGGCTTTTATTTATCTCAGTTGCATTCAAATGTTGATTGAAATCTAAAATGGCGGCTTTATAACACTTTTTAACCGACGAAAAAATGGAGGAGGTTCTCAAGTAGTCTCAACGCGTATATTTTTTTGATGTATGGCCACACAGAACTGTTTACAGAGTAGTCCGAGGCTTAGGTTTAGATTATAAAACATCGAGTTGGCGGTTAGTTTTTATTTATAAGTAGATTATAATAAGGCAAGCCTGCACGTAAAATATTAATCAGAATTAAGCCCATCACACACGACTAAGATAATATATATTATAGCGTCGAATGTAAAAGTTATGTTAACTTAACCCACCACACACGACGCTGATACTATAATATATATCAAGCGTACATTCTATCGGAGTCCGTCTCGGGAGCCGCACGTCTCAATCGTTCACACAGTAATATACAGTGTTCATATTTTTTATTTTGCGATGATTCGTATTTTGTTGCTAGACCTTTTGGACATTTCCTCAGATGATGATTGGGGCTGTGAGTATGATATAACCGTCATACTAGCTACAAGTAAAAAACGAAGAATCTGGATAGAAGATTATATAAAACACAGGAAACACCGTAGTGAATTTAAACTTTACAATGATCTTTCAGAAAAAAAACAGCTTTTTCTTGCACTTTCATATGGTTATTTGCACGATACATACCAGTTTTTTAATTGTTTGTATGTTTGCCTCTATAATCCGGGTAATTTCTGAAAAGGCTGGACCAATTTTAATGGGGTTTATACTGAAAGCATTAATTAAAGGGCCACGCGAACGAAGTCACGGCTGCAGCTAGTCTAATAATATAACATAGCCTTATTTCATCAAGAATACTAACATCGATTTAGTAGTTACCTAGTTTGATTGATCTATACGTAGTACCTACAATCTAGAAAAACCTATGGAGGTTAGGCCCATAGGTTTTTTTTTAAATTCTACTAAGATAAAATTGTCATACGGCTAGTTCGGTTAGTAGATAGAAAGTCTCACTTTTTCGATGTTTTCCTTTGTTTGACACATTCGCGTTAGTCAGACGTTAGTTTCATTTTTAATTACAAAAAATATTTCTACAGGTTCGAAAAAATATAGGTACATAAGATAATGTGAAGCTTTATTAGTTTTTATTGTGAAAATATAAATTTGTTCGGTAACTGAAGACCAGACGTCCATTTACTGCAACGGTTTTGTCAACACCTGTATTTGATCTTAAGATCAGTATCGGACATGATCTTAAGATGTCTTCATGATCTGCAGTAGTCTTAGCGTATGTTAACATGCCGTTCGAATGTCGGTGGCATCTTAAGCTACTCTAAGGTAAAATATTATAGTATATTCACCGTGTGTGGTCTCTCATTGAATTATATGGTGAGCGATATGTCCGAATCTGCTCTAAGATAATTTATATTTTATAGTATCTTCATCGTGTGTAATGGGCTTTAAGCTAACGATCGACGGAGCACTTTTGGGATAAGATTCTTGTCGAATACATGTCTTGTCAAAGCAATGAAAAATTAAAATTTAAAGATCAAATAGTAATGAAACTATGCATTTCCGGTGGGGCGGCAGACTTCCCCGCCCGGGATCCCCCCCTTGTTTTTTACACTTAGTATTAATTTGTATACCGTCGCTCCCCCTTAAAATCGATGTCTGAGAATAGTGAGGTTAGAAATTTAAAAATTAGTATTATTTAATAAAAATAGTAACTCAATTACACTCCAATAACTGAAAATTGTTTCGCCTACGTTGATGATATCCTTCTTGACGGTGAATGACAATCGATCCCGTAAGTAGTAGGGGTCACTAAAAAGGTAAAAAAATGTTTTCACCAAAAATGGAATGAAATGAAAAGTATGAAATAACTTGTAGAAGTGTTGAAGTCCGTTGCATTTTTTGGTAAAAAAATATTTTGTCAGTTCCAGCCGTCATTAGCTTACTAACATATTTGCTTACTGGAGTTGTCAAAACAGACCGAGGTTCTATGATACAGCCGCCACTTTTCAAGAATTAAATCAACATTTGACTGTAACCGAGATCCGTAATTGCTCTGCAGGTCATAACTACAATAACTACTCGTACAAAGCACGAATTAAAACATTACAGTAAAATAGGATGTGGTATTCAACATAGCACAGCAAGCAGTTATACTTCGAAATCGAATTTGGTAACTTCCTGAGGTCAGGTACTGAGTTTGGTCGCAGGAAATAGATGTTACATTTTGGCACGCTTCATTCACATCCACTATGATTGGCAGTACCTATTGTTTAAGAATATAAATAGGAAATGTTTAGCATGTGCATTTCCAGGCATGGTCACTAGATACGCTCGTCAAAATTCATACTTGTACAGTTGGTTCTAGCCTTCACGCGACAGATGAATTTACATTTTTTTGCGTTCCATGCCGTCTTTGAAAGAGAGCAGGTATTTTTATATTCAATTATTCAGTGTATCTATTTGAAAATGTGAGCAGACAAAAGCCCCATAACCTTTTCCGTTCAAAAATCTCAATGACTTCATCATGTTTATGGCGATATCGTCAGAATGGTATTTTGCTGACAGTAGCTAAATTTGAGGAAAGGATAGCATTTTTATCTTGATATGAGTAAAATGAACAACTTACCTTCCTAGTTTCAACAACGGAGCAAATTAGGTAATAATAAAAGGTTTTATTTAAATTTACAAATATTACATCAAAATATTTTGTTTTCAATTTGATGTATTTTTCGTGAATTATTACTTTATTTTCATAAAACGTTTGAAATAAATTCGAAAAATTCAATGTTTTTAAACATAATTAATACCGCTAACCTCTATCAATAAAAAAATACTTTTATCCTCTTACTTCACAATCAGTGATAGTGCGGTCGAACGTGGTATCACACTAGAAAGAAAGAAAGAAAATATATTTATTCATGATATATTTATTCATGATATACACGCAACATAACATTCCAATATAATATACCTACACACGAAACTCAGATAAGCAACTGTCTCTCAAAGACAGCAGCCGGTCCGCACCGTTCGACCTCACCATAAACTTACAACCGTAAGGGTAGTATCTAGCGGCCATTAGAAAATAACGTACATGTTGTTGATTTTCTTACTATGTTACCTTCACCAAAGTCAGTCGTGTTGGATTGGAACCAGCGAGCGCGTGATCGGCGGCTTAATCCGCGGTTAGACCTTTAATTTTTCTAAGCTTTATCGCTTCAATTCATAGAAATGTTTACTTTGTAAATATGTAAAAGGCTCAAAACCTTTCAACGAAGCTTAAGCAGCAGTCTTATAATCAGAGTGTCACCAAGGAATCACCGACAATTCACATAACATTAAATACGAGAGATACTGAAATTGAACCAGCATGATTTAAAGATTTGTAATCAAACGTAATTTTGTTTGTGTAGGAAGTCAGAAAACTGTATCAATTCTATAATTTAGTAAAATATGAAGCTAGAACTATTTATGAAATATGTCAAACTCAAGCTACATTATTACATAAAAAACAGCGATGGAGAACAAAGTACTTTCTGTAGGTTTTCAAATATCACGCGTATGAACATGTTTCTATGTTTAAAAATGATAATTTTATCATAACAAGTCAGATCGACAAATGTTTAATTATGTTGCCTACTTATTATATTTTACCTCAATATTACGTTGTTCTGTTTCAATGTTTTTGATACATTTTATACCTGCTATTATTGTTTGATCACGTCATATAATATATTATTACCATATAGAGCATTTATACGAAGTCCCCATTGTAAAAATAGGTCAATGTTAATGTCCAGGAAAACTATTGCCATGTCAATGTCAAGTTTAACTCCAGCGGGCATAACGTTGTTTATATATTATATAAACAGTAGCCGAGGAAAACTTACATTTTGCCTTTTTCAATTCCAAAGCTAATAATTTATATCAAGAACCTAAGTGATATATAAAGCGTTGTTTACTTGAATTATTAGGTGGGTATACTTCTCTGGAACTGGGATTAGTAGGCAATACTCAATTCTCACGGCAGTTTTACACATTAAGAGATACAGTTATGGTTTAGTGAGTTTTGTGCTGTGCCCAACATTCTGAACTGAATTCTTGAAAGCCTTTAATCGAATCGATATCATTAGTTGACGTCGACGCGGCGTAGAGTACAATTACTTCGGAGCTTACTTGATCTGACCTTAAAATAGGTGTTAAACTAAACACAAACACTAATGATACCACAAATGATGATGACACTTTATAAAGTGTAAAGTACTACCAGGCTATATTTGCACACATTTTTGAAAACAGCTGTGTATGGTTGTTATCTTTGTTTTTGTTGTGTAACTTTACCTATTACAAAAATGTAATATATAAAAATAAAAAGGAAATTTATGTAACCAGCCTTCATAAACAATGCGTCTTGCGGTACAGGTACAGCAAATCCCTATCGCCCCAGTAACTTCTCTTCAACAACTGTGGCAGTTTTTGGTAGGACAATAGCAAAAAACGTAATTAACGTACAATGATATTGTCATCTGTAGCGCTGCAGGCAGGGTCGTCCCGGCGGTCCCAGCACGCGTCCACCCACGAGCGCGCGAGCACGGGCAGCCCGAAGCCCGACGCATACCGGTACTTATCCCCCGTGGCCGCGGCCGCGATCAGATGCGTCACTTTGCTCGACATGTCCTTGCGGATCGAACCGCCCATGTAGTGGATCAGGGTTATCAGGTACGTCTGTTGACAAGTCATCATATGTTATTCAGTTACCAACCAAGTGCGAGTCTGACTCTCGCACAAAAGGTTTTAGATACCACAAGAAAATGTACACACATCAAAAAAAGTTTGTGATCACTAGCATAAGCTGATATCATTTTTTGAACTGAACTTGGTTAGTAGTTTATTAATAAAAGGTATATTCAATATAACTCCTCCCCTGGCTCGAACACATGCGGTGATCCTCCTGGGCATGATGAGAATCAAGTTATCCAGTATTTCTTGGTATAACTTGTCCCATTCTTGAATAGTGGCTTCCCTGAGCTCTGGCACTGTCTGGGGATATGTCTGACGGTTCCAAACAGCTCGCTTAAGAGCATCCCACGCGTGCTCTATTGGGTTTAAGTCGGGCGAGCCGGCAGGCCAGTCTAACCTTGTGATGTCGTATTCTCGGAGAGCAGCATTGACTCGTTGAGCTCGATGAGCGGGCGCATTATCATCGACCAGTACAAATTGAAGTCTTTGGTTTACTCGGAATGGTCTTATAACTCCATCAATAGCAACTAAAAAGACGAAGAAATCATAATATAATCTATCGTAACCAAAAAGATTTCTCTATTTCAAAGTGATCCCAAACTTTTTTTGATGTGTGTACACTACTGGGCCGCAGAGAAGCGGCACGGTTGTAAAATATTCGAACACTATAATTTATACATATACCATAAATATAAATATTCGACCAAACTTTTTAAATTGAATAAAACGTGTATGTCATTAAAATATAGGAAGAAGTACTAATCGTAACTATCCCTTAAAACGGACACGTTGTTATTCCTTGATATAATCGCCATTCCGAAATTCCAAAAGGGTTCTTTTGGTATTCCTAATATGGAATTTCGGATAATTTTCAATACAGTGGCGCACTATGAAACCTATGTACATATCGATAGACAATGTATGGACAAACAAAAAAGTGTCATATGACAAAGTCCTAATCCTATACAACCCTAATTTATTTCTTAAATACGGAAAACCTTGGACTTTACATCATATGACACATTTTGATTGCCTATATAGATCCTCTATTGATATACATAGGTTTCATAGAGCGCCGCTGTTAAGAAATGTTTCCGAAATTTTCTGTGAAATTATGCTAGCGTGTCATACAAAAAGGTTCAATCCTCGTAACCCAAATCCGTTAAACCTTTTCAGAGCCGTGCAGAAACGAACATATTATACATATTAGTGTCACATTTAATATTACTGTGATAGTATGATTCATGATTGTTACTATTATGTAGGTCAGGGAGTGCAACTTGTCAAAAATGTCCTCAACCTTGTTTAAAAAAGCATTGGAACCCATGGCCCTCAATTTAACCAGAAAGTCAATATTAATTATTGGCGTAAATAACGAGAAAGGGGGTCCAAGGGTTTGTTAATTGAGATTGTTTCGACTAGAAGCCCCAGTGATCACGTCCGGTTGTAGCCAGTCGCCAGACAGATCTACATCGTTAATCAAACTGGAACACATCTCCAATTATTATAGTTCTATGAATATGGAATAAATGCCGACCTCGTCTCATGTATACAATCACACAGACGGTAAAGTACATAGTGCAGACCAAAGATCCGCCAATAAATTACAAAACTTCAAAACCTTATCACAAGTCTTGGTACATCTATCTAAAAATGTAGTAAATAAATCAAATATACCATTCGGAAACTGTTATAGCAGACACATTCCGCATCAGCATATGTATTTGAGTTTTTCATGAATGAACGCATGTGCCGCCGTTGATAGCCAATTTGTTGGAGGCCGCCCAACTGCCGCGTAGTATCATAGATAGGTGGGGCTCGCTACACGCTAGATCAGAGATACCGCTCCGCCACTGGGCCCATGCCGAATCGCCTCATGGCGGATTTGTGGAGGTCATCCACTAAATAAATTCCTACTGAAATAGCGCTGTTCAGGCACAAATCACAAAGTTATAATATAAATCAAACATTCATGAGTTTCAGCTCACTGGGGACATCTGGCACATGTTTATAATTAGTACAGAAATTGATGGTAAGATATTAATCCATGCAATATTATCTAGCAATAAATGTTGGGTGGTTATCAGTCGAAGCTATTTTGATACTTTTCGGAAGGAGAAAAATTACAAAAAACTAACGAGCAGTAAGTAAAACGACCCTTTCCTATGTATAGGAAACCGACATAAGTAAAACAGTTCTTGATGAATGGCCATTCTAGCATCATCTTATTTCAATCTATGAAAAAATGGCTATTCTAGCCATCTTATTTCAATTTATTTATGAAAATACTATGGATTGTTATTTTTCTAAGTGGTCTTATCTATCCCAATTAATCAAAAGTTACCCATGCCATATGATTCTAACCCTTTTTGTCACTTTGAGGACAATGTTCACGTGACAGCCCGCTAGCCGGTGACACCGGATCAAACTTCGCATTGTGTGTTCATACTGTCCATATTGTGTTTGAAGAATCTGCCTTAAGGATCTAAGTAAAGCCTAATACAACACAGTCCACCACTGGCTTGTTTAAGTGAATGAGTTAGTTAACCGAGCAACTTTAAGGCGGGTTGCTGCAAATTATCGAGCGCGCTTTAAAGTGATTGTTACTGTATGTGTTGTATAATTAATATAACATAAAAAAACCAGGCTATTCCAAATCTATAAGCGCACCACATACGAAAATGTTTCATATTGTATTATGTTTCACATTTATGCAACGAAACAGTTAAAACTATATTTAAAAAAATACACCTTTTGGCTCTTAACTCTAAAATACAAAGAGCTATATAAAAAGTAACTTATTTTATTATAATGACTTCTTAGGCTTTCGTGACATTGCATTGCAGTTTACTTTACACAGATTAAATCGCGTATAATTTTATTTCAATGAACATGGTCACGGATAAAGTCTACCCGTTAAGATTGAATCTGTCCCGTTGACTCGCGATACATATTTGGCCAATAGTACAATATATTTCGCAGAAATCAACCTACTTTTCCAGGAACTACAACGTGTGTGGGTAAGGTTGTGTAGTTTCATTAGTTAACTTTAATACTTACAAGTTCATCCTTTTTCCGGAAGCCGGAGAAGCAGATGACAGCGCCGCGCATCGCCAGCGAGTAGAGCGGGCGCGTATTCGCCGGCGGCGCCTCATCTCGCTCCGCTAGCTGCAGCACAGCGGTCGGGCCCAGCACCCTATGTACAACAAAAAATATGAATAAGATGGTTTCTTTATAATTGCTGTATTTGGAATAAAAATCAAGGAAAGATGACCGTTAATTTTTGCGAAGTTCGGACCAGAATCTTCAAGAACAGCTAAATGTGGAAGCTTTGCCTACTTCATGTAGGTACCCCAAGGGCTATCGGAAACCATAATAGATAGTTGGTTGTACAACCATAACAAATGTCAAGGACCCTTAGACGTGTTTAATAATACGTGGAAAAAGACGGACGCTAAACAAAATACGATCACGGTGTACTTACAACTTTAGAAACAATAACAATAGGTAGATATAGCGTTTGACCAAATGAGGACTTGAAGAGCATTTTTTCAAGAAGTTTCAGAAGCAGAAGGTTCAATAATCTCTAGTAAGGTAAACCGACGAGATAGATTATTGCCACCGACCGTTAGTCGGTAATCGGTGCAGAATTTTTGACATCTTTTTATATCGTAGAAAAGCTTTTATCGACTCTACGTCACATCTCGTCTCTATGTTGACTACGTTATCATGGGCTACATTTTATTTTAATAATAACTAGCTGCGCTCTGCGCGGTTTCACCCGCGTGGTGATGGATGATGATGAGGATGAATCAAATATAGAGTATGTTACTCAGGCATAATGTAGCTTTATAATCGTGAAAGGGTTGTTTGAATCGGTTAAGTAGTTTTACGTGTATGCATTACAAACAAACAAACAATCATATATCTTTCCTTTTTATTATTAGAGTAGATAAGGATTTATTCCAAGGTACGAATAATGTGGCCTGGTTTGTTACGGCGCGGCGTTACTATTGCATATTTCAAAATAAAAAGTATTAGTATATATTAGTATATATAATATATAATATAAATAGTATATATTAGTTAAATATTATGGTAATGTAGACTTCTTTGTAGATATTGACGTCTTCTATAAAACTGTAGTACGTCACTTTGCTGTATTGTCTATAGCATAGACTAATATTATATGGTCAAGAGTTTCCGCAGCGTACGCGATATAAGGACATTTTTGGTATTTTTTTCACACCTTGGGTTACATTATCGAAGTTTTCATACGAATCCCTAACTTTTTTGAAAATATTATATAGCTTAATGCATCGAAGGTCGCACGGCCAGACACAATAGAAATTTCATTGTTATAATGACATCGACCCTTGAAGGGTTATGTTCATCAGGGAAAATGTAGGATTCTACTGGTTATAGAATTTTCCTAATCGGTCCAGTAGTTTCGGAGCCAATTCAAACAAACAAACAAATCACTCTTTATAATGTTAGTGTAGATGTAGCACAATCACAAATTGCAAGTAATGTCATATAAAAAATATCTCAAGTTGAATACAAAATCGCAAGAAATTTGGGCAAAGTTGCACGTTTTACGGTAATTAATTAATAATAATTGCCAACGTATGTACGCTTTACCAAATTTACAGTCCAACCCTGGCACCAGTGTTGGGTCCACCGTGTGGAGCCGGCCTAATAATCAGACGTAACTATGGTATTGCAGACTTTTTAAAGATATTGATGTCTTCTATAAAACTGTAGTACGTCACTTTGCTCTATTGTCTATATCTCCTTGGAGTATTTATTATTCTATCGTCAATAGTTTATTTAGGGTTTTCGATATAATTTTCACAACTTTGGTTACATTATCGAAGTTTACATGCAGATCCCTAACTTTTTTGAAAATGTCCTGTAGCCTATGTTCATGAGGGATAATTTAGGGTTCTAGAGAATTTTTCAAATCGGTCCATTAGTTTCCGAGCCTATTCAGTTCAAACAAACAAACCTTTCCTCTTTATAATATTATAATTATAGTGTACATTATAATATGAATTTAGAAGAAAATTATAAGTAAGTATATTTTTAGTAGGATAACAGAGGAAATTATTATTATAGGATGTAAAAAATTAAAAAGTAATGGATTTTTATGTGTCTCTGTCCATTGGTACCTTACAAGTCAGAAACTACCATTTATATCATTTCAACAGTTTTATAAACATCTAAAGCTATCAGAAGTCGGAAGTGAAAAGTAGTATTAGTATTAATAAACAATTAAGATTTGACAATTTTTATACCGACTTCCATTCTATTACTTTGGTAAAAATCAGTTATTGGAGTGTAACTCAAAAACTACTGGACCGAATTTGATGAAAATCACCACACGGGAAGCACCAGCTGTCAAACAAAAAAAGAATTTTAAGAATCGGTTCACCCTATCGAAAGTAATCAGGTAACAAACATAAAAAACATACAGTCGAATTGAGTACCTCCTCCTTTTTGGAAGTCGGTAGAAAAGTATGCATCTTGAAAGTCATTCGACGATACATCGAAATGATTAGGTAATAAGTATGTGTTAAAATTGTGAGTTACTCTCTTTTTGTTTTGGTTTGTTATATAACAACGTTATGATGTTGTTTGTATTATGCGCCTATTGAAAGTAACGAGCAGCTTGTGTAGTGTTTTCAAATAGGTGAGCAAGCAAAACAAGTCTGTTCCCTGATGATCTAGAAGTGCTGATGAAAGAATGCTTCCTGTTACTGTGATCTTTTCGAAATCTACAAGAACACAATCTTAATTATCTGTAGTTTACAATGATGAAACAAAATGAATATTAAGAATTATCATGCTGTTTTTATCCTTCAAATAATTAGACGTATAAATGTAATATGGTATGTATACGGGTGGTGTATAACTTGCCTTCTCAATATTCGACATTTCAGCTCAAATAGTTTCACTAAACACTTTTTATTCATCATCATTCCAGCTCTCAATCGATTTAGTTAACTCCTGGACTCTCCCATGAGAGAGACCAGAAGACTACCTGACCATCACTATATCTATTTGAAAAACGAATGGAGGACTAGAAATAGTTCTCTAAACAATATTGTGCCATGCACAAAAGAGATTCGCTCAAAAGAAATATAGGTTAAACATATATATAAAAAAGAATACTGTTCATAACATAACCCGCGCGTAAAATTAATACCCCATAGGATTTTTTTCCGGGTTAGAAATGTAAGTAGCCTATGGTACGAATGAGCTATCTCCGTTTCAACGATCGAAATTTTCAATTTGACATGACTACTAATCCGTTGAACTGTTTCATGAAGAACAAACGTGTACACTTACTCACAACTTTTGCATTTATAATGTTAACGTGATAAGAATATACACAATAATCGCGTATACACACAACAATATAACATACAATTTGTTTTTTTCATTTTGGCACTGAGGCTGAACATACTCGTAATATCGATAGCTGTAAAACATGATCGTCCGAAAGGCAGATAAAGTATTGCCAATATAGATCGCGGATATTTTGACGCAACAGATATTCAAGATGTTAATAAATCATAATAAAGTAAAACGGCACGCGAGAACTCGAAAAAAGCAGGCAGAGAGCTGCTGTTAAATCGAACCAACACAAAGATAAAACGGTGATTTTAAATCAGAATTTAGATCTAAGTGCTCTTATAATACGGAAACACTACACAACACATTTAGCTCGTAGCACACTAAAATTCTTTATTATCTATGCCGAGCAGTGGCAAACTGAAATATATGAACGGACTACGAGCACGGTCGAGGTAATTTTGTATTCGATTTCACCGAATGAAGGATGTATGAAACAGTTACCATAAATTGGCTATTAATCGAAGCCTAGACCTTAATAATTCAGATCAAGCGTCGATATGATTAAAAGTCGGCAAGTAGGCACGTACTAAATTTAAACATGAGTGAAAACAAGGAGATTTGTGTTTATGGATACGACTGGGTGGTCTGCCTGCTGTAGTAGGGTTGTATAATTAGGGAGCCAGTTCTCGAGAAAGTGAGATCATATCATTATCTCGAATGTTTTAGTGGATGTAAGGAGAAATGTAACGGTACCTACGCTTATTTCGTCACGCCAGATGATGTTCATGAATAATTATCATACATTTAATTGCATCGGTGCTTTTGGTACTCGTACCTAACAGTAGCATACGACTGCTGTGTAAATGGTGGTAAATTTTAGAAAAGGTATTATTTTTTATGAATCCATTTTTACTATAGGAACTTTAATTCCTTCTCACAATGGAAGAAATGTAGGGAATGAGTCGCCTAAACGTCTGAAAAAGATTCAAAATGAGCTAAACTGAACCCTAGCCAAGTTACCAACTACAAGGTTGTCCGAGGTTGTCATGTTGTAACTAAAAATTTACGAACGAATTCTCGGTCCAATAACGTTTAATCCTTCCTATACCGTGATAATCAAAACAAAAGATTTATGAATGAAACTAACGAATATTTACGTATCTGGGACGCAAAGGGTTAATCTTGCTCACATACGGTGCGTTCTCACATTACACTAGGTACTCGTACTATACGGGACACTAGATTTTAAATGGTGGCTATCTCTCAAAAAGTGTAAGCCTAACAGTGTATTACATCACACACATCGTAACACATTGCTTAGCGGTATTTTCATCTTGAGGGTGGTTAGCTACCCAAGGTGGCACTAAAAAGTGCCCAATCACACATGATGCGCCGAGAGCTCTCGATTCAAACCGACGACCACCTTATCCGTAACCAAACCTCACTAACCTTGTGTTGTCGCCGTTTCAATATGAGTTATAGGTGTAAACCTATGTATTTTTTTATCTCAATATTGTTTAAATGTACTTCACTTAACTTTCAAACTATTAAATACTTACCACTATTTAAATCTTAGCTTTATGAAATGTATCTCAATATTATTATGTATATGTACATAAACGATTTAGATAATGGCGAAATTTGTATTGTAATTTATTTCATGCCGATGACACTACCATGGTATTTCATGGTTCATCGTGGTCAGGCGCTTTGTCATATGCTGACATAGGTGAGGTATGAAAATATATTTCTAAATGGCTACAAATAAGTCTGCTGACTCTAAGCAAAGATACTTTATTCATGTATTTCCATAACCGCTGCAACTGCACCAGACTAGAGATAAACATTCAGACTATATTGTAAAAAAAACTGCATGTGACTGTGAAGTTCAACGAATCGATGAAGTAAAAATCCTTGCAGCTCTCGTAGATCTAACTTATCAAAAAGCATTATGACGCGCTTTCAACACCTCGGCCTATATGTATCCTAAATGTTTTTATTTTTATAATTGCCAAAAGTGGGCAGATAAGCAGACGGCCCACCTGATTGATAGTGGTCACCGTCACCTATAAGCCTATATAGATGTTTGCAACACCAAGGGCCGTTACCAACGCGCTGCCGACCTCTAAAAACTTAACACGCATTTTTTCAACAACCCCATATCGTAGCGCAAAGGGAAAACCTCAGCGGGAAGCTTCATCCAGATGTTTGTTGTACGCGGAATAAATGTACGAGTACATGAATGCGTTGCGTAGTTGAGCTAGGTAGCTCAAGGTAGCTTGCCCGTAGTCCCGACAATAAGGCGCCCGGGGAAACACCGTGTGGTGGTTTAGTCGGTATGGTCTGATTGCTGCTAGGTGGCGCCCGAGGTGGCGCGCGCGGTGTTTCCGTGCGCCCCTCAAGAAGACGGGGCTAGAGCTTAGTCCACTCTAACCCCATCGGGTTGGGATCCTTTGCTGGGGGATCAGCGTCGCCGGGACCGAAGACGATTGCCAAAACGTTCCTGTAGTCTCAACATAAAAGTGCTTGCAGGAACACCTCTGGTTTTTAGTGGGTATACGGACTCCCACATAACCACCGTGCTCCCCCCGGGGGCGGTGGTATCTATAAAAGATTTTCCTGAGAAAAAAGATAGCTCAATGTAAGTAATGAGGGTGAACATCCCGCCGTTGGCAAGCGTGAGGTGGTGGAAGGGAAAATATGTGTATGTTGCATTATGCCTATCCTTTTCATACATCACTGGACATACTGGATCCCTTGTTGGGACAGTAGTGCTAAGACGTATACGAGACGAAAGAGCGCAGCGTTCATTCTTGAAAATAATGTTGGCTCGGTCTTTCAGACATTCAACTGCAGATTTTTATATGGAATGTGGTATTCTTAGCGTTAGGCAATTGTTTATTTGAATAACTTCATTATCGGACTACAGATTCGTGTTAGCTTCTGTTAAGTATGGAGACATGGAGCAACGGACAGTGTATCGTATACCAAGTACACCTGTGAACACCGTGTTCTGTCACCACTTACAGCTGTTTTCAATAACCTATCTATCGCCGGTTTACCTTACTAGAGATTGATATTTGACACTATTTAAATGGACGTTATGTCACATTTCTATCCGTAGTAAGGAAATCTGTGGATAGATAGATTATTGAAACCGGCCGTTAAGCGAAATTATTAAAGGTTCGCGTGTATAATTGCGTAAACGTCAATAATATTAAACGTCATACTGGCATTCGGAACATTCGTCATTCGCGTCTTAGGGAGATCCCTTTCGGGAAGATTTGCCAAATAATAAAAATTGTAAAGTACTATAATGTAACATAACAGGCCAATCTGCTTATAAAACCAAAAAATCTATTATAATAAATGATTGTCCTGATTAAAATATGACTACTACTGAAGATATTCTATTAAATAGTAAGAATAGGTATTAATATCATATTAATATGATGTCATTAATATAAAATGATATATTGTTATGTATATAAAGTGGCCTATCATAGTATATGTGATACTACATTTTTATACATGTAAATATATAAATCGTGTATAAAAGATTCAGGTACGTTCCATCCAGGTAGGTTATTTACATTACATTATTTTGTCTTCGCACAGTTTCATAATGAAGCCTAGGAATCGTTTGGTCTCTATTCTTAGATGGATTATAATAAATGTTAAAAAAATATTCAGTGTCCCAAAAAAATATGACTGATGAAAACTATAAAAAATGTTGGTGTAAAGTGAAAAAAAATACATTTTGTAAATTATGACTTTCACAACCACACACGTTGCAGGTCCCGAAAAAAATGGTTGATTTCTGTGAAATCTATTCTATTATTGGCCAAATATGGCGAATCGCGAGTCAACGGGTTAAATGTTCAACATAAGAGTCTGGAGAATTCATAAGACTTATTTAAGAACAAACGTGTTAAGATTTAAAGGTGAATGTTGAAATTTAAAGTTGAAAATATTTTAAGTCAATAATTACCGAACGTAATTTTATACTTTACACCAACATTTGCATAGATTTCATCAGTAGCGTGGTTGATTTTATATAAAAAGAACAACTCTACTAGCAAAAATCAAAGAGTATTTTACGTTTTTTGAGAATTTTTAAAGGTTCAACAATTTCTAAAAATTCAAAAAACCAAACCTTGTGTTGGTCTGGCGCTATGTACTCGTATGTATTTGTGTTTTGTTTGTCTTTATTAAAAAAAATATTTAATGTAGGTAATTGTAATTTTATAATTTTGAATTTTATGTTATTTTAATTAGGAATTTTGACTTTTGGTAAGTAGAAGTGATTTATTATTTATATGTAATGTAAAATGTTTGCCTTAAAAATGTAATTGCCTGATGTGGGTTTAGTTTTCCGAAATAAATGAATTTTATTTACAACTTGAAAAAATTATCGCGGAACATACTTGGGGTTAATTTGGGTACCCTAAGGAGTGTGCTATCTCTGGACTTCCGCTTTTCCCTATTGTCACAGGGACTCCTTAGTATATGTGTATTTTATGTTTGTAATCCTCTTTGGTTAGGACGTATGTGTTTATTCGGTGATATGTTAATAATATTTGTTGGTGTGGGAGCCACACATTCATTGTTCTACTTTGTTAACCCTTATATATTGTTAACTATTACTTGCTTACAGCTAGTTATCACCTAAGTTCTATATAATGAGAAACGATTATATTTGAAATTATAATAATTTCGTACTTATAATATGTATCCTTGATTTACGTATCGATAACCATAATAGAAACGAAAGCCGTGACATACTAGTTATACCTGAACTACACCTGTGAAAACATTTATGAGTCAGGGCACGCACGCCACACTTAGCGTTAAACTGCAAAACAAGCCAAAGACATATAAAGTCCGTGTCTGTAACAATACAATCACGAGGCTCGATCTTGTAGCACGGGACGGGATAATGAACAGATTATGTTGTACGATATTGTAGCAAATGTTAACATATGATTGTCATTCTACGAGCTAGTTTGTACTTCTGTGATTAAATTCAAGAGATTCACCCGTTGGTCCTATAATTTGTTGCAGGACTGAATGCGCAACGATGCTTTGTATAAAAATGTTTTTAATATATAGTAATTTAATTTATATAATATATCGGTACAATGATAGTTCTAAAGTACATATTATCACAATTTTGTAGCATTGAAATCGGTTCCATTTTTTTGGTAAAAAATGTTATGTTTTCATTCTTTTTAGTGACCGTTGCTACTTACGGGATGGATCTTATTCACCGTCAATAAGGATACCATCAAGGTAGGCGATACACTTTTCAGTTATAGGGGATAAACTAAAAAAACCGCTTGACCGAATTTGATGAAATATAAATGGCACCACTTCGGAAGTTTACTGTTTTAAATAAAAAGAAGAAGAATTTTGAGAATCGGTCTTCAAATGGGGGATAAATCGGATAAAAAAATACATAGAGTCGAACAGAACCTCCTCCTTTTTTGAAGCGGTCAAAAATGAGTCCTTATTTCCCTTGGTCACGCTACAACTTGAGAACGACTTTACCGATTTCGATGAAATTTGACGAGGTTATAGATTATATCCTGAAAAGGACATAGGGTGCTTTTTATCATCATCATCATCATCCTCCATCATTACGCGGGTGAAACAGCGGGGCGCGGCTTTATTATACATTTTAAAACGTTTGTATATTACACGCGTATGATTTTAATCCTAGATGAAACTTAGTTCACAGAAATTATATCAGCATATGAGTAGCTAGACAGAAAAATAAAACCAATTATCATGAAACACATCCTATTAAATTATGCTCTGTAAACAATGACACACTGCCTAAATTGGGATCTTTTGAGAAGCATAAATTCTTCGAAACACTCGCACCACTTTCCTTCTTCCATAATCTTCAAAACTTTAAAATAACTCAAATGAACTAGAACTGTTATTTATTAATAGTGAATGTAATTTTATTGTGAGCGAATTAAATGTTCTTAAATGCGGTAGGCGTTGGAAAAGCAAGCTTCTACGATGACGTGTGCAATGGCGCGGACGTGAAACTGTGCCTGGTTAGTGTGACAGAGTTCTGCAGCGAAGACCCAACGACGCGGTCGTGATTTGGAGCACACGGCGACGTCACAGGATACCGTATCACTGCCACTGAACCTACGTGTCGTTTAGAAATAGTTGATGAGTTACATTTGAATTCCACGCGAGGATAAACACGGCCGTCTTGCCGCCCGCGCCACCGAGCGCCGGTTCACATTAGCAATCACCTCATTTCTATCTCGTTTCAATTTTAATCTCTGCTTTATCAATTCATTGATCATCTATATTTATACTTACATTTTGTATTATAGTAATTTGACATTGAAACGATTAGTTATTCTTATCTATAATTTCACAGTTATAGTACAGTAGTTACATTATCTGTAAACAAAATCTGCATAACAATATAAACAAATCATAGGTACTGTGGGATATTGATCCATTATATTGTTATATATATTTCATGCCGTGCTAATATGGCGTTCATTCATTTACTATGTTATTATTATTTTAGTAAATACTTTTAGCAAGAAGTACGTACCTAACAATCGACATCACACGTAATATTAAACATGCACGTATGTAAATTACATGTGTCCTTTGATTCTCTTTTATAAGGTCATGCAGGTAATGACTTTGTTATCTAGTCACATTATTGAGAAAATGTGAACGGTTTTTTTTTCTGTTTAATACACAATCGTGTTGTGTAGTACCTATAACCGTTAATTACATTTTCCTATAATAATTTCATCATCAGTTTGTTGATTCTGTCCGTGTTGTAAAAACACGCGTATAAAAGTAAATGATCTTACATGTCGCATTTCGTCTGCACCACTTCCGGTGTTTTTGGTTCCATCCCAACGACGAGATCCTGTGTAATGTCCTCCTCCTCTGGAGTGAGCGGCAGCCGCGTGGGCCCCATCGATGGCACATTCACCGTCAATCACGCACTACTCCGCGCATCCGACACAACCACCTTACTGACTATCCACTCACTGACACTGTGTAACATCGTAATGAATGAACTCGCCGCCACACACTACACACCCGGTTTGCATGCCCGACTAAATTTCGTAAGTATATTGATATTTCGTAGTGTTGTCGTTTATTTAATTGTAGTTCGAAATATTAACCGTTCGATAGTTTCTCGCAGCCGTCGTGAAAACAAAGACACAAACGGCATGCGCGTTATGCGTTTCACGTTAGATTGAAAAACAGTCGCGAGGAATGTGAGGCCGAAAATAGCGAGGAGCGTCGCGCGGCCACAAGGGCGACCCTCGCGCCTCGCGCTACGCCCGTCGCCGCCGCCGCCGGTTCACGCTGCCGCCCGCACCGTTTGCGTCGCGTCGCCACCTTCCGCACCCTCCCACACCGTACACACACCTTTATTTACATACATCCTTCCATGAAATACAGTCACCAAACATACGAACGGTTTACGAGTGGAAGGTCCCGCGAGTATAAACAACCCCGACATCGTGTTCAGGGTGAGGCCTGGACGTGTGTTATGAATGCGTGTAAAGCTCTGTCTATTCATATCGTTCTCGTAATGTTCTTAGCGTTGCAAACAATTTACTGAAATCTATAAAATTTATGGACTATCCTCCACCTGATATCTGCGTTTCACTAAACATTAAGAAACAGTTATCATTGCAGTGATTTAGCTTCTAAGATGTCTGCTTTGTGGATGGCAGCATCATTGTATGAATTGAATTGGATGTGTAAATGTTAAATTTTTGGTACAAAAGACAAGGATTTTACCTTAATCTTCAGTATTATCCTATACTTTTCAACTGAAACAGTGAGTCAGATTTGCCCAGAAGTGTGCTATGCAACTTACTCACAGTAAACATGCACGCGCTTGCGATGCGCGAAACAATAAACAATTAAAACTCATCAAACAATATCATGCACCGACGTAAGTACTTCGAATGTATTGGTATTGCATCGCAAGTCATATTCCGATGAATCGCTGAGAAATGCCAATGGCCGTTTCATACTTCAGTGGCAGTTTAATGCCGAATATACATCGACATAACATAAATGAGCCCGGTCAACGATAAGGGGCGGCCAAATTGCCTGCCGTAAATCATGCTCGAGTATGATCGTAGTTTCAGTAGCAAACATGCTGCTGACACAAAGGAATCCTAAAGTGGAGGGTTGATGAACTTCGGGGACAATTATAGAATCGATGATAACTAGCTCAGGATGTCGCACGATTTCATAATACAACATACAATGCGGTGGACTAAATTAAAGGAACAACACAAGAGCAGCAAGACGACGTAGGAAGGAGCGGTAGAGGTGTTGTTTTTAGAAGTCGTAAATCGGCGGTAAGCTCGGCATCGGGCACAGCACGGTGCGGCGACGCACTTTTGTTGGCATTCCACACCACACTCGCAACGAATTCGTCAAACGGCACCTACTCTTGTTCATAACCACTGAGTCACGCTCTTTGAGCGAATCTGTAGGTTGGAAACATTACTTAATTATACGCCGAAAACTTGCTCTTCATTCACTACTTTCACAGAAACTATACGAACTTCTTATCGTATCCCATGATGTGAATGACTGACTACATTTAGAATATGACTAGTTAATTTTATCATACGAGTATCGGGAGTATTTTATATACCAATAACAATGTTTTCTCGAAAATAATATCTATGATAATGCCATTGTTATCACATATACATACGGCTGTAAACCACCATATTGCATTTCCTATGAAACAACATTTCACCAAATCCAAATCGAGTTAGGATACAAAATCGGAGAGGTGCCTCGATGGCCTAGCGGTCATGGTGTCTGACGCGGATCCGAATCCCGTCCAAAGATGTGTATTTTTTGTGACAAACGAGTAGATTACTAAAGATTTTATGAGGGTTTTCGTACGTCCTCACGGAACTCTTCATCAGATAACATTATAAAAACTTTGAGAATTATAAAAGTAGAGAATGCTGCCGCTTGCGATATATAGATACTTTCAGACATAACGACTTTTCAACGTAAGTTGGAACAAAGACCAAGTAGGCGTAACAAGTAACTGGTGATGAGTTACGAAGGAAAAAGCAAGCAAGACACCTATAAGACACTGCTTGGAAAATAGTATGCGGATGTGCTGAGTGAATTGTGTATTTCCCATTTTTCAGCGGAAGTAGGATTATTAATCACAAAACCGGGATATCAAATAGGTATAACTATCGGCACATAACTTGAACCAAAATGTCGGATGTCCGCGCAGGTACAATTATGGACAAAAGTGATTCAAATCATCGTATTTCTCGAACAAAAGTGTTGTGAGAAGTGATCGTTAGGTATTATTGTATAGAACAGTTGTAGAAATACTAATAATAACAGAATACAAAAAATGAATACCACGCGGGTGAAACCGCTGGGCGCAGGTAGTAATTGATAAAAAATTTAACATGGTTAGGAGGTTATATATTTTTACATATACTTTTATCTATTCTGTGCAAAAATACAAAGTGCTATAGAGCGTAAACGAAAGTGAAAAAAACTCACACCAGAGCTACACGACAATAAATACATTCAACATTCCATTTAGAGCTCACGTGAATCCATACCTTAACGAAAACTGTATGCTAAAAATGAAACATCGTCGCCAACTTCACATAGCCTCGCTTCTATTTGGTGTTATAAAATATAATACACAAAACTCCTGGTTGTCAAAACATGGGCCATTTGGATCGCGGCAGTGCGCGATGCAACTCTCCACAGCTCAGCATGGCTCTGCTGCTTTTAGGGGGTAATTCCGCAGCGCTGCGTCCAGTGTTTGAATAATATTCCACTACCGCGTAGGAACCTTCAAAACACAAACCTTAATACCTTAAAACCTTAGTTTTTTTATTCCACTACCGATTAGGAACCTTCAAAACACAAACCTTAATACCTTAAAACCTTAGTTTTTTTATTTCACTACCGATTAGGAACCTTCAAAACACAAACCTTAATACCTTAAAACCTTAGTTTTTTTTATTTCACTACCGATTAGGAACCTTCAAAACACAAACCTTAATACCTTAAAACCTTAGTTTTTTTTATTTCACTACCGATTAGGAACCTTCAAAACACAAACCTTAATACCTTAGTAGGTATATTTAAAATGAAATTAAGACATATCACACTTCAAAGAAGCCAGGAAAATCAAAGACATGACACTAGTGCCATTTAGTAATGTAACTAATGTGATTTATGAGTAGGTATGTACTTACGTACCTTTCTCGCTTGTATCTATACGTATAGTCATAATTTAAGATTTATATCAAATTGTTTAATTTATAGGTTGGCTAGTTATTGGTGTCGTTACTGTTTACATTCTCTAAATCAGCCTTTCCCAAAGTGGGCGATAACGCCTCTTTATGGGCGCTGCAGTCCTAAAGGAGGCAGTAAGAGCCCCAGAAAAAAAAATTGATTGAAATCTTGAAAAATGGCGACTCTATGTCAGTTTTGACAACTCCAATAAGCAAAAATTATAGTAAGTACATGACTGAAGCTGGCAAAAGTGACATAGAGCCGCCATTTTTCAAGGTTTCAATCAACATTTGTTAGAAACTGAGATACATAATAGCCCTACTGATATCAACAGATTTATTAAACAGTATCAGATTCATCCTTCACATTAGTTTTTATATTAGAATTCATTATGTTTGTTTTATTTTGAATAAAAGATAAGTACTCTGTCTGAATACTTTACAGTTGAGTTTCAATAATGAATCTCGGTGGCAGGTGTAGCCCGTAAGAGCCTTAGACCTGAGCGCCGTTTTGTACTACCTACTGCGCTCAGGTATCAAGTTAACTCTTGCATGTATAGTAAGTCTCGTTTAGAATGAATTTTTAACTCTTTGCTAATATTGCTCACGATAATTAATTTAATTTGAAGTTATATTGGTTTTTAAGTACGTGAAAAAATAAGGTGCGCTAAAAATAATTTATTTTTAGTAGGCAGTAGACAAAACAGGTTTGGGAACCCCCCTGCTCTTAACTAAAGATCATCAAGTTATGGCAGTTCTTATTCTGTCTCCGCTCAGGTCCAAATTGGTGTAGCACTTCTGAGTGGCAGCACTAAGGTTGGACATTTGTTCAATTGTGGGGTATATTTCGGGTGGATTAGTCTCGTCACGTAAGTAAGTGCTCGCTAAACTGGCGTAGGAATACCAGGGATTGAATAGAATAATCCTGTTTTAGGAGATGTCATTCTATATGTTGTTTGAATTTGGATTTTACTGTTGGCAGAGTAAGGACTGCCCATAGTTACATTTTGGTACGCTAGTTTAGTTTATTGAACATGTAAATCGATACAAATAGCTATTGATTAACTAAGCATACGTTTGTAGTGTTAATCGTTTTTTAATCATTTACGCTGTTGTAGTATAAATCCATCATGACTTTACAGACTGGCTCCAACGGAAGACCAGCGCTGGTTTTAAATCAGCGTTATGCTGATTTGGGGACCATTTTATGGCATAGCAGTAAATTGTAATTCTACTTTCTTACTTTTATCAATCAATTTTGTATGCTGCCGTCATAAATATTTTTTTTTTTCATTTTCAATACTTGCGTCGTTGTGGTTGTGGTGGATGAGTAACAGGAGCGTTTCAGACAAAATGCATGAAACCTAATGTAATCAGGACGAAAGTAATGATGTATAATATAATGGTTAGTGGAGAAACAGTGGAACCAGTAGCAAACTTTTTTTATATAGCTAGAAATAGAACGAAAAGAGCATTTTTTTATTAGAAATCGGAAAGAGTCTGTAAAGCTACGAGTAGTCAAATTGGGAAAAAGTATGGACATAATTCTGAATGTTGTAGATTCTTCTGAAATCGTTAGAAAACACAGCTTGAAGTATCCCCCCGGTTTCCACCGTTTCTAGCACCTACGGAACCATGTTAAATATTAGGTATAAATATAAACTTTGACTATATCGTATAATCCGAAAATTTCAAAGAAGTTGGAATAGTTTATTGTATTTATGAATAAAGGCTTCCTTTATGTACTCGTATAATCATGTAACCATTTTTGGATTATTAAAATAACTTCACCTAACCGTTTTCTCACAGCGCGCCTTAAGTACATTATCGTAAGCCTTGAGGCAAAACAGGCACAAACGCACACACACACATACATTTTTTTTTCTTAGATATATAAATCTAATTAAAAGCTCTAATTATTGTCATAGCTGCCTTATTTTCATCATCCCTAAATTTTTTTTGTAGGGCCCTGGTATTTCCGGATGTTCCGGAACACTGTCTCACAAAACAAGGTTTTTTAAAAAACTACTTTGTGAGGTAGGGTCCCCAAATATATTACTGTAAAATTAGCCTATTATAACTAGTTTATGCAACAAATTCTAACTGCAACGTAGTACATAAGGCTTATATGCAATAAAGTTTTATCTTAACTTAATGAATTTAAAAAAAGTCGTGTGACGTACGGAATATTTTGTTATTGTTTGTTTTTATTTGTGGCTCTAGGAAAATTCTGAATAACAGTGCAAACTTACGGTTAGGTTTCTATAAGCATCATACTCGTTCATTTTAAATTTGTACCAATGTGCAAGCTAAAAAAGAGCAGGGGAGTTTCTCAACGCATAACTTTGTACATTGAATTCCGATTTTAATAATTCTTTTATTGTTTCGTAGAGTACGTCCAAGTCAAGAGAAGTCCGGACAATCGGTTTTTGAGTTACAATCTAATAACTGAAAATTGTTTTGTCTACCTCGATTATATCGTAATTGATGTCATCGAGAGAGGCGAAACACTTTTCAGTTATTGATAAAATGTATATGGGCCTACCTCGGTCGTATACTCTACCAAATAAAAAAATAATTATTAAAATCAGACTTAAATACTCTGCAAAAAGTTTTGCGTGATTACCCATAAAAAATATACACCTCGACTTGAGTGAATCCTCCTGTTTTTGAAAGTTGGTTGTAAAATACTCAGTTAGGAAGTAGATTATAATACGAGTACTTGTAAGTATGGTATAAAAATATAGTGTTTCCCACTCATTCCTGAATGAAGTTATGCGATTTCATAGTTTTTACTCGATTTAACCCTCATCTGGAGGTTTACTTGCATTGGAATTGAGTTAGACATGATTCTTAGAACATATTAAACCATAATAACAAAAAAAAGACATTCGCAAATTTCTTCCACTCTATTGCAAAATATCGCCTAATTTGACTGGACTATAGCATAGTTGTAGAGTTAACCTGTACCCTCTGAAACAGGTGTGACTTTATTTATTTGTGTATTTTTTTGTATTTTGACGGTTTTAATTATTACGCGGTAGTTATAATCGATACGTAAGTGAAACCGTCAAGTTTAAATCAAGAAATAATATATTTGTTCATAATATAATATCCATAGGTCACATAAAAACAAACTGATTAAATCATAACTTTCTTTCGTTGAAATCAACATTCAGAATGCTGGGATAAAGAGTCCACAGTAGAAGAATAAAATCATATGGACCCACTTGCGAACATCAGTTTATATCTTTATATATATGTGCTTGCAGCAACAGTTCAGGATATTTGATTAAGTAATTTCCGTTCTAGTTTCCACAGTGTCAGTACATTATATCAACGAAATATATGTACAACACGTCCATATACTATTTCATTATATAGGTGCTAAAACTAGGGATGCAACGATACGCCATTTTGTCGATACCTTTTGCCGATATACTAATATCGGCAATATATATATATTGATACCGATGCGCTTATTGAATTAAAAAATGAAAGTAAAATTAATAGTACCTTTTTGAATTAGGTTATTTTCTATCGACTTCCAAAAAGGAGGAGGTACTAAATTCGACTGTATTGTTTTTTTTATGTTTACTACCTCATAACTTTCGACTGGATGAATCTATTCTCAAAAATGTTTGTTTGAAAGCTGGTGCTACTCGTGTGGTCCCATTTAAATTTTATCAAATTGTTTTTGAGTTACACTCCAATTACAGAATAGAAGTCGGTTTCAAATTGTACTTGTATTACATTAATATATAACCGTATAAATAGACAGGTTCAGATTAGTTAATAGTTCTAGTAATTAAAAATAACATTCAAAACTTTTTCTGATGTGTGTATTAATCTGTCCGCATCAGGACAAAAAATAACAATAGATTTATGAATGAAACTTGCCTCTAATGAGGCTTGCTGATTCAGATAGATTAATTGCGTTATTTTTCTAGCTAACTGCTAGTGATCAAACTTTTTTTGATGTATGTATTAATTACTTTATTTTTCTCGTACTACTACTACTATCACCTATTGTATTGCGCATAAATTCCAGATCACTATCACTACATAGTATAAAACAAAGTCGCTTTCCGCTGTCTGTCCGTCCCTATGTATGCTTACTTAGATCTTTAAAACTGCGCAACAGATTTGGATGCGGTTTTTTTTAATAGATAGAGTGATTCAAGAGGAAGATTTATATCTCATATCATCATAATATATCAAAGAAACATTGATTTTAGAGGTTATAATGTTATGTCGTAAATAAACTCATTTTTTTGCGCTTACATATCGAAAGAATTGCAAACGCTGGCTGAACCCTAAGACATAGATCAAAATAATTTATTGTACAACTTAAATAGGTCTACAAAAATGTCTCAAAGTCAAAGTCTATTTCTTAGGTGGGCTGTAGTATATTTAGAATCAGCATTGCATCCGTGCAAAGCCGGGGCGGGTCGCTAGTAAAATATATATCACATCTAATTAAACAGCACAGGCTTTTATAATTGTATTCAAAAAACATTGTCTTCAACACGCTATTTTGTTACTATATTAGTGAACACCTTGTCAAGTTTCATCAAGATCTGTCTCGTAGATTCCGAGTGATGCGCGTTCAACAGACAGACAAAAACTGCAGATAATAATTATATTTTTGGTTTCTACATCGGTTGCAAAGTACACCTCAGTTATAATTATTTAAGCTCGCTTTCAATTTTATATATGTAGTATCATTTTGAAGAACTAAAAACCAAATTGACTTACGATATAGTGCAACCGCTAGCTTGAGATGAACTGTATGTTTTCTGTACTTTCCGAGATTCAAGTTATTTGTACCAAATAATGAGGGCTGTGATGTCCGTAATTTCTAAACCACAAAACCGATTACCTTCAAAAGTTACAGGACAATCTTGAAACTCCTTCTTTTTAACAAAATAATAATTAATAATACCGAACTATGCGTTAGAGAATTACAACTGAGTAAGCATTTTGCCTTTCATCCCCTCTCCTAAGGGAACCGTGTTGAATTTCAGAATAAAATGTATCCTACGTCCTTTCTTGTATCGTAGTATGAACTCAAACCATGCCAATATTAATTTGAATTCATTTCGTACTTTCGGCGCGATGCGCGGCCAAGACACAAAATGAAAAATATACTGCAGTTTTGGCTTTGTCGATCATAGAGTGGTCTCCGAAAAGTAATTTAATAATGTCTTTAATGCAAACAAAATTCGAACCCTTAAGGTTTTATTATAAGTATAGATTGTGTACTTAAGTACATTTACTCTATGGAATGGATCCACCACAGATTAAAGACATTTTATGAACAAATATAGAACATATATATAATATATAGAACAAATGTATAAACGTGTGACCACCCGTGTAGACTACAAGTGGGCGGACACTGGTTGTATTATGTAGTTTCATTGGATAATAAAAATGAATCTCTATTTCCCTCGGTCATCGCATCACGCGTAACGGATGGAACAATTTCGCTAATTCTTTTTTTTTGTGAAAGTGAAGGTTGTTACGAAAGAAAAATCAAGAAAATATGGAATGTTATGGCGAAGCCGAAAGCCGAGCTTACTACGCGAACGAAGTCGCGGGCAGTCGCTAGTCTATACATATAAAAATTAATCTCTATTTCTCTTGGTCATCGCATCACGCGTGAACGGATGGAACAATTTCGCTACTAATTTTTTTGTTGTGTTAATTATTGTCACGAGAAAATTCGTATGAAAAAAAACAAGAAAAGATGGGACGTTATGGCGAAGCCGAAGGCTGAGCCTACTACGCAAACGAGGTCGCAGGCATAATGAAATAAATTTTACAATATTGTGTTTATACATTAGGAATGATCATAATAAGGCATATGAAATTTCGTAAAGACGACGAATATATTGAAATATTTTAAAACTCATTAAATTATAAATAAGCCAGTCATTATCGACACAAAAAAAGCAAACATCGCAAACATGCGATCTACGATTTTTTTATATGTTGTTAGGTCCCCTAAGAGTAGTTTATACCGAAACTTGCAACCCTGAAAATCTTGTGCTATTCCCATTGTGCTCGAAAAACTGCGAAATTCTGGATCTTGTTTCAGTTTTTTTGAAAAAGTATTTTTACGCTATGTATATTTATGTATTTTTATGCTACTATTTGAGCCAGTTTCGAGCACTCTGAGTCTATTGATTGCGGGGATACAGCTAGTCAAAGATGGGATTTGTTTGCCAAAAAGTGAAAAATTATAGGTTCACCTAGAATATGTTATCAAGATGCTCCCATTCTTTCATTCGGCGGGGCGTTTCTTTTATTCCAAAAGTGCCCGACTCTACTTTCTGAGCTGTACTTTCCGATCTGGAAAAGCACATGAAGCCAGACGAGTCGGAGCCTTCTCAATACGTCGCTCTGATAAGCTCTGGTCGGGTTTGCGGACAGATTTGACAATAGAACAAGTACTGAAGAGATCCATGAAATGCCAGGGTGGGCTGACTCACGATCGTGGAATATCAAGCAGTGTGGTAGCCCGCTGGACAGCTGGTTTCCATGCTCAATATTTGCGAGTAGGTGGAACAAGTCGCTCAAATGCTCCATTGTATGCTCCTTTTGCGAAGGACGAAATTGCAACAACGTCACTTCTAGCGTCCCTGACGAGGACGAGGATATGAACAACCCAGCACCATATAACGACCAGCCTCCACTTCCAGAAAACATTGTCCCTCCTTGCCATCTTCCCCCAATGATCCAGCGGCAAAAAGGGCAAAAGTGTAAACAGTCTTTGTGCTTAGTATTTTATAGTGAAATTTCTCTGTTTATTTGTTAAATGTAATTGTATTTGATTCATCATCATCATCATCTCAGCCGTAGGACGTCCACTGCTGAACATAGGCCTCCCCCATGATTTTCCAAAAGGACCGGTTTTGATTGTTACATCTAAAATGTCAAATTTACATTGTTGCATGTTTTTATAAAGAAATACATGCCAACTTTATTCCGTAGAACGGTTTCATCATTTATACAAAATCCAGTATTTTTCTTTTTTAAATAGTTTATGTAATTTTGAGGCCTAGAGGCACTACTATTGAACTTTAATGTAAATCACAAATAAATTCTCTATAAATTATTTTCTTATGGCTTTTCACTAGGACCATTAGTTTAGCCAGCAAATGTCATGGCAAATGACCCTACCGACAATTTTTCACTTTTCGGAAACCAATTTCCCATTGACTAGCTGTATTTCTCCAACTAATAAACTTAGAGAGCTCATGTTGGGCTTAATCCTTCATAAATCGTGATAAATAAAACAAAAGATCAACAAATAAACCAGAATAAATAAAACAGAAGACAAAAAATGAAACTGACGTATATTTACATCTCTGAGGCGCAAAGGGTTAAATTGTAGTAAATTTATCTGACAATATCAACAACAAATATACCTGAAAAACGCTTCCTTGGTACTTTTATCAAAAAACTGAAACAAGAGCCACAATTTCGCAGTTTTTCGAGCACGATCGAGTAGCACAAGGTTTTCAGGGTTGCAATTTTCGGTATAAACTACTCTCAGGGAACCTAAAAACATATAAAAACATCGTAAATACATGCGCGCGTTGGCAATGTTTGATATAGATAATTGCTGGACTAAAAGGTAACTTTTATAAGACAAACATTACATTTCATCACTCCTCCACATAATCTACATAGCTCACATAGCGGAACTAGGAAGAGGGCTCTATGTTCCGATGAAAACTACGATAAGATCGCCAAAGTAGCGCGCCTTGAAGTAATCTATTTCATTAGGTAAAATAAAACCGGTCAATGCAAAGATACCTATTCATTACAGTCTGAAGCGAGATTTATCGGAGCGGTTCATCTTAATGAGCACTATTTTAGAATTACAGAACGTCAGCTGACGCGCGGCTGTGTCTACTTGTAGTACAGCCAGACCAGCGGTGGCGTAGGAAGGCAAAATAATGGCGATAATGTAAACTCGCAACAAAGCATCTGTCGCGACGCTCGTTACTACTCTACCCATCAAGGTGCCAAAATAAATGTCAATAACGACTCGTTAGCAAACTTGTACACGTCTTTTCACATACGTTTTCGTATTCTCATTGTATACGACATAGCCGCTTGCGTCCTTCAAGTTTTAACTGACGATCGGTTCACATACGAATTTCAAGATTGGGCACGCATGCCAAATGAGCTGTGGAAGCGAACAACGTCATTGCAAATATACAGGAAATAGGCGGCGAGACAGGCAAATGTTACCATTCATTCGTTTCTCATCTTTACCTCACGACGAAAACCAATAAGTATTAGGGATAAAGCGAAATGCATGCATAGATAGAGAATATGGATCAGAAACGCGTTAAAAGAAATTATTTCAAGCAATGCAAAAAGTGCAAGGAAAGAGACTAAAACTCATCAAGGGCAGTAAGTAGGTAGTCCGTATAGAATAAAATATGATGGAAATAGAAGCAACGACATCAGTTTGCGCCGACGGCGACGGATGACTTGGTATTTCATAACTTCCTGCATCCACGCACCAAGTACAGAACTACATAACGTACTATGCCGCGTTGCAATATCATCCGGCGCGACTAATATCAGAAATCAATTCTTCACGGTAACATTTTAAATTGGAAAGTTTCAAACATTTTTGGCTATTACTTTCCACGTTGTGTTACCAAAACTTAGTACCTAACTTGCTATTACTTATTCTATGACCTAACTAACATTATTACTATATATATATATGTATGCGGTCGAATAAATACAGATGAGTTTAAACATTTTCTAAACAAGTAAATTAATTAAAATGTTTCTCTTTTGGAAAATGTGGTTTAGTACTAGGTTACGTTACAACTGTATGCTAATCAGTTTACAACACGTAACAACATATTCTTAAACTCCTACAAAACTGGTGGTCTTTATCGAAGCAGTTACTGCTGGAATGGATTGAACTGCACTGCGAGCATGGATTGTCGATAGGATAAAATTATCAGGAGATATTCCGCGATATAGCTATCGCGGCTAGATCCATCTAGAGACAAGGTATGCTGATAAAAATTAGTTTACCGACTCGGCAAGTTTATCGTGAGATCCATAACTCTCGCACGGCTGATCATATAATAGTTTTTGCCAAACTTTACGGTATTCGTGGCGATCACTCTCAGATGGTTTACTTCTTATGGTAACGATCGATGCCAAACTGTAGTCCTGAATGGATATGCAACGGCTTCCTAGTCGCCATTCCATCAGGATTTCCGCAGGGATCGATTCTTGGCCCTCTTCCGTTTATTATATTCATCATTGATATCCCGTGTTACAAATACGGTTATAAAATGCATGTTTACTGACCTGTATTTAGCTCTATGTGCGGTGTCAAAGAGGTCCCCATCGAAGGGCGATGTGATGAGGTAGGAGGGTAACGGTGAGGTATGTGATGGCGGCAGCACCTCCGGGCTTGGCGCTGCCGCCACGGTGCCCAGCCGCTCGCACGCCGCTCGCACCCGTTCGCACTCGAGACACGTTTCATTCACGTATACTACCGGACTCGAGCCTGGTAAAAAACATCATCATTACAAATATTCCTGATACGTTATAATAGCTATGATACTACAGGATATTATTGAGATATGCTAACATTATATTTTGCATTGTTCTTCTATTTGGTATATAATGTGTGAGTGTAAGTAGTTAGTGGTATGCTAACGTTAGGTAAGTACCACGATTCAAAAACTTCAAACCATAATTAATACACACTGTGATGGAACTGACATTTTCTTTCTCTAGAATTTTATACGTCAGACAACAGTTGTGAATAATAAAACTTACAACGAATGAAATGAATGATACAACAAATGTGAGTAGACAATATTATAAATTTGTTTTTAAAAACAAGACCATTAGATGCCAAACGCCTTTAAGAGTCTGTAAGGAAAGTGCATAAGTTTACAGCTGAAAACACATGTTTTACCTTTTCAGCCAGAAACCTCTGTTCAATACTCAATACTCAATATTTTATTGCAGACATATGTGGGTACATGGAGTTCTTAAATTAACATGTTTAAATATAAAGTAATACATATGACCCTATTTGGGTATGGCAATAGTCGGAACGGAACGATCTATGTTCATTTTGTCGAAATTATCATTGAAAAATTCTTCTAAGTTGTAATAACATTTGGATTCTAAAATACCTTTTAAGTTATTTATAAAAGTTACTTCTTTTTCGATATCTTTTAATTCATTTGGCGATTTATTAAATATCTTAACGGCCATTGATTTAGGGCCAGAGCTGTGTATTTCTAGGTTGGACTTTGGTTCGATTAATTTATGTCTACATTGCGGCCTAATACTGCTGTTCTGTAATACTTATATACAATGAGGTTATATTTGTAGTCTATTTTTCCATTCTGTGTCATAGTTTAGTCTAGTAGTTCAATCAGCCTACATACTATATAGGTATTCAGTGAACTATAAAATAAAAATGAGGCTAAGCAATTAATACTAGACTTATCAGCTACCAAGCAAATAATTGCTAGGGTCAAATTAACGTTAATTAAATTACGATAATCAAATCAGATTGACATTGTACAAACGATTCACGAGCTTTACGAAGGCAGTTTTATAGACATTACTATCAGTATCATATCATTGATTGTTATAATAAATACCTATATTTTAACTGTGGTTATTCTTGGCAAATAACATTGTTTTAAATTTATTGTCCTTGGTAACAAAAGGGCAGAGTCTACCTCTTCCAAAGGATGTCCTTCCGCGACTCTCTTCACTTGGTTTTTAAGTGGTGCCCATTAGATGATAACATGATACGTTACG
The DNA here is from genome assembly GCA_917880725.1 of Selenia dentaria. Taxonomy (NCBI): domain Eukaryota; kingdom Metazoa; phylum Arthropoda; class Insecta; order Lepidoptera; family Geometridae; genus Selenia; species Selenia dentaria. Next base: position 25,179,254 of record OU862879.1, read on the forward strand.
ACAGACAGACAGATTTTCTTCAGGAAAAGTCCGAAATGATGGATACCACTTCTGTATAATATGATGCTCTGATTCAATTAGATTAACACCGCGAGTCTTCGTAATAACACAAACAACACGTTTTGCTTGAAGACTTTTTACAATGGCATTAACAAACACATAATTAGTAATTATATGTACTTCAGTGCAATAGAATATGAACACGAGTATAATTAAAATGCTAATTTGAGTGTGTTATTAAAAGGATTTGCGCTTTAAAAATGTTTAAATGGGACAACCAGAATATTTACAGTATATACATAAATACCTTACAGGCTTTATCATATGGGGCGTCAGAGGTGTATGAATACTATTTAACATTACACCAATTTTGTTTTTAATTTCATCGTATAGTGGATTTGGCGACGTTGAAAATGAGAAACTGCGAAACGAACCAGCGTATGGGCTATTACGTATCTCACTTGTAATCAAATGTTGATTGTAACTG